>JASEVX010000003.1:109519934-109816191 GCA_031761405.1 Serripes groenlandicus
CAAGATTTTCCTTCATTTGGCCTAGTGACCTATTTTTGTTTACCCGATATGACCCTTATTCAAACATGGACTGGATATCATTAAGATAAACATTCTGACCAAGATGTTCCTTCAATTTGGCCTAGTGAACTAGTTTTTTTTTAACAGACATGACCAATATTCAAACTTGGCCTACATATCATCAAGACAAACATTCTGATACATTTTCAACACGCTCAAGTTAAAAATGCAGCCTCCATTATGTTAACAAGATTTCCATTCAATTTGGCCTAGTGACCTAGTTTCTGACCCAATATGACCCATAATCGAACTTGACTTAGATATCATTAAGACAAGCATTCTAACAAAAATGCCGTTGATACCTCCACAGCGTTGCGGGCACCTGCACAGCACGATTGAGGGAGATATTTGCGTTTGCACGCTACCTCTACAACTTAGTTATTGGTACATTGGTGGCTGAAGAGGAGAGGTCTCATTCCCTTTACTGTCACTCTCCCTCTCTTGTCTCATTCTTCTTCAGTCCTCCCTCCTTTTATAGGGCATCTTGTAGTAGTGTTACTCTGAAACGTTTGTGATACACTGTGTGTTAAATTGCTACCGTCTGTGAAGAGCGCGACTGGAATCTGATTAATGATGCGATGACCCGGCTTTTATAACCTGCGAGACACATTGGATGGTCGGCCAGACGCCGCCTTTCCCCGGTCATGTCTGCCCGATGTCTGTCCGGGTCAGAAGAGCGGTGAATTTGGCTCGGCGCTCGCCAGATATGTATGATGCCCGACCGGGTCGGGGTGTCGTGGGGTGGGGGAGTCGGGCACAGGCCATATGGCCCCCCGCTAAAACCGCCACTACATCTGCCACGCTTTTTCTTTGTTTACCATTAATTTTTAGACGCACGGGCCCTAAGGTCCCCCCGGTTAATCCGCCACTGTTTATTTCAAGCGACTTCTTTCTTTTTTTCCCGTTCCTCTTCACGAATGTTAATAATGTTAACAAGCGTCCATATTTGACCTCTCGGCGCATCAATTAATTTCTTAAACTTTTATTGGAGTACTCACGCCTTAAGTATTTCAATCATGTTCCAACATTATTAAAATGATATTTATGGGGGAGATCATAACCTTTTAAATGCAGTTTTGTTGAATCCGTGATGAACTATTTTTCTCGCGCAGTCTCAACCTAAAATGCGTTGTTTGGTGCTAACAGCAATTGGCATGCTGCCAACTCCGAAAACAAAATTATTGCTACTATGACCGCGAGCTAAATCCCCAGGCCAGAAACCACATAGGGGCTTAAATATAAACATATATTAAGGTGTAATGTCTCTGGTTATAAGTTAAGTATGACACAAGCTTTGGAAGAAAAGCGGGAAGTCTATTCTCCTTCCAGTTTAGCAGAAGTATGGTAACAAAGACGGGAGTATATTAACAAAACATACGAAGTTATTTTAAAAAGTTTAAATGTAATTTTATATTCATGTATTAAAATGTTTTATGTGAGCTTTTTACCACTATCCTTTAAAGATTTAGCAGATGTAGTGAATTATTAGAGTTCCTTGTTCGAATATGCCAATGGGATTAACTACCCGAGTCTATTGGTCGAAATGTCATATAGCCTTTGTGCTCGAGAGTTAACTCCCTTCTTAAAGTCGATTGTATAAGCAAATTAAAGAAAATATCAAAATTGAGTATGTATGCAATTAAAAGAAAAAGTTCACATGTATAGTTAACATATAGCAAGAAAACAATGGACAGAATGAACAAACTGTATGGGGAGGAACGTTTTAAGTTCATAAATTCAACAGATTTTTATAAATAGGCAAAAACGTCCCCCGAAAGAAACAATTTAAAAAACGTAGCCTAGGAGCTCGTCAGGGTCGTAAATCATACTATTAAAAAAAGGGTAGCCTAGAAATTTGGGAAAAAGTTATTAGATATAAATTAAATGTGTCTAAAGATTTAAAATAACGGTACAAAACATACATATTTTGCATCTTTTTGTTTCTTAAATCAGTCAATACAATTTATTGATTCATCAAAGTTGCTTTTAACAAACATATAATAGAGTTTAATGTTGGTTGCTCCCTTTTCGATTACGCACCCCATGGTACAAAATTAAAACCTATCCCATACTGACGCCGCGCTTCCACGCGGCGTCAATAAGGTAATAATTAAATTAAATGTAGAGATACGCTTACTGGGTAGGTCTATCAGGTAACACTCAACCATAAACCACGCGCATGAGACATTTGTATGTCCATGGTCTTACAACATGTTCATTTATGCTAAATACTTTACACGGGAAAGTATGTCGTATTACATAGTATATATTTTTAAATTTTAAGTCCACAATTCGCAAGGCGGTCCCTTTAAAATAGCAGAATGCACTGACTACCATATAATCAGGTAAAACTGGCAGTCATGTAACTTAATTGTTCCCATGTACATATGTAATCAATCTCAATTTATCGGTCACAAAACCAGCTTCCCATTCGTAAATTTGATAAAGAGCGTACGGTTTTCTTCCTGTTAAAACCTTCGCATTCTATACAGACGACAGTTAACGGCGTTGGAGCAGATAACTTTTGAAAACTATATGGAAAAATGAGACACTGCTCTCAACGAAGTATTTCTCATGTTTCCAACAAGGCTTTCAACTCCATATTAAAATGATATTTCCTGTATTTGAGTATGTCTTCACTGCTTTTCTAAACGGACGACTTTACCTCTTTCAGCGCCAATGGCGATATTGAGTTTTTGCAAACATTTCAGATGCAGGTGAGTCTGCTTTTACAGAGCTGTCTCACCTGAAATCAGGATGGTTTGTCTTTGAGTTATCAAATCATTCCAATACTATTTTTACATGACAACAGAAATCGCTAGATTTGTTAACATGGAAGAGACAACTTGAGCGAATTTCGGCGCTGTAAGAGTTCAAGTTTGTTAAATCATGTAAACCTTTTCCCACATACAGGAAAACTGCAGCAGATTACTTTGAAAACATATCCGAAATCGTTCGGAAACTCCCTTTTAAATGAAAGTACAATATTTGAATAGAGTTGAAAACATGGTAACAAGAGAAAAAATTGCTCGTTTTGAGCAATTTCTTCTTTTGTTGCCATATTTTCAAAAAGCCGTCTGCTGCAGAGGCGTCAGAAAGCGTCTGAGGGAAAGGGTTAAGACGTAACCAAAAACAGAAACTGTCTGTTACATGATTAGTATCCGTTAGGACAAATCTCACACATGTGTTTCTTTTTATCAATGCCATACGAAAACCAGCTTTTAGTGGTTTATGACAATAATGATTATTTGAATGGTGCTTAAAGCGGATTTCAACAGTGTTTCCGTTATATCGCGGCGGTTCATGGGTAAATTACCAGTACTACCGGTGTCGTGTACCGGTATCGTGTAATCTGACACCGGTGCATCTGTCATAATGGTATGTATACCCGCAACCCTAAGCGCCGTCGAAGCCATGTCTACCATTGTTTAGAGTATTGGTATGACCTGACCGGGGCATCGAACACTGGATTCCAGATCTCGATGCGTTTGGATTATTTCCCTACACCACGGAGATGGTTTTGAATGTAATGGCGAATACGGTGTGTTTGTTTTTTGGGTTTTACGCAGTTTTCAACATTGCTTCACTTATATCACGGCGACATGTCATTTATTCATGATCTCAGGGTAAACAAACTAGTACTAGGTAAGGAAATGTGTCTTGCCTAAGGGCACTCCAACATTACCTACGCGACTGGGGATAGAACGCGGGACGTCCCATTTTAAAATCCCCGACGCTAGCCACTCGGAAACGGTGTATTCCCTGACGAATGTGATTGAATTGCATACTTGTATAGTCGAGTCTTTGTCATAAACGTTCTATAGATACGATCAGATGGCTAACAGAGAAGATCCGAATAAGATCACACACAATCTCAGGCCTATCTTCAATGATCAGAAGGTTCCGGATGTCGACTTACGTATGAAGCGGTACAGTTGTGAAGAGAAATATGTATGAATCGTCTCGACAAGTTGAGGGTGTTTTGTTTTACCAAAACCATGTCGGCACCACGCACACTGATCTACTAGCCGGGAGACCCGTGGGGATAACAACTTTATATATACAGTGTTATGTGCCTTGGATGATGCGTCATAATTGGTGAATTGGGAATTCTAGAGACAAGTTCAACTGTAAATGTCCACACTCCGTATGTTTCGTGATACAATTGAAATATGATAGTATGTTGTCGTGATACAATTGAAATATGATATATTTACAATAAAATATTTTTTAAAAACATTGTCAGACAGAATTAAATTGATTTAAACAAGTTTTTTCCCTTTCGCCATTATTCTTTAAAATCTACAGGCTTTTGGTCTTCTATTTTCCGATATTATATTGTCTAATTTTGAATTTATCATAGTTTTACAGTTACGCTACGATATAAAAGTAGTATTAAATTGAAGAATTTGTTGTGGTTTTTTTTAAAACATATACTAGAAAATCATGATGTCATGCAAAGAACATTTAGAAATTTGTTTAATTTCGCTTTATTTATATAAATGAAAATCAAATTGCAGTAACGATACCTGACTTTGTTATCGTCTACTCGGCGGTGGACAAATTGTCATCTTGTATCGAACTACAATATACAGCCAGATATCGCTACTGCAACATAATACTCCCTATTTAGTTAACCCCTATTTAGTTAACCCCTATTTAGTGAACCCCTATTTAGTTAACCATGTTTAGTTTACCCCTATTTAGTTAACCCCTGTTTAGTTAACCCCTGTTTACTTAACCCCCTATTTAGTTAACCATGTTAGTTAACCCCTATTTAGTTAACCCCTGATTTAGTTAACACCCTGTTTAGTTAACCCCTATTTAGTTAACCCCTGTTTAGTTAACCCCTATTTAGTGAACCCCTATTAGTTAACCCCTATTTAACCCCATTGCTGATACAGACGACATTTGACACTCTTGGCATCAAACAACGTTTTAACCCGCCATTCCAACTTGTAACGCATTTTGACACATTTGAAGCAAACGACTTTTGAAAGTATTATGGCATAAGTTGAAATCGCTCCTGATGAGAATTTTCTTCTATTGCCACAATGTGTTTTACTCTTTCCAATACTAATAATTTCAATTGGTTGAAATGTTCCATGTTTGCCTAGATGTGTTCAAAGTCGTCTGTTGCAGATGTGTTGCATGTGAGAAAGCCTTAAACACCGTGTAAGAAAGAGAATTATGTTCATAATAAGCAATTCAAACCTCATCCAAATTTATGATTCCAATATTCCAAGTGCTACATTTTTCTGCTATACTGTTTTTGTAAAGCAGATCACTTTCCGTTAACCAATGAATATGGAAATGTAACTCCCTATAACACAATAACAAATGGAACATATCAAACCGGAACGTGAAAAAGTACAGTAGTAACGGTCTGGGAGGAAATCCCCGGTTTTTAGACAGTGTATGAATACGCAACAAATCATCTTTCTAGACCAATATTCTAGCAAGTTATCAGCAGCTGTAAAACTGTTAAAACAATCACCTTGATACAGACGACTTGAAACGACTCTGCAGAAAAAGACTTCTAAAACAGCGCTGGGTAAAATGAAATAGCTTAAACGAACAATATATCTTTTTTTCTCCTTTGCACAAATATGAATCAAGTATTTTTTGTTTCACTTTTCCAGAAGAAGTTGTCCCCTTGGAACCTTTCCAAGCAGACAACCTTGACAATGGTGTACCAGGAATCAGCTAAGAGAATAGTGTAAACATACCAATGACACCCTCCAAATTGGGTTGTCAAACTCATCTGGAACCAAATAGTACTTAAGTAGAAAAACGAGACAAAAACAAAATAAAGTCTCTGGATATGGGATGTAACACCTCTATTGATTCATACGTCTAGTGGTTTAATCTGTATTTTTTAACCACTTGTGTACCACCTTACACGATAACTGACCTTGGAAGTTGCAGTTTTGAAACGGAATAGTATTTGAAAATCAATTCGCATGCATGTCTTCGGTATAGTGTTTTCTGTCTATAACGTTTCTCCAGGGGTCCTTTTATGAGTGAAACGTGATCAGAATACGTCTGTGATGTAACGAGATGAGAGAGAGAGAGAGAACGAGAGTAGAGAGAGAGAGAGTGAGAGAGAGAGAGAAGAGATGTGAGAGAAGAGTAGAGAGAGAGAGAGAGAGAGAGAGAGAGAAGAGAAGAGGAGAGAGAGGTAGGAGAGAGAGAGAGAGAGAGAGAGAGAGAGAGAGAGAGAGAGAGACGAGAGAGAGAGAGAGAGAGGATGAGAGAGAGAGACAGAGAAACAGAGAAAGACCGAGACAGACAGAGAGAGACAGAGAGCGACAATGAGAGAGAGAGAGATGAGTAGACAGACAGACAGACCAGGACAGACAGACAGACAGACAGGACAGACAGACAGACAGACAGAGAGACAAGAGAGAGACAGAGAGACAGAGAGAGAGACAGACATAGAGAGAGAGAGACAGACAGACAGACAGACAGAGATGAAATGAGAGTGAGGAGAGACAGAGAAGAGAGAGACTGGAGAGAAGACCTGAAGAGACAGACAGACGACAGACAGACAGACAGACAGACAGACAGACAGACAGACAGACAGACAGACAGACAGACAGAGCAGACAGACAGGACAGAGAGACAGAGAGGACAGAGAGAGAGAACGAGAGAGACACAGAGAGAGACAGAGACAGAGACAGAGAGAGACGAGACAGACAGACAGACAGACAGGACAGACAGACAGACAGACAGACAGAAACAGACAGAGACAGAGACAGCGAAGCACACACACACAGACAGAGAAAGAGAGACATAGAGAGACAGACCAGACAGATATAGAGAGAGAGAGGAACTGGGAAAGAAAGGGGGGGAAGGAGGGACAGTGAGAGAAGAGAAAAAGCGGAGGGACAGACTGACAGACGACAGGCAGATCAGAGCTGAGAAGGAAAAATTTATGTTATATCTTTAAGATAATTTGAAAGAAGTGATGTCAAATTTTTTTATCATCGTTTAAAAACTATGCGTTTTCCGTTTGAACATATTCTAGATTAATTATATCTATATTGATATTACTCTATTATATAAACTAATAAAGTATTTAGTGATTTAATGTTTTTCACCAATCAAAACAAATGCGAAATCATTTTGGCTTTTTGGAAAACACCAAGGATTTGTAAATCTATCTAAAATGGTCTCACATAAATCGAAGTCGAAAGGTGAAAGTTAGCCACGTGTTCGAGTAATTACTGGGTGTTTTTATGTTTTTGGCGAAGCAATTAAACCGGGACTACAGAATCGTCCTTGACTATTGCTCCACATTGTCATGAGATCTTTCCCAAAAATCTCGGTCGTTCGATAAACTGGATCAATAGGTCCTGGAATCTTACACAGGAAAGCGGCGTAAAACACCAAACAATTGATTTCCAAATAAAACTCGGCGTGAGTACTGGTTATTATGTATCAAGAAAGACAGCCAACAGCCTTGATTAAAATAAGCTGAAAGCTTGTTTCTGAATCAATATAAATAGATATATTTAAACTTAACTAAATGTTTAAAACTATGAAAAGCATGACAATGCATAATTCTTAACGCGAAAACAAATAGCCTTTCCAGGTAACGGTTCGAGTTAAATGATAAAATCGAGGGCTAGCGCTGAAACGGTTGTAACTAAAATTGGTATTTTTTTACCAAGGTTATTTACCTCGCCATTAAGTCATTATAAGCGTTAATTCCTTTTTCTTGGTAAACAATGGCAATTGAGGTGCCATTGCTGGTTTCTGAGTAATGGCACCTACATTTGCATTGTTACAAAAGGGATCAAAATTGCCCCTAATCCAGGGTTTCAAAAAGTTTAGAGTTACAACCGTTTCACTCCAAGCCCTCACAATGCGTTAAACTTGTCACATTATCGAGATATCGCGAGTCCACTTTACATGTATTCAGTAGAATGGAGGTTCAGATGAACACAAATTAGAGCTCTAGATAAGATGAGTATTCAAATTCCAAACCCTTATTTGATTTTAAACCCTGTGTTGTGGGTAACTCAGTGAGACGATTATTTTTGGTACCAAGACATAGGTTTGGTTAAGTCATAAGATAGACTATTGAAGAAAATACAAGCTTATTCCTCCTTATCTAGTCCTCTTATGAATATTTCTGTTATAAGGGCTTCATCGTGCATTCGCGAATAATGTACACACAAGGTGTATACGCATAGTCCACATATATGTAGGACCCAATATTCCACAATAAAACAAGACGAATGTTTGACGCAAAGCATCAAAGAAGCGCAAATATTCCTTGCATAAGATATTGTTATTTTTGAAGAAATATAAAAAAAAATCTGTAGTTAGTAATGCAGATATCGTATTGGAAGATTTAAGTATTATGTAGTGATATTTAACCTGGCAGAAACCTGTATTGTTAGTGAATGAGATGATAATAGACTTAAACTGATCATAAAAAGTGACATATAAGATTATTACTACAGATATATGGTACAAGGTTATGATAAATTTCTATTAGTACAAAAACAATCAACTATTTGTATTGAACAAACGCCCTGTTATGATAGTTTTTTGTCAAATATTTGCTGACACACAGAAAATCTGTTTTTGATTTGTATCGGTAAGTCATGATAGTGGGATAAGGGTTAACCATTTCCCAGCATAAAACAAATCTGCAGCAGACAACTTATGAAATTATCAAGTACAAAATATAAAAAATCTCTATAAATATTAGTATGATAATTGAAAAGTGTGGAAATTAGTCTGCAAATGCAGATATTGCTCATTATGAGCAATTTCTTCATGTGCAACAATGATTTCAATGATGTTATCCCGACAGACCTTTGAATTCATCAAACAATACCATAGAACATCTCTATAGTGAGATAATTGAAAAGAGTTGAACTTATTGTGGCAAATGGAGCAATTGCTCATCATGAGCAATTTCACCTTTTGCCACAATTATTCAAAAGTCGTCTGCTGCAGAGACCTCAGAAAGGGGTTTACATGTGGGAATGGTTAAAACCGTAAATGGAGAAAATTAAGGTAATACATGTTTGGTCATTAATCAGTGTTAATTTCAATTGTTCATTGGAGAGAGTTTCCTGTGGAGGTATTAAGACTCAAAACATTGAATGGGGTATAAAAGGATGAAAGGTAAAGGTGTTAGAAATTACAACACGAGGAATACTGCAAAAACAACACTTTCTATATTGTTTTATCAAAATGTCGAACGAGCAAACGTTCTTTTTTCGTTACCGGTTTAAGCAATTACATCAAATAGAAAAGCGAATGAAGTATAAAAGTAAACGAGCAGATAACCATAATCAATGAAATGGTTTACTACTTTATAAAATAAATGTTATTCTTGCTCAAATATAACGGTTAAGCATACTGTTCATACCACGCAGTGACGTAATAAAGGCGAGATTTTCATTAACTCATTTAGCTTGAGTTCCTTCCTCTTATTACTGCGTAGTATCATAGGATGTCAGGAACCAGACTACATTTAGCGCGCCTTTTGTGGTTCCCGGTTTGATATACTATGGACATTATAAAGGGTATGATGCAGGTAACCAATTCAGTAGATGGTTCACTATTTTACTGTTTAGACTAGATACAGTATGAACTAAAAATGTACATACATTGAATTAATATACCGGCCTTTTCTCTTTTTTTAATTTGTAAAACTCATACAAGTATAAAGAGTGTAAAAGGGATGTTTTAAAAGTCGTTTACCTTAAATTGATATACTGAGTAAGGACAAAGAGAAATCCCGATATGTGGTCACACAGGCAGATCTATAAATCTCCTCGTGCTAAATGTCAAGACATTCTTACTGGAAGCCACCTACTGCCGGCTTCCAATAAACAAGAAGCGCCTCAATGCGACGAAACCAGGTTTTCAGTGATTGTGAATTAAAATTAAGCTTCATGTTCATTTCCTACAAATATGACACAGTAGAAAACGTGTTTCCATTTCTAGAACAGTTACATACCATATCTAGTTGTAATAAATGAACTGTAAGTAAAGAATTTCAACCGGTTTACTATTGTTAGTAACAGTTACCTTGACCTTGACCTTCAACCTAGGAGTTCCAAACGTAATCCCGTGACGGATCTCCATAAACTCTGTCTACATACCAACTTTGGTTACAATATGTCAACCGTAACTAAAGATATTCAGTTTCTTATGTGAGTTTGACTCCACACGCCTGCCCACGCCCGCCCGCCCGAACAACGACATCGTCATTCTAATAACCAGATTTCAGCTATGTTGAAAACCTGGTAAATAAGGGATTGCTGCTCCAGTTTCTATTAGATGCATCATCACAGGAGTTAGTTTTAATCCCAATCAAATAGACATATAGCAAATTACCAGAACTTTATGTTATTTCCTGCATATGAAAAGAGCTGAGATATTGAGCTGTATGGAGAATTGAATAATAATAGTCTTTAGTTAAGATAAATAGCAAGACAATGAAGCGAGAAGAGAATAATTTGATGGTGATGTAGATGTACAGGCGTATTAATCAGTATGTATCCTGAGTGAGTGCTCCTAAGAGAGTAGGAATATACCAATACAAGGACAAATACACGCCTACAGTATGTCTAGTAGTGTCATGTTTATGCACCTTTAATCCGTTCCAACTGGCAGACGTAGTTTTACTCATCTGCAGCAGACGACGCGTGAAAACACTTTGGCAAAAGGAGATATTGCTCATAATCAGCAATTACTAAGTCTTATTTTGTCGCAATATTTTCAATTCAATAAAATGGTTTTACCTTCATTTATAGAGATTTTATTTCAAATTCCGCTAATATATTTTCAAAGTCGTCTATTGTAGATTGTATTTTGTGAGTGAAATATATTTTAACTAATAATGTGTCCGCGCTTCCTGTCTGAAACATGTCTGAATTGATATAGTTATTTGGAACATCTTTGGTGTAACGTATGTGAACTTTTAAACGACTACAATGAATGTAATTATTAAATGTTGAGGCAATTTCACGAGCATCGTCCGATTCTGAAAGGAGTTAATGAGATGATCAGAGGCGATCATAAGGTAGACAAATACAATCACTTGAACCGTTGATTCTCAGGTTATGATTATCGTATCAGTTACACCTGCAATCAATAAAGCTTAATAATTGTATTTGTTATGACAAACTAATTTGATCGATTCTTCAGTCACTTAAAGACCCATTATTAAAAATCAGCCAATCCTCAATAGACCACTTTGATCAGCCACGCCATCAATAAATTGGGTTTTGTTTATATCTTTCATATTATCTTAGGATTTCAGTCCAATGGAGCTGTCCGAAAGAAGAGCCAATCATAGCAGCGTAGTTGTGATAAGTTTGTATCCAGATCTACATGTACATGCACAGCATTGCTTCCGGATCCAAGTTATACCTGTTTGTAAGCTTATGTGGTATCCTTGCAAACAGTGCAGGTTCAGATCAGAGTAAGTGAATGCGCTGTGTTATCTGAATCTACAAATTATCTATATTATGATATTAAGTTGGTTTTGTCCGCTCCACTGTATATATTTATTCATTTATTAAAATTATTTATTAATTTATTTATTTATATGAACCGAACCTAGCGATTGGGAGTCTTAATGACATCCCCGCTTTGACATCATTTAAAGTTAGAATAAGTATTTAGAAAACACACTATTGGGGCTACACTTCCAGTATTTTCTCAGAAGATGCATTTAAGTATATATATAACATGAATACGGACGGTGAAGACTATGTTTTGAATGTGAAGATGCATAGGCTCATCTAGGCCTTTACTGTTAGTAGATCATACATTCAAACACAACATCATTGATAATATATAAAGATAAGTAAGTCACTTACGTTTGCAATAAATGTATCAGTTAATAACTGTACGGTGTGGAACCACAATGGTGGTGACCTATGAGATTTTCCATTGAGACATAGTCAGGTAACATACATTTCGAAAAGGACCATGAATTATTAGTTTTAACTCTTTCAGCGCCGAAGGCAATATTGAGGTTTTTGCAAACAATGCAGATTCAGGTGAGTCAGCTCGTGTCTCACCTGAAATCTGCATTGTTTGGCTGTGTGTTATAAAAAATATTTCAAAAATCCTATAACATGAAACTACAGTCGTCCGAGTTTGAATATGGAAGAGTCTACTTTAAACAATTCGGCGCTGAAAGCGTTAATGAAAACATTGAAAATAGCCATTGACATACATCTAGTTGTATTATTTCGGGCAAGTTGGGGGGATAAGAACAGTATTTTAAAGTTCTGGGATGGGAGGATGAGCAAGGTCTGTTACATGCGGTTGAATGAACGGTTAACCCTTCCCCTCATATAGACGGTTTCTGACGCATCTGCAGCAGACGGCTTTTTGAAAACATAGTGACAAAAGAAGAAATTGCACAAAACGTGCAATTTCTCCTTTTGCCACAATGTTTTCCATTTTTTGTCATAGGTTATCCATTCAATTATTTTCTATGTTTTGACAAAATATGTTCAAAGTCGTCTGCTGCAGCATTGTCGTATGAGGGTAAGGGTTAAAGAATGAATTTGATCAAATAACATACATGATTGTCTTCAAATATACATTTTGTGTTAAATTTGTCACACTGTGCATATCAGTGAAGCAAACAACACATATTAAAATCAGGGTCTGGTAACAAAACAGAGTTCAGTAATAATGCAGTTACTTTAATGTATCGGCGCCATTAGCTACATATACACTAGAAGTTATCGTATATAATTAAACACCTTCTCGAAGCGTACCGGTCATTTTTTGTCCATCATTGGAAACAGATGTCACGCTGATTTTGCCATGTATGGATTTCTAGACGACTTTGTTCTGAATTATGTTCTTCGTGGATTCAATCTTCTCGCGGGAATTAATTCCCATTTAATTTAACATCCACGTGTAATTAAAACAAATTCTCCGATCTGACTTGGCTATCGACTTCTACTTGTTCCTATTTACCCGCCGATTCTAACTTTATTGATTATTTGATTATTAGATCGCGTGCTTCTAATGTATTCCCTGTCCGCGAAAGTCACCTTTAGCGGACAAACTGAAAACAAATGAACTTGAAAGTAATGGCAACACTGTTGATACTATTATAAAAGCGTTCAGTAGAAGTATTAAGTTTGATAAAAAGGCACGAGAAAAACTTATCTATGCCAATTCAAACGAAAACCGAACTTTTCAATAAAGACAATTTTTAATAGCTGGCAAGATCAATCAAAACGCAATTGGGTGTAGTCAGTTTGTAATCATACCTGTTCTCCAGAGACATACAGGATGATATACTGGATGATATCGAGCATGATATCCAGGATGATTTACAGGATGATATCCAGGATGATATCCAGGATGATATCCAGGATGATATACAGGATGATATACTGGATGATATCGAGCATGATATCAAGGATGATATCCAGGATGATATCCAGGATGATATACAATATGATATACAAGATGATATACAGGATGATATACAAGATGATATACAAGATGATATATAGCATGATATACAGGATGCTTGTTGAACTAGATTGCGAAAAGTCCCAGTGTTCATTTGAAACAATTTGGAAAGAAATAAAAGACACAATATCGTGTTACTACAAATAGTCTCTCTGTTTGGATCACATACAATAGTAATTATGACGGCTATGTTTCACATACTATAGTAATTATGACGGCTATGTTTCACATACTATAGTAATTATGACGGCTATGTTTCACATACTATAGTAATTATGACGGCTATGTTTCACATACTATAGTAATTATGACGGCTATGTTTCACATACTATAGTAATTATGACGGCTATGTTTCACATACTATAGTAATTATGACGGCTATGTTTCACATACTATAGTAATTATGACGGCTATGTTTCACATACTATAGTAATTATGACGGCTATGTTTCACATACTATAGTAATTATGACGGCTATGTTTCACATACTATAGTAATTATGACGGCTATGTTTCACATACTATAGTAATTATGACGGCTATGTTTCACATACTATAGTAATTATGACGGCTATGTTTTTGTTTTAGACAGTTTCGAAAAGTATCCAAACAAGACCGTGTTACTTACTACATGGAATTATATAAAATATATTATCATTTTGGTATATGAACCATATAGGGCGGCTTTGTATAGTAACACGCACCTGTATGGTGGTGGTTTTTTTAAATGTTCAAAATGAAAACTCGGACGCCTGTGATCCTGGTAAGACTATCAGAAGGCACATATCTGGATTTCCTCTACTAGTCCCTGGTAAGACTATCAGAAGGCACATATCTGGATTTCCTCTACTAGTCCCTGGTAAGACTATCAGAAGACACATATCTGGATTTCCTCTACTAGTCCCTGGTATGACTATCAGAAGGCACATATCTGAATTTCCTCTACTAGTCCCTGGTAAGACTATCAGAAGGCACATATCTGGATTTCCTCTACTAGTCCCTGGTATGACTATCAGAAGGCACATATCTGGATTTCCTCTACTAGTCCCTGGTAAGACTATCAGAAGGCACATATCTGGATTTCCTATACTAGTCGCAAATACAGAAAGTCGGTTTTTGAGTGACAACTATTGTTATGGTTAGCTTAACCCTTTCCCTCATACGACAATTCTGCAGCAGACGACTTTGAACGTATTTGGTCAAAACATAGAAAATCTCCATAATTGAATGGATAACCTATGACTAAAAGTGGAAAACATTGTGTCAAAAGGAGAAATTGCACGTTTTGTGCAATTTCTTCTTTTGTCACTATGTTTTCAAAAAGCCGCCTGCTGCAGAGGCGTCAGAAAGCGTCTATATGAGGGAAAGGGTTAACGCATCCTCTAAGGAGAGATACCTTGAATGAAGCAAATATCATTGTTCTTCAAAGTAGTAGCCGATCGGGTTCCACTCTACTATTTCCACCGCCTCGGTGGTGTAGTGTTAGAGCATCTGCCTCGGGAGCCGGAGGTCGCGGGTTCGATCCCCGGCCAGGCCATACCAAATACTTTAAAAATAAAATGGTAGTAGTTGCTGCTCCCCTAGCGCTCAGGGTTGCGTGGTTCGCATTACGACTGACTGGCTAGTGTCAGAATGAAGAGATCGGTAGTACTGGTAACGTACCCAGGAAATGCCGTGATATAACTGAAAACAGGTTGGAGGCGGCGTAAAACACCAATCAATCAGTCTACTATTTCCAAAAATATACATCGGGAATATCCGAAACATTATTCACAAGATTCGCAATCCGGACTTTTTTCTCTGGGAACCAAAGTGTCCGGATTAACGAGGTTCGACTGTATACGTTATACGTTTATTGTGTTTAAAGACGTACATTACGGTATACGTTATATGTTAATTGTGTTTAAAGACGTACATTACGGTATACGTCATATGTTAATGGTGTTTAAAGACGTACATTACGGTATACGTTATATGTTAATGGTGTTTAAAGACGTACATAACGGTATACGTCATATGTTAATGGTGTTTAATGACGTACATTACGGTATACGTTATACGTGTATTGTGTTTAAAGACGTACATTACGGTATACGTCATATGTTAATGGTGTTTAAAGACGTACATTACGGTATACGTTATACGTTTATTGTGTTTAAAGACGTACATTACGGTATACGTTATATGTTAATGGTGTTTAAAGACGTACATTACGGTATACGTCATATGTTAATGGTGTTTTAAGTCGCATCTTTGGGAAAACGAGATTTAAACTGCTTGGGCTCTTCCTCTAACTTAAGTCGCATCTTTGAGAAAATAGGTTTAATCTCGTGATTCTCTACCTCTTTTATTGTGTCACGAGTTCCTTCCATATTATCCACGAGTGAACGGGGAAGACTCTGGTGATCGTCCGTCCTGTTCGATTTCACAGACTCGTCTGAGTCTTCACTGTTCGTATATGCAACAAGGACTCCCCTCTAATTACCACATATGGATATGTGTACGTTCTACGATTTCAATGGTAAATTACAAGTATCCTAGAATCTCCCTCTATTACTGCGAAATGACCTTTATCTAGAGTAACCCTACCCCATATACAACAAATATACAGCAGACGACTTAAAGGATATTTAAGCAAACATACTGAAAACATCTATAAATTTCAGTATAATAATTGAATGGAATTGTTAACGTTCTTACAAAAGGAGAATTAAAAAATAGTGATCATTATCTTCTTTTGCTTCCATGTATTCAAACTTCCTCTGCTGTAGACGCTTTAAAATGCGTCTGTACGTGGGAAAGGATTAATACAGGAAATTGGTTTGTGATGACCATATAAACAACGGCACATTAAAATGATCTATTTTCTCTACAACCCCATCTTTTATCTAAAAAAGAACAATATTCTTGCTCCTTTTGAATAAGAAGACTTATCTTAATACATGTATTTAGATTTTAGAACAATTGCTGCTCTGTCCGTATGTGGTCTTCATAGGATGTGTTGCACTCTTTTTATTCATGCATTACTCTGGTTAATGATCCAACCATTTGCGCCAGACGCCTTGACTTTTGATGAGTCTGAAATATCATATTAAATAACGATATTGATTTATAATTCATTAAAGTAACTATAGAAACACATTTTATCTCAAAGGTTTTTAAGTATTCTAAATTATCAGAGAATAGGATCCAATACAATAGATGTATCTTAAGATAATACATCCCATACAAAAGAGTTTAAAGAGTGCTAAGAAAACATTCAGGGGTTTTGTGTTTGCTGCTTATGTTGCCTTGAAAGGGTTGCACTAAAGGATCACTTTTCACTTGTCTATCCTGGCTATTGAAGGCTATTGTATGGGTTTGTTCTAACACTCTTATCAACTTAAAAATTGCATATGCATCGGGCTTACGATTCACATTGATCATTGTATAATAAGCATAATGTTCACATACATTTGCGATTTCCTTATATATTTTTTGAGTTCATCTGCTTCTTTATTTTCGATAACATTGCAACAAAACGCGAAGTTTATCTCTACTCTTTAATTGTTTTAAGCCCTTCTCCTTGTGTTATAGGAATGAAACTGTCGGGCATGATATTAACCATTCGTCGTACGCGGTAAAGAGACAGGTTCAACTATGTACTATTTCCATTTTATGAGCGGGTTTCCTTTTCTCATCTGTTTGCGAGTATAGTATTGCAAATACATATCATGTAACAGGATCCGGATTTTTTCAACCTGAAACACTAAACATCTGATGCCTATATATATGATGATCTGATTGTGCGCCGTCAACATTGTACCACGGCATGTCAATGTTTGGTTGATATCAGTGTTGACATCAATGCCCTAGCACAATCCATAATAGTACTCTAAAACTAGTACGTTTCGCTACCATATTATGCTCAGATGTAACTGCATTTTGTGTCATCCATGTCTATATTGAATCAAATGAAGTCAAAGCATTGATTATTTTAGACATTAACATCGGATAAGTTTGGAAATCATAGTTGGAAAAAGGGGAAATTGCTCAAAACCTAAATGCTAATGTCGTGAAGATTACATGCAGAGTGAATGTGTACCTATGATGTGTACATATATCACAACTTGTCCCCCTTCGTCTATTTCAAAAATAGATCCCTGTGATAATAACAGATAAATTGATGACGTAGAATGTAACATTCGGTGACGAACTAACAGCTCCGAATGAAAGTAGATCACGCAAGCTGGATATTGTGGGGTGACTTTTAACCACACAAATTGAAACCGATTCACTACTGATAGTTGCGATATATAGTCATAAACAATCTGATTTTAATCCAGACTTTACGCTCGCTGCAGAAGCAAACGCTCGTATAGATGTGTTGACTGCCTTTTCCAGGTGGTCTTAGATTGACCTTTCGCATACGCTAATCAAATTGTTCCCTACACAATCCTAGGTATCAACAAGGAAATAATCTATATAAATAAACGTGCGATAGAAGCGGTTATGGCCGAGCGTTGGTCGTATCGTGCGCTTCTATTGGACACAACAAAACTAAAATCGCGCATGAATATCTAAATGTATAGGGTCAATTCGAGTCGACCTTTTATGTGGTGCCGTCACATCTCATACACGTACAGTGAAGTACTTGTGTCTGATTGTAAAGAGATTAGTTATTAAAGACATCCGGGGTCTGAATGGAGTTAACGTCTATTGCCAACGAGTTCCGATTGTTTATTTTTACATAAACCACAGTACCATGCAAATGGTTGATCAGGTTACGCTTAGTAATATGTTTTGTACGGTAATTATATATAAAGGATATTTCATGAGTGTTTATTTATTATCACTTTTATTGAACGAGTTTACTAAAAATGATACTATATAAACACGAATGAGATATTCTATTTATCACATAAAGAGATTGGTTATGCAATGAGCAGATTATAGGATATATAACACTGGTATGATAAACTTTGTGTTTACATGTCTACTGGTATGATAAACCTTTACGTTTATCAGTATACTTATTTTTAGAAATGAGGTAATCGCCGGAACTACTTTTCTGAAATATAAACGAGTCGTTCCACAAGAAAACCAAAAGTGTAGCTTGCGAAAAGTATCGACTCGGATCAACCTAATCATGCCGTGCAGGCTTAACCGGACAGACACGTTTCGACTCCTGTTGATTTTCTGTTTTAGTCGGAACTCTTTAGCTTCCGTATGACGTGTGCACACAATGTGATTCGGTGCGTATTTATACACGCGCGTTACGTCATTCTATTTTTGGTCTCGTAATTTATGAATTGGCTTTTGTAACTGTGTATGTTATTCCTTAAAACTAGTTAGAATGAGTGTAGATTAACCTGAAAACATAATTGTACATGCAAGATAAATAGAATATTACGTCCCTGACTTTCGACATTAACTTTATCTGACTCGACTGTGAGAAAGGATAATTGTCCCAACCTCGTCAGATAAAGTTCATATCTTAAGTCAGGGACATAATATTCTCTATTTATGATGCCTGTTTCGAAATATTGTATATGATGTTTTTCTGTTTGGGCGCCAAAGCGACTAACATGAGAGAGGACTTTGTGTGATAAATAGAGGATATTTCATGCGTGTGATTTTTAGTTAAAAAGAGAGACACTACAGTGTATAAACGTTGCCCTGGCGAGTAGAACTAACGAAACTGGTTGGCACATTTAAAACTATAAAGTGTCTCTTTTCCGTTTAACTATATGTTTTTTTGTTCCGTTATATTTCTTCGTGTTTATAATGACCGTGGTACACATATCACGGGATAGGTTTGGGCTTAGGATTTAATTATTGTTTGTCTAGGGGTCACTACATAAATGAAACCCTAGAAAAAACGTTTATGTTTTCTGGAAAACTCTCCTCCCCTTGTTCGTTTAGTCTCTAATTAATGACACCAAGGCTAGTCCGTCAGATAATCAATATTAACAACGCTACACGGAAAGGGAACTTAGAAATCTACTTATTGTTGTATATTCATAATATTTAAAAGAAAAGACAGTGCGCTTTTTAAAGAAATAACACCGAAGAATTGGAAGCATGTGTCGGCTTAGTGTTAGGATTTTCCATGACAACGTATCTTATACTTAAATACGTGTACTTGTTTGCCGCGCTTAAATAACGCAACGAGCCATGACAGCTCAGTTGGTAACATGTCGTCGATCCATGGGTCGTGAGTTGCAACCAGGTCGCGCTCATTCATTCTTTCCGTAGATCAACAAAAGATATTGTAACTAACCCAAAATGTTTTTAGAATCCATCTGCTGTCAATTCGTACAAAGGGTTAAACATTACAGTTGTGTCTTCACGTCTGGGTCTATTGCGACCCTTGTTGTCAGGTCAAGTAAAACCTGTGTATTATAACTTGTTATAACTACTGTATAGTAGGATTTTTTTCATTCTAATGTATAATACCTAGAAAAGAAATGTTAAAACCTTCTGTGAACTATTGACGGATTCGTGGATGCGCATGTAATGTTAATACTATACTGATCTCAAATCAGTGATAGCCGCTCAAATCAAATAATGTCGTCAAGTCGATAAACAACGCAAACACACTAACGCATTATATCTAGTATTAGAACATCGCCTTGGGTTGTTTTAGCGTAATCCATTTATTCAATTACATGCTAAATTAGTTTCAATTAATTTCTAATTTGTTACTATGATACTGTTTATCATTTCAACGCACACATTGTAACGGCATTATTGGCATAGGGATAAAAGTAATGTTTAAAGTATCCTAAAACAGAAACAACGGACAATACATATCAATAGTTGAATACCCCCTATATAAGCCTGTGAATCTAAATTGGTAGCATATGACCAAGAGAAGATAAAATATGTATATTTGAAATTTCAAATCTGACGGTATAGTTAATCAGTACGGATTAAAAGTTTTAATTAAAAAAAAATGTATTCTATACGAATTGTTCTGTATGGAAACCAGCCTTAGGCACATCTGCGGTCAGTGTAGAACCAGACATATATGCACGTCAAAGGATGTGAGGCTTTATATGAACGGGCAATGTAAAGTCGTCAGCCTTGAAAACATATCAGGTAACAGCTTGAAATTTGAAAGTAACGTTACAAGTTTGTTACAGATTTCGAGAAATTGTTGAAAAGAGGTAAATTGCTAATTTTTCAGCAATATCTATCTTTTCAGTGATTTTTTCATAAGTCTTATAATGCATAGTCGTCAAACGGTGTCTGTATCAGGTATATACAGTTTATTATGTTCGCTGCCCAAGGCAATTAAAGCCTTTTGCAAACAATTCAGATTCAGGTGAGACAGTACGTAACGAGCTGTCTCTTCTGAAAGAGGCATTGTTTGCCAATAAGACATTCAATTTAACCAAATTTCCTGTTGGATGAAAAATGGAGTGATCCAGTTGTCAGCATTGAAGGGTCGACTTTATGAAATTCGGCAATGAAAGGGTTAACGAGAGCATGTGAATGGCTTGTTAATCATCGCCACGTGATGGTACAAAATCATTATCGCAGAGGCCAGCTTTCGTGACGAACATTTAAATTTCATTAGCAGCGCCCGTTTTTGTCGGAAGTTTATGATGTGACATATAACGATACTTTGTACACAATTCGTACAACATGCGTTGCGCATATTTATTCCTCCATTGATGTCCAACAGCGAGCAACATGCATTAAATCAAACTTCAAACACCTCTGTTAGATGCGGCATTTTGATTATCTCAATGTCAACGCAGTTACGTTATATTGCGAATTGATGTTTGATTGGATGGCTGATTTCTAAAATTACCTAAATGCAATGAAATGTAATTTTAAGCTTGACATCATTTGTCACATTGTCACTCTAATGTAGGCGCTAATTACGTTATAATGTCTGCCAGTTCAAAGTTTTTGTATCACTGTTTTTTTATTGAAAAAAGATCAACCATGGCATTGAAGTGCGACTGCATTTATTTGTAAATAAAATTGTTAGATCACGGAACTATATTTTAATCCTTTCCTACATGTAGACGCATCTGTAGGGGACGAAATTTGAAAACATCGCGGCAAAAAGAGAAAAAACACATAATGATTGAAACCGTAAGGTTGCTTTTCGAAGAGACCCGCTCATCAAAGACAGACTCATACCACTACTGATTCACATATTCAAAATGTGTTCAAAATACACGTGCATGTTATCGGAGTATGCAGTTCGATGTTTAAAAATTACAAACTCGATTTTATGTAAAAAGATGTTTAACAAACATACACGAATTCCGCTGCGATATACTTTTAAATGTCACTTTGTATGTCCAGAGATTGAGCATAAACACATGAGTAAATTATCAATCAAATATGTCAGTTATTCAAAAACAATATAGGATTAAAAGTATCAAAGGGGCCATCTTTTCGATCAATTACGTGTTAACCCTTTCCCTCATATAGACAGACGGCTTTTTGAAAACATATTGACAAAAGAAGAAATATCTCAAAACGAGCAATTTCTCCATTTGTCACAATGTTTTCCACTTTTAGGTTATCCATTCCATTATAGAGAATTTCTATTTTTTGACAAAATATTTTCAAAGTCTTCTGCTGCAGACTTATCGTATGAGGGAAAGGGTTAAAGTTGTTGGATTATAAAAGAAATGTGTCTTATCATCGCATCAATAAGGGAAGTGTGATATGGGATTGCACACACATTTTAATCAGACTTTAAATATGAAATATAATATTGCCAATTGATCTGCTTACTGGGCTTAGTAGCCGAGCTTACAAGTATATAATAACTCCGAAGTTTCCTCACAATGTCACATGTTCTTTCATTCAAAACTTTAAAGTCAACCTTTTCAGTCCCCAAAGCCGTATTGCTTTGCTAAATTTCCAGTTTGTTTTTTCTCGCACCAGAAGTCCACAAAACATGAGTCCCATGCACCTGACTTCCTTCCTAAATAGACTTCTTTCAGCCAAAAGGTGAAATACAAATGACGCTTGTCAGAATCGATTTTGTGAATTGGTCCCGAAGACATTTGCAATGTTTAACCTTTTCACACGTGTAGGAGCATCTGCAGTAGTGTACTTTCTAAACATTGTGGCATAAGGAGAACTTGCTCAACTTTTTTCAGTAACTTATTTTGCATAACTGTTTTCAATTCTGAAGATTTGTTGTATGTGGGAAAGGGTTAAATGCAATATTTTATGTTCGGGCAAGGATATGGCGATATGAACAGAAGGAAGAAAGTTGATCAGGATTTAATTTGCTGTTATTTCTCAGCAACTCATCGAAAGGCATTAAATACTTTACATTATTTGCTTTGATGAGCTATGGAATTGAAACGTATATATCATGATGATGGTATTTTATTTACATAAGCGTTGTGAAAACAAAGCAAGTTATTTAGCTTCATCGAAAGCATTTCTGGATCACGTATTAGTTCTAGAAAAGACTCTACAAATTACCACGCCATACGAGAACCGACATTAAGAGGTTATTGAATATTTGAGCGGCGCTCAACTAAAAAAAAACCTTAATACATTTGCAACCAGGGTAATTCCGAATAAACAAGCGCAGTCAGATCTGGGTCTGCACTGTTCACTCATTTATCATAGAAGGTTTCAAGAAACGTCTGTAAACAGTATCCATTTAAATCCTGAGCATGAATGCAAAGGGAGGTTTTTTTTGCCACTCGTGTTATAATTACGTTAAGGTTGCTTTCCCTAAGCCACCAGTCAATAGCAATTACATCTAAGTAATTTACTTGTATATAATACTATCTGGATGATTCGTGTAAGGGTAGATGTCGTACAAAGGAAAGTCTGATCAGATGGCAAGTCGAAAGTATTCAAGGAGTACATAGGAAATCATTTATATTTGAGATTATCAGTCGTCCGCATATTAAATGACGTCATATTTTATGCTACCATTAAACTTGGGTTACCAATTCGCGCCCAGAAAAAAATATACAACTACTGTTATCAAAATATCGTTAGTTGAAAGAAATGACGTAAATGTTAACCGATCATATAATGCAATGTATCATTGAATGTCGTATCTCACGTGATTTGACCCTTTAAAATATAATCGGGTTTATACGTCATTGTTTGTTACACGCGAGTAAATAATACGTCATTATGTCTAGAGAATTTCTGTTCATTCCTCTTTAATCTTATCTTGTTGGCTTTCTGAAAACGGCACCATCATAGAAAATAATTATGTATTAACCTCCCACTTATCACTCTCATACAATGCGAATTCAATTAACTAGTAGATAATAAAAAACAGTATGCATCGTTGAATGGATGCAGCAAACATCTTATTGTGTTATTTTACGTGTCTATTGAAGTGAGTGTAATGTTTACGGAGGTCAACAGTGATGTGACTGTGTATTCACGTGTCATTTGTAAAAAAAATGTAGACTAGCGAGTTGTGAAAAATTATTATCTTGAATAAAAAGGTGAAACACGAGTCCCAATCTAGAGCGCATGTGTTCTAAGACAGGCTAATATCATTATATTATAACTGTTGACAGATATAGTAAACTGCAGTTTAAATCAGTATAAGAAATATTAATTTTCTTGAATCATCGAACAGACTTTATATGTGACCATGACAATTGGACTAACTCACTTATTACGCCAGTGCCGTGACGTAATTCAAAAACACCAGTGACGTACTTCCGGTTCGACTATCTTCCGAATGTATGAACTTCATGCGGGTCTGTTCGGATATTATCCCACGTCAATGGTGGACATTTTTAAATTGAATCACGCAACCGGAAATATATTCACAACCAATTAGTTAGGACTATAATTCTGAACGACATTCGATGTGTAAATAAAGTTTACAAGTTCAGTTGAAAGTAACGATTGGAGAAAAGGAAATTATGACAAAGTAATCAAACACGATGCACGGTTAACTTGTAAACAAAAGGGGTGCCTAACTAATTAATTTCAAGTATGAACATCTAGAGAGTGGACATTAGATTCTGTATTTAAACTCTATGACCTTTAAGTGTAAATGTCAAATTAGAATATGATCTTCCTTTATAACGATTAGTCCTGGCCATGACACATGAAAACCGACCTTCATGATTTAGCGACCATTGAATATCATGATCAGTCTGCAGTGACTGTCCACATCCAGTACAAGCGACATTGGAGAATGGTTAGGACCACACTTATACCAAACAAATGTAGGCTTTTATGTTTAGTTAAAACGTATTTATTTTACATGGATTGAGAAACAATCTTTGAGTTTACATACATTACTCTCGATGTCTGCTTATTTGAGACTAAACCAGTACTCGCAACGTTTTTGTGGAAAATCAAAAAATCGGAATCCGCTCATCACGGGATTCGAACCCGGGACCTTTTGAACGAGAGGCCGACGCTCTGCTACTGCAACCACTGTCCTCCACCACGTGACGTGGACAAAGGCTTTCATATCACATGGTAAAATTGGCTTGGTCGGATATTAAAACCCCTCGGATCTCGATCTCGATATCTGGAGCACAGATGAATGACTATTCCCTGAGTAAAGTGTCACTTCAATGTTGTCACCATTAAATCCTAAACGTTATATATATGCGACTTCAGACGCCTCAGCAGCAGAATTTTGAAAATAATGTGATGAAGATTGGTAACTGCTAAGAGCGAGTTTGTACTTATTTGTCCTGAATGGATTCAACCCAAATGGTAATGTCCTTTTCCCGGTAAAACACTCTTTCTTAGATATGTTCAAAGATGACGGTTCATACCAGATAAGTGGTTAAAGGGACGGTCTACCTTTGTTTACTCTAAACTCTGACTATTTTAAAAATAATACCATGATTAATAGTAAAAGTAATTGATTCCAGTTAAAAAAAACGTTATTATATCCGTAGATTGCAATGTCTGTGAACTTTCAGCAGAGTTTGCTTTTGAGCCCAAAAATCTCGAGACAGTTTCTTGTAAAAGAAACATGGTGGTAATATATCTGTCATTGAATCTATACGAAGGAAGAAATATAAAAAAGAAAATGTTTAGAAAATTAAAAAGTCAATGTTCCATTTTTCATTTTCAACGCGTAAAATTGTTGAGATATTCTAAAGTAACTGTTTCCTCAATCATGCATGTTTTTTTTATTATTTTCTCAAATTGCATACCCAACATATTTGAAGATACCGTACTTAACCCCACTCTACTATGTCAAATAACCCTGAGAATATTTGCGTGCATTTAAAATATGAAAATAAAACGGACTATCAAGCGACAGTTTAGAAAAACACATAATGAGCAGTCCCACAAGAAAACCAGCATTATGGTATCTGCGTGATGTATCGGTCCAGAACAGCCTGCGGGATCCGCGCAGGCTAATCCGGGCCGACACATTTCGTACCAGGGGGATAGTGGTATAGAGTAATGATTCCTGAAACAGAAAATCCAAATGAGGCGAAAAGTCTGCCCGGGCGCGGCATGCTTAGGCTGATCCGGGTCGATACTTTACGCAGAGCCCACAATGTTGGTTTTCTCGTGGGGTGGCTCAAATGACACGTCGTGACTGTCTATGAGTTAACACATATCTCCAAATCAAGACCACGGGCTTTGTAATAATGCCTAGTGGGTTGTGGACAATGATTTCGCGGTTCCTTTGATCACGTGAAGTAATAAAGAAATATACGGTCATGCAATGGACCTTCCTTGTCGAGGAGCCAGGGCCATGTTTACTATGATGATCAAACGGATTTCGTGTAACAACCGGAAGATGATGACAAATATAAACCTTTAACTGTTTCCCACATACAACAAATATGCAGCAGGCGACATTGAACACTTTAAGTCAAGCGTATGGACAATCTCTGTAAATGAAAGAAAAAATATTGATTAAAAGTTGAAAATAATGTGTGGCAAAAGGAGAAACTGTTCATTATGAGCAATTTTTTCTGTTTCCACAATGTTTTAAAAGTCATCTGCTGCAGAGACTTCAGAACGAGTCTGTATGTGTGAAAGAGTAAACCGTTTACCTGATAGAATAGTGTGAGGGGCTTATACCTTGAACAGAGCAGAGGAAAGAAGTGTTCCATCCAGTCATATGATGTATTATTTTGATACGAGGTTAAAAACAATGTAGGATAAGAAGACATTGCTGATACTGAATAATTTCTCTTTTTTTGCACTGTGTTTGAAAGATAATTTGCTGCATCAGTAACAGGGTTTATAAGCACCGACACTTATAAAAAATATCCTGCAGTATAATACCTCGCTAATTATTTCCGATATTTCCTATCACGACGAAATGTTCAACTCAGCTTGTTCTCTAGTTTTAGAGCATAACCTCAGAGAGAGAGAAATGCAAGATTAGATTATGTTGATGCACAGTCTTCCGGCAAAGGCTTTTACTATATGCTCCGAAACTATCTTATCAAACATTTCTTAAAATGGAAGTATACTTATTGAAGCAAGTTGGTAACATTGCCAAATTGTTTTCAAACGGCGTCTAATACCTCTGTGGTTAATGTGGCTGCATGTTGGAAAGGGTTAAACGGTGTCTATATGCTCGGAACTGATACGACCGTCCTTCCATCATCACGGAGGCATGAGCACAGAACATGTAAGGATATTATTAGCCCCAAACATGCACATGTTGTGTTACGTAACGCTTTGTAAAGAGAAATTAACGGGAGTCGCCAAAAACAGACACTCATTAATCCAGCCCTTGGATGTGTTCAGATTTGCCTAACAGAATTTGTTGTGAGCCGAATCCACCCCTAATGTTGTTACTCGGTGTTTTATGTACATCTGAATACATACATTGGTAAAAAGAAATGCGCATTTGTGATTTAGCTTGTAGTGAATTTCATTGACGCCGCGTGGAAGCGCGTCGTCAGTATTGAATAGGATTTAAGTTTGTACCATGGGGTGACGTAATCGAAAAGGGAGCAACCAACAGTATTATTGTAAAGAGAAACTCTGTAATATGTTTGGAAAAGAAAAAAACTTTATGAATCAATAAATTGTATTTACTGATTTAAGAAACAACAAGATACAAAATACGTATGTCTTCTACCGTTATTACAAAACTTAAGACACATTTAATTTGTATTTAATAACTTTTCCCCAACTTCCTAGGCCACCCTCTGTTTAATAGTTTGGTTTACGGCCCTGATCTGATTCATCAAAGCTCTGGGAAAAGTTCACATTTTCCCAACTTCCTAGGCTACGTTTTTTTAATTGTCTGGTTTACGGTCCTAAAAAAAGAAGTTTCGGGGAAGGTTTTTGCCTATTCATAAAAATTCAGTGGTATTTCTAAACCTAAAATCTTCCTCCCCATACAGTTTGTTTATTCAGACCATTGTATTCTTGCTATATGTTGACTATACATGTCAATTTTGATAATAAATATCTTTAAACTTGTTAAAATTACTTTGTATCTTTTGTTTATATACTCCCGTTTTTGTCATCATACTTCTGCTAAACTGGATCTTGATCGACACTGTTCACAAAAGCAGACTTGTACCTTTTTCCCATGGACGGGCTAAAACCGCAAGTTCAATATTATCCGCCGTGGTCGAGTGGTTAGCGTCGATGATCTTAAACCGGGTGTCCCGGGTTCGATCCCAGTCGAGGCGCTGTGGTCATGGTTGAGAGCTCTTGGGCAAGGCACATTTCCTAGTTTAGTACTGGTGTGTTTGCAAATGGGTCATAAATAAGTGAACTGTCGCCGTGATTTAACTGAACTAATGCTGAAACGGCGTAAAAACCCAACAAAACAAACACACAAATCAACATTATTGTAACATATTGTCTGGCATTATACTTTTTTGTTTTATATAATATCATCGAGAATTCGGACTTTTTTAACGCCGTTTGTCCAAAGAAAGCGTTCTTGGTTAAACTTCAACTGGTTGCTTAATAGAGGTGACCGCTCGAACAAGCTTAACTATATTTATAAATGTGATCGTTATTGTCAATATTTTTACGCCCCGTGTAGAGTTGAACATTCTGTATGAGCTATTTCTCCATTTGCCACACTGTTTTAAAGGGCATCTGCAATATCGAAGTTACTATATTGTACGTGTAAGTGTACGACTAGTGGACTTTCGGGTGATAGAATTATAGAAAAATAAGTTTACTGGGTTAGTTTACCAGGTGACACATTACATGTTTTGTAAATCAGAGGATCACAACAGGACTGCAGGTTGGAAAGTGTAAATTGATATCGAAAAGGAAACGCAACAACAGTGTAGGTGGGGAGGTGTAAAATTATATCGAAAAGGAGACACAACACAAGTGAAGGCAGTGTTAATTGATATCGAAAAGGAGACGCAAGAACACTGCATTGTTCAATGTTATCGAAAATCAGACGCAACAAGACTGCAGGCTGGAACGCGTTAAATGATATCGAAAATGAGACACAACAAGAGTGTAGATGGGGCAGTGCCAAATGATATCCAAAATGAGACGCAACAAGATTGTAGGTGTAGCAATGTTAAATGATATCCAAAATGGAATGATATAAGTCTGCATGTGCTGCAGTGTTAAAGGATATCGAAAATGAAATGGAATAAGTCTGCTGGTAGGAAAGTGTTAATTGATATCGAAAAGGAGATGGAGTAAGACAGCAGGTGGGGAAAGTGTTAAATGATATCGAAAATGGAATGGAATAAGTCTGCAGACGGGAAAGTGTTAATTGATATCGGAAAGGAGATGGAATAAGACTGCAGGTTATACAACATTTGATATCAATGGTAAGAGAAATAGACACACTAAAACAAATGAATAGCGCTCAAGTCCTTATAGGTTTTAAATTCCAAAAGATATATCATTTCATGTAAAATCAAATATTCGATCAACTAAGGGCCTGAAGAACAAGCTTCCATTTAGCTTGGAATATATATATAGAGAGACCAAAACAAAAGATTTTAAATTAAAACGATTTGCATTTGCAAAACATTTCACTTAAGTCCACCCTTAATAGGAAGTACACTGGGGTATATACGCACATTATCTAGTAGAACGAGTCAAACTAGAAACAACACAGATTCAAAAACATAACAAAACTATTACTAACAAAAACTATTGGAAGATTGAATGGGGGATATGGCCACGACTTCCCTTCAACCTGTGTACGTGGCTATTAAAGACTGCATATGGGAAAGGGTTAAATGATATCGAAAAGAAGATGCAACGAAACTGCATATCGAAAAGTGTTAAGTGATATCGAAAAGGGGATGCAAAAATAAAGTTGGTGGCTAAATGTTAGCTTATATCGAAAAGGAGATGAACAAGACCTCCCGTTTCATCTGACGCAGTTCATTTCCTAACTTTTAAACTTATTGTACGGTTGGGGCAGTGAAGAGTGCAATACAATTCCTTGTAGAACCCCCATGGTTTGTTGTTATATCGGAGACGGCTTTTAACTATTTGCCTGGTAGGATAAATTCATCGGGAAAACAATGTGCGATCTAGAAATGTAGAAGTAATGAATTTGATATAGAGTTTAAAGATTGTATGAAAACAATGTGACAAGCTAGAACTGTAGAAGTAATGAATTTGATAAAGAGTTTAAAGATTGTGTGAAAACAAGAATTAGACCATCTGAAGCAACACCTCATTTTCTCGAAATGTTTTTAACCCTTTCCCTCATACGACAATTCAGCAGCAGACGACTTTGAACATATTTTGTCAAAAAATAGAAAATCTCTATAATTGAATGGATTTGAGCAATTTCTTCTTTTGTCACTATGTTTTCAAAAAGCCGTCTGCTGCAGAGGCGTCAGAAAGCGTCTATATGAGGGAAAGGGTTAAACAATGATGTGTATGCTTATGAAGCGTGATGTGTCGTCTGTACCAAGGAAATGTTTTAAAGACAGTAACTGGGCATCGTAAAACAGTAACTTTCCTCCTATAGGTGACTTTTAAAAGACAATTACATCCTACTTATTCTTGGAACACAATGATCCGTTTGCTCGGCTCTCATATATACTTAGTTATCTAACATTAACGAAACTTTAACATCCGACTCACATTAAAGAAACTTTAACATTCGACTCAGTGGTGTTTTGACTAGAACGTCCGACCGCATGACCGGAAGACATGGGTTCGAATCCGGCGCGGGTAATACCAAATACTTTAACGGTTTTGCCACCTCCATTGGCAAAAGTCATGCGCATGTATGTAATACACTGAACCCTACGCCGCTGAATTCCCGCAACCGGTATCATCACTCCTGATTGTTTGATAAGTTCATACTTTCTGTTGACTAGTAATTGTTAAATGCTGACAAGCAAGTAGCACACAGATAAGACTGCAAGAACGTAAAGACTGATATTTGTCTAGATTAGTCGCAATAGTAGCTTAACTCTTTCAGCGCCAAAGGCAATATTCAGGTTTTTGCAAACATTACTGATTCAGGCGAGTCAGCTCGTAACGAGCTGTCTCACCTGAAATCAGCATTGTTTGCCGTTTAGTTATCAAAATAGTAAAAAATTGTATTACAAGAAAAATGAAGACGCCCGATTTTGAACATGGAAAAGTCTAATTTCAACAATTCGGCGCTGAAAGAGTTAATGCCTTGCATAATACGATACGCAACTGATTTTTAGAATCTCATTAAAACCAGATCTTAACCCTTTCCCTCATACGACAATTCTGCAGCAGACGACTTAAAACGTATTTTGTCAAAACATAGAAAATCTCCATAATTGAAAGGATAACCTATGACAAAAAGTGGAAAACATTGTGGCAAAAGGAGAAATTGCACGTTTTGTGCAATTTCTTCTTTTGTCACTATGTTTTCAAACAGCCGTCTGCTGCAGAGGCGTCAGAAAGCGTCTATATGAGGGATAGGGTTAACTCGCACACTCGTATATATAGAAGTTTTGTTGCCCTGATTTTAATGAGATTAGGGTGAGATGTAACATATGTGAAGAAGTTTATTTCAAATATAAGTTAAATAGGCCACATGGCCCGCGAGAAAAACAAAATTTCACAAATAAACATTACAGATGACATAGTAAATGGAGCACATTTACCAATTTACAAGAACATACATTCGAAAGAGGTAAAATGTCGCATCATAGACGGAGAAAGTGTTGTTCAAGCGTAATATCATATCCTCATCATCTCTGTATATATATATACATAAACGTTGTGCTTGTAACATTAAACTCGTTCTGGTGCGTTTTGCTGTGAACAAATTATCAAAAGCCGCCACAAGATACCATGTACCAGGCATAAAAACGACAAGAAGAAATAACCTAAGGTTTAACATTCGGAAACAAGTGAAAAGGTGAAATATACATCGGTTGTAATCACCTCGAGCCCTGAGTGCTTCATTCACACCCCAGTTCATTGCCGAGTTTAGTTAATGGATTCAGCGCTCTGGAATTATCTTCTTTTCCTTTGCACAATAAGTAATCCAATAGCTGCGTAAAACATAAAGGAGGATATAGAGGATATTTCATGAGTGTTTATTCTTTATTATCACTTTTATCAAACGAATTTACTAAGATTCATTTGCAGCGAGCCATGGCTAGCGTCATACTCAGCTCATAGCTCATAATATTTAAACACGAATGAGATATTCTTTTGTTACATCACATTGTGATTTATGAGGTGGATTTCGGAAAAATGTTCTTAACGTTTACCATATTTGTTCATGAATTTTGCCAGTTTGGGCGCCAAAGTGACGTTATGACGTCAAACCGCTGAAGTGACATCATGTCATAGTTGTTTGGTTTTCGCGTTGTAAAAATGACTTAGCGTAAGACTGGAAACCAAAGAAGTACTTAATCGAGCCAAGCGACCCAAATGATCCCATAAATAACAGACTTTCATCATAAGTAAAACGAATGGACATAATTACGTTTATAAACTTTATATTTTATACTTGGAAATCGCATATTCCCTTACATACATGAACTGAGAAATATAAAAGGACAACTCAACTTAGTACGGACCATTTGATCCTAAAATTGCCGTTTTCATGATAACATAAATAATGTTAAGCTTTACCAAAGGTTAACTTAATTAGTTCTGACCAATCTATGCTTTCTTTAAAGCAGACATGAAAATAAAAATATAAAAATTAAAGAGGCTAGATTCCAACAAAGCAGACTATCCAGTCAATCGTCAAAGGTGTGTCATTTACCATGTTAATCTTATCTTTCCAAACAATCACTGAGCTGTGACGTCATAACAGCCGATACGCATAGACAGATAGTAGAGCTTACTGTGATGATTTTCTAGTTCGTGAAGAATTTTGACAGAATATTGTATCATAGTGCACATATTTAATCCTAGCATGACAGAAACTAAATATACTAATAATAGACATTTCACAAAATAAAAAAAAATGAATCTTAGCTTTTATAGTTTTGTTGTTATTTTAAAATAATAGATCTTTAGCAATTGTTAACTATAAATAGTTAGAAAACAGTGTTGAGCGCTTATGAGAAATGTTTGTACAAAACACGTTTAATCCTCCCTTTTTAAAGGCAAATGGTTATACACTGCACCGTTAAAATATACCACATAAGTTCCATTGACATTATTCAACCGACGGGAAGACTGTCGAGTCTAAATTCGAGTAAATAAACCCTTGAATTAGAAAACATATGAGCCGTTCTAGGAGAAAACCTACATTATGGACTCTGCGTAATGTATCGACCCATATCAGACTATACAGTCCGCGCCGACACCATCCGTCTCAGGGAGATAGAGGTATAAAGTAATGATTCCTGAAACAGAAAATCCACAGGAGGTGAACAGTGTCTACCAGGGTTAGCCTGCGCGGCATGCGTAGGCTGATCTGGATCGATACTTTACGTAGAGTCCATAATGTTGGTTTTCTCGTGGAACGACTAATACCAACGTGTCATTACCAACTGGGCTACCCTTACTCATCTCACTTCACAAAGAAAAGGGGGAGGATTTACTTCAATTACACCTGAACATGACATTATTCTAATGGCAGTCATTGAAAATAAATTCAATTACCTTTTACACCAGCCTTCGGAGTCGTGAACGTTCAAACCGACGGTAATTAAGGCTGGTTAAAATGACACCGGGTTGATTCATAGCAGCATTGGCAGAAAAAGGGAGAATTTACTCATAATGAAAAATCCTCCCTTTGCCACAATGTTTTCAGCATTTTTCAATTAGTGTATATTCTCTTTCATTCACAGAGATTTTCCATAAGTTTGCATTGAGATTATTTCCAAGTCGTCTACAATAGATTAGATGCACGTGTGGTAATGCATGCACCTGGAACAAGCATCAGTGATTTTAACACGTTCTTGGACATTCGGGGACAACACATTATAATGAGTTCATAGAGAAGATTTTAGCAAATGGTATACATTTAAATTTCATGAATAGACAGATCGATATTTGTTATTGCATTTTTCGCAATTGTTGTTTTATCTTAAACTCTTCCAGCACCGAATTTCCTTAAGTTGACCCTTCCATGTTCAAAATCGGGCGTTTTGAATGTACATGTATCAAGAGGTTTAGACTATTTTTATAGCTGAGAGAGGTGCTATCGCATACAGCAGGACGAGGGTTAACGGCACACCAGATAACAGTTCGAACGGCACCAAACGTACTTGCTCGCAGCCTGATCAGACTATGCACTATTAAAAAATAAGTTGTGTCAGATCGAATGTCAACTCGAAGTGCATCTATAATAGTCGTAATGTCCAGAGAGTCGGTGATTTTACATCAGACCTTCACCTTAAACAAAAAGCCGTTTAGTCCAACCTTTGATTACGAGATCTAATACACACAAACTAGATTTTTAGTTTTAAAGCAGTGTGCTATCAGACAATTTCAGACAATTTCCGAACATTGAAAGCTTTTGTTTCCAAAGCCAAAACTTAAGTAAATCAAACTCCGATTTGATTTGATTTCATGGTTTTGCTTTCATATTTGTGTTTGGTTTCTTTATTTTTACCACCTAAAATTGTGAAGTATATTATTTCCAGATAAGCAACCATGTAACATAAATCTTACAAAAAAGACATTATTCACGACATAAGGCCACATTTTTATTTTTAAACACCTTATTTTGCATATCTGATTGCTTGAACAACTATTGTACGTTATATAAAGAATAGTTAGTTTTTAGACCCAAAATCGTGTCACTTTTATACCTAGGAGAAAATCTGACAAGTGATGCTTTTATGTTATATTTAGGTTTTCGAGAAATTGCGAACTGTTGATTAGATAAACGGATTACAGTAAAGCTTAATGCAAGGTACATATTCCTTAATGACTTATAGATTCAATATGAAATATAGGCTCTAAGGATCATGGGAAATTAGCAACTAAAATGGCTGCGTAAGGTTTATAAATGGCATTATTTGTCATTTTGGTGCGCATTTCTCAAGCAAAAGGTTACAAAAGAGTTATGAAAATCGAGCCACGCCAGGCGAAAACTACTGACATCCGGGACATTACGATCAGCCAGCAAAGATCCGAATCAACCGTGTCTCCGCGCGGTCTAATTAGTGTCTTCCACGTTCGCCATCAAGTCGTCCATGCATCCTACCAGACGCTGGAGAAAAGATATGATCGTCAACTACCTATACTAGTATGCAATATGATAATACTTTGTAATTCACTTTAACTTCAAAACCTCAAAATGTCGGTTTTCGTGTGGTGTGAATCAAATTATGATTTCGATATATATCTTATAGTAAAAAAATACTCAGCACGTTTTACTAATGAACCGAGTCTAGAGGAAATGTGTCTTGTTCTAACATTGTATTCTGTTTTAGGTGGAATATTTCGGAGCTCTAGTGGCGTGTTGCATGTTCTGAAATCCTTATCTGACCATCTAACCATATGTTGCAGGTATTCAAAAGTATCGTCACATTGGTTTAGTTGGATTATAAGAGAGACAAGCATACTGCGACGATGGTTCTCTCTTGTCTCTACTCTCACGGCACCGCACGAATAATGAAATAAGCTATCGAGTTTTCGCGAGAACAGCGTCAAATTCACTTGAATATTTCTTCTCCTCGTGTAAAAGTACGGGAAACGGAAGTTGTAATGGCTATGTGAAGTGCTCTCTGGTTGGTCGATATTTGGTCGTGTGCGGATTGTAAGCCAATCAGCGATCAGGTAATAGGAAACCATTTCTTTTTGTGTCGTTATATTTAGATTTGACGTGTCTGTGTTTTCCGCGGAAATGGTACCCCTTACGGCAACTCAAATATTAAGAAAACGTAGAGACGGATCAAATATCGGGACGATCAATCGATGTAGCAACTGATGGGCTACGCTTTTCGCCCGTTTCCATAGCAACGGTGGTTTCTATGGCGACCATACTACAAAAGGAAGAACTAGAGCCTTTATCCCTACCAAGTTTGGTCGAAATCCGTTGAATAGTTTTGGCGCTACGCTTGCCACAAACAAACAAACAAACATTTTACAAACAAACGGACAGAAACGAAGACCGACTTTAAGGGTCTCTAGAAGAGAAAACCAATATTGTAGGAAAGAGAGCTGTATATTGATCCTTATATGGACCTTTGGAACATGCGTGAAACAGATGGAGCTCGAACTCCTGTTTCCGGTTTCTAAGTTACTTCCATGCAGACCACGAGGGCTCTATTGAGACTGTATGCATGGACTCGACAGGGTATTCGATGTACGCAGCTACAACAAGTCTACAAATCGCAGCAGACGACTTTGATCACATATAAGCACAAATTAAAAAAAATATCTATATTTGAATGTATAGCTATTGAATAAAATTGGAAAATATTGTGGCACAATGTTTTCAAAAGTCATCTGCTACAGAGGCGTCAGAAAGCGTCTGTCTATATAGGAAAGGATTAACGATACATCTGCAGCAGGTTGTTGAGCGTCACCCACCATAAGGGCCGATCTTTTAGTTTTAACAATTCTGATCCGATCCTCACCAAACACTTTTACAACGATTGTGAGTAAAATAGTTTTGCCAGGATTAATAGCCTACTTTCACATCGCAGACAAGTCTTATATATTCTCATTTTTTACGTTTCTTGGCAACTACTTTGCTTCACTCTCTAAATTGAAGAACCACATGGGCGGTCCCGCGAGAAAACCAACATTGTGGACTTTGCGTAAAGTATCGACCCGGTTCAGCCTAAGCATGCCGCGCAGGCTTACCCAGATAGAAAATGTTCGTCTCCTGTGGATTTTCTGTTTCATGAATCATTACGTTATACCTCTGTCCCCCTGAGACGGAATGTGTCGGCCCGGATCAGTCTGCGCGGACTGTGCAGATTGATCTGGGTCGATACATAACGCAGAGGTCACAATGTTGGTTGTATCGCTGGACGGCTCACATATTAAACCCCGTCAAACTTGCCATTTACATAGAACCTTGCTGGCAAATTTGATAATAAACTATATAACCTATATTACCTTTCTGTATTACAATTCTGATTTATAACCCGCTCCTTGCCGCCGAAATTGAGCCAAGTCAACCTTACACCTGATAACTCCGATCGTCATTAAACTTAGTCACAATGACAATGAGCTTAAAATCTCCGCAAAGTGTCAATAACAATCCAGATCGCCTGAGACACTCAAACCAATACAAAACAAACGAAAATACTCTAATTTCGCTCGCTCGTATATTGAGCTGATGACTGACCCAAACAAGTCGGGTCATATTGACCTTTGTTTCAGTCAATTAAATTGTCGCAAACCAAATCGTTTGGTATAAAACAGGTTAGATAACCCTCATGAATAAACAGAGAAGCGGTGATTGTCTAGGCATATGCGTTGGTTTTAACGCATGACTTCATTGGACATAACACCGAGCACTTGCTTAGGAGCATTTAAGTGTAAAATTCAATTCGAGACGACCCTTTATGCAATGCAGTCAGATCCAATATAGGTACAGCGAAGTATTTTAGACTGGTTTAATTAAATTTACTCTTTAAAATATATGCAAACTCTCGGTACATATATTGTTGTACATTATGAGGTCATGATATAGAACAAAAAGTATCTTGAAATATTGTCACGTGAGATTTCGTAACATTAAATTTGTCTGCTCTCTATCTTGACATAGCCTAGTTATATCTTCACCAAACGTGTTCACCGATCCTGTTTATTAACATAGTTCACTTCAGTATGGTAAAATGTGCTTACTTTCGATAGTTATATCTCTTTAGTTGTCGAAGTACTTCTAAATCATTTTTCTTGCACTCTAAATATAACAAAGTATGCGCGCTTCATAAAACGTGGACCGCCTCTGAAGTGGGAGACCAGGATTTGATCCGAGGTCGGCCATTACTGAAGACTTAATCATGGGTAGTAATATGACAATGGCAACGACATTAAGTTTATTTGCTTAAAGCTAACAGGCCCATATAAAGTACGTAATAAACAATTTCAAAACGGCAATAAATGTAAGTATACTTGTAAGACTTTAAATTTTGCCCAATCTTCAAAAAAAAAAAATCAAGTCAAGATTAACTGGAAATCTAGGATGTAAATGTAGAAAAAATGAAAGATTTTTGGGAAACGGAGAAAAGGGCATCTCAAAAGGGTAATATCTTGGCGCTCAGCGTTGCAGGATAGCATTACGAATGATGCATCGGTTTCAATTACGTGTAATTAGCCCAGGAAACACTATCCAAACATACGAACAATTGTTACTTTAAGTGTAAAATTAGCAAACAACAATGCATCAAGAGCTCTCAAATAGCTGATTCGTTTTGTTGGGCTGCGAATGTGAAATAGAAAGCTTACTAGTTTAGTCTAGGACATGATATGAGCCGTTCCACGAGAAAATCAACATTGTGGACTCAGCGTAAAGTATCGACCGGATCAGCCAAAGCATGCGGCAGAAGCTAACCCGGACAGACGCGTTTCGCCTCCTGCGGATTTTCTGTTTCAGGAATCACTACTCTATACCTCAATCTCCCTAAGACGGAATGTGTCGGCCCGGATCAGCCTACGCGGACTGCTCATATCAAGAGTTAACCCTTTCCCTCATAAGACAATTTTGCAGCAGACGACTTTGAACATATTTTGTCAAAAATGAGAAAATCTTTATAATTAAATGGATAACCTATGACTGAAAGTGGAAAACATTGTGACAAAAGGAGCAATTGCTCGTTTTGAGCAATTTCTTCTATTGTGACTATGTTTTCAAAAAGCCGTCTGCTGCAGAGGCGTCAGAAATAAAATTGCCCGCTGAAGCATCATGATTTGTAAATATAATCAATTTTATAACCTTTTCTAAATATTTTAGATGATACAATTTTATCATAATTGTCAAATATTTCAAATTCGGAAATTGATTAGATGCGTATAGCAATGTTTTATATATAATAAATCTATCTCCAATCCTTTGAAAATTATAAAATACAAACAAAAACAGCAAATTACATCACTTTGGATTTATAGATCTGATTTTTCAGTTTACATTACCGTATTTACTTTGTTTTACATTCGATTAAAAGTCGTTAGAATCAAAAAGCCACCAATTGTTTTCTTGCATGAATTGCACGCAAACGGATGAGTTTGTCACTACAGATTACATTTTAACCGTTACATCTAAAACTCTATTTGCTTTTTACGTGACTCTATCCTACATCTGCAGCTGACGAATTTGAAAGCATTTTGTCAAACATATGGAAACTCTTTATAAATGAAAAAGACAATTATTAATTTAAATTGAAAACATTGTAGCATAAGAAGAAATTTCTCATAATGAGCATTTTTTCCTTTTGCTGAAATGTTTTCAAATCTCGTCTGCAGCAGAGTCATAAAAAAGCGTATGTATGTGGGAAAGGGTTTCAATATCTCAGGAAAATCATCTGTACATCTGGACATTTGTAGAAAAGGAGAAATTGCTCATGATTTCTCTTTTTACAACAATGTTTTCAAAACTCGGCGAATGCATTTGTTTCAGGAAAAAATTAAATGGATGACAAAGTACATTTAGTATATAAGAACAATAAAACCTGAAATATGTAATCATTTGTGTTTTTTGAAAACGAACTCAATACAAAATGTACAAGCGTGTATATACCAAAATGCGTCGCACATTGTTCATAAAATGGGGCCGTATACTTCAGGCTGGCCGTAATGTTTCCAGAAACACCAATAAGTACGGGCGTACGTAGGTTGTTTGAACAACCGAACCTTTTTCATTCGTCAAAATGGTGTAGGTTTTGATATTTTTGTTAGCAAAGACTGCCGCTCCAGACATACCTTGTTTTAAATATTAGCTTTATAGAGGCAGGATTCGACGCCAGTGAACCAGACGACATTTGAAACAATTGTGCAAAAAGGAAAACTTCTCCTTTTTCCAACAATGTTTGCAATTTCCAATTTTCAAAGATACTACTTCTTTTAATCCTGCGAATCTTATTAAAAATCATACGACTTTTTACTTTTTACTTTTTACAGTTAGTGAGTCTCAAATCTCTTTTGGTCGGAGACTACAGACCCTATTTCGAACATGTGTTTATAGCCATGATCTATGAAAATCAACCATAGCATATGTGCCACCAATATATATCCTGACAAACGTGCGCATGCTTGCAGATTGATCGCGACCTACACAGTTTGCCAATTCGCCACATATTTTAAAGAACAAACCGATGACAATCATGTTGCATTTAGTCCATAATGCGATGGATTGACAGGCAAATCTGTATCGTCAGATGTCAGTCATCAACGGAAACAGTAATGGGTCGTAGAATTCTTAATGATTTCCTTTATAAGTTTTGAAAAAAAGAAATTCCTACACTGTTACTTTCAGAGGAGAAGTCTTAGAGGTAAATTTATTTGGTTTGCTTTCAGTTTCAGCATTCCAATATCAATTAGACGTATTTGTTTGTTGTTTATATGACTGAATTATTTCTTGCTGTCGGATGCCTTGAAAGTTAGGGATGATTTTGTATCACTGACAGGCAATACTTCAAACCAGAATATTCTGCGATGAATGACTATGACTGCGCGGTTAGAAACAAGATGCCCTTTGTGACTTGTTTTTAACCAGAGACATATAAATGTATTTTTATGTTTCTGTTTTAACATAGTTATGGCTGAATATTGTTCAAAGCAAGAGACAGAAAAAAAGTATAACATTCTTTGAAGGCAAACAAATACAGTAAATGTTATCTATAACGGCCAGAAAGTTTAAGGTATTACACCTACAAAAATGATTAACACATTGGAGCAATGATCATTTATATGTACTCCTTTCCTACATGCAACAAATCTACAGCAGACTGTTTTGAAATCATATCGCTAAAAAAAATGAGCATCACAATGGTTTTTTTTTATAAAATTTCTCACAATGTATTTAGAAATTGTCTGCTGCGGGACGTCAGAAAGGGTTTAAACAAAGATCTTACCTTGGTCGTCCAATCCTCCATTCCTAGAAAGGGTATCGCCGATACAACCGTTACTAACAAAGCGGCTAATAAATAACGAAGTGAAATATCAGGCATGATGTACCAATCCAAAATCCAAAACTTTAAATAAGAAAAAAATTCTCTTTGAAATATCAGTCAATATACAGTTGAAACGGTAAGACTCGGTTTCTGGGGATATCTGCTAATTAGTACACGGAACGTTCATGAATCGGTTACTGAAGAAGAATATAAACGGCATAGTATAAATACGGTATATTATCGATAGCTATAATATGAAGTTAAAAGACTGCGCGATCGGTTGGAGTGAGTGTAGAATCCGTTATCGAATGAGTATTATAGTTTATTAACTTCAGTTATTTAAGTTATTGCGATTGGAAGATCTTTCCCGATGTAAGCCAGAACTGATCACTTTTTAAAAGATTCTATCATCAGATGGCGCTAATTGAATAATGGGCGTGAACTTATAACCCGTTAGCCAATCAAAAAGCGTCGTTTTACATAAATAGCTTTGGGAACGTGCGGGCGGTCAGAAATATTGCGCACGATTTTAGTTTGATAGATCTTTCATTCTCATGTGGTACTTCGTTAACCCTTAATACCCGGACACCAAGTACCTTCATCCCCATGCTAAGAGTGTCAAACAAGATCGGAATAGAAGCCAGCACGGTCTGATCGGGACGTACAATGTTACATATCTTTTGATACATTAAGTCAAATAAGCTTCACAATGAACGAATGCATTTTGAAATCTCTGTTGTCATAAGATTTCAAGTATAGAGACATGACGCAAGTTGTGTGAACAATTCCTCACGGAAATAGGATTGTGAAGCAATAACGTCATTCTTTCATTCATTAACGAGAAAGGCATACACTGGGGTCGGGCGGAAATTTGTTTTTATTAACCGCTTACATGATATGATATTGAATGAATCGTTTGCTTTGAACATACCTCAGTTTGTAAAAAATATGATATGACATCTTAAAATATGGAAGTATTATTTTAATATACATTGAAAGATTAAAAGAATTGTGGGGGTATTTTGATGCTGTTGTTTTTTAAGTTATTTTCCAAACATTGTTTTATAAATCCGCCCGTTACATGGGCTTCACATATCGGCTGCATCATGGAGAGGGTTAATACATTTTCATAGCATCAATTTCACAACAGAGAAACGAGGTAATTGTCATAGTTTGTCGAGCAAATAATTCACGTGGTGCATCCCCATCTTTCTTCTATTCCCTTCTTTATCCGTAATAACGACGGAACAAACTCCATGTGTATGACTTGGTTTGAAATGTTGTTTTACATCGATTCAAATTGTACTTCGCCAATCCCCCGTAACTATGTCGGTAGCGACGCCGTCTGTCAATCCAGGGATTGTGAGTTCGAACCTCGGCTTGGGCAACATGGATAGGTAAACTGGATGCCGTAATATGACAATTGTTGACAACGGCGTTAAACCCGAAACATTTAATCAATTTAATTGTATTTCAGTCATATCATGATGTTACCTGGGCAAATATTCAGTACTACCCGTAAGTTTGTACTAGTACATCTGTCGTACTATTAAAACCACCCCCGCAATCCTAAGCCCCCTGGGAAGGTGAGGAAAATACATACGGTATGACCCAACCTTGGTTCGTTAAACTATTTCCCCACTCAAAAGAATAAAGAAAGTAAAAAATGCAATCAACCTGTGAACCGACGTTGTTATATGCACATACAATGGTTATCAGAAGTTTCCTGAACCATAAGAGACTTATGATGCGGAATCGGAACGAACTGCGTAGATGCACAGGTTGATCTTAATATATACTTAATCGTAAAGCAAATTTGGATTGCTGTCGAAGCGAGTTGCTAATATTGATATTTCTAACGACGAAGGACACATATGGAAATTGGGCAAATGCGATTTGCATTGACCTGTTCAGTCATGTTTCTCTTCGTATTCCATAACAGATATATGCATTGGAACATTGCAAATAATATATATATCTAAGTGATATCAAATTTACTTATTTTCATTGTGCTCAAGAATACTTTGTGCCATATCTATTAAACATTGTATGCAGATTGCTATGATTACTTTTTAAAGATTTACACTCAACACATTTCTAGACTAACATCTAATATATAACATGCTAGGACATTTTAGCACATGACAATGCTTGTATCCGATCTAATATACCCATTACGTATTTCTTTATGTGTAACGCGTGTAATACAACATGACCGAATCACTACTGTTGTAACCATCCCCGAATGTTTACAAAATGGCTGAGAACGTGTATCCGGTAAACACAAATGTCACGATAGATGGACGAGGTAAAGGGACCATTATCGGTTATAAAATTATTGTGTAGGTGATTAGTTAATAGTTTATTAAGTATTACATGTTGGGACTATTTTCTGACCGCGAAAACCCGATTTTCTTATTGTGTTTCGTCATGTGATAAAAAAGAATCTGACATTTCGTTGTCATTTCATAAAGTTGTATTAAACTCGTCCAAGAAATGTGTTATTAAGCTCGCCAAAGGCTCGCTTAATATCAGATTTTTTTAATTCGTTTAATAAAACTTTATATGAAATGACAACTCATGTCAGATCCTATATATATTCTATATAGCCAAGTTTTATGTTGGCATATCATCGAATAATTTATAAAGAAAAAATATAAATGTTCACTTCAATCATGTTCAATCACGTCTATTTCCGGTTCAAAATCTTGTTTTTTGACGCCAGTCATTTGCTATACATGGAAATTGCACTACATGGACGGTGGCTTTTTAATTTAATGGCTTAAACTAAATCAATTATCATTCAGTATTTTGTTACCCTGTTTAGTAAGTTTGCATGGTAATGGTGTTTAGTAAACTGAAGGTAGATTGCATTAATAAAATTACTGTCAATTATAGGCATACGTTGTAGTTTCAATATCACAAAGTCGACTCATCCATGTTGAAAATAGGACCACTTCAATTTTCTTCGAACGAGAATTTGGTAAAATATAATGTCCAAGTGGCAAGCAATTCAGTGTTCAAGAGAGACAGCTCGTGACGAGCTGTCTTATCTAAATCTGGACTGTTTGCAAACGCCTTTAATTGCCTTTGTCAGCGAAATAGTTCATGGTTTAAAAGTTGCAAACAAGTGCATTTCTAGGACAAATCTATTGCAGGAACTATCTGACGCAGTTATTATCATACATGCAAGGCGAGTTGTTTTAAGACAGACATGAAATCTAAAATAGACGATTTTGAAAACATCTAGGCGGCGAAACTATGAAAAATATATAAAAAATATCATTAATGACTAGAGTTGAAAACATTGAGACAAAGAGAACTATTCATTATAAGTAAGTTCTCCTTTTGCCAAAATGATTTAAACTACAATGTGTTGCATATGCGTCAAAATGTGTCTGTTAGTGGTAAAATGTTTAAAGCGGTTGTAAGAACGCTCATTAGAAAGGTCTGACTCAGCATAGGTACACCGAAGTATTTTGGTCTGAAATTAATAAGATTGGAGATAGTCAAACTAATACACCTACCAACACCGACCAACACCTACCAACACCGACCAACACCTACAAACACATACCAACACCGACCAACACCTACCGACACCGACCAACACCTACCAACACCTACCAACACCTACCAACACCGACCAACACATACCAACACTTACCAACACTTACCAACACCGACCAACACTTACCAACACCGACCAACACATACCAACACCTACCAACACCGACCAACACCTACCAACACCTACCAACACGTACCAACACCATTATGAGCAATTTATCCATTTGCCGCAGTGTTTTCGAAAGTGTACTGCTGCAAAGGCGTCAGACAGCGTCTGTATGGGGGAAACAACCAGGTATGCATGCGTATATGTATTTATTTATTTATTAGAGTCATCTGAATATGCGCCGTATCTAACGATTTTTGGGCATAGCATCGGTGTACAGTAGAGACATCTGGTAGCCTGTACATATATACAGCTGTCTCAACACAGCCTTCACTGTCCGCTTGCAAGTGGTATAGATAAGCTGTAACTTCTGACCAAATAATTAGACGTCGCACCGACCTATTACTTCTTTGCTAGAAATGTTGATGCGAGCAAGACATTGATAAGTATCAACACAGTTGTTCTAACCGTAAATTGGAGCTCAAAATTTGTTTTGTTAAAAAAATGGTAGTTCGGTGAACTTCAGCGTGTGCTCTATGCTTCTTTTCATTTAAAAGTAATTCATGACTTGGCACGGCTAGTGGTTTGACCCAGAGTTTGCGTTCGTCCACCTAGGTGTCACTGGGTGTCACTGGGTGCCATAGCGTATCACATTGTATGACCCCGTTACATAGATGCAACAAGACCAACTATCAATAGACAAGGCCCAACCTTTAAATGTATTCATATGTCTACCGCTGTGCTTATTATAGTTCAATGTACATGCATGTGCTATTATTTTAGCATCTGGAAATGCTGTTGAATTATCATTAAGATAGCATGGCTTTTCATCAGTTGAGGCAGTGCGTGAGAAAAGTTACAAGTTTCTGAACAACATTGTAGGTTGAGATCAGCCTGTATAAACCTAGTATTTACTACAATTTACACAAGTTGACAGAATCTTCCAACAAGATATCTAAGCATTCTGTGAACAGTGTATAGTTTGTTCAGGCGTTTTGGTTGCACATGCTGATCTTGATCTAAAATGGTCACAGAAGCCGTTTCCCAATGACGGGCTCATTACCTTTTTGTATTCAAAATCAACTTGTTGAACTATTTGCAGAGTCGTCAATTTAAAGCGTAGCTGGAAAAACGGATTGTCAACGGGTAATATGTCGGCAGAAGGATCTCCTGTCGTTACAATGCTTTATGCTTTAATTTGAATATGATTACGTACTTAGTATATAACACAGATGAACCTCAGGGAATTTTGTGAACAGCTCTTGGGGGTCGTTTCATAATCGAGACGCACCATACGAAAACTGACCATTAGTTGATGTTTAAAACATATATCAGTTACGATGGGCTCGTTCTTAGTTTTCCTGCTATTTCCGTCCTCCAGATGCATACTGTGACCACATGTCTAGATGTCGAAGGGAGTAGTCCGCGATAATATGGTGTTCATTTGGAAATTATACAAACTGTATTTGCAGAGAAATCCAATCCTTCCCCTCAAACTTTTTTTTTCTCGATAACCGTAAACACGTAACCCTTTCTTTTTCAGATGTCTATCAAATAATAGATCTTTATAATAATAACTTTAGTTAACCAGTCCATTTTACATCCTTTATTACATGTGTTCTTTTAGAAAATCTAAAAAATTTACCCACTCTCAAAAGATTCGAATCCGACCCCTATGGGTCAGCGTTTTACCTCTGTTCCTCTGTATGCCTATCTGTTTCTTGGATTTATTTATTTTACATTGATTTCCAAACAAGCTGTCATGCTCGATGTTTACTTCCAGGATATTGAACCAGTACTCGTGCCCGTAAGTGTGGAAGAATTCCAAAGGCAGAACACGCTCAACACGGGATTCGAACCCTATTTTATTCATACGATTCGAACCCGGGACCTTTGGTACGAGAAGCCGACGCTTAACCAGCGAACCACTGTCTTCCATCGTCTCTCTTAACATGTTTCAAATGACTACAGATACGTCATGTGTCCATAGACACTGGATAATATCATTGCTGTCGATCAATCTGTCTTCATTGACATTATATCTCCTGTCCAATGAAACACGATATCTCATGATCGGGCATGATGAAATACCCAATCCCTGTGGGGGGAATGTTAAACGAGGAAAATAGACTTTATAACAAGCGAAAATAGTGCCGATCAATATCAGTATGCGCATTACTCACAGTATTATCTGGATCGGCTTCGTTCGCCATTAAATTTGATGGATCATGATTAATCATTCAGTAGAAGAATGTTTTAAAACACGTTTCAGACTGAAATAAAATGTAGACGTTTGTATCGTTTCCAAATTGACAAATACTCGATTGACCATTTTCCGATGTCAAAGCGTATACATTAGTATACGTTATTAGCTACAGTTGTTGTAGTTTTAGCATGCACGTTTATGGTGTATTCCCCTTGAACCATGTAGACGGTCACGTGACGGATAGGTCATTGAACACTCTATAACTACGTAAGCTGACAATTGTTACATATTCAACATACGTCTATCTCAATATCAATGAGGAATAGAATGAATTAACACATTCTCTGACAGGGATGACTTGTTATTATGCAGCAGACGACTGTTCCAGGTACCAGACGACACTGCAAGCCGTCATTATTGGTTCAGACTAGACGTTCTAATTCACTTTTCTACGCCGGGTACTAGTTGATTGATTGATTTGGGCTTAACGCCGTTTTTAACAATTTCTCAGTCATATCACGGCATCCTCGGTACCCAGGCTATTCATAAAATATATGATACCCTGGGCAAATTGGCTAGCGAAGTTTCGTAAAGCATGCGCCACGATTTCCTCCGTAACAACACTATAATTTTAGTATCGCAAAAGGTTTATGTCATGCGGCCAATCAAAAGGCTGCATTTCACCTCATAAATTATTCATGAGTACGAGATTTGTACAGCCAATTTGCCCAGGGTATCATATATTTTATGAATAGCCTGGGTACCGAGGATGTATCACGGCGGCCAGTTCACCTACTCATGTGCTTCCTGGTTTTCTCACACCAGTACTCCACACAACAATCTTCCCAAGCAACTGGCTGCTTTTTCTCATAGACTTAGCCCATTGGTGGAAGACAAATGACGCATGTCGCAATGACTTTTGTCAAACGTCGGAAAGAAAGTTGGGGATTCGAACTCACAACCCCTGGATTGACAGCCCGCGTCGTTACCGACTGAGCTACTGGGACTCACGCCGGGTAATAGATTAATTCGGTCTCAAATCTCAAGCACTTATCATCCGACCATAGCGGATTCCTCAAGAGAAGGTCGTTATAAGTACACAAACCACATGTAGACACTTGCTAATGCATCTACGATAGACGACATTTTAATACAGTGTGGCAAAAAGAAAAACTGCTGATGCTGATCTCGATCTACACTGGTCGCAAATGCCTGTCGGTTTGTTTTCACAGAGCATCGCTCAAATCCATGTTACGGGTTAATCCGGGGGGGGGGGGGGGGTATTGAACCATTGATTACTGTTTCTTATACAGGAAAAGTGGGATATAGGTATATGATAATTTACCCCTGTAAATCTACTTAAGGTAGTAGGAGCCTAATGGGCAACATTTCAAATTATGATCAGCTTAATGTGTATCATTTCCTGGATTCAAAATCAAAATTTAAAAGAAATTTAACCTCAAATAACTTTAATTACCCTACCACCCTACCACCCTTTCAGAATTTTCGATAAAAACGACATCACCCGAGAGAGAAGAAAACTCCTTTATTTCATTTGTTTTTCAACATTTTGGTAATACTTTGGTATCAAAGTAACAAGAAATATATTTGCTTTCAGAAATACATTATGGATCACATCACCAACAAATATAATCAAACTACTGGAATAGTCATATGGTATTACGATTTTAGCATACTATTTTGACCGCGTAAAATTTGAACATCGACGTTTAAAAGCAAAAATCAACAAATTCTAGAAATACTTTAACCGTCTCATTTAAAAATAAAATAGAGTTTGAAATTCCCAACCACCTATTTCAGCCGTGACTGCAAGTAATAAAATCTTCAAAGAAACTAATATTTATGTATAGAAATATATTTAATTACTTTTTAATTCAAAGTACAATATAAACTTCTGTAAGTCTAATTTCGGCAATTTCGTGTACACCAGACATTAAACATCGTTGTATAAATACATTTTGAACTGTGTCGTCTGACGCGATGAAAAGAAGAGTCTATTATAGGAATACAGGTACATGTAATTCCAGATCCACAACCCTTATTGGTCATCGGTGACTGGACATAATAGCGCGTGCAACCATAACTTCTTGGACACTCATTTACTTCCTAACTATAGAAAAGTTAAAAATTAAAACTACAATAACAAGACATGTTTACGAAATTGCTTTATAGAAGCACGCCTTCATATACTACGAGAAGTGACATATTAGGTCAGGGGTGTATTCAGGTGTACCTAACACACCGAACACTAGGGCGAGTGCTAGATAAAAGTTGCAATGTGATTGCTGGTTTCGGCTAGCGTTCGAGCGAGTACTCGGTGTGCTTGGACAAACTAAACACCCCAGATTTCAATGATATTGACCTTTCGGGTGACTGAATATAGAACTGTGTTACACCAACTCAGTACGCGTTAACATTATCAGAATATATGGTCGCACATTGAACTGTTTGTTAGTGTATTTTTATGGTTTTGTAGGATACGTCTTAACAGCCTTTTAGGTTACGAATATGGTTTCTTGTGACGTTATACGTCTAGTCCAATTAATCGCGTGCATGGTATAACGATTTTGAGGACACCGTAACATTTAGCTTGCAGGTTCACCTGGACAAGCTAAAGCTAAACTGCATAGACGTACATATGTCTTTTTCGTCATTATCACAGCCTGATCAGTAACCGCGTCGTTCTAGCATATCACTCATGTTGTATGGATAATGGTGACGATATCAACGATTTTTTTCGATATATATCACTGTCCATAAACACTGTTACATCACCCTGTATTCTGTCCCATGTATCACGATGTCTTTCAATACATTTGATTTGATTTGTACATGGTGCCAAGACGGAATTTCGATTCAATTGAATAAATGAGCTATTAGTAACTTTATAAATTCTACCGATAGGATAAAGAAACATACATAGCTATAATACGTTGCCAAACAGACATGTTGCGCCACACAAATATGAGCCGTCCCTTCAGAAAACCAACATTGTGGACTCTGCGTAAAGTATCGACCAAGATCAGCCTAAGCATGCCGCGCAGGATTACCCGGATAGACACTTTTCCTCTCCTGTGGATTTTCTGTTTCGGGAATCATTACTCTATACCTCTATCCCCCTGAGACGGAATGTGTCGGCCCGGATCTGGGTTGATACATTACCCGGAGGCCATTATGTTGTTTTTCTCGCGGGACGGATCGTATGTATTTAGGTCAAAACTCTACTTTTCTTTAAAGATTATTAGAGCCTAATCGTATAAAAAAAATTATAATGATTGAAAAATATAATCAAATTGCGTGATTGTATAATCGGGTTTGTTTAATGATCAGTATCTAGTTGATTCGGCTTGGTTATATGACTTTAAAATTGATGAAAATTTGTGAAAGTGGCTTCCCCCTTTGGCGCGAAGGGCTGTGGGGACAGGATAAGCTTACCACCTGTGCTGGTTAATCAAGGTAACGCCTAGATCTGATTGTAAAACTGCTGAAAGAGGCGTAAAACACTATGATAACAACCATAAAATCAGGATGCGTGTTCGACCTCTTGCCGAACACGGAATAGGATGATCAGACCCGCGCTGAAGCACATGCTGATGTAGATCTTTGATAATCACTATGGGTTACAAGCAGGACTGATATTTAATGTACACAGGAAACGCCGTGATATTAATAAAATACGGTTGAAAGCGGCGTAAAACACTGACAAAAACAAACAAACAAATCAGGACGGTTGTTTAACTACATAACTAACAAGGAAGAGGATGTTCAGAGTGCGTTGAGGTACAGTCTGATATAAATCTTCGCTGGTCGTGAAGTCGGTAAGTTCGTTTTCGTAGGGCGCGACGCATTTTCCTGGACACAGATATTCCGACCTTTTTGTAATATACCTTTGTGTGTTTTATAAGAAATGGGTTTGATCTGGTATGAAAACAACAACACCTACAATGTTCAAATGATTACATAGATCTAGTTGAAGACGTGTTCAGTAAACGCGTGTATAATTGTTTAATTTTCGAAAATTAAAGGTTGCATAGTAACATTTTCTTTCATTCTAGTTTTAATGTCTCCAATTTATTCAATCTATTATCCTTGATTGCAGGATGAAAGCACGTTTATACTGGGATGTTAAAACAGCTAAAATGCAAGAAAAAGACCTTATAGAACACGAAGGTTTGAAATTATGTTCAAATGAATATTTATGAAATGATAGCAAGCAATCTAAATATCGATGGATTAATGTTAAACGATGGTAACTATACGTTACACAGTTAAGAGTTGCAACTGTTACATCAACCACTCGGAAAGGTTCATATAAAATAATGAGTGTTTGCCTTAATGATTAAAACATACGCAGAGTCAACAGTTATTTCTCATTGTATATTATTGGCATTGGAATTAGCGTAATTCTCTTCCCCGGGGTTTGCATACAAATAAGTTTGATACGTGGAAATCAATTTCCTTTCAACTGTATTTTGTATTACGGCAGATGAATATCATATTGAATCAATTTGATATAGGTCAGGTACTATCAAATTCATTCCTTTTTATTTCAATGAAAATCCACAAATTCCAGCCCTCAATTATAACAACTTATTCTATTTTGCCAGGTGGCACTCATATATCACTAATAAAACGGTTACATTTCAACTTTTCAAAAGAATACTTACCAGAGCGCCGGAGAGTGAACGCCAACGCTCGTCTGGTTTGTTTTCTAAGACGAAAAGGTGCATAACTGAATACACTCATAGAATGCATTAAAACAATCAGGGAGAAGCCTCCAAAATACACCAATGCTTGAGTTGTGGCCTTATCGGACGAGCTGGCCTCTCCCTGATTGTTTTAATGCATTAATGCAGCTTATACGTCTTTTAAGACTGTTTAAGGGCGAAAATCACCGTTCCCTCTATACGGCATATGGTGGGGGGTGGGGGAAGGGCGGGGGGGGTGGGGGGCTCCAAAATACACAAATGATTTAATTGTGGCCCTATTAGACCAGCTAGCTTCGCCCTAATTGTTGTAATGCATAACTGAATACACTCATAGAATGCATTAAAACAATCAGGGAGAAGCCTCCAAAATACACCAATGCTTGAATTGTGGCCTTATCGGACGAGCTGGCCTCTCCCTGATTGTTTTAATGCATTAATGCAGCTTATACGTCTTTTAAGACTGTTTAAGGGCGAAAATCACCGTTCCCTCTTTACGGCATATGGGGGGGGGGGGGGGGGGGGGGGCTCCAAAATACACAAATGATTTAATTGTGGCCCTATTAGACCAGCTAGCTTCGCCCTAATTATTGTAATGCATTCTATGGGTGCTTATAATCTCTTAAGAGTCTTTTAAGAGTTTCGTACGGAGCGCGAGGCGCGTTACGGGCGAAAATCACCGTTCCATCTAGACGGCTCATGGGACCTCAAAGATACACTAACGCTTGACAGGTGCCCTTATTAGCCCAGCTACCTTCTCCCTGGTTTTTTTTATGCATTCTATGGGAGTTTATACGTCTTTTTATATATTTTTTAAGATTTTCGTACGGAGCGCGTGGCTGTAACGGGCGAAAATCTCGGTTCCCTTTATACGGCATATGGGGCCTCCAAAATACAAAAATGCTTGAAGTGTGGCCTTGTTAGATCAGCTGACTTCTCCATGGTTGTTTTAATGCATTCCATTGGTGCTTATGTGCCTTTTAGGAGTTTTTTCAGATTGTCGTACGGAGCGCGTGGAGCGTTACGGGCGAAAATCATCGTTCCCTCTATACATCATATGGGACCTCAAAAATACACGAATGCTTGAATTGTGGCCTTATAAGACCAGCTGGCTTCTCCCTGGTCGTTTTAATGCATTAAATGGGTGCCAAAATATCACCGTTCCCTCTATACGGCATTTAATTAAAGGAAGGGTTATGTGACTTGCGTATTGCTCCTAGGAACATGTGTGCCACAAGTTACATTTAAAAATGTTGAACGGTTTTTGGGTTATGAAGTAAGTTTGTCGTACGGAGCGCGTGGAGCGTTACGGGCGAAAATCATCGTTCCCTCTATACATCATATGGGACCTCAAAAATACACGAATGCTTGAATTGTGGCCTTATACGACCAGCTGACTTCTCCCTGGTCGTTTTAATGCATTAAATGGGTGCCAAAATATCACCGTTCCCTCTATACGGAATTTATTTAAGGAAGGGTTATGTGACTTGCGTATTGCTCCTAGGAACATGTGTGCCAAGTTACATTTAAAAATGTTGAACGGTTTTTGGGTTATGAAGTAAGTTTAAAGTTTGTGACGACGCAAACGCAACCGCAGACATTCTCATCACCTGAATATTTTAAGTCAAAATCAGGTATCTCTTACGGATTATTTTACTTCAATATGTGTGATATATGGTTAGATAGGTGATGGAAGAGGGGGACAGTTTAAAGCATAAGTTGGTGTATTCCTGCAAGTGTTATCAATAAACTTGATGTTATTTACATACATGTATGCATGTATGTATGGAATAGTCTGTACCAAGAATCGCGAAATGATGAAAGCGAACAATGTAGACTAAAACATGGAGCAAGTAACTATAACAAAAAGAGAGAGGTATTGGTTAATTTTTTTACTGCCTAATTTCACAAAGTCGACTCTTCCATTTTGAAAACTGGACCAGCACATTTTTCGTCCAACAGGTCTAAGAGTCAAATATTGCAGATTTCAGGAGAGACAGCTCGATATGAGCTGTGTCATCTGAATCTGGATTGAGTTGCAAAGGCCTTTAATTGCCTTTGGCAGCGAAAGGGTTAATAGATAAAATTGATACCCATATGCAATATACAACTACTAACTATCTCGGACATAGTTACTATATCGTCGGATTCAAAGCAAGAAGGGGAACTTCAAATACCTAATAACTGGTTTGTTCGCGTACACCTAGTAAAACCTCACAACAAACGCATCGATACATCGTGTTTCGGTTATTTAGGAAAAACGGCTTTTTGACACATCACTGCACAGAGGCGCTTTTTTCTGGCTTATCCTCGTATCTGTAACGTATTTCTGTTGGTTTGTCTATTTCAAAACCTCGTTTCTCATATCTTGCACACAGAAATTTATATATTACGATAAATATTATAAAAACAATATATATGTAAAAAAGTTCCTTTCCAATTGCTAGAAACTCGCCTTTTCGAAGGGGCGATTACAATATTAAAATAATACATATATATATATATATATATATATATATTATTATTATTATTATTATTTTTAAAAAGACGAAACTAAGTCGAAATTTGTGTTTGACTGGATTTCACATCTAATATGTATGAGAGGAAGTTAAAGCTTAAAATAAAATCCACAAAAGTGCGTATTGCAATAAAATACAATCTTTGCAAGATATGCACATTTATCTTAAATACTATATTATATCATTTTGAGTGCCTGGCTTTACTGATTTCAAGTTTGTTCTATTGCAGAACCTAGTAGTTACCAAGATATATCAAACAAAAACAAACCGTCAGTTACATTAAAGTGAACTTCTGTCACGGTTGTTGTAGCTATCTAAAGCAAGGTCCTAGTATGAAATACAGAATATTTTTAAAAAATGGAATGACATTTTAGGTTAAACGTAATTATAAGAAATAGGACTCTATCTAAACATCTCAGCTTCGTCCACGTATATTTTCGACGGATAGATTGATTACAAAGAACACCAGATGTGATCCTAAAATGTGTGCAAATTATGCAAATTATGCAAATTATGCAGATCGTTAATACATACTTGGTGTATTTTCATCAAATAGAGTAAAATAAGGTACGCATGCGGAGACAAACGGATAATAAAACCTAATCCAAATAATATGCTTGCACAATAATTAATCAGCCTCTGGTGATGCACTAAAAAGGTAAATGTTAATTCAATTCAATTCAATTCAATATATTTTATTGGCATATAACAAATACATGTTGTCGCCAAAATTTACAAAACCTTTGGCGGTTTATATTACAATACATATTTATTACAATTTTACATAAGAGAAAAGCATGATAAAATTAAGTTTCACCATCTCTTTTAATATTTGCTAAGTAAATATATTTGGACAATTTGCATAACATAGATCTTTGCTCTGATTTCATTAACTTTTGAAATTTATATATATTTGGCCAGTTGTAATAATACCTAGGAAGACACTCTATTCTTAGATCCCTGTACATAGGGCATACCAACAAGAAATGATATTCATCTTCTATCATATTTAAATTGCACATGTTACATTTTCTATTTTCTCTTTCAATATTTCTAAATCGTCCTTCCTCAATTAAAAGTTTGTGAGAAGAACATCTAAATCTTGTCAGAGATACTCGGTGTTTGATATTACTGACAAAATCTAAATATTTTTCTCTTGCAAAATTATTCTTGATTAATCTGTATGTTTCTAATTTACTTGACTCATTTACATCGGAATACCAACTTTGTATATATAATTCATTTCTGTGCCAGATATACTACTTAAATTAAACATATATGACAAACCACTTTTATCCAAAAGATCATTCACATTTGTTCTAAACTCATTTATATAATTACCATCTTCGTCTTTCATGTTATATATTCTATGTATTAATGTTCCCGGAGAGTTACATATTTTGCTCCAATATTTTATTATATAAATATTACGTAAAATAACAAGTGGATAGCGTCCCAATTCACCATACAGTGTTGCATTTGACGTTTGTTGTCTTACCGATAATATTTGTTTCAAAAATTTTAAATGTACCTTTTCGACCTCATTTCCTTTATGAAATCCCCAAACTTCTGTTGCATACATAAGTATGGGTAATATCATTGAATCAAACAAATTTACTTTTTCGGCTACGTTTAAGGATATTTGTTCAAACAGAGAATTAAGTGAAAATAAAGCCTTCCTGGCTTGTTCAGACAAACGCTTCTGTGTATTATAATATTTTCCATTATAAGACAAGGCAACACCTAAATAATTAAACTGTTTTACTAATTGTAATTGTTGACCTTTGTAAGACAAATCAATCTCTTTACAAGGTGGCCCTTTTTGGCAAACCATTACTACTGTTTTCTCTGTGTTTACCTTCATTCCCGATTCATCGCAATATCTTTCTAAATTATCTAGCAAAGTCTGAAGACCTTCCTTAGTGTAAGAGAATAAAACAGCGTCATCAGCAAAAAGCAATAAAAACAGCTTAATATCATCTATATTCAAGTAGTCATTAGTCTCTGTATACAAATATTGATACATGTCATTTATAAAGATAACAAACAAAAGGGGTGAGAGTGGTTCCCCTTGTTTTACACCCATGTAGCTTTCAAAATATTCACTTGTGAGCCCATTAGCTCTAACAGAAGCCTTGACTTTCTCGTAAATGGTTTTTAACATTCTAACAATTTTCGTTGAAGCTCCACTTTTAATTAATTCGTACCAAATACCATTTCGATAGACCATGTCAAAAGCTTTCCGAAAATCTATAAAAGCACAATATAATTTCCGCTTTTCACTGTTTATAACTCTATTTATTATAGAGTTTAATATGAAAACACAATCAACAGTACTTCTGTTTTTGCGAAAACCAAATTGATAATCCGTTAATTTGTTATTACTTTCTGCCCAAATACGCAGTCTAGTATCAAGTACATTAGAGAATATTTTTGAAAAAATACTTGTAAGAGTGATACCTCTGTAATTATTTATGTCATCAATATTGCCTTTTTTGGGCACTGGTACAATTACCCCTTTAGTCCATTCTTCAGGGTAAACATTGTTTGTATACATATGATTAAATAATTTACATAAAACTGGTGATAGTATATCTTTACAATCTATAAACATGTCTGGAATCAATAAATCGACCCCACCACTTTTGCCACGTTTTAGTGAACTAATTGCTTTCAAAATTTCTTCCAACAGTGAACTCCCTATCTAATTGATCAACTGAATTAATAGTATACTCCTTATTACGTAATTCACTCTCTATATTTACGCTTGAAAAGATATCATCATTTGAAAAAATATCCCTAAAATATTCAAAATATTCATCATTTGTTATGTTAGATTTAACATGTTTCTTCTTTTTTCTTTTATTAATTTCAGCCCAAAATGATTTAGAATTCTGCTTAGCTAAATAAGTAAATTTACTTCTTTCCGACAAACGATATTGTGCACGTGCTCTTCTTTTAATAAGACTATAATTGCGTCTACTGGCTAACAGTACATCACCATTGTATAAACTATTATTTTTACGATAAACTTTGTTCGCTGCATTACATTGTTTGCGAGCGGTATAGCATTCTTGATTGAACCACGGGCTTTTAAATTTTACCTTGCCTGCATTGTGATTATTAGTAGTATATGTCTTACCAAAGAGAGAAAATGCTGAATTGTATAAACAATCTGTAATTTGACAGATACCTGAGTTTAAATCAACATTGCTCGACACGATTTTATTCACAGTGTCATTCAGTACAAAGAGCTGTGAATTAATTAAATCTTTAAAATCACAAGTCTTATTCTGGTCCCAAGTGATTTTATCGTATGAAAACATATTACCTTCGGTACTCGCAAAACATGCGTTTGTATTAAAATTAACTTGAATTGGAGCATGTGATGACAATGATTGAAAATCATGTACAATAAAGTTACTAACTAAGGGCAATAATCCTGTATTACACAACACATAATCTATCAAACTGTTACCAACATGGGACATAAACGTGAATGATCCAATTCCCGCGTCATCTCCTAACCGACCATTTACTATTTTTAGGTCACAACTAGAACAAATATCTAACAATTTAATTCCTGATGAGTTTACAATTTTATCCATTGAAAATCTAATTGGAACATTTGACATATCATAATCTTCATCAGACACATACACATATCTGTGTAAATCTTCTTCCTCATCCAAAAAATCATTTCTAAGGCCACATCTAGCATTTAAATCCCCAATAATTGATAAGTCCCCTAAATTTAAGTACTTACGAATGTTCATTTCTAGGGCTTCAAAAAAACCTATTTCGTGAATTGTAAAATAATTGGATGTATGAGGAGGGACATACACAAAACACATATATATATCATTCTTTACATTGAAAAACGTTTTACATAATTTTATCCACAAGATACCGTTCGCATCTATATCTTCAATAATAATTCCATTTTTCAGATGACTTTTATAGAAGAGGCAAATACCACCGTGTCCTCGCCTCGATTTAGTAGATAATTTTAATTTCCGTGCTATAGATTTAGACTCATAACCTGGAATTTCAAAAACATCTTTTTTACGTTGCCAAGTTTCACAAAAGAATAATATATCAAAATTGGTTACAAAAGATCGAAGTATATACATTGATACACATTGGTGTGAACAGTTTATTCAATAATTAAATGTAGTCCAACGGCCAAGACAAAGTACGGGGATTTCAAACGTTTTACTTTTTATGGCACCCTAAGTGTTTTAGATTACCCGAGGAAGACTCAAGGTAATCTATTCTGAATACTCTCTGTCCGTCGTCCGTCCGATTAACTTTTAGCTTTAAACATTATCTTCTCCTAAACCACAGGACCAATTGCAACTAAACTTCACAAGAATTTAACTATCTTTTTGAAACTGTATGCACAAATACACTACACTACTTTTACAGAATCAAAACATTTATTTCATTTATTTAAAGAAATCAGTATCAGGCATTGACGAGGAAGATGCCTTACTAACCAATCGATCCATTTGATCGAAATAATCGAGCTAATCGCATTGGTATTCCAACTTACAACTCTTAACCAACAGCACATGTATCTGGCAGGGGATGAATCGGGCAAAACAAAGAATAAACTTGTTTTTGTTTTCTTCGTTTTTTAGCCTCCTTTTCCCATCATAAAAATGTGTAATTTTATTAACACTTGTGAAAACTATAACACCTTTGTTAAGTTCTACCCCATGTGCAGCGGTCATGGTTGATTGATTTATACTATAAACCTTATATACTCAATTCAATTCAATTCAATTGTATTCAGGCAAGTCGGCACATAAGTACCATTGGCCATTTACAAGTATATATACACGTGAAGAATATGGCTCAATTACGTAAAATACATTACATTTACATGATTTATATACACGAATACAAAAAAAAATCAATTATGATATTTCAGATAAGTACTATTATGTTTAGACAACCAAGAATCACTGTTAATGAATAACATTGGCAAATGATTCTTATATATAGTTATTACTAAACACCATATTTTGATTAATACAATATTCTCTATACTCAGACGCTTTTGAAATATAATTTGCAATATTCATTTGAACTTTTTTTACTTTTTGAAGATAATAAGTTAATAAAGAGAGAAATAGAAAGCCATGAAGTTGATATATGTTGTGTACGTATGTTTCTATAATTCAAACATACAAGAAGAAAATGATATTCAGATTCTAAAACCTTTTGCGAACAAAATATGCACGTTCTATTGCTCCGTTCGATTCCTAAATATCTACCCGTTTCGATGGCTAATTTATGTTCAGAAATTCGAAAGAGTGTTAATTGTTTTCTTAGTTTGTCATTTTGAATAGTTAGTAGATATGATTCAAGTTCAAAGGTGATCTTACATTTGCGGTAATAATCAAGTTTTGGAGATGAATCAATTACTGCATGCCAATTTTGGATATAGTTGTCTCCAATTCTCTGTTTAACTAATTGTATTGTTCCTGCATATATGTTCTATTCTATGAATCTCTATGTAAAGGAGGTGAATGTCCGGGGCAGTGCTAATTTGAATCCGTTGGCATACTTTGAACAATCTTGGTAGAGGACCACTAGACAATGCCACACACCACATACCTACGTTTTTCCCTATAACTAACTATATGTAAACAAATGATCCCCGGTGCAAGTCCAATTTTGAACACAGGGTCAACATTTTAACAACATCGGTAGAAGAACCACGAGACAATTTTACAAACTCAATATCTAAGCTCTATGCATTTCGGATTGAGAAAAGAAGATTTGCAACGCGTTTCCCTATATATATCTGTAAAACCGATGAGTCAAGGGGCGGGGAAAAGTATGACCCCTCGGGCATAATTTGAAGAATCGTGGAAGAAGAACACTAGATATTGTTACACACCAACTATCTAAGCTACCTTTCGGTTTCAGACAAGAGGATTAATTATGTGTTTCCATAGATATCGCTATGTGAAACAGGTGAACACTGGGGAATAATTTGGACAATCTTGGTAAATAAAAAACCTAGACAATATTACACACCAAATATCTAAGCTCTAACCCTTTCAGTTTCAGGTCAGAACATTTTCAAATATTTTCCCTATCTATCTCTTTGTAAAACAGGTTTCCACGGGACAAGCAAGTTCTCCTTTTATTAGCAAGGGGATCGTCAGAGCCAATTGCTATAGTAGGCGCATTCCCTAAACGCTCATCGAAATCTAGACAGGAATCAGTCCCTATTGTTAAAGTCTTACTACAATATCGGCAATGAGTTACTTCAAATATTTCTTTCTACAGTAGCTCTCCATTACTGAACACCATTTCGGGTTCAAAGAGATGTCTTGATGTACGTAGATTGTATAAAATGTCAGTGAAAGCACATACATCTGTGAAATACATTTTTTAATGAATGGACTAATTCCAGTTTAGCCATCCCTACAGTATTGTACCGCCAATTAGTCCGTCACTAACAAAACAAAATGCGGTAACTTATTGGGAAATCAGCCGGAAAATGGATTTGATTTGACATCACATACGCAATAGAAAGAAATCTAAAAAAATGTGCTGTTAAAATATATGAATTACAGAATTGAAAATGAATAATGTATTTCTGCGCCGTCATCAAACGATTGTATTTAAATACATGGTACTTACGGTTACTTACGGTTCCGGGACCGGTCCATCTCTTATGTATGTTACATTTCTTGTATGTGTTAACAAGTGGCAGCGTGGGTTGAATTTTGATGGGTGGTTGGTCCAGTGTTTATTTAAACTATTCTTAAAGGCATTTATGCTTGGTGATAATACGACTACGTCTGGGAGCGAGTTCCAATTATCCAGTATCCTGATGCTAAAGGCATTTTTCCTTAGGTCTGTATTTGATGATTTTTTTTAATAATTTCAGACTATTTCCTCTTGTTTTGGTGTAATTTGACAGGGTTAGGAAATCCTCTTTGGAAGTTAGATCATATTTGTTGAGAATGTTGAAGACTCGCAACATGTCTGCTCCTAGTCTTCTATATTCCAATGATGGAATTCCTAGGTGTTTTAGTCGATCAGTATAGGGAAGGAATTGTATGTTTGATAGCAGTTTGGTTGCTCGTCTTTGGACATTTTCTATGGCTATCTGGTGTTTTCTTAAGTTGGGTGACCATACTGTTCTCGCGTACTCCAGGTGGGGTCTGACTAGCGATTTATAAAGATGTAAGAATATCGATTTGTTCATATATGTGAAGGTTCTGAAGATGATTCCGAGGTTTCGGTTTGCAAATTTAATTTTAGAAGTAATATGGGTGTGGAATTTAAGATTCTTATCAACAATGACTCCCAGGCCTTTCTCTTCCTCAACATGTGTAATGACTTCTCTGCTTAGGTCCCGGCCTTTCATAAAATAATCTCCTGTTTGTGAGTTGTTTCCTAGATGAAGCCTTTTGCATTTGTTTGCGTTAAACTCGAGGTCCCATGTATGTGACCAGTCACTGAACTGGTCTTGTGCTCTTTGTAGTAGCTCATGATCCTCTCGACAGTTGACAATATTGTATGTTTTAGTAGCATCTGGTAAATAATTTTACGATTGTTTCTGCGACTTCCGGGAGATATTTGATGAAAATTAGGAACAGTGTGGGTCACAGGACGCTACCTTGGGGTACCCCGCAGAGAACTGGTACTTCGTTTGAGTGTACAGTGTTTATGACCACTTCTTGTGTTCTGTTTGATAGGAAGTCTTTTATCCAAGCTAGGAGTTTTCCTTTGATTCCATAGCCTTCTATTTTTTGTAGTCATTTGTTATGTGGTAATGTGTCAAATGCCTTCCTGAAGTCGTAGAATATGATGTCTAATTCGTTTCCATTGTCGAGGGCGTCTGTCCAATCTGCTAGTGCCTCTAATAATTGTAGAGGGCAAGATTTCCCTTTCATGAACCCAAATTGATGTTTAGAGAAAATATTGTTTCTAATCATATGTTCTGTAATGTTATTTTTTACTATTTTTTGCATTATATTTAAGCAAACGGAGCCTATACTTATTGGTCTATAGTTTTCTGGTTTGTGTTTATTTCCAGATGTGTAGATTGGTGTGACGTTCGCTTTTTTCAATTGTTTATGTATTTCTCCGTTTGTCATTGATTTGTTGAGGATTTTTGTTAGAGGTATTGTCAGTTGATCTTTGCATTCTACCAATAGTTCCAAAATAGTTTATTGTTTAGATTAATTTTAGTTGATATATCTTTTTCGTAGTTATATTGGGCTAATTTGATCGCTGCGGTTGCACATTTGAATTTCTCAAAGTTTTCATTGGTTTTGTAGTGGATATATTTTTTCCATGTTCTATGCTTTTTGTTCAATTTTTCTTTGGTTTCTCTGTCTATGAACGGAAGTGTATTACTATGTCTTGGGTTTTCCTTGCACACTGGTATGTGGTCATCAATGAATATGTTAAGTTTATCGGCTAAGGTATCCCATGATTTGTTAATATTCCCGTCAAAAGCTGAGTCCCAGTCAATTGATAAAATGTATTCACTAATTTTAATATAATTGCCTTTATGGTGATTCCTCTTATTTGTTAATTTCTTCACCCTTGCTGTATAACATGAGAATTTTATCTCTAAATCTCGTGGTCGCTTCTGCCTAGACCTGGCAAATGGGTTATTTCGTATATCATGTCTTCTTCGTTAGTTAATACAAGGTCTAGTAGTGTAACGTGCAGGGCTAAAGACGCAGAAGATCCCGTCAGCGAAAAGTATACTCAACCCTGAAGGGGTCCACTTGTCTTATATATGTAATCCTAAACTCCATCACTTCGAAACGGTGATGTAAATTTGCATATCAAATGCAACGTATACCGAACGCTTTCGTTACACTACTTCCCATTCCGAGAAGACTCGTCCCGAGTCTTGGACTGGGAAACCCATGGGTAAGGCAACTCCGGTATGGCAGTTGTCTTCATCCCACCGCTGCCACCAAATGTAACGTGCAGGGCTAAAGACACAGAAGATCCCTTCAGCGAAAAGTATACTCAACCCTGAAGGGGTCCACTTGTCTTATATATGTAATCCTAAACTCCATCACTTCGAAACGGTGATGTAAATTTGCATATCAAATGCAACGTATACCGAACGTTTTCGTTACAGTAGTGATGGTGTGTTGTTGTCTCTATATCTAGTAGCTTGTTTGACATGTTATGTCAAGAAGCTGTCTCTTGTTAATTCTAAAAATATATTTGCTGGGTGGGTTTCATTTGTATTTGTAACACCTTTTTCCCAGTTTATTTCTTTGAAGTTAAAATCTCCCATTATACACAGGTGAGAGCAGCCATATGAGCAAGCCTCTTCTAATAGCTTACAAAGTTCTATAACTGAGTTGTTTGAAGAATTTGGACTTCTGTAGATACACCCTATAAGCAAAGTGTCATTGTTGTTTAGTTTTACTTTGATTCATATTGATACTATTTTATCTTTTTCAAATTCCACACTGGAGCTATTTAGGTCATCTTTGACATAAATAGTTACTCCTCTACCCGAGTCTGCCTGGTTCGTGTATTTTTGATAGCCCTTGTTATAGAATGTTGAGATGTCAAGTTCGAACATTTTTGATTTGGAAAAATGTCTGTTACTGCTATAATGTCTGGTTCTTTTGCTTCGATGATTATTTTAAGTTCATCTAACTTGTTAGTAAGTGTATCAGCATTTGTGTAGATAATTTTAAGATTGCTCATATGACTGGTTTCAATATTATTATTTACATTCTTCTGTATATTGACATTTTTAAAAACAAAACTGCCATCCTATGCTCTGTTTACCCCTGGTGATGAAGGTTCTCCTATTTTCATTTCAGATGTTATGCCTCCCACAACTGTGTTATCTGTGTTTAATAATGTTGACTCCATGTACATAGCTGAAGTTTCGCTTAACAAATTTGTGTTCATGTACATGTCTGTGATTCGAGGCGAGGCAGCTTTTTGATTCCGACTCAAACATTATTTTTACAGATAGTCAAGTCCCGGTGATTAAATATAGACCAAAAGAGTCTCAAATTATTGAAATGATACACGCTTTACATTATGTTAACTTGGTTTAGCTATTTTAGTAACAAATCATAAATCTACTCAATGCAATGAAAGAGTCAGGCTTATGATATAAATATATGAAACATGTATATTTTTTAGATACGTTTTGTAAATAAGTGTGTATTTTTTGTCTTTCTTCTGACTCAATATCAGCAAATACTACTTGAACTTTGGAAACAAATTGGTTTATAAATTAGTAAAATAATGTAAAAAAAAAATACGATCAAAAGTCACCTGTCGCAAATATCAGTTCTGTATCTACGAAAATAAAAAGGTTACTCTTCCCAGTCAATTACTATCTCATTACAAAAGACAAGATTAGTCAATTTCGATTAAGAGTATCAGTATGTATGATTTTTTCTTTCTTTTTTCTATGTGTGTGTTAATTGTAATTGTGTATATATTCTTTTACTATTTGTGTGTTAAATGTAATGTGTTTATATGTTGTCAAAATGACAAGAAACTGTACAGTTTACGTCAAATAAAATTATTGTCTAATGCAAAAGTTAGCATGTTCGCTTGTCACGCGGGACACCAGGGTTCCATTCACAGTCAATGCAGATCTTTTTTTTTTTTCTCGCTGCGACGAAGTTGCGAAAGCGAGACTAAGGTGTTGCTTTTCTGGCGACGGCGACGGCGGCGTCAAACATTTGCTTTTAGCTCAACGTTAAAGTTACGTTTTTTTAACTTTTCTGAATAAGTACTGGTACTAGAGCTTTTAATTTTTCGAATATAGTTACATCTAAAACTCTTCTTCACATTGTATGCTAAAGATACTGAGTGCGACCTACTTTTTGGGGTAAAAAACATGATTTTTGTGGTTTTTGGTTGACAATGAGATTTGATCATAGCTTCCTCAATTTTTTTTTAATTGATTTTAAATTTTGCACACATATTTCATAAATGAAGTACTTCAACATATCAAACGGGTTATTGGGTCAAACCTTTATATTTTTTTAAATAAGTACTGGTCCTAGGGCTTTCATATTTGGAATATAGTTACATCTAATACCCTGCTGCACATTGTACGCTGAGGATGCTGAGTGTGACCTTTTTTAGGGGTAAAACATTTGATTTTTGGTGGATTTTGAGAATTGGACATAGCTTCTGCATATTTTTTGGATTATTTTCAAATTGTGAACACACATTTCATAAATAAAGTACTTCAACATATCAAACAGGTTTCGGGGTAAAACGTTCGTGTATTGTAATTTTTTGGGAGGAATTTCTTGGTATTTCTAGATTTTGCGTTTAGCTAAAAAAAAAAATTAAATTTCTTGTATTTTTTAACTTTGCGTTTTTGTCAATTTTTTTTTTGTTTGAATTTCTTGCATTTTTGAACTTTGCACATTTGTATTTTTATTTTTTTTTAAATTTTACATTAAGATGATTTTTTTCTTTTTTAATTACTTGAATTTTATAACTTTGCGTTAACTTAACTCAATTTTTTTTTTTTTTTCAATTTCTTGTTTAAAAACAATTGTGTTAAGCTCAATGTTAAAGTTTTGTTATTTTACTTTTTGTCTTTTACACTTGCATTGATAGTCAAAGCAGGGCACAGCGAGACATTTAATTACGCGTAATTCTTGTTGTTATTTATACAAAAATATATAATAATTATATTTTTCAGTTTTGTCCTGATATCAGTGGTGCAAACGTCCTTTGACACCTCTGTAACCAGTTCCTTCAACATTTTGGGATTTAAAATAAATTCAAAAGCATTGCATTTGAGGTTTAACCAATGCTTTTTGAAAACCTATTAAATATGATAAATTTGTTTGTGTGATGTTTTACGTCGCTTTTAACAGTATTTCAGTTATATCACGTAATAGAAAATGCAGATTACACAGGATTTTATTTCTGCTTTGATATTAGAATTGTACTCTCAATATAGTTCTCATTGTTAGGCAGAGACTTTCATTTGATTTTGATATGACACGTTTATGTGTTAATTGCATAAAAAATAATGGCTTAAATCATTGTGTTAATTGCATAAAAAAAAATGGCTTAAATCCATTGTAAAACAGTAGGTGTGCTAAACAGGAACAACCAAGATATCAGATGCGCATTATTAATTAACGAAGTGGAGTGGTTTGTGTCAAATTTTAGTATATCGGTAGACCCCATACTGTGTTTACAGTTGTGTTCGTTCATCTCCTATATCCTATGTATGGCCAAAACAAAATGCTTTTGTATTGTATTGATCTTGTTAGACCGTTCGGGGTCGGTAAATCAATGTTGAAATGTAATCTGCAGTTAGCCCCTTGCAGTTATCCCCTTGCTGTCAGCACTTTTAGTGCTTTGATTATACTTCTCCTGCAGAAAGAACAAAGGAGAAGCTAGAAACAAGAAAGGTTTACAATGTCATATTTGACAGATAAATAAACGGTGCAAGTACCATTGTCTGTCTTGCTTTGTACAATAGAGCTTTAAAGAACTGTTACAGGGGTCTAACTGTCCGTCTCTGATTATCTTATCGGTTTGAAGTCGCATTCTGTATGTCTAGACCCAACACAGAACAGACACAAACAGATAGAAAGAAACAGAAAAGTGTGATACTAATCCAAGATATATCAACACAGGACGAACATATAGTTGGAACTTAGATGAATGCAAAACGGTTGTATCTACATACTCTGTGGGAAGCACAGCATGGGAAGATGATCATGTGCCCCAATGGAGACTGTCAGATAGACTGGTGCCATTATGACTGCGTCGATGTCAAACGAAAGATTAAGGGATTGTGGTTTTGTCCAAGATGTAAGAACTATGACTTGGAGAGCAGTGTTTGCGTTAGTTGACGTATTTCGTTAACATTGTACCATGGTGAAGAATTTCTTTCATTATTATGTTGTATGTTGTGTTTTCCTTTATATCTCAAATGCTATTGACTTTGTTTGATTTTATAAGAGCAAATATACTTATACGAATTACTAACGATTCGCCACAGTTGAATATCGGTTCGCAACATTTGTATAAGGATTCGCCACAGTTTTTGTTATTGAGATTATAAATGATGATAATAATGACAGTTGTTATTAATATGACCGATTCATACTGAACATCCTCACAAACCTCCTATAAAATATTTTGTGTTGGTAATAACTCGCATCGTTATTAATCAGTATCATCCAAATATCGCACCTGTAGCGAACCGTTATACAAATGTCGTGACTCGTTTTTCAACAATGTCGTATATTTATGTGGCGAATCGTTATATTACCATAAATATTACATCTCCTAAAAGGACATATAGAAGCTAACGCTTATGTACATATCGTACGATTCGTCTCTAATACTATATAAACTATATAAACATAAAACTATATACGCTAAGTTCATTGTTCTTTATTTTGTGTAATATCTTTCAAATCGGCTATTTGCTACATGATACCAAATTCTACGAACTCGCATACCTTCACAGTTACATACTAGCTGTATATAATACAGGTATCATGTGACGTCACATGTGATTTCTTGTTTATGGATGTTTTTAGACAGGTAAACTAACGTTAATTCACGCAACTTTCAACTTATACCTTCCGTTTTAATTGGATTACTTGAATATGGACTGGACAGTCTGCTTGATTGAAAACAAACTTTTTCTTTTTTATAATTATTTTTTTAATTTCATTTCATTTACATAAAATAATCAATATCTCCTAGCCTAGTAGTGCAGATTTCGCGATGAAAAATAATATGTTCATCAAGATTAAAATATCTACTATTTATCTGTCCAGGGACACTATATTACATAGAAGCAGGGACGTAAGGGACGTAGATAAAATCTACGTCCCTGCTAGTAGTAATAAAGTGTCCCTGATCTGCCATTGGTTCATGCTGTAAAATAGTTTGTTAAAAAAAATTAGTGCCTGTATGTTATGTCTGTAGTTTGATACATCAAAGTGGAGTGTGTCGTATCTCCATTGGCTTATTTGTTATCGACATTTTCCTTTAATATTCAATGATTAAAGAGAACAAAAGGAATGGGGTCTTTTTTTTTATTTTTTTATTTTTTCATATCATAATTATGTTAATGGAATCGCTCATTTCAAGTGTTTGGATGATATTTCTTCTAATAAACAGAGACTCTATCGTTACTCACACACAAAAACCCAGCCAGAACGATGACACACGTGTTGTTGTTTGTTATTTAGCTTTACACAGAATCGAAACAAACAGGTCAATAAATTTACCTCCGATCATAAATTCGAAAAACTTACTCACAGATTTACTCAAGTACAACAAATGCTTTCTCGAAAATGCAATATTTTTTGTGCGGTATTACACTTCCGGTAGTGGAATCGCATTTTGCAAATCATGCAGTCGGGAATCTGAACATTACTTTCAAATTCATAATTTCCGTACTATTTATTGTTTTGATCAGCTGAATAACAGATATGGCAGTCGGTACTGATGTTGAGATGAAAGAGGCCAGTCCGGTTAAACCAGTCGAAAAACAGAATGGAGTGACAGAAGAACAACCAAAAGATCCTGATCTACTCACCTTAGAAGGTTACTTTTCAAAATACTCTTTTATTTTAAACAATATTCTCTCTTCACTTAGAAAAAACATTTTTGGTTATTTTGTTTTTCTTTGTTTATCAGTTTAAAAGAGGTAGGGACTTAATCAATTATTGTTAATTAATCAGACTTTACGAAATCCTTTGAAACCTGTCAGTTCAAAGCTCATATATATATTTCATACATTTCCTTCTTTGTTCAACTAATTATTGCATACAAATTTGTCAATCCGATGGTATTTTTGTCAGTAAGGACGTAAGACTTAAGAGAAAACTTGTTAATTAAGTGAGTTGAACATCCATCCCTTGTCTTAATTATTAGCTCATCTGTTTTTTGAAGAAGAAAAAAGTGAGTTATTGTGATACTGTACCCTTGGCGTTGTCCCAACACTTTGAACCATACCTCAAAACATTTTCACATCAAGACATTGGAGCCAAACTGGAGCCAGACCATTTTTTCTTAAAAACTTAAATTAAGAGTAGATTGGGAAATACTGGTACCCTCATTTTAGGTTGTTTATTTATCATGGATTACGGATAATTGGGTAGTATTAAAAACAATACACATAAATACACTTTAAATTTTATTAAGCATAAAATATATTATATTTCTTTCTTTTTTTTATATATATATATTAAATCTCTTTTTCAGGCACATTTTCAAGCACAGTATTGACTATTAACACTTATTGTTTATATCACTTTAAAATTCTTCGTGATTTCATTGAAGCCCAGTGCTTGAATGAAAGTTTAAAATTAAAAACATCTATATCTGGCCCATCTATATGAATTCTCATCAATTGTTCCAAAGTGTTCACTTTCATTCTATTCCTGATTGCTGTATCAATGAGGTTTTGTCTGCTGATTTTTTTTTTAAAAACTACAGGTCTTATATACAGCCTTGTCGGTACTTCAAACATACTGGGATATATTTTTAAACAATGTAAAGTTTGTAGCTATATCTAAAAATAACCCTGAAAGACAATGTTCACAAACAGCTACAAACAGATACAAAAATGCGAGAGAATAAAACGGTTTGCACTTTAATTAAAGTATTAAACTTTCCCGTTAAAGACATCTATGATCTAATTAAATCTCGAATCAACATATAATTGATACATAACACGATGCCGATATACACAGGAATGTGTCATCGCTAACAAACTTACCGATTAACAGATAAACTGATCGACAAGGTGTGAAAAACAACCATTATCCCCTGATTATCGTATCGTAAAGCTATCGGACATGGATAAACAATGCTGGTACTCGCTACACGCGTTGACTGATAAAGCTGTATCGCTGAATGCGGGAACCAGTCAAAATGGCTGACTTGTTTCGATCGAAAGTTGATGTAAAATAGGTTGGCGCCAGCCATTTTCGCCGAGTCTTATTTTCTGCCGTTTGCGAAGCCCAGCGTGAACCCTGAACTAGGGTTGTAAAGATAGATTGCAATTATGACAAGGACAATAGTACTGCATCAATGGTTAAACTGATTTTCGAAAATTACCAATATCGATATCTTATTTAAAAAAAGTAATCAAGATTTAGCTATAAAGTACTAGGGGTGACTATTGAGCCCAAAAATCACTATTGCGATAGTATTGATTTTCAGAAAGTATCATTGCAATAGTTAAACTATTGCACAACTAATATTGTGATGCATTGCAATACTATTGCTTTTATTGATTTGAACTTTAAAAAAATAACTATTCTGAAGTCTAATTACAAGGAATAAAAGTATCAAAAAGAGCATTTTATTGTTTATCTTTTATTTAAAAACCTTAAAAGAAACCCTTTGCTCTCAAAAAGAACTTAATTTTCCAGCTTACACATAAATAAGAACATTTATCACTTTTCAGGCAACAAAATTTGTTCACAGACAAGTAACATGGTCTTTTCTCTAAGAAATAAAAGCATATCTGCATATTTAGATTCAATGTACTTCATGAACCAATACTATCGATAGTTCCAACCACTATTGCGATAGTTATTGATCTTCAGTTTTACAATCGATGCATTACTATTGCCCTTGTCACTATTGCAATATATCGATAGTTTGAACTATCGCTACAGCCCTATAAAGTACAACAGAGGAAAAAAGATTCCGTTTTGATGAGTGAAATTATTACCAAATTCATTTCCCACTCCGAGACAAAACTTTAAATACTCCAATCAGCTAACAATATTTGCATAGGGAAAACCTAGTGTCAGATATAGCCAGTCTAGTCTTAGATAGGCAATAAATCTTCTCATAAAAGCATAAAACATGGCAGATAATAAGATCGTACCGTTTCGTTAGTATCTGTATCGTACCGGTTCGTCCTTTATACTGATATCCAACCCTAGACTTTAGTATGTATACATATTTGAACAGTACAGTAAAAGCAATAGTATTGCAATGCATCAGAATATTATGTGTGCAATAGTACTTTCTGAAATATCAATACTATCGCAATAGTGATTTTTTTTTGGCTTAATAGTCACCCTTAGTCTTTACTCAGTACTGCCCCTTTTTTAACTTGGAAAAAACAGATTGTAAGCAATAACATAAACAACATTGTTGATTACTTAATGAATATTTAGTCAGTTTTTATTTCCCCCATATACAAAATAATATCGATTAATTTTCCTAAATAAAGGGCCAAATTCTTGTTCCCAAAATGCCTAGTAAAAGGCCTGGCATTAGTATACATAATAGGATTTCCAGAAAGGAAGTTTCTGGTCATTATGCACCAAATGACATATAAAGATCGAAGTATCACCATTAAATATTGCAACTTACTTAACTTGGTAAATGGAATGCCTTTCTCTTTTTACTATTAAAAATAAAATTGTTGTTTATTACAGATGTTAGAGAGTTTGTTAAGTACATAGACAAGTCTGTCAACACTAAAGAGCCACGTTATATGACTCGGGCCACTAGAGGGATAGGCAGTGTTAGACACAGACTAAACATAAATATTTTAAGAAGGCTAGTCCAGGGATACATCCAAGCACCTGCTCAAGTTTCAATCAGAGATGAAATACTAACGTACCTTGAGGCGGTAAGTTTTGTTTAAGACATAAGCAGTGCTCTTGTCAAAACCAACCTTAACACAATGTGGAAAAAGACTTGCTTCTGCATTCATGCTAGGAATACAAATAGATACTGCTTTACAGAAGTTTCTCAAAACCTTGTCTATTTCAGAAGACTTATTTACAAACAGTGCTTAGCCAGATCAGATTGTGTGGATGCAGTAACTGATCTTGATCTACACTGGTTGCAAATGCCATGCTGTTGGTTTTTGCCGGGCCCCAGTAGCTCAGTCGGCAGCGACGTGGGCTGTGAATCCAGGGGTTGTGAGTTCGAACCTAAGCTCGGCCAACATCATTTCCGACGTTTGACAAAAGTCATTGTGACAAACCTCATTCGTCTTCCACCAATAGGCTATCAATCTATGTGGAAAAAAGCCAGTTGCTTGGAAAGAGTGTTGTATGAAGTACTGGTTTGAAAAAGCCAAGAATCACATCGAGTAGGTGAACTGGCCACCATGATATGACTGAAAAATTGTTAAAAACTGTGTTAAACCGGAAACAATCAATCCTGCCTTGACAAAGTGACAAATTGGCATAACTAGTGTCAATCAAACTGAGATTTACTTTTTGCCAAAACATATTCCTTCATTCACTTGACTGTGATTTTGCTATATTATTCAGAAAACTAAAAGATTTTCTATGTTTTTCAAAATAGGGTCTTCTTGGTGAACTGTGAAGATTAAGGGCTAAAGGCCATATACACATATGTACATATACACGCCAGTCTCACTTTAGCATGAACTCCCTAAAGGTGAAGGATCAGGTTTCAGATAATATGTTTTTTAAATTTTAGGTTACAACTCTTTTCCAACGAGCTTGTGTCAATGTTGAGTCTGTTTTATAATTATGTCTAGCATAAGTTGCAATGGCATACCTGCACATGTTCTTTTATGGCTAAACAAAATTTCTGATGAAATACTGATGATGAGGTGTAACTTTTAGTTTCAGCCAAAAGATGTAAATGGATTAAGTCCTTTCCGTCCCAAGTCTGGCAAGTTATCTGCAGTGTCTGTCACTCCAGAAGTGGAAGTTTATCTCCATCTCCTTGTCTTGATACACTTGATAGACAAGAAAAAATTGGATCAGGTAAATTTGACATTTGTTCCTTTGTTTTTTATGTTAAGTAATATTTAGCTCATCTGATATTCTTTTACTTTAACTTCAAACACATGAATTTTTTTATTCTTCTGCAGTACATATCTTGAGAGAACATTGTTTAATTTATAAGAAGGAAAAATATCAGAATGAGAACATTCTCCTATTTCCAGAGTGTGTTTAACTCTGTAATGTAATTATACTCTCAATTTTTAGATCACCTGACCCAAAGGCTCAAGGTGAGCTATTCTGATCACTTTTTGTCCTTCGTCCGTCCGGTGTTAACTTTTAGCTTTAAACATCATCTCCTCCCAAACTCCAAGGACAATTTCCGTGAAACATCACAGGACTGTTCCTCTGGTTGGCCTCTTTCAAAATTGTTCAAAGATTTAAATACCATTGAGAACTTTGGTTGCTGCGGCATCAGAAAGGGGACAAAATGTCCAAACTTTAAAAATCTTCTCCTCCGAATCTGCCTGTCAGATTCAAATATAATTTGGTAGAAATGTTCCTTGGGTGACCCTCTATAAAAATTGTTCAAGCCATACTGATTGGGCGAAAAACATGGCAGTCAGGCGGCATCAAAAAAGGGGCAAAATGACAAAATTTGAAAATTCCATTTTTATGAAAGTGCTTTTCTGATTTTAAGAAAATATAATACGAATCTTACTGTAATGATCCTCTATTTAATTTGTTTAAGCCGTTTTGATTGGTTACACAATCATAGCAACCAGGCGTCATCACAAAAGGGGTAAATTGAACTTTTAGCTACAAATGAGAACCAACTCCTACCATTCCAATAGACCCATTTCCACAAAACATCACAGGAATGTTCCTTTGGTTGCTGCGGCATCAGAAAGGGGACAAAATGTCCAAACTTTAAAAATCTTCTCCTCCGAATCTGCCTGTCAGATTCAAATATAATTTGGTAGAAATGTTCCTTGGGTGACCCTCTATAAAAATTGTTCAAGCCATACTGATTGGGCGAAAAACATGGCAGTCAGGTTGCATCAAAAAAGGGGCAAAATGACAAAATTTGAAAATTCCATTTTTATGAAAGTGCTTGTCTGATTTTAAGAAAATATAATACGAATCTTACTGTAATGATCCTCTATTTAATTTGATTAAGCCGTTTTGATTGGTTACACAATCATAGCAACCAGGCGTCATCACAAAAGGGGTAAATTGAACTTTTAGCTACAAATGAGAACCAACTCCTACCATTCCAATAGACCAATTTCCACAAAACATCACAGGAATGTTCCTTTGGTGGTCCTCTTTCAAAATTGTTCAAAGATTAAAATTCCAATGAGAACTTGGTTGCTGCGGCATCAGAAAGGGGACAAAATGTCCAAACTTTAAAAATCTTCTCCTCCGAATCTGCCTGTCAGATTCAAATATAATTTGGTAGAAATGTTCCTTGGGTGACCCTCTATAAAAATTGTTCAAGCCATACTGATTGGTCGAAAAACATGGCAGTCAGGCGGCATCAGAAAAGGGGCAAAATGACAAAATTTAAAAAATTCCATTTTTATGAAAGTGCTCGTCTGATTTTAAGAAAATATAATACGAATCTTACTGTAATGATCCTCTATTTAATTTGTTTAAGCCGTTTTGATTGGTTACACAATCATATCAACCAGGCGTCATCACCAAAAAGGGTAAATTGAACTTTTAGCTACAAATGACAACCAACTCCTACCATTCCAATAGACCAATTTCCACAAAACATCACAAGAATGTTCCTTTGGTGGTCCTCTTTCAAAATTGTTCAAAGATTTAAATTCCATTGATAACTTTGGTTGCTGCGGCATCAGAAAGTGAGAAAAATACCCAAATTTTAAAATCCTTTTCCTCCATAATCTACTTGTGCGATTGCAAGATAATTTGGTAGAAATGTTCCTTAAGTGACCCTCTAAATGAACTGTTGAAGCCATATTGATTTCGTTGAAAAACAGGGCAGCAAGGCGGCATCAGGAAAGGTGCAAAATGACAAAAACTTTATAATTCCATTGTTATTAAAGTTCTTGTTAGATTTCAAGATATAAATGGCCTTTACTGATAAGCTGTTTCTTGAGAAGTGTCCACTCCTTTGCAGTTTCATTTGCACTCCCTGATAAAATTTTCCCAGATATTTGCAGTTAAATATTTGCTACTAATTTACTATCAATTAGGTGATCGATTTAGGGCCATCTTGGCCCTCTTGTTCATGTTACAATCACTTTCTAAGATGAGTTTGAAGCAGATGACTGTAATATTATTATGTGATAAAAGGGTTTTAGTAAATCAATGTCATAGTAATACTTATTACTGTTATTGTCATTCCTTTGGCAACAATTGCATCACAATCTTGATGAAAGATTGTATTTATGTTCACATTTCCTTCCCCTATTTCGTAATTTCTTACAATGTTTTTAACATTCAGTAACAAAGTGTATGTTGAAGGCTAGCCTATGATACTCATATGAATGAAGTGCTACATGATTGTTTTAATTTGCACACAAAAAAATCTAAGGATGCATAGTTTTATCTTCAGATTCTGAGTGTTACATGTTTTTTAGCCAATTTCCCAGAGAGTACAAGTGAAAACCACTTTTACCAACTGTATACCAGTGATACACTGGTTGTTTATTTCAAATGAATGATTTTGGTTATTTTAATGATCTTAATGAAATCAACTGATATTTCTGACTGTCCTTGTTTACATTGAACACTAATCTGAGGCCTAGATAAGGGAGATTAACTGACCAGTCTTAATATCTCTTTTATCTCAAAAGCAAACCCTATGTTGAGGGTACCCAAAAAAATTGTCAGTGAGATGATTTTTAGCTCACCGGAGCATGAAGTGCTAAATGTGAGCTTATTTATTGTGATTGCCGATTGTCCGGCGTCCATCATGCATCAATATATATTCTCCTTTGAAACCAGTGGGTCAATTTGGATGAAACTTAATAGAAAGTATTCTCTCAATGTCCTCACTAAAATTACTTCAATTCTTTTATCCATGCACAATTCTGGTTTCCATGACAACCAAAAAAGAAGAAAAAATCACTTAAAAAATGTTCTACTCCCAAACTGGTTAGCAGATTTTCAAAAAAAATTGTTTTGCATTATATAGCTATTGTGGAAACTTTAAAAATCTTCTTCTCCAACAGTATGTGGCAGATTTCCAAATTGTTTTGTAGAAATGTTCCTTATGTGACCCTCTATCATATTCCTTAACAGGGCCTTTTTACCTTATATAAGTGACGCCGTTAAACGGTGTCTTCCCAATTGGAAAAACGTTGTTTTTTTCCCAATTGGAAAAAAATATTTCCCAAAATCTAAAAAAAAAAAAAAAAAATATCTTTTTTTAAGTGAAGTGAAGTGGAATACACTACTATTAACAGAATATTTGTCTTGTTTAATATGATTGTTTAATTGCATTATATAAAGCAAAAGTCTTAAGTTATTGTAAAAAGGACTATTTTAATTTTATATAGCCACATGTTATATGTCTAATTTTTCCCAATTTGGCAAAAAATCGCGCTAAAATTTCCCAAAATGAAAGGCTAAGGCCTCTTCCCAATTTCTGGAAAAAAGGCCCTGCTTAACCCTTTCCCTCATATGACAATTCTGCAGCAGATGACTTTGAACATATTTTGTCAAAAAGTAGAAAATCTCTATAATTGAATGGATAACCTATGACTAAAAGTGGAAAACATTGTGGCAAAAGGAGAAATTGCACGTTTTGTGCAATTTCTTCTTTTTTTCACTATGTTTTCAAATAGCCGTCTGCTGCAGAGGCGTCAGAAAGCGTCTATACGAGGGAAAGGGTTAAAAAGCCACATAGATTGGTTGGAAAATATGCACACCAGGGAGCAGGGCTTAAAGTTAAAATCTTCTCCGAAAGTATCAGACCGATTTCCAAAATTATTTGGTAGAAATGTTTATTGGGTGAACCGAACCCTCTTTTACAATTCTTCAGGCCATGATGATAGGTAAAAAAACTTGGCCGTCAAGGATGGAGCTGAACATTTAAGAATATTCTAAGAAAGTTTCTGGCCGATTTCCAAATAATTTTGTAGAAATGTTCCCTGGGACACCATCTACGAGATTACTTCAAACCAAGTTGATTGGGTAAAAAAAAAGTTATTGTGGTTGGCATGACAAATCACATTGCATTACTCAGATGAGAAATCCAGGGCTATCATGGCTCTCTTGTTTTGGAGTACCTACAATATTGGATTTGAGTCAGATATTGATGTTAGAGCAGGAATTACACACCATAACTACAACTCTGGATAATGTACAATTTTTTACATTATTACTATTTTTCTTTTGACCAATAGGCGGTAGTATGTTCAGACAGACTTATGCAGAAACTTTCCAATCAAAGCAGAAGGACTATGGATATAATGGCATCCAAATGTTATTTCTATCATTCAAGGGCATATGAACTAACAAACCAAATGGAGAAAGTTAGAGGGTGGGTATCATACTATAATTATATAATGATTGAGCCCCATCTAGCAAAAGTAATCTTCTTGCAATTGCAAACAATGAAGCCTCCAGGTGAGACTTCACTGCTTGTTATAATCTATTAACCCTTTCCCTCATATAGACTCTTTCTGACGCCTCTGCAGCATACAGCATCTTGAAAACATAGTGACAAAAGAAGAAATTGCTCAACACGAGCAATTTCTCCTTTTGCAACAAGGTTTCCCACTTTTAGTCATAGGTTATCCATTCAATTATAGAGATTTTCTATGTTTTGACAATTGTTGTATGAGGGATAGGGTTAAAGGAGCTGAACTCCAGATTATAGATACTTATTAGACTGTATTGTCTAGTTTTAAATTGTCAAAGTTTTATATTAGAATCATAATTCTGAGATGAAATAAAAGAGTAATAATTTCACTTTGGAGTAAAATAAACATCTAAATATTGATTGTTTATGCTTCTCTTTTACTGGAGCCAAACTTTGTACACTTTAATGACTTTCAATTGACTGATTTTTAGCTCACCTGAGCACGAAGTGCTTAAGGTGATTTATTGTGATCGCCTGTTGTCCGGCGTGCGTCGCCCGTCAACTTCTTCTCAGTAACCAGTGGGTCAATTTGGATGAAACTTCACAGAAAGCATCCTCTCAATGACCTCACCAGAATTCCTTCAAATTTGTGGGATCCATACAGAATTCGGATTTCCATGGCAACGAAACGAATAAAACTTAGAACGTAGAAATGTTCCTTGGATGACCCTCTATCAGATTCCTTCAAGCCATGTTGATTGATCGAAAAACATGGCCTCTAGGGGGCGGAGCTATTTTGCCTTATATGGCTATAATGAAAACTTAAAAAATCTTCTCCTGAAAGTGTCAATCCGATTTTCAAATAATTTTGTAGAAATGTTTCTAAGGTGACCCACTATCAGATTCCTTAAAGCCATATTGATTGGTCGAAAAACATGGGGCGGTGCTATTTTGCCTTATATGGCTTTAGTGAAAACTTAAAAAATCTTCTCCTCAGAAAGTAGGCGTCCATTGTGTTCGAGTGGTAAGCAATGGGGATTTCGAAACTGGGTGTCCCGTGTTCGATCCCCAGTCGCGGCACTACGGTCATGGTGGAGTGCCCTTGGGTAAGGCACATTTTCTAGCCTAATACTGGGATCATGAATAAGTAAACTGTTGCCGTGATATAACTGAAATAATGTTGAAAGCTGTGTAAAACTCCTCCGAAAGTGTTCCGCCGATTTTCAAATAATTTTGTAGAAATATTCCTAGGGTAACCCTCTATCAGATTCCTTCAAGCCATGTTGATTGGTCAAAAACTATGGCCGCCAGTGGGTGGGGCTTATATGACTAAAGTTAAAAAAATAAAATCAGGTGAGCGATCCAGGGCCATCACGGCCGGCCCTCTTGTTTAACATTTAGTCATAAAAGGTTTTGAACTATATTTTACTTACTTTGTTGTCACTTTGAGCAAAATTTGCAGAAGTTTCAACATTTCAAAATTTTGATCTCCAGCTGTAGTTCAGGACTTTAAGTATGCATATGTTCCGAAGAAGAAAAAACAGTCTCCATTGAATTAAAGAGATTTTCTATTTTTTGACAAAATATGTTCAAACTAGTCTTCTGCAGAATTGTTGTATGAGGGAAAGGGTTAAAAGCTCTTTTAGTGGATGCAAACCCATGACTAAGTATTAACTATGAGTTATATATCCTAGCATAAAGGATCAGTTTAGTTTAATCCTTTACCAACTTTAATACAACAAATCTGCAGCAGATATATAACTTATCTCAAGATTATCTCATACATATTGAAATCTCATTTAATGAAAGTATAATTACTGTTTAGAGTTGAAATGTGATTAAACAAGAAATTTCTTCATTTATCACATGATTTCAAGTCATCTGCATATTTATCAAAACTACCGGTAGTCTTAAAATGGGAAATGAAATTATTTATTTTTTGCCTTGATTTTGGAACTCTTTACAATTTACAACTTATATTGAATCACCCTGAGACTGTCTGCTTCTTGGGTCGAACTCAAATTTTATATACGGTCAAACCTCGTTAATCCGAACACTTTGGTTACCAGAAAAAAAAATTGGATTAATGATTTTTGAGTCAAAGGATCGGACCCAATATTTCTCCAGATATAATTTGCTGCTATTTTATGACTGCTAATCAAGGTAAACAATGACACACTCTAGCCGATTATGAGACAGCCCTATTACCATTTATACAGTACACAGCTTTAAACACTTATAAGAACAAACAGACATAATAGATAACAATGACACGTGACAAGAGTTCCGCAATCTGTCTAATCCAAAATAATTGAGAGAATAAAAGACATATACATGTACATTTCTGTTTGGGCTTATGGTCTAATGAAACGGATTTTATGTGTAAATGTTCGCTCCGTTCTCGATATTTTTTGTCCGGATCCGGAACGCGAATTACCGTATTAAAGCAGAATAATTAAGCATAAAAAATCCATTCCTTGAATTTTATGTCAGGATCGCAAATATCCCGATAAACGGCGTCCAGTTTAACAAGGTTCATTTCTTTCTAAAAAGGTTTTCAAATCAGACATGTTGACAAATGATATATGAGTAAATAGTTAACGCTTTCCCACTTGCAGATTTACTGCAATGTTTTAAACATATATATATATTCACTTTTTAGATCACCTAGAGCCAAAGGCTCAAGGTGAGCTATTCTGATCACTCTGTGTCCGTCGTCCGTCGTTAACTTTTAGCTTTAAACATCATCTCCTCCTGAACCGCAAGAACAATTTCCACCAAACATCACAGGAATGTTCCTTTGGTGGTCCTCTTTCAAAATTGTTCAAAGATTTAAATTCCATTGAGAACTTTGGTTGCTGCGGCATCAGAAAGGGGACAAAATGTCCAAACTTTAAAAATCTTCTCCTCCGAATCTGCCTGTCAGATTCAAATATAATTTGGTAGAAATGTTCCTTGGGTGACCCTCTATAAAAATTGTTCAAGCCATACTGATTGGTCGAAAAACATGGCAGTCAGGCGGCATCAAAAAAGGGGCAAAATGACAATACTTTAATAAAGCATCCTTATAAAAGTGCTTGTCTGATTTAAAGATAGTTTTGTAGAAATGTTCTTTCAATGATCATCTACATACTTTGTCAAGCCATATTGATTTGTTGAAAGGCATAGCAACCAAGCAGCATCAGAAAAGGAGTAAAATTAACTTTTTGCTTCAAATGACACATGGTTATTAGATTGATGGTCTAAGGGAGGTAACACTTGGCAGAGTATTATGCAAGGGTTGTCTTCAACAGGAAGTGGAAAGTTAAAATCGCAACATTTCTGGTCTCAAAAGTTGGAAATAAAAAATTGTTATTGAAAGTGAACAAGCAATTATGACATGATTTGTCCTTGTAACTATTGTTAAAGATATCATAATTGGTGAAGAGGTAAATATGAACTCAAATACTACAGTTAATGTATTGGGAGGTATCAAAATTGTGCAAAGACTTGCATTCTATGTAAAACTTTGGTTGCTGCAGCATCAGAACATGAGTAAAACGACCAAACTTTAAAATCCTTTTCCTCCATAATCTGCTTGTCAGACTCCAAGATAATTCAGTAAAAAGAATCCTTAAGTGACCCTCTAAAAAAACCTGTTCAAGCCATATTGATTTATATTAAAAACAGATCAAGAAAGGTGCAAAATGAAAAAAAAAAATTATAATTCAATTCTAATTGAAGTTCTTGTTAGATTTCAAGATATAAATGACCTTTACTTATAAGCTGTTTCTTGAGAAGTGTTCACTCCTTGAAGTTCTAATTGCACTCCTTGATCTTTTTCCCAGATATTTCTACTAATTTACTATCAATCAGGTGATCGATTTAGGGTCATCTTGGCCCTCTTGTTAAAAATTCATTTATAGACATTTTTGATGCTCTTTAACTTGAATTGTTAGTTGTCTACTGTAGATTTGTTTTATATGAGAAAGTGTTAACCCTTTCCCTCATACAACAATTCTGTAGCAAAAGTAGAAAATCTCTATAATTGAATTGATAACCTATGACTAAATGTCGAAAACATTGTGGCAAAATGAGAAATTGCTTGTTTTGACCAATTTCTTCTTTTGTCATTATGTTTTCAAAAAGCTGTCTGCTGCAGAGGCGTCAGAAAGCGTCTATATGAGGGAAAGGGTTAATCAACACTGTAATCTTGTTCTCCATACCACAGGTTCTTCCACACCAGGCTACAGACATCAGTGTTGAGAGCTGACACCCATGGACAGGCTGCATTATTAAATCTGCTCCTGCGAAATTACCTTCACTACAACTTGATTGAACAGGCAGACAAAATGGTTTCAAAATCAACATTTCCTGAAACATCTTCAAATAATGAATGGGCAAGGTTTTTGTATTACTTAGGTATGATTATGAATTAATTATCTGATATACATATTTTTATTTTCCCCCAAATCGAAACCTACGAAGAAAAAGACAGTAATATTTAAAATGAATTTATTTTCCCAGTATTAGTCGAGTCATGTCATATGAAAATAAATCTTCGGAGTTCCAAACATTACATCCACCAAAGTTCCAGATCAGCTAGAGTCTTAGCGCAGTCTGATCAGGCTCCTCCCTTTTGGCCAGATGGATCCAGGAGGATGGATGTTAGAATTTAAAAACCTCCAGAACTCGGTGTTCGTTTGACTTGGTCCCGTTTATTGGCTTCCATTTAAGAATAAGCGACATAAAATTATCATCAAGTTATTTTAAAAATTCTCTTATTATTATTTCTATTATTATTGGCTACCATTTAAGAATAAGCGACATAAAATTATCATCAAGTTATTTTAAAAATTCTCTTATTATTATTTCTAGTTATACAATAACATGAAAATACAAGAGAAAAACATGTCATCTTGTAAACTATTTCAAGATGCTACCTAAAAGATACATTTTACTTACAAAATAATTAAGAGATGGAATATTTAACATATTGTTGATGAAGGTAAAACTTTCTCTTTTTGAAGGTGGCCTGGCTCATTTACAATCAAATTAACCCTTTCCCTAATATAGACGCTTTTTGACGCCTCTGCAGCAGACAGCTTTTTTAAAACAAAATTTCTCCTTTTGCCACAATGTTTTTCACTTTTAGTTGTAGGGTTATCCATTCAATTATAGAGAGTTTCCATTATGTTCAAAGTCGTCTGCTGCAGAATTGTCTTATGAGAGAAAGGTTTAATATCAAAGACTAACAGTGGAAGTAATGGCTGCCCTTCTTTTCTGCTCAGGGTTGCGGGGTTAGCATTTTGACTGACTGACTCGTGTCAGGATAAATGGACCAGTAGTACTTACTGGTAACTTAACCTGAAAAAACTGTTAAAAGTGGTGTCAAACAAAAAACAATCAAATTAATATCAGTAAAATTATCCTTATTATCCTAGCTTGTCCTGTTTCCATTAACCCTTTCCCTCATATAGACGCTTTCTGACGCCTCTGCAGCAGACGGCTTTTTGAAAACATAGTGACAAAAGAAGAAATTGCACAAAACGTGCAATTTCTCCTTTTGCCACAATGTTTTCCACTTTTTGTAATAGGTTATCCATTCAATTATGGAGATTTTCTATGTTTTGACAAAATATGTTCAAAGTCGTCTGCTGCAGAATTGTCGTATGAGGGAAAAGGGTTAATTTGAATTATTTAATTTTTTAAAAAAAATGTCTAGAAAATAACTGCATTAATTGCTTGATTTTGTTGTCTTCACTTTCAAATGATATGTATTGGGGAGAAAATCAAGAACTTGCAAACTTGATAATAGATAGATCATGGACAATTACCGTTTTAATCATAATGTTATTTCAGGTGTTATAAAAGCTGCTCAGTTAGAATATTCGGAAGCACACAAACATTTACTCCAGGCACTCAGAAAGGCACCACAGCATGCAGCAGTTGGCTTTAAACAAACTGTAAGTTTTTATCCGATTTGAAATTAGTAACAATTCTGATCTATTGAAAAGGGAGACTGTTCTTTTTTAACCCTTTCCCACTTGTAGATGCAGTTTGACGCTTAATTAACTGCATTCATGTCAACTCTTTGTCAGTCTGTGTTGCGATGGCATGGAATAGCACTATGTCTGTGACAAAACCTTTGGAGCGGGCTCGACATGTTGCCTGTGGGCATCTAGTTATATTTATTTCATTTTAAGCTTGGCGTTTTAAAGAAAAGGCTAGCTTTCCTACTCGCTAGGCCTCTGGAAAAGCAAAAATTTGTCGGTCTGGACTGATTTTAAACTGGCAAGACGGATTTTAATCTTAAAAAAATCGGTCCAGATATTTAAAAAATTCTCACTAACACCACTTTGTTAACGAGAAAATGATCGTCTGTAAACCTTCGAGAGAGTCACTTTCTGTGGCGTAAACAAGATTATTGATCTAAATAACTTTGACAATCGTGTAAACTGATAGATAATGCCAATTGGAATACCTTGTTGATGAATTATTCACCAATGATGACGGAATTAACAGGAAATCTGATTGAATACATGGGGTAATAGTTTCGTGCATCTGATTTGCTATTGGGGTTTACGGGAATTTTTGTGAATTTTAATAAATTTGGATAGGTCACGTGACCTTTGTAACCTTTCAAGATGGCGACAGTGTTATGAAAAAATACATTTTTGTGTCACCTGCGTAGCATGGTAGGCACTTAGGGATTACTTTTTTTTTTGTCCGGCATCTGTCCGTCCGTCCGTCTGTCTGTCCGTCACACTTTTTCGTCACGTTTTCGAATAACTTTTTTTCTACTCAAAGGATTACATTGAAACTTCTGACAAATGTTTATATCAATGTGTGTGATTGGTTCACAAAATGGGGATAATCCAGATATTTTTATATCAGAGTTATTGCCCCTTTTCTGTCAAAAATTAAAATTTTCTGACAAGGCCGCGGCAGGTGACACACGTGCTCCGGGGAGCACTCCATTCTAGTTTTTAGTAAAAGGTTTATTTTTGTGTTGACAAAACAATGTTTACCGTCACAAACATAACAGTAAATAAGAGAATAGAATGTTCTGTGCGTGACCAATCATTTTCTAGTAAGTACTATATTGGATGGCGGGTCAAACATTTTTTAAGTACGAAGGAGCAATGTAAACATGCGTGGTAATGTTCGTCTGCAAATTTTGTAAAATTATGATTTGTTAAGTACTTCTACATTGACATTATCGAGCGATAACACTGTTATGCAACCATCTACGCAAGGTAACCTGAAATAAATATGAAATAAATATGAAATTCATGTAATTTTTAGCTCTAAAGGCCAGAAGGGCTTATGTCGTGGCGATTTGTCTGTGCGTGCGTGCTTCCGTCCGTAAACAATTTCTTGTTAACACGATACAGTCTTTTGATTGTATCTCAACTAAACTTATACAGTAGTTAGATATCCATGAGAGCTCGGTTCCTTTCGAAAACCAGCCAGATCCGCCCATGCATGACTGGATTATGGCCCTTGAAATGGTCAAAATTGCTATAAAAGAGCTTGTTAACCCAATACAGTCTTCTTTTTTTATTGTATCTCAACCAAACTTATACAGTAGTTAGATATCCATAAGAGCTCGGTTCCTTTCGAAAACCAGCAAGATCCGCCCATGCATGACTGGATTATGGCCCTTGAAATGGTCAAAATTGCTATAAAAGAGCTTGTTAACACGATACAGTCTTCACTTTTGATTGTATCTCAACCAAACTTATACAGTAGTTAGATATCCATGAGAGCTCAGTTCCTTTCGTAAACCAGCCAGATCCGCCCATGCAAGACTGGATTATGGCCCTTGAAATTGTCCAAATTGCTATAAATGAGCATGTGAACACAATAGAGGCTCCATTTACTATCTGATCTTCACCAAACTTAGATAGTAGTTAAATATTGATGAGAGCTTGGTTCCTTTTGAAAATCAGCCAGATCCGCCCATGCAAGACTGGATTATGGTCCATGAAATTGTAAAAATTGCTATAATACAGCTTGTGAACACAAAAGAGCCTCCATTTACTATCCGATCTTCACCATACATACATGCTCTGGATTGAAAATGACCAAAGAACCATACCAGTAGAGCATAGGCCCTCATGGGCCTCTTGTTTTTTAAAGTGTTCCAATTTCATATATTTCCAAAACGAGGGGGGGGGTCTGTTTCCGTAGCCCTATTACTCTCGTCTACGTTGGTGTCGCACCTTGGTTAGTTTTTTGTTCCACCACATTTTTTCAAAACCATAAGAGATATTTCTATGAAACTTATAATACTTGTCCATCAACAGAAAAGATTACATTGATCACTATGTGAAGGTTTTCAGACACATTGTGTAGCAGGGCTCCGGAAATTTTGAAATTTTTATTGCAGGTTACCTTGCATAGATGAATGTCAATGTAGAAGTAAATCATAATTTTCCAAAATTTGCAGACCAACATGTTTACATTGATCGTTCGTACTTAAAATTGTTTGACCCGTACTTACTAGAAAATGATTGGTGGGGCACAGAAGATGCATTTCTCTTATCTGTACGCTTAACATTGGTTTGTCTACATAAAAAAAAAATATACATAATGTGTCTTTGTTGTTTTGGAATTACCATCAGGGGTGAAAAAATCCACTCGCATTGCCGAGTGGAATGTACGAAATTCTAGACTGTAGTCTGTCAGGGCGGGTGGGTTTTCAAGCAAGATACCTAAAATCCAATTAGACATTTTGCAAACTATTCATTCATGTTCTTAATCATAATAATATTCTGCATTACTTAGCTTTTTCTCTCTATACATCTATTCCTTCGACAAGGTGCCCATAAAAACATCCGTGAATTTGCGTTTGGCGCAACAGGTGCTCATTTCTAGTGACCATGCCCATCGAAACATCCCAAATACCAAGCGCAGGTGCAACATGTGGTCGTTTCTAGTAACGATGCCCATCAAAGCATCCCGAATTTCGAGCGCCGTGAATTTGCGTATGAAGCCAACAGGTGCTCGTTTCCTAGTTACGGAGCAGACTCACTGTAAATGTTATTGAAATTTCACTCTATATGTTAAAACAAAGGAGCATAAGTTCCTTCTTCGGTGGTCATTGCAAGTAAATTGTGTTGAACCCTTTCACCAATGTATCGTAAGACAAATGAAATGAATTGAAGTCATATTTCTGCCTCATATTTTTAGTGACATATTTATTTTTACGAAACGATTCGTAAATATCTCTTTTTCCATGCCACTTTTGCCATCTAGGTTACAAAGGTCACGTGACCTATAGAAATTCCCTAACAGCCAATCAGATGCAGGAAATCGTTACTGCATGCATTCAATAAGATTTCCTTCCCAGAGACCTAAATAGAATATATATGTCTATGGTCATCCATCAGTGGTCAAGCATTGAATATAACCTAGGTATTTCGATTGGCATTATCTATCAGTTTACACGATTGTCAAAGATAATTGGATCCATAACCCGGTTTACGTCACGGTAAGTGACTATCTCGAAGGTTTGCAGACGACTCGATTCTCGTTTACAAAGTGACCTATAGCGGAGGTGTTATATAGTTAGCTTTATAGAAATTCCCGGACCGATTTTATACTAGTTTTAATTTATAAAAATTCCTGAACGGATTTTGTTACTAGTTTTGAGATTGAAACCGGTCCGTTGAGTTCAAAATCGGTTTAAACCGACAATTTTGCGGAGCCCTGTTGTGTAGCCTTTGCAGCAGATGACTTTAAAGACATTGTGACAAAAGGTGAAACTGCTCATAATGAGCAATATCTCATATTTAGTCACAATGTTTTCAATACTATTCAATCATTTTACTTTCATTTACATTTATGTTTTTGCCAAGATGTTTTGTTAAGTTTTTAGCTACAGATTTGTTGCATGTTTGAAAGCGTTAAAATATGTATGAGCAGTGATAAGCGAAGTGAGGCTTGCGAGCAATGAAGTAAAAAAAAAAGTCAGGAAGAGGTAAAATATATGTTATAACAGTCACCGTGATATAACTGAAATAACCCTTTCCCTCATACAACAATTCTGCAGCAGACGACTTTGAACGTATTTTGTCAAAACATAGAAAATCTCCATAATTGAATGGATAACCTATGACGACAAGTGGAAAACATTGTGGCAAAAGGAGAAATTTCACGTTTTGTGCAATTTCTTCTTTTGTCACTATGTTTTCAAAAAGCTGTCTGCTGCAGAAGCGTCAGAAAGCGTCTATATGAGGGAAAGGGATAACGGTCACCATGATATAACTGAAATAATGTTGAAAGCAGCGTAAAACCCCAATAAAACAAAATATGTTATAACAAGTCCTTGATTCACAATTATTGTCAGGAATCCACTGTGGTTGACTGGTAAGCGTCGGGAATTTTTAACTGGACATCCTGGATTCGATCCCCAGTAAAGGCAATGGAGAAAGATTGCCCTTGGGGCAAAGCACATTTCCTAGCCTAGAACTGGTTTGTTTACTTAGGGCTCATGAATAAGTGAACTGTTACCGTGTTATAAATGTTTAAAATGGTGTAAAACCCTAATAAATCACAATCATATGTAAACTGAATAAATGTATTCTAATCATTATTTTGCAGGTCAATAGACTTGCTATTGTTGTTGAGTTACTCCTGGGGGATATACCTGATAGGTCTGTTTTTAGAACACCAACGATGAAAAAGACACTTGCACCTTATTTTCAGTTGACACAAGGTTTGTTTTCTCTAGAAATAAATATGTGCTAAAAAAGCTTAGAGGTGGCATTCACTCTCCATGTTTTCTGTTTGTGTGTGCATCTGTCCGTCCTGTGGTCATGTCTGCTCTTTTTTTTAGCAACACTGGCTTGAATTTAATGAAACTTGATGGGAAATTTCAGTCAGTTCCAAGAGAAGATGGGAATATTGTCAGCTTGTTTGGATTCAGCTATTACTTTGAGTTACTGCCCCTTGATATTTTAACATTAGATATGCTGGTTATTTTGACAGAATGAAGAAATAGCCTTATTATACCTGTGTATTAGTAACGCTGCTGGACCACAAATGTTCATAGATGTGATCTGTTCAGACTCAATCTAAAAAAGGCCATTAATTTGCATTTCTAATTTAATCCAACACCTGTAATTGAAATATTTAAGCATTTGTCTTGTACACTAGCGACTTTTTAAAAGCTGTCTGCTTTGTAAACATGTGAAGAACACATAAAACAGCTGGAGAATGAGAAGGTGCAAGTTAATATCAGTAGCAAAGAGTTGAAATAAGTTTTTTTCTACTTTCCAAAAAGACCGATTTTGAAATGTTCTCCTTCAAAGTTGTTTTAAATCTGGGCTATTGTGGAAAAGTCGACTCTGAAATTTATGAATCCCAAATTATTACTTTAATGAAAGCATTGTGTTTCTTTTGTCTTTTTCAAGACCTTGTTTGTCTATCAGGAATCAGTAATCCTTTTCAAAGATTAACTCAAAGCAGTCAACTTTAATTATGAATTATCAAGTAAAATATGTTAATGTATTTTCAGCTGTAAGAACTGGAAATCTCCCACGTTTCAATGAAGTACTCTCTGAATATGGTGCCAAATTTCAAAGAGAGGAAACTTATACACTGATTATCCGTTTACGTCATAATGTGATAAAAACTGGGGTTCGAATGATCAATCTATCCTATTCTAGAATTTCTCTCATGGACATTGCTCAGAAACTTGGACTTGATAGCCCTGAGGATGCGGAGTATATTGTTGCAAAGGTAAGAAAGGTTTTCTGTTTCATATCTTTGCAGGGTGACATATAGGGGTTACTTATCAGTCTGTCTGTCAGACAGAGGTCTTCCCAACATACCTCTGGCTCACTGCCCTGTCTGGTAATTTTCACCAGATGCACAGTTTGGTTGATTTTCTAGCTCTCCTGAGCAAAACGTTCTTATTAGAGCCTTTAACCCTTTCCAACCTACAGACGCATCCCAGCAAATGAGTTTTGCAAACATTGTGGCAAGAGAAGAAATTGTTAATATTGAGCAATTTCTCCTTTTTGCCACAATGTATTCAACTCTTTTTAGATCACCTAGAGCCAAAGGCTCAAGGTGAGCTATTCTGATCACTCTGTGTCCGTCGTCCGTCGTTAACTTTTAGCTTTAAACATCATCTCCTCCTGAACCGCAAGAACAATTTCCACCAAACATCACAGGAATGTTCCTTTGGTGGTCCTCTTTCAAAATTGTTCAAAGATTTAAATTCCATTGAGAACTTTGGTTGCTGCGGCATCAGAAAGGGGACAAAATGTCCAAACTTTAAAAATCTTCTCCTCCGAATCTGCCTGTCAGATTCAAATATAATTTGGTAGAAATGTTCCTTGGGTGACCCTCTATAAAAATTGTTCAAGCCATACTGATTGGTCGAAAAACATGGCAGTCAGGCGGCATAAAAAAAGGGGCAAAATGACAATACTTTAATAAAGCATCCTTATAAAAGTGCTTGTCTGATTTAAAGATAGTTTTGTAGAAATGTTCTTTCATTGATCATCTACATACTTTGTCAAGCCATATTGATTTGTTGAAAGGCATAGCAACCAAGCAGCATCAGAAAAGGAGTAATTAAACTTTTTGCTTCAAATGACATATGGTTATTAGATTTATGGTCTAAGGGAGGTAACACTTGGCAGAGTATTATGCAAGGGTTTTCTTCAACAGGAAGTGGAAGGTTAAAATCGCAGCCTTTCTGGTCTCAACAGCAGATGGAAATAAAAGTTTGTTATTGAAAGTGAACAAGCAATTATGACATGATTTGTCATGGACATGAATGTTCTTTTGTTGATCCTCTTTCAAAATTGTGCAAAGACTTGCATTCTATGTAAAACTTTGGTTGCTGCAGCATCAGAACATGAGTAAAACGACCAAACTTTAAAATCCTTTTCCTCCATAATCTGCTTGTCAGACTCCAAGATAATTCAGTAGAAAGAATCCTTAAGTGACCCTCTAAAAAAACTGTTCAAGCCATATTGGTTTATATTAAAAACAGATCAAGAAAGGTGCAAAATGACAAAAACTTAATAATTCAATTCTAATTGAAGTTCTTGTTAGATTTCAAGATATAAATGACCTTTACTTATAAGCTGTTTCTTGAGAAGTGTTCACTCCTTGAAGTTCTAATTGCACTCCTTGATCTTTTTCCCAGATATTTCTACTAATTTACTATCAATCAGGTGATCGATTTAGGGTCATCTTGGCCCTCTTGTTTAATAATTAAACCCTCCTTTATTAGTCCCCTACCGGCGTGCCGAAGGGGACTATTAGGTTTGCACTCCGTCCGTCAGTCAGTCCGTCAGTCCGTCAGTCCGTCAGTCAGTCAGTCCGGCTTTGTCCGGAGCATATCTCCAAAACTGTACTAGCTATGGCTATGAAATTCCATATGTGGATACATCTCATCAATGCGGAGTGCAGTGCATATGAACCATAACTCTTGCTTCCCTAATTTTTGAGTTATTTCCCTTTCTTTATTTTCATACTTGATTTTTGTCCGGAGCATATCTCCAAAACTGTACTAGCTATGGTTATGAAATTTCACACATGGATGCATCTCATCAAGGGGGAGTGCAGTGGACATGAACCATAACTCTTGCTTGCCTAATTTTTGAGTTATTTCCCTTTCTTTATTTTCATACTTGATTTTTGTCCGGAGCATATCTCCATAACTATACTAGCTATGGCTATGAAATTTCACACATGAATACATCGTATCAAGGGGGAGTGCAGTGGACATGAACCATAACTCTTGCTTGCCTAATTTTTGAGTTATTTCCCTTTCTTTATTTTCATACTTGATTTTTGTCCGGAGCATATCTCCATAACTATACTAGCTATGGCTATGAAATTTCACACATGAATACATCGTATCAAGGGGGAGTGCAGTGCACATGAACCATAACTCTTGCTTCCCTAATTTTTGAGTTATTTCCCTTTCTTTATTTTCATACTTGATTTTTGTCCGGAGCATATCTCCAAAACTGTACTAGCTATGGTTATGAAATTTCACACATGGATGCATCTCATCAAGGGGGAGTGCAGTGGACATGAACCATAACTCTTGCTTGCCTAATTTTTGAGTTATTTCCCTTTCTTTATTTTCATACTTGATTTTTGTCCGGAGCATATCTCCATAACTATACTAGCTATGGCTATGAAATTTCACACATGAATACATCGTATCAAGGGGGAGTGCAGTGGACATGAACCATAACTCTTGCTTGCCTAATTTTTGAGTTATTTCCCTTTCTTTATTTTCATACTTGATTTTTGTCCGGAGCATATCTCTAAAACTGTACTAGCTATGGTTACGAAATTTCACACATGGATGCATCTCATCAAGGGGGAGTGCAGTGGACATGAACCATAACTTTTGCTAGCCTAATTTTTTAGTTACTTCCCTTTCTTTATTTTCATACTTGATTTTTGTCCGGAGCATATCTCTAAAACTATACTACCTATGGTTATGAAATTTCACACATGGATACACCTCATCAAGGGGGGTTGCCGTGCAGATGAACCATAACTCTTGCTTGATTAATTTTTGAGTTATTGCGCGGGCGGAATCCAGTTCTTTGTCCGGAGCATATCTCCGAAACTATACTACCTAGGTCTATGAAATTCCATATGTGGATACATCTCATCAATGCGGAGTGCAGTGCATATGAACCATAACTCTTGCTTCCCTAATTTTTGAGTTATTTCCCTTTCTTTATTTTCATACTTGATTTTTGTCCGGAGCATATCTCCAAAACTGTACTAGCTATGGTTATGAAATTTCACACATGGATGCATCTCATCAAGGGGGAGTGCAGTGGACATGAACCATAACTCTTGCTTGCCTAATTTTTGACTCAAAAGTGCAAACCGGTAGGGGACTATGGTATTGCTTGCAATCCTCCAGTTACTTGTTATAATATGTTTAAAGTGTGGTAAATATCTTAAGAAAAGGAGAAATTACTACTGAAAAACCTCCTTTTCTCCACAATATTAGAAAAGGTAATCTGTTGCCACAACATGAAATGAAATCAGTAATTCTGTTAATCCCACGTACAACAAATATGTAGCAGACGAAAACATCTTGGCAAAAATATAAACAACATCTGAAAATAAAAGTGAAATCAAAAGTTGTCTGCTGTAGAGACATAAAGCATCTGCATGTGCCAGTGGGAAAGGGTTTAACCTAAAATTTAGTCTAATATTATGTGGACTTTCTGCTATTGTTTTACTCTATAGCTTCTTTCAAATTTTAAACATCAGAATAAAGGAATAGTCAATCTTTACAAATAAATGATACAATCAAGTGACCAATAGTGTGAGAAAAGAGGAACATTTTTATTTATTGAGTGGCTTGCCTTTGTAGGTTGGAACTTGGAATCAATTCTCTTTTGTTTGCCTGTCAACCTTTGGATGTATTGGGTTACAAGGCATGCATTTGTAACTAACTTCAAACGCTTGTTGTGGTTAAAAAAAAAACTGTTCATAAAAGAAAGTGTATTATGTTTATTTTGTATATGATAGGCCATCAGAGATGGAGTGATTGAAGCCACCATTGATCATGAGAAAGGTTATGTCCAGTCTAAGGAGATGGGGGACATATACACAACTAGAGAACCCATGGCGGCCTTCCATCAACGTATCACATTCTGTCTAGATATACATAATAACTCAGTCAAGGTAAGTTGACTCTTTTCTCATGACATGCCGATGATGTTGATTTTCTGCATATAGCCATTTGGCGAGCTGCACTATTTTTCCCTTTCAATAATTTTTGAGGACCTATTTAGATCACCTGTGAGCCAAAAGCTCAAGGTGAGCTATTCAAATCACTCTCTGTCTGTCATCGTCCGTGGTTAACTTTTAGCTGTAAACATCATCTTCTCCTTAACCACAGGACCAATTTCAGCCAAACTTCACAGAAATGTTCCTTTGGTGGTCCTCTTTCGAAATTGATTTAAATTCCATTGAAAACTATTGTTGCCACGGCAACAAAAAAGGGGAAATTAACCAAAACTTAAAATATCTTCTTGTCTAAAAGTAGAAGGCCCAGATATTTGGTATGTAGCTTCATCTAGTGTACCTTTACCAAGATTGTTCAAATTATAGCCCTAGGGTCAAAAATGACAACTCCCGGAGGGTAACTTGTTTAACATAAGACTTGTTTAGGGAAACAACTTTAAAAATCTTCTTGTCTAAAAGTAGAAGGCACAGGCCTTTGATATTTGGTATGTAGCTTCATCTGGTGGACCTCTACCAAGATTGTTCAAATTATAGCCCTGGGGTCAAAAATGACCCCTCCCTTGGGGTCACTTGTTTTACATAGACTTGTAAAGAGAAAAAACTTTAAAAATCTTCTGGTCTAAAAGTAGAAGGCCCAGGCCTTTGATATTTGGTATGTAGCTTCATCTAATGGACCTCTACCAAGATTGTTCAAATTATAGCCCTGGGGTCAAAAATGACCCCTCCCCAGGGGTCACTTGTTTTACATAGACTTGTATAGGGAAATAACTTTAAAAATCTTCTTGTCTAAAAGTAGAAGGCCAAGGGATTTGGTATTTGGTATGTAGCTTCATCTAGTGGACCTCTACCAAGATTGTTCAATTTATAGCCCTTGGGTCAAAAAGGAGGAGCCCTATCCTGGGTCACTTGTTTTACATAATATTATACTTGTATACGGAAAAACTTAAAAAAATCTTGTCTAAAAGTTGATATTTGAAATCTAACTTCATCTAGTGGACCTCTACCAAGATTGGTCAAATTATAGCCCTGGTTTCAAAAATGGCCCCACTCTAGGGATCACTTGTTTTACATAGACTCGTTTATGTAAACACTTCATAAATATTCAGGTGATCGATTTAGGGACCTCTTGTTCTATTTAATTTTGTTTTAATTTAATTAAAATTCCTATTCTCAAGTTTTCTGTTAATATTAGTGTTAATAAAACTATTCTTTTACTTGAAACAGATGGTTATAGACACTTTGTGTACAAGATAACCTGCAACAATGTTTCGAAAAATGTAAAAAGAGTAATTCTTCCTTTTCCCACTATACATGTATTTTCAACTCTGTATTAACCCTTTCCCTCATATAGACACTTTCTGATATCTCTGCAGCAGACAGCTTTTTGAAAACATGGTAACCAAGGAAGAAAATTGCTCAAAAGGAGCAGTTTCTCCTTTTGTCACCATGTTTTCAACTCTATTCCATTATTGTACTTTCTTTTAAGCTGAGTTTCCATTTTTTTCGGGTAGGTTTTCAAAGTCATCTGCTGGATATTTTTTGTATGTGGGAAAGGGTTAAAGTTTACAGATGTTGCATGTTTTTCCTGAGATGATTTAAAAAAAAAATGTCATGAATGTTTTTATTATAATGTGATTCTTATAAATGTATTCATTTAACAATAACAGAAACAAGTGCATATAAAGATTAAATTAATGCTTTGAGCCAAGACATACACACATTCCTCAGTGCTAAACGTTGCCTCTTTTAAAAGTCTTAACCCTTTCCCACATACAACAAATAAGCAGCAGGCGATTTTGAAAACATGTAGCAAAAAGTATGGAATATCTCTACAAATGAAAGCATGAACTTTGAATAGAGTAAACGGCTTCAATTGTGTTTGTAAATTAAAAAGGTAAAACAAATTTAAAGAGATGTCGTAGGTCTTATTTTCCAAGTTTATCTTAAATTGTTTTGATGCTTGGATTATTATATTCTTTTGAAAAGAAGAATTTGTAAGAAATCATATCTGTTATCAATAGCTAGAGTTTTCTTTATTTGTGTTTTTAGGCTATGAGGTTTCCACCAAAGTCCTACAACAAAGATTTGGAGTCTGCAGAAGAAAGACGAGAGAGGGAACAACAGGAATTAGAAAGTGCTAAAGAGATCGCTGATGAGGACTTTGATGGGTTTCCCTAACTACACAGTTTAACAAGAATTGGATAATCCTTTAAAGACAACTAAGATCACTCAGAGAAATACAAACTTACTCACAATATAGAACATGTAAATACTTAATAGTGTAGTTTAAACAAAAAATATTATAATTGTGAGGAAACAGTGCTGTTATAAATGAGCCTCGTCAGGTGAAAATGTCACTGTCACATCACCTTTTCCTACATACAACAATTCTGCAGCAGACGACTTTGTTAACAAAAGGAAAATATCTGTAATTGAAAGAATGATCATTGAATAATGATGAAAACATTGAGGCAAAAGGGGGGAAAAAAACATACTCGCCTGATGCAGATGAAATATAATCCTATTCTTAAAGATTAGTTCATGTTGTTGTGTGAATAACAAAAATATGGAATAAATGCAGAATTTAACTTGGATGTTGTGTTTTTACACAAGTCTTTCTTTGTGCTTCTATCTCATTGTTTGGATTTTACTCAGAATTTGTCTCCAACATAAAAAAAGTGTTAACCCTTTTACACATATAGATGCTTTCTGATGCCTCTGCTGCAGACGACTTTTGGAAACAGAGTGACAATATTAACTGTTTAGTACCGCAAATAGGAGGTTGCTTATTTGTTTGGGAGGTCTATTTAAGAAATGTGAAAAGGATTAAGAAACCAGAATGTGGTGTAAATGTTTCTGCATTTATTAAAGGTTGAGAACAGCTTCATAACATGAGTTAACTTGTTTTGTTTGTATGCCTCCATCATAAAGAGCTAGCCCTGTCTGTGTCCGTGTGTGTATGTGTGTGTGTGTTTGTGTACCAATCAGTCTATACTTTTCTATTGGGTGATTTAATTTTGAAGATATTGATTTAACCCTTTCCCTCATATGATATTTCTGCAGCAGACGACTTTGAATATATTTTGTCAAAAAATGAAAAATCTCTATCATTGAATGGATAACCTATGACCAATAGCGGAAAACATTGCGGCAAAAGGAAAAATTGCTCGTTTTGAGCAATTTCTTCTTTTGTCACTATGTTTTCAAAAAGCCGTCTGCTGCAGAGGCGTCAGAAAGTGTCTATATGAGGGAAAGGGTTAAAGGATCACTGACAATACATGAAGAGGCGTGCGTCTTAATCGTCTTTATCAGAAAAATGCATAGAGAAGCGAAGTTATTTATAGATCTCGGCAGTAGAACAATTACGTGTACATGTATACCACCTGAAGTAGTTAGAAATGTAGAAAAATTATTCGCTAACGATACCAAAATATATTTGGTTGTTAATACCACAGCTGATAGGAACCTTCTTCATGAAGACATATCATGCATGGTCCAATAATGGCTACCAAACTTTGACCTAATCACCTACACTTCTGGACAATATCAGAAAATAAATACGAGTACATATCGAGGCCTTGGCGTGAAACGGTTGTAACTAAAAACCTATTTTGAAAACCTTGGTTAAGGGATAATTTTGACCCTTGTGTAAACAATGCAAATTTAGGTGCCATTGCTCAGAACGAGCAATGGCACTTAAATTTCCATTGTTCACCAAGAAAAATGATTTAACGCTTATAAAGACTTTATGGCGAGGTAATTCACCGTGGTAAAAAAATACCAATTTTAGTTACAACCGTTTCACTCCAAGCCCTCGATATATGGATGGATTTAAAATTACCCAAAGTAACCAAGAAAAACATAAATACTCACACGCTAGAAAAGATTTTGGGTATTGTCAGAAGATTATTTTCGTAAATGGATAAAAGACATGCTTCCTGTACTTTATACAAGCATAGTAAGATCTCATCTGGAATATGAAAATTCTATATGGTCTGTAATCGACAAAAAGGAAGCTACTATGTTGGAGAACGTACAAAGAAGTGCCACAAAGGTAAATCCCATACTCAAGAACCTTACATACCAGGAAAGACTAAAACAACTGGGTCTGCCCATCATTCAATACTGATTATTTTCGTAAATGGATTAAGACATGCTTCCTGAACTTTATAAAATCATAGTAAGATCTCTCATCTGGAATATGAACATTCTATATGGTCTGTAATCAACATAAAGGAAGCTTCTATGTTGGAGAACGTACAAAGAAGTGCCACAAATATAATTCCCAAACTCAAGAACCTTACATACCAGGAAAGACTAAAACAAATGGGTCTGCCTTCCCGGCTGTAGCTTTTCCGGGGACTCTTTAACAGAAAATACAAAAATACACGGAAACCATGGAATTTAATGCTAAGATGCGGATATGCTGTAAATGGTCCGAATACTCCGGGGTCCACGGAACCGTTCCGAGTTGTCCATGGAATTTCCAGGTTTTCCACTTAAATGTACTGGAATTTCCATGGAAAGTGTCAGATTATCCCAAAGTATCCCTGGAAAGTTGTCCGAATACTCCGGGGATTTTCATTAGAGTCCCCGGAAAAGCTACAGATTTAAGTTATACAAAAGACACTGTCGTCTCAATGCAAGAAAGTACTTCTTTTCCCGGAGAATAGTAAATAAAACGAACAAACTGCAAAATCGTATTGTAGAGGAAAAGAGTGTAAATAGATTTAAAAATCTTTTAAATAGGGCATTGACAATCCTTTAAATGTGTACCAAATTTTGAAACAGAAAGCGGGCTCGTCAAAACAACCATAGAGTGGCGAATGCTTTATTATAGGTCTCTACGGCAAGGTAAACTTCACCTACACGTAACCAGGAATGCAGTAAGTAAGATGTCGGGCCCCCGAAAGTATAACAATCGGCAACGTTTTCAGTGAATTTGCTTCTGACCAATCAGATACTTGAACATAAATTCTGAGAATAGCTTAAATTGTTATAGTTTGAAGCCAGGTAAAATATGTTGCATAACTTTTATATACAGTAAACACAATGTGGGAAAATGTAATTTCGGGCAATTTCTGTTTTTCAACAATGTTTAAGGTCGTATGCTGGCGATGTGTCAAATGTCGACTACTATCGGGAAAGGGTCTCAACGTATTACCGGATATAATAATTTTGAAATATTTATGTTCTAGGAAAGGGTAATTTCCAGTTTCTTCTATCACATGTGTCCGTTAATGTTCTAACTTTGGAATTCATTTCGGGGTAATAAAACGTTTATTCACGTATCTCTAAAAAAGTTGACCCATTACTTCTCATTAATTTTCTAGAAAAATGAAAATATTGTACTCATAAAGCGTTGACAATATTGCAATAAAAGGTGAAATTGCTCGTTTTTAACAATCTCACCTTTTATTGCAATGTATTCAAAAGTCATGGCCAATGGCAAGTGGCAAATGTCGACTGTGTGAAGTAATGGGTTAACTGTTTCCAGTCTAGCTGTTCTATTGCATATACTTTTGGATGGGCTATAGTTTTTTCCCTCCTTGGCGCTTGAAACTTTCCCACATATAGACGCATTCTGACACATCTGACAGATGTGTTGTATGTGGGAAAGGGTTAAGGTTTTGGGGATAGCATTACAGCTAGTGTCGGGATGAATCTTAATACCAGCAGTGCTGGTTAACCCGGGAAACGTCGCGAGATACCGGTAACACTTGAATGCAGATAAAAAATAAATACCATACAAACAAACTAAAGAAATCTGTACTTGTTAAGAGTAAAAACAACCTGAACGTGTTAAGCAGTAACGGATGTCCACACAAGGACCGGAAACCTCCCTTTCCTCAATGTTTTCGTTGTCTCGACAGACTGCACCACTTCTCAAGGGTTGAAATGGCAATCCTTTACTTCTACTTGGAGTAAAAATGTCGGAAATCATTCGTTTAACCCTCCTTTCCCACTAGCATGACGACTGTTGAAAACAGTCTAGCTTATAGAGATGTTAGAACGAATGGGCTATTTCGTTGGCCGCAATATTTACAACTGTACATATATTTAATGATAATAATATCTCCATTTATAAAAGAGTTTAACAATTTTGCCTAGATGTTGTTTTAAGTCGTCTGTTGCCGATGTGTTGTATATGGGAAATGGTTAACATATTTGTCAACGCAGAAGCTGCAATACAAAGGCTATAGTTAACAGCTCTTTATATATACGTCAGTGCGACCATAATTGATTCCATATTTGTAAACTTGTGGGCGTAATTCATTACCACTGTGATTAAGTATATTGTCTGTGGGGATGGGGGATGGTAAATGAATGAGTGAAGGCGTTTGAAGACAGTTAATCGAACTCATTCTATACGAGTTCGTGATTTTTTTTTATGAAATCCTTCAATAAGTTCCTCTAACAACACAAGTGCTGTTTGAGATTCGAGAATTACAACAGAAATTCCGATAAAAAACCCTTTCCTATTTACAACAAATGACGACTATGAAAACATCTGTACGAAAATATGAAACATTTCTATGAATGAAAGTTTATTAATTCCATAGATAACCCAACTCCATTTTCCCTAAACCTTGTTCCTACTTAAGTACCTTTTCCCAGAAATTGCATTTTATATGAATCGTGTTTTCGGAATTACTTTATCTGAATCGTGTATTCGGACTTACCTTATCTGAGTTATTTTATCTGACAAGTATATTCAGTGTTACCTTGTCTGGCTGGTATATTCAGAGTTACTTTATCTGACTGGTATACGCGGAGTTACTGTATCTGACTGGTGTATTCGGATGTATTTTATCTGACTTGTGTATTCAGAATTACTGTATCTAACTGGTGTATTCAGAATTACTGTATCTAACTGGTGTATTCAGAATTACTTTATCTGACTGGTGTATTCGGATTTATCTTATCTGACAAGTATATTCAAAGTAACCTTATCTGACTGGTGTATTCAGAGCTACCTTATCTGACTGCTGTAATCATAGTTACCTTATGTGACTGGTATACTTGCAGTTACCTGATCTGACTGGTGTATTCAGAGCTACATTATCTGACTGGTGTATTCGGATTTATCTTATCTGACAAGTATATTCTAAGTAACCTTATCTGACTGGTGTATTCAGAACTACCTTATCTGACTGCTGTAATCATAGTTACCTTATGTGACTGGTATACTTGCAGTTACCTGATCTGACTGGTGTATTCAGATCTACATTATCTGATTGGTGTTTTCAGAGCTACATTATCTGACTCGTGTATTCAGAGTTACCTTATCTGACTCGTGTATTCAGAGTTACCTGATCTGACTGGTGTATTCAGAGTTACCTGATCTGACTGGTGTATTCAGAGTTACCTGATCTGACTGGTGTATTCAGAGTTACCTTATCTGACTGGTGTATTCAGTGTAACCTTATCTGACTGGTGTATTCAGAGCTACCTTATCTGACTGGTGTATTTAGAGTTATCTGATCTGACAGATGTATTCGGATTTATCTTATCTGACTGGTATATTTAGAGTAACCTGATCTGACTGGTATATTCAGAGTAACCTTATCTGGCTGGTGTATTCAGAGTTACCTTTTCTGGCTGGTATACTCGGAGTTACCTTATCTGACTGGTGTATTCAGAGTTATCTGATCTGACAGATGTATAAGGATTTATCTTATCTGACTGGTATATTTAGAGTAACCTGATCTGACTGGTATATTCAGAGTAACCTTATCTGGCTGGTGTATTCAGAGTTACCTTTTCTGGCTGGTATACTCGAAGTTACCTTATCTGACTGGTGTATTCGGATGTATCTTATCTGACTGGTATATTCAGAGTAACCTTATCTGACTGGTGTATTCAGAGTTACCTTATCTGACTGGTGTATTCAGAGTTACCTGATCGGACAGGTGTATTTAGAGTTACCTTATCTGACTGGTGTATTCAGATTTATCTTATCTGACAAGTATATTCAGAGTTACCTTATCTGACTGGTATACACGGAGTTACCTTATCTGACTGGTATATTCAGAGTGACCTTATCTGGCTGGAATACTCGGAGTTACTTTATCTGACTGGTGTATTAGGATGTATCTTACCTGACTGGTGTATATCTGACTGGTGTATTAGGATGTATCTTACCTGACTGGTGTATTCAGAGTTACCTTATCTGACTGGTTTACTAGAAGTTACCTTATCTGAATGGTACATTCAGATTGACCTTATCTGACTGGTGTATTCAGAGTTACCTTATCTGACCGGTTTATTCAGAGTTATCGATCTGACTGGTATATTCAGAGTTACCTTATCTGACTGGTATATTCAGAGTAACCTTATCTGACTGGTATATTCAGAGTTACCTTATCTGACTGGTATATTCAGAGTTACCTTATCTGACTCATGTATTTAGAGTTACCTTATCCGACTGGTGTATTCAGAGTTACCTTATCTGGCTGGTGTATTCAGAGTTACCTTTTCTGGCTGGTATACTCGGAGTTACCTTATCTGACTGGTGTATTCAGTGTAACCTTATCTGACTGGTGTATTCAGAGTTATCTGATCTGACAGATGTATAAGGATTTATCTTATCTGACTGGTATATTTAGAGAACCTGATCTGACTGGTATATTCAGAGTAACCTTATCTGGCTGGTGTATTCAAAGTTACCTTTTCTGGCTGGTACACTCGAAGTTACCTTATCTGACTGGTGTATTCGGATGTATCTTATCTGACTGGTATATTCAGAGTAACCTTATCTGACTGGTGTATTCAGAGTTACCTTATCTGACTGGTGTATTCAGAGTTACCTGATCGGACAGGTGTATTTAGAGTTACCTTATCTGACTGGTGTATTCAGATTTATCTTATCTGACAAGTATATTCAGAGTTACCTTATCTGACTGGTATACACGGAGTTACCTTATCTGACTGGTATATTCAGAGTGACCTTATCTGGCTGGAATACTCGGAGTTACTTTATCTGACTGGTGTATTAGGATGTATCTTACCTGACTGGTGTATATCTGACTGGTGTATTAGGATGTATCTTACCTGACTGGTGTATTCAGAGTTACCTTATCTGACTGGTTTACTAGGAGTTACCTTATCTGAATGGTACATTCAGATTGACCTTATCTGACTGATGTATTCAGAGTTACCTATTCTGACCGGTTTATTCAGAGTTATCGATCTGACTGGTATATTCAGAGTTACCTTATCTGACTGGTATATTCAGAGTAACCTTATCTGACTGGTATATTCAGAGTTACCTTATCTGACTGGTATATTCAGAGTTACCTTATCTGACCGGTGTATTCAGAGTTATCGATCTGACTGATGTATTCGGATTTACCTTATCTGACTGGTATATTCAGAGTTACCTTATCTGACTGGTATATTCAGAGTAACCTTATCTGACTGGTATATTCAGAGTTACCTTATCTGACTCATGTATTTAGAGTTACCTTATCCGACTGGTGTATTCAGAGTTACCTTATCTGACCGGTGTATTCAGAGTTATCGATCTGACTGATGTATTCGGATTTACCTTATCTGACTGGTATATTCAGAGTTACCTTATCTGACTGGTATATTCAGAGTAACCTTATCTGACTGGTATATTCAGAGTAACCTTATCTGACTGGTGTATTCAGAGTTACCTTATCCGGCTGGTATACTCGGAGTTACCTTATCTGACTGGTGTATTCAGCGTTACCATATCTGACTGGTATACTCGGAGTTACTTTATCTGACTAGTGTAATCAGATGTATCTTATCTGACTGGTATATTTAGAGTTACCTTATCTGACTGCCGTATTCAGAGTTACCTTATCTGACTGGTGTATTCAGACTAACCTGATCTGACTGGCGTATTCGGATTTATCTTATCCTACAAGTATATTTAGAGTAGCCTTATCTGACTGGTTTATTCAGTGTTACCTTATCGATTTACCTTATCTGACTGGTGTACTTAAAGTTACCTAACAGAATAGTTGTAAGCTTAAAAGATCTAATTTGATCCCATGCTGATCTATCTCTTGGTGGAGTGAGTCCTCGGTAAAATGACTACCTCTTTAAAATGTTTACAGTATATCCGGCGCAAGTTTCCGGGTCTATTTTGTCACAGGAGTAGAACGCCACCGCCCTGTATGAAGGGAGAGCTCCGCGTGTCCGACTGGCGCAAGATTACGAGTCTTTCTTCCAGGAAGCGGTTTCGTCCCCAGGGGCGTAGCTTTCTTTAGGCACTGTAGGCACGTGCCTTCACATTTTTCTCAAAATGCCCCAAAATACAGCTGCGGCGATAGACATCTGTAATGTATCTACCAGATCAGCCTGCGCTGTCCGCGCAGACTGATCCGGCCGACACATTCCGTCTTAGGGGGGATAGATGTTTAGAGTAGTGATTCCTGAAACAGAAAATCCACAGGAGTCGAAAAGTGTCTATCCGGGTAGGCCTATGTGGCATGCTTATGCTGATCCGATACTTTACGCAGATACCATAATGTTGATTTTCTCACGAGACGGCCTACATTGATTATTGCATCACGGAGAGGCAACTTGTACAAAACGGGGGGCTTGTACAAAACGGGGGGGGGGGGGGGGGGGGGGGGGGGGGGGGGGGGGGGGGGGGAAAGCGTATCCGCGCTATATTTATATAAAGATTTAAGGTGTATTTTCTCATTCCACGGCACTACTGTTCGGTCAACACCGATCCCCGGTGTCATATGCGGTTAACAACCCTTGCCCCCCGGAACTGGATACAGGCCAAAGTCTGGACTAGTCCATTCAGAGACGGTGTGGAGATGAAGGAAAATCGATTGAAAATTTACGCACTCAAGATTACGTATTTGTTCTCTCTCCCCTATAACAGGAATAGCCATATTGAAATTTTTATATACATTTATAAGGTGTAGATCTGTATAAAAACAGTTTTGTCTACACTTTCTACATGTCTTATTTTCAGTTCACGCCCCTCGTTGGTTCACACGTCACAGTCTGTGTTGGCCCTACCCACAGCATGTAGTATTCACGTGGGTCCGTCTACCCAATCGTGGCCGGGGTTTCCCCGCATAGATGAATGACGTCATATGTCATCTTCCAAATAAGGATATCCTCTCCCCACCCATTTTCATCTTGCCAGGGTCGGGGACTCTCGGTGCAGTAAATTTTGTTATCATTTAGTACATTTATTTTCGAATGAGTTTACTTTAACATTATTGTTCTTATCGTGTTTACTTAAACATTAAATCGAATAGTCCCCGAGTGGTCAGGGGGAAATCCGAGTGTCACCTTAGGCCGAGAGTCACTAGTTTATCTCATTATTAAACCCATCCCCTGGGGTCGAGGAGAAATTTATCGATAAAACCACTTGTTTGAGCAGGAAAAGGAAAGGAGATAGTAACTGTGAGGTAATATTGTCTATGTGTTAGTTATTCAATATTATTGTGTGTTGCTGTGTTCTTGATTGACTTTAAAAAATTGTATTTTACATGTTTTGTTTACATTGAGCAACGTGCCACGAAAACGGCGAGGAAAGGAGAAACTTGTGGGTGGGGGACACGGAGATTTTTCTTCTGACAGCCGCCATGTTTGTTGAGGGAAGGAAACTGGCCACGTCTTGTTATAAATTTGAATTGGAACAGACGAAACTTATCCACTGTCATTACTCCCAAAATACGTCGTCTGCTTGAATCAGCTGATCGTCTTAATTGACATAGACTAACAGGTGTTTTTGAAGAATGACTTTTCTTTGATCGCTTTATTTCCACTAGATGGCGCATCATACGGAGCTGTCACACGCCGAATTACTAAAGTGAAAGTAGAATATACATCGTGAATATTGCATTTAATTTAGACCGTTTGGTCCTTTTTTTGCCAGTTATACAAACTACTTATTTTCCGTTCTCGTATTCAACTTCTCATATATAACAAAACAACCTAATGTGATTATTTCAAGAGTTGTTTACCAAATTATTTGAACAGATATTATCATCAAGTAACAACAGACACAATGTTCATTGTTTTCCACAACAAATCTGCAGCAGACTACTTTGAAAACATCAAGGTGAAAACAAGGAAAATCACTTTTGATTGATTGATTGATTGATTGATTGGGTTTAACGCCATTATATCACGGCGGCCAGATCACCTACTCATGCATTTCCTGGTTTTCTCACACCAGGTACTCCACACAACGATCTTCCCAAGCAACTGGCTGCTTTTCCACATAGACTTAGCCCATTGGTGGAAGACGAATGACGCATGTCACATTGACTTTTGTCAATCGTCGGAAATAAAGTTGGCCGAGCCGGGAGGAAAATCACTATTAATGAAGATATAATTACTGAACATGAAAAAGGAGAAATTGCTTGGTTAGAGCAATTTCTCCTTTTGTCACAATGTTTTCAAAAGTCGTCTGCTGCAGAGGCGTCAGAAAGCGTCTATATGTGGTAAAGGGTTAATGTCATGGGAAGTTACAACTGGTTCATGAATCATGTATATCGTATATTTTCATGACTACATGTTACTCTTTGCTTTGCGTTTATTCATGCATTAGTAATTTACAGGAGACATCTGAACCTTTTCCCACATACAACAAATCTGCAGCAGACGACTTTGAAGACATTTACTCAAAAATATGGAAATTCTCTATAAATTAAAGAACATTTATTGAATAAAATTGAAAACATTGTGGGAAAAGGAGAAATTGGTCATCATGATCAGTAAGTACTTCTTTTTGCCATAATGTTATCGAAACTCATCTGCTGCAGATATGTCAGAAAGTGTCTGTATGTGGGAAAGGGATAAGCATTGACAAAGTGTAAGCAAGTGAAATACATACATGTTTGTGAAGCGTAAACAATGAAAAAGAATCATATCAAAATTAGAATATTTGATATTAAATATGAATTATAATTATAAATATTTTGTATCTGTTTTGGTGGTAATTGTTTATTTCCAAACTTAAATTGAAACATACAACATGTGTTTCAGTTACTATTAATTATACATGTAAAAGATGTAACAGAAGAATGAATCTTTATTGCCCTTGATGTGTCCACAACATTTCATAAAAAGACAATCTACTAAGACACACTCATTAAATAAGATACTTGAATGAATTTTGTATTTCTCAAATATGGCATGTACACAGTTCAAAATAGCGTTGTGCACCCCAAACAATTATGTGGTACTTGCGTAATGCAATCACTTTGTATTTGACCCAATTTGAAAAAGAGGCATGATGATTTAATAAAGTGGGTTTCTTATACTTAATAATTTATAAGCTATTTACATGTATTCATTATTATGCCCCCTTCGAAGAAGAGGGGTATATTGCTTTGCACATGTCTGTCGGTTGGTCCGTCTGTAGACCAAAGCTTGTCCCGAGTGATAATTCAACAATGCCTGGACCTATGGGCCTCAAACTTGACTTGGAGGTTGGGCCTGACCAGTAGATGAACCCTATTCATTTTGAGGTCATTGGGTCAAAGGTCAAGGTCACAGTGACCTTGAACATTAAAACCTTTTTTAAGCTTGTCCAAGTGATAACTCAACAATGCCTGGACCTAGGGTCCTCAAACTTGACTTGGAGGTTGGGCCTGACCAGTAGATGAAACCTAATTATTTCGAGATCATTAGGTCAAAGGTCAAGGTCACAGTGACCTTGAACACAAAAACCTTTTTTAAGCTTGTCCAAGTGACAACTCAACAATGCCTGGACCTAGGGTCCTCAAACTTGACTTGGAGGTTGGGTCTGGCCAGTAGAAGAACCCTATCTATTTCGAAGTCATTATGTCAAAGGTCAAGGTCACAGTGACCTTGAACACAAAAACATGTTTTAAGCTTGTCCGAGTGATAACTCAACAATGCCTGGACCTAGGGTCCTCAAACTTGACTTGGAGGTTGGGCCTGACCAGTAGATGAACCCTATTCATTTTGAGGTCGAAGGTCAAGGTCACAGTGACCTTGAACACAAAAAGGTTTAAGCTTGTCCGAGTGATAACTCAACAATTCCTGGACCTGGAGGATACATGTTTATCGGCAAATATCAGTCATCATCACAATGTGATTAAGAACTGTACCTACCATCCTCAAACTTTGAATGAACATTGTTCATAATCTTAAAACTGACTCAAAGACATCCAATATGAAATGACAAATCAGCTGGCATTTCGGTCCATGCAAATTTATTCAATTGTCCAAATATGAAATGACAACATGGCGCTCAGGGGGGGCATAATGTTTGACAAACATCTCTTGTTGTTATTTGGCATATATAGGGTTATAGGGTAAGCATTACAACTGACTCCCTGATGTCAGGATAAATGGACCAGTAGTAGTACATGTACTGGTAAATTCCGTGATATAACTGAATTCTTTTTGAAAGCGGCATAAAACACCATTCAAACATACAATCCATTATTGTTATAATTATCAGAGGTCCAGATAAGGTGGGGTATTCAGCTCTTTTTCCCACAATTTCTCTCTCATTATTAAATCAAACCCTATGTTGTGTGTACTCAAAAGAATCGTCTCACTGAGACGATTCTTTTGAGTACCCACACCATAGGGTTCAAGAGTCAAATAGGGATTTTAGGACATGCAAAACGCCCCTTATCTAGAGCCCTGAATTATTACTTCAGTAAATGTCTTGGTTGGGATGACTACAACACAGCCTACAAATGCATCAGAATGGCAGCTATACAGAGTGTTACAGAGAGCCAATCTTCTACAATATTATGACACTTTCGTAGCACAAGGTTTGTACTTCTTTTTTAACCCTCCCACCTGCAGACGCATTTTGACACAATAGCAGCAGACGACTTTTGAAAACATTGTGGCCAAAGGTGAAATTGCTCATGATGAGCAATTATTTCTCCTTTGGCCACAATGTTTTCAACTTCATTTAACAATCAAGTTATCTTTTATGGAGATTTTTCAGGATTTTTCCAATATGTTTTCAAAGTCGTCGGCTAAAAATGTCATCAAAAGTAGATATTTTCATTTTTAGCACTATGTATTATGCCTGTATGTATGCAATCTTCGTTCCATCATCATTGCTTTCAATTCATTCTCTTTGGAATGCATGAAGATATTTCAATGACATTTTGTTCAACTGTTTTATAATGACAAGAATACAGATAAAATTTGAGGAGTTGATAACAAAAATTCAGATCAAGTTTAAATTTGCTTGTCCCTAGATTATGCTATAAAGCAGAACCATTTCTGGGTGACCAGTTTACCTACTAAACCTAAAAGCTTTCATGTATTGAATTCTGAATGCATTACTTGATCTCAAACAACATATGGTTCAATTGAGTAATAAGAGAAAATAATGAGTATCACGCTCCTGAGTACCACACTGTATACTCCTCCCGATTTAGTAACATGCCTTATACGCATACAGCACCAGATTCAGGATGAGCAATTTCTCCTATTGCCAGGATGTTTTCTACTTTTTTATATTAAATAATTTATACGCCTTAACCCTTTCCCTCATACGTCAATTCTGCAGCAGGCGACTTTGAACGTATTTTGTCAAAACATAGAAAATCTCCATAATTGAATGGATAACCTATGACAAAAAGTGGAAAACATTGTGGCAAAAGGAGAAATTGCACGTTTTGTGCAATTTCTCCTTTTGTCACTATGTTTTCAAAAAGCCGTCTGCAGCAGAGGCGTCAGAAAGCGTCTTTATGAGGGAAAAGGTTAATAGGGTTTATGTATAGAGATATTTCATGTTTATGATATCTTCAAAGTATACTACTGCTGCATTACTGTATTCTGGAAAGGTTTAGGTTTTGATTATATATTTTTTGTAGGTGGTGATGATGTTCCTCAGTTATGCGAAGCGGGGGGAGGAAGAGTTTCTTGAGATTATGGCTTTGGTAGGAATGGCAAGTAAGCCGCTACATGTGCGCCGATTACAGAAAGCTCTACAAGAATGGGTTGCTAATCCAGGTAAGTTTTAACCCTTTCCCACGTACGACAAATCTCAAGTGGACAACTTTTGAAATTATCTTGGCAAACTAAGGGAAGCTCTTTGTAAGTGGAAGTTTACTTATTAACCCTTTCCCTCATACGACAATTCTGCAGCAGACGACTTTGAACATATTTTGTCAAAACATAGAAAATCTCCATAATTGAATGGATAACCTGTGACAAAAAGTGGAAAACATTGTGGCAAAAGGAGAAATTGCACGTTTTGTGCAATTTCTTCTTTTGTCACAATGTTTTCAAAAAGCTGTCTGCTTCAGAGGCGTCAGAAAGTGTCTATATGAGGGAAAGGGTTAAGCTATATACAGGGAATTGTTATTCCAAGGTGGTCCTTTGCACAGCTTGGACTGAAACTCATTTTGTCTTGTTTTCTGACGAAGAGAATGTAAATACACGAATCCTCTGGCACAAAGTCAATATTGGCAATGCAGCATGGATAATATGCTGTAATTAGGTCTTACGCAACACAAAGTCATTATTGACAATGCAGCAAATGGAGAAATTGCTAATGATAGGTAATTTCTTCTTTTGCTGTAATTAAGTTGTCTGCTGCTGATGGTGCAAAAATGCGTCTGCAAGAGAGAAAGACTTAAGTGAGCCTAAAGTGCAGGTTCAGATCAAGATAAACCTTTGAATCTGATCGGGATTCGCGCTATTTGCTATGTAGACTATGTAGTCAATAATCCTTTCCCATATATACAGACGCTAACTGACACCTCACAGCAGACCACTTTTGAAAACTGTGGCAAATTTTTACCTTTGCCGCAATGTTTTCAATTCTATTCAATGATTAAACTTTCATTTAAAGAGATTGACAATGTTTTCCCACATACAATATTTCTGCAGCTGATGACTTTGAAAATATAAAATCCAAAGCATAGAAAATCTTCATAAATGCTAGTAAGATTATTGAATAAGAGTTGAAATCATTGTGGCCAAAGGAAAAAATGCTTATTATGAGCAATTTCTCCGTTTGCTACAATGATTTCAAAAGTCGTCTGCTGCAGAGGCATCCGAAAGCGTCCATATGTGGGAAAGAGTTAAAGTCGTCTGCTGCAGATTTGTTGTATGTGAGAGAAAGGGGGGGGGGGGGGGGGGGGGGGGGGGGGGGGGGTTAAAGAATTCTCAGATAGGGAGTCAAAACACTGATCAGACAGTAGTGGGTGGACGAAAGGAGTTCATTTCATCAACTCCTTTCCTGATACATATAATTTTATATTCCTCTGCAGACAACTTCTGAAACCATTGTGGGAAAAGGATAAATTGGTCAAAAGGAGCATTTCCTCCTTTACCAACAATGCTTTTAACTGAATAACAAAAGAAAGGGTCAATGTTCCAGACTTTGCATAGTTGCATATGACTAATAAGATATATCACATCAAATAAGTGATTAAAAGTAGGTAACATTTTAAATAACAAAACGTTGCCTTCATATGATGTATCTCCTTTTCCTGGAGAGTTTTATTGGAAGGCCTTGGTTGTGAAGTGGGTCAAATTGTCTGCCTTAACCCTTTCCCTCATACGACAATTCTGCAGCAGATGACTGAACATATTTTGTCAGAAAATAGAAAATCTCTATAATTGAATGGATAACCTATGACTTAAAGTGGAAAACATTGTGGCAAAAGGAGAAATTGCTTGTTTTGAGCAATTTCTTCTTTTGTCACTATGTTTTCAAAAAGCAGTCTGCTGCTGAGGCGTCAGAAAGCGTATATATGAGGGAAAGGGTTAAGAGCAGGTAAACCAGGTTTGATTTTCAATCGGGTCATACCAATATCTCTCCAGATTAAAACAAATCTGCTGCAGACGACTTGAAAACATCTGGACAAATATATGGAAAATCTCCATAAATGAAAGAATCATTAACGAATTGAGAATAAAATTGTCGCAAAAGGGGAAATTGCTTAGATCGCGCAATTTCTGCATTTGTATAAATGTTTTCAAATCATCTAATGCATATGTGTCAGAATGCTTCTACAAATTGAAAAGTGTAATAAAGTGGTATAAGTGGCTTCACAAATTGGCAATCAGGAGTGCAGGGAAAGAATAACAACTGATGTCTTGGTGTCCGGATAAAAATGACCAGCAGTACTTGTAAATTACACGATATAGCTTATATATTATTCAATATGTTGTAAATCACCAAACAAACTATTGCAGAGGTGTGTTAAATCACATCTGTTAACCCTTTCCCACATACAACTAATCTACTGCAGATGTCTTTGAAATGAATTTAACAAAAATATTAAAAATCTCTGTAAATGAAAGTGGTATAATTTGATAGAATAGAAAACATCGTGGAAAAAGGAGAAATTTATCATTTTGAGCAATGTCTATTTTAGTCACTATGTTTTCAAAAGTTGTCTTCTGCAGAGGTGTCAAAATGCATTTGTATGAGGGAAAGGGTGAATGTTTTATTTTTCAGTTAACTTTCAAGGTACCAGCAGTTCCACCCATGTAAGAGAGCCCCCAACACAAGTCTACTCAATCCCAATAACAAACCCTTTAGAAGCTCTAGATACGTCATGGTCATCCCACAGTACTTCAACTACCCCTGTAAAAAGTGTGAGTCCAGTCAGCATGTTAGTCAACAGCAGGCCTCTTGAATTACACCAATTGCTACAGGTAGTGTATGGCATATTGTTGGATTTTAATATTGGCTATCCCAATCAATTCTGCCAAATTTAAATACGGCCATTATATATCACCTTTTAAATCACATAGCTTTTTCCATCCTTGATTTACTTTGTTTTCCAAAATCAACAATACTGCTTCAGACAAGTTGGAATCTTCTAGGCAAAAGTAATATCATTATTTAATAGGTTTGAAGATGCTATTAGGCATAAGTAAGGACTGTCCATCACGGGCTGCAGATTGGTTAAAATGTGTCTAAGGGTTAGAGAGGTATAATACTTTGCCAATTCAAAACACTTAAAAAACACACCAATGTTTTGCGCCATAGCTTCAAAATAAAATACAAAAACCATTAACCTTTCCCTGAAACAGAAATCCTTATTCAGGCTGCACAGATACATGTGTATTATGATGTAATGGTCTGATACTTTTGTTATTGACCTTTTTGCATCGTTGACTCAGGCTAACCTCAGGGCTTTTGTGACCAGTGTAAATTCAGATCAGCCTGCACATTCCCACACATTGCTCTGTAAGTCAATTAGTCACAGAAACTTTCTTGAAACATTTGACAAAGATAGTAAATATGGATTTATAGATTGCATGGTTTCAAATGCAGATCTTTATGTAGACTTTTCGCAAACACTCTTGTGTTTGATTTACTTGGGCTACAGCTATAATACTGTTAAAAATCAATTATATGTATTTTTATTGTAGCCCCTGTCAAGTCTAGGAAAAAAGAGACCCGTGTCGCCCCAGCCGCCCCCAGTATTGTTAGAAAACCAGATAAGTGAGATTGCTAAAATAGCCACGAAACTTGCCAAAACATTGCCTGTCTTTGATGCTAAACCACTCAATATGAAAAAGGATATTAATAAACAAATATGTGTAAGTATCAGCGTGTTATAACTAAGTGCAATTGCATGCTTTTCTGAAGGATAATAAACCAAGAGTAAACAGGTCTTTTGCTGACAATATCTGTCTTACTGGGCAATTAAACTGTGTATTAATCCATTCACACTTACAACAGATCTGCAGCATACGACTTTGAAAACATGGTGACAAAAGCCTGAAAAATCTCCTTAAAAGATAGCTTAATTGTTTAATAAAGTTGAAAACATTGTGGACAAAGGGGAAATTGCTCCTCATGAGTAATTTCACCTTTGGCCACAATGTTTTCAAAAGTCATCTGCTGCTTTTGCGTCAGAAAGCGTCTGTATGTGGGAAAGGGTTAATCCTTTCACACTTACAACAGACCTTCAGCGTATAACTTTGAAATAATTGTTTAAAAATATTGAGACACTATGAAGGAATTAACAATTATCAAATTAAATAGAAAACATTGTGGCAAAAGGAATAAACTGCTCTTTATGAGATATATCTCCTTTTACGTCACTTTCTTGCAAACGTTGTGTCAGGAAGTATCCATATATGTTAACGGGTTAGTTAATGGTTTCAAATAGAATGAGAAGTTGCACTATAGGGTTAAGAGGGAATACATCCTTGATATAGAAGACTGATATCTGTTTAAGTTGAACAAAAGCCATTTGATTTCTGAAGTAAAAGCTTACTTCAAAGTTTTTAAAATGAGCTCTTGCGATTCTGTCTTTTTCCATCATCTATCTTGCACCATCGACAGACAACTCTGAAATCAACATAACAAGTATGCTGCATTATAAATATACCGGTAACAGTATATTTAAGTGATGCTCTGGGAAAACAAACCTTAATCCTTTCCCTCTTACAGCCGACTTTGAACATATTTTGTCAAAAAATAGAAAATCTCTATAATTGAATGGATAAACTATGACTAAAAGTGGAAAACTTTGTGGCTAAAGGAGAAAGTGCTTGTTTTGAGCAATTTCTTCTTTTGTCACTATGTTTTCAAAAAGCTGTCTGCTGCAGAGGCATCAGAAAGGGTCTATATGAGGGAAAGGGTTAATAGAAAATTACGAGTTAAACTTGAATAGATAGTTAAAATGATGCAATTTATATAATATACCATTTCAGGAACTTCTAAACCTGCCTAAAGACCATCCTGAGAGGCTTGAATTGATGAGAAAATATGGTGCTATCTATAGACGATTTGATTCACAGAGAGTCTATGAAAAATCTATGTCCTTACATGAGGTATTAACCCTATTCCACATACAACAAAACTGCAGAATTATTAAATAGTATTGAAAACTTTGTTGCAAAAGGAGAAACTGCCCATTTTAACTCTTTCCCACATATAGTAAATCTGCAGTATATGTCTACTCAAAAATATGAAAAATCTATAATTGTAGGTATAATTACTGAAAAAAGTTGAAAACATTGTGGCAAAAGGAGAAATTGCTTGTTTTGAGCAATTTCTTCTTTTGTCAAGATGTTTTCAGAAGTCGTCTGCTGCAGATGCGTCTTTAGGTGGGAAAGGATTAAAATTGTTGTTTATGAATGCATATACATAGATTTGGAAAAGCTTTTGACTGAATTGAGATTGAACCTTTGACTGCTGGAAGCAATTTTGTGTAGCCTGTGCCACCATGAATGAGCCAGGCCAGCCGTCTGACCAGGCTCTATACTGTCGGCTGCTCAGCTCAAACATTTTCATCATGATATTCCTTGAATTAGCTATGAACTCTTCCAATGCAAGCTGGGTGCTTTATTCTGTTGCATAATTAATTTTTAGACCAAAACTCTTGAAATACACCCTTTATTTTAAATGTCGGGCCACCTTGGAAGTACAGTGGACGTCCCAGGTTAAATACCTTGACATTTCATATAAAAAACATCGAATAATGGAAGTTATGGCTTTCCCTATTTGGGAATTATGGTAGTACTGGTAACTTACCCAGGAAATGCTGTGATATTATTTAAAAAAATTGTTTAACCCTCTCCCTCATATAGACACTTTCTGACGCCTCTGCAGCAGACGGCTTTTTGAAAACATAGTGACAAAAGAAGAAATTGCACAAAATGTGCAATTTCTCCTTTTGTCACAATGTTTTCCACTTTTAGTCATAGGTTATACATTCAATTATAGAGATTTTCCATTATTTGACAAAATATGTTCAAAGTCGTCTTGAAAGTGATTGATTGGGGTTTAACGCCGTTTTTAACAATTTCTCAGTTATATCACGGCGGCCAGTTCACCTACTCATGCATTTCCTGGTTTTCTCACACCAGTACTCCACACAACGTATGAGGGAAAGGGTTAAAGCGCCAAAAAAAAATTAATGTCGGATCATACAATGAACCTGTCTGTTTTAGGTGTGTGTGAATGAGGCAGCAGCACAGTTGTGTTTTCACATGTCCAGTCTGTTGACACGAAGGGAGGATTTATTCCCACTAGCCAGACAGGTGGTCAAGGACAGCGGGTACCAGTATTCCAAAGGACATTCCAGGTAGGTAACTGTGGTCGTACAAACAAGACCCTGTCATTATTTTTAGCTCACCAGAGCACGAAGATTGTGATCACTCACTGTCTGTCATAGTCTATCTTTCTGACTGACTTCTTCTCCAATAACAGTGAACCAAATTCAGAATAATTTCACAGAAATGTTCCTTAGGTGGTCCTCTTTCAAAGTCTTTAATGAATTCAATTCCATGAAGAACTTTGGTTGCTGCGGATTCCAAAAAGGGGGAAAATGACAAAATTTATAAATCTTCTTGACCAAAAGTTCTGGCCTGATTTGAAAATAATTTTGATCCGTTAAAAAAGATGGCGGAGTTTGTTTTTCCTTATATGTATATAGAGTGAAAACTTATATAATCTTCTTGTCAAAAAGTACTAGCCCAATTTGAAACTTATTTTGCACAAATGTTCATTGGATGACTCTCTACCATGATTTTAAAATTTACTTTGATCTGTTAAAAAACAATGCTGCTAGTGGGAGGGGCTTGTTTTCCTTATATGTATATATACTGAAAACTTAAAAAAAAAACACTGCGCTCATTACAAAATAATTTGGCACAAATGTTCCTCTATCAAGAGTGTTCAAATATCGATTCATTGATAAACATGGCCATCAGGGGGCTGGACTTTTCTTCCTTATATGTATATACATGTATATAGATATATATAGGGGAAACTTTAAAAATCTACTTGTCTGAACATGTAGGCCAATTTTAAATAATTTGGTTCAAGTGTTCCTTGGGTGACCCTCTACCAACCTTGTTGAAATTACTAAGATCTGTTGATAAACATGACCACCAGGGCGCATTGAAAACCTATTTCTTATCCTGGTCCTCTTGTTTCTGTCTTATGTCTGTTCATCAAGCTTTCAACCGGGTGTCCCAGGTTCGATCCCCAGTCGCGGCACTACGGTCATGGTGGAGTGCCCTTGGGCAAGGCACATTTCCTAGCCTAGTACTGGTTTGTTTACCCAGGGAGCATGAATAAGTGAACTGTCGCCGTGATATAACTGAAATAATGTTCAATACTGAATCTCTTGTATAAAGTATAAGCAATTAGTATAAGATATAAAATATAAATGCAGGTTTTGAGTGCTATTTAGAAGGTAGTTTTTGGATTTTGCATTGTTTCTCAAGATATTCCATACTCTATTTATTCTTTTACCAAATTATAAATAGGCAAAGACAAATTAATTCAAAATCCATCAACAGACTTCATAAAATTTCATTTGACATTTAATAGAATATTTAATAGGTTTATGTATCCTTTCCCTTTGCTGCATGTCTAACAGACATAAAACAATTAACCCTTTCCCTCATACAACAATTCTGCAGCAGACGACTTTGAACATATTTTGTCAAATAATGGAAAATCTCTATAATTGAATGGATAACCTATGACTAAAAGTGGTAAACATTTTTGTCACTATGTTTTCAAGAAGCCGCCTGCTGCAGAGGTGTCAGAAAGCGTCTATATGAGGGAAAGGGTTAAGGTCAAGAAACAATTGAACAAATTAGCTTTTTCCCACGCTTGTCCTTTCATTCTTTCCAATGATGGTCAAAAGTCGTTGTTGCCAACATCAATTGTCTTCAACAAATGGAATAAATGTCCTATGTGCGAAGATGGTCAGTTGCCTTGGAAGAATGGTGTGTTGAGTTTTTTTGCCAAGAAACACATGGCTAGGTGAACTGGCACTGTGATAGGACTGAAATACTGGAAGACAGTGGTGCAGAGGTAGAGCGTTGGCCTCTCGTATCAAAGGTCCCTGGTTTGAGTCCTGTGATGAGCGGGTCCTGACCTTGGGATTTGTCCACACAAACGGCGCGAGTACTGGTTAAGTCTCCAGGAAGCAGACATCGAGAGTGATTAATCTAAGCCAAAGGCTTGTTTCGCAATCGATGTAAAATAAATAAGTTTAAACTAAACCCTCATATTGAGGCTTTCTGACGCCTCTGCAGCAGACAGCTTTTGAAAACATTGTGACAAAAGTAGAAATTGCTCATAGGTTATCCATTCAATTATAGAGATTTTTTATTTTTTGACAAAATATGTTCAGAGTCATCTGCTGCAGAACTGTCATACGAGGTAAAGGGTTAAACTCCAGTCAATCAAAATGAATTGTAAACTTTCATTGTTCAAAGTTCAATTGTTTTCATCAACTTTATCATCTTTCCTTCAATCTTCAGGGCTTCAGATGTCTGCCCATCAAACCCCAGTAAGAGACCAAAACTTGAATTTCTAATGGGGGAGAGTGGTTCTAGTCAAAGAGAGGTAGGTTTACATAGAATTGTTGATGGAATAAGTATCAAATGATTCTAGGTCTAAATGGACCTGAAGAATAGCAATGACCTGTACCTTTTCCAACATACAGATGCTTTATGACGCCTCTGCAGCAGACGACTTTTGAAAACATAGTGACAAAACAAAATTGCTTATACTGAGCATTTTCTCCTTTTGCCACAATGTTTTCAACACTATATAATAATTATACTTTTTATTAACCCTTTCCCTCATACGACAATTCTGCAGCAGATGACTTTAAACATGTTTTGTCAAAAAAAAGAAAATCTCTATAATTTAATAGATAACTTATGACGAAAAGTGGAAAACATTGTGGCAAAAGGAGAAATTGCTTGTTTTGAGCAATTTCTTCTTTTGTCACTATGTTTTCAAACAGCTGTCTGCTGCAGAGGCGTCAGAAAGCGTCTATATGAGGGAAAGGGTTAAAATAGAGATACTCAATAGTTTTGCAAAGATGTTTTCAAAGTTGTCTGCTGCAGATTTGTTGTATGTGGGAAAGGGTTAAACGACAGTTCAAGAATGCAGTATGATTGCAAATGTCATCAATTCAAAGTATTGTTAGTCCGTTTACCATGTGAAATTGTTCAAGTGATCTTACAGTAGCTCACAAATTATCCAGCTTTAGTAAATATATTAAGTAATCTTTTGTTATAGGAAATTCGATTTAACGTTTGTGTTTTATGATCGGCCATTCTAAATGAGTCAATGTTACATTATTCCCATTTTTAGCTCACCTATGCACGAAGTGCAAGGTGAGGTATTGTGATCACATTTTGTCCGGCGTCCGTGCGTCGTCCGGCGTGCGTCGTCAACATTTGAGCTTGTTAACACTCTACAGGCTACATTTTGCATCCAATCTTCATGAAAGTTTATCAGAACGTTCATCTCCATAAAATCTTGGACAAGTTCGAAACTGGGCCATATGAGGTCAACTAGGTCACTTGGTCGAATTGAAGGGAAATCTTGTTAACATTCTGGAGGCCATATTTTCAACTTGAGCATGTTGAAACTTAATCAGAATGTTTGTCTTGATGATATGTAGGTCAAGTTCAAACATGGGTCACGTCGGGTCAAAAAGTAGGTCACTAGGTCAAATTGAAGGAAAATCTTGTTAACACTCCAGAGGCCGCAATTTTTGCTTCAGCAGTTTGAAATTTTGTCAAAATGTTTGTCTTAAAAATATCTAGGTCAAGTTCGAATATGGGTTATGCTGGGTCAAAAACTAGGTCACTAGGTCAAATTGAAGGAAAATCTTGTTAACACTTTTGATGCCGCATTTTTTGCTTCAACAGCTTGAAATTTGGTCAGAATGTTTGTCGAAGATATCTAGGTCAGGTTCAAATATGGGTCATATTGGGTCAGAAACTAGGTCACTAGGCCAAATTGAGGGAAAATCTTGTTAACTCTGTAAGAGCCGCATGTTTTGTTCAGAATGCTGAGCTGAATGATATCTAGGCCAAGTTCAAATGTGGGTCATGCGGGGTCAAAAACTAGGTCACTAGGCCAAATTGAAGGAAAATCTTGTTTACACTTTGGATGCTGCATTTTTTGCTTCAGCAGCTTGAAATTTTGTCAGAATGTTTGTCTTAAAGATATCTAGTTCAAGTTCAAATATGGGTCATATTGGATCAGAAACTAGGTCACTAGGCCAAATTGAGGGAAAATCTTGTTAACTCTGTAGAAGCCGCATGTTTTGCTTCAGCAGCTTGAAATTTGGTCAGAATGTTTGTCTAAATTATATCTAGGCCAAGTTCGGATATGGGTCATGCCGGGTTAAAAACTAGGTCACTAGGCCAAATTGAAGGGTAATCTTGCTAACACTCTTGATACTGCATTTTAAATTTCAGCATGATAAAACTTTATCAGAATGTTTTTCTTGATGATATGTAGGCCAAGTTCGAATATGGGTCATGCTGGGTCAAAAACTAGGTCACTAGATCAAATTGAAGGAAAATCTTGTGAACACTTTGGATGCGGCATTTTTTGCTTCAGCAGCTTGAAATTTGGTCAGAATGTTTGTCTGAATTATATCTAGGTCAAGTTCGAATATGGGTCATATTGGATCAGAAACTAGGTCAATAAAGGAAAATATTGGTCAAACTCCGGAGGCCGCATTTTTACTTTGAGCAAGTTGAAACTTTGTCAGAATGTTGTCTTGATGATATCTAGTCCATGTTGGAATATGGGTCATATCAGGTAAAAAAATATAGATCACTAGGCCAAATGAAGGAAAATATTGTTAACACTGTGGAGGTTGCATTCAGAATAATTGTCTTGATGTGTTTTGCATTGCAGTACATTGTATAATTAAGGTGAGCGATCCAGGGCCATCATGGCCCTCTTGTTGTCTTATGAAGTGATTGAGTCGATACTGTTGGTACTCAATGATTCATCTCAATGAGACAATTCTGTTAAGTTTTCACAACATACGGTTTGCAGTCAAATATGAATTTCTGATTGTTATACATGTCACTTAACTAGGCCTGTGTTGTAGGACTGGTTATAATTATATCTGTCGTCAAATTTGTTTTTGAAACCTTTATGATTAAAAAGTCACAAGAAAAACCCCTGATCAGAGCTATAGAGACACTGGCTGATCATGTTATTTACTGGTTCTTAATTCACAAAAGTAGGTTTTCCCTTTTTGTATCACCTTTATTGTTGAAGTTATAAATGGTAACAATATTTTAAAGAATTGAATACTTGTATATTGGATTTTGATCTAAACTGTTTGCCAGAAACTTTGAAGCTGCTTGTATTGCTACAATGAACACAGGGACGATTGTGATCAGTTTGCACAGAAATCAAGGTTGATCTTTATCCTCACTGGTCATGAAGGTTGGATTTTGTTTGACATGACCCATTTTATATTCAGGAGAGACTTGGACAGATCACAAAAGAGCTATCTCAGGTCTCGGAGTACCAGGAGAAGATTGTTGGTGATTTGGAAATAGCCAAGGAGGGCAGTGATATGGAGAGAATAGAAAATTTACAAACTTCTTTGGAACAGATTACAAACAAACATCTACAATTGCTCACAGAACAGAGTGAACTCCTAAGAAAACAAAGGTCAGGGTGCATGAAAACTTCAGAATTCTTTGCCCTCAAACAGCACCCATGTAGCCCATATGGTTTGATTGAATTGGTTATTGGCATGTGATCCTTCATAATTATTCCTTAATAAAATAAGGGATTACTTCATACTCAGATTCTGTTAATGTCATGATGAATAACCAAACATCCAACATTCAAGGTCAAAAAGTGAAATGAAATTTACGTTATTCTCGGTTGAGTTTCAGAGCTTAAAAAGTATTGTAATTGCTTACCTGATATTCAATTTTAATAGTAGCCTGCTGTGAAAACATCTCAGAAATACCTATATGATCTAGAAAAATAAAAGCATGGTTAAGAAAACATTGTAGGTAAAAGAGCATTTGCTCATTTAAAACAATTTCTTTGTTACTAGCAATATTTTTCTCATGCTGTATAAGATACCAGAAAAAGACTGTATCAGTGAAATCTTTACTGTATGATGTCCTTATGGGATTTGTCAAGTAGTTAGTGTCAGGGATTTGGAACCGGCTGTATTGGGTTTGATCCCCAGTCACAGCAGACATGGTGGAGTGCCCTTACGCAAGGCAAATTTCTTAGTCTGGTACTGGTTCTTTAACACAGGGATCATTAATAAGTGAACTGTGGCCATGATATAACTGAAATAATGTTGAAAATGACGTGTAAAAACAGTATGTCCTTTCTATTTACAGCAGTGACATTTATGATGAGACTGATGCCTCACTGGATAGAGACGGTAAATATTTAACTCTCACTATCACTTTGTTTAACTGTTTCCCACTTGCATTTTGAGCAATGAGCTATTTTTTTTTGGTCTGTGAAGGGTATTTAAAAAAAAAAATCAAATTGTCCAAAATATAATTATTTGATAAGTGGTTTGAAACAGCCCTAAGAAAAATCAGATGAGCATTAGCATTCACTCCGCAGCTCTCTTGTTATTTTTTTGTGATCGCCCTATGTCCGTAGTCCGTCGTTGTTCGGTGTTCATCGTTCGTCGTCAACATTTGCTTGTTAACACTCTAGAGGCAACATTTTCCATCTGATCTTCATGAAAGTTTATCAGAACATATATCTCCATCAAATCTAGGCCAAGTTGACACTCTGGAACCGCTTTTAAGCTTGAGCATGTTGAAACTTTGTCAGAATGTTTGTCTTAGTGATATCTAGGCAAATGTTGAATATAGGTCATGTTGGGTCAAATACTAGGTCACTAGGTCAAATTGAAGGAAAATCTTGTTAACACTCTGAAAGCCGCATTTTAATTTTGAGCATGTTGAAACTTTGTCAGAAGGTTTGTCTTGCTGATATCTAGGCCAAGTTCAAATATTGGTCATGTCCGGTCAAAAATTAGGTCACTGGGCCAAATTTAAGGAAAATCTTGTTAACACTCTGGAAGCCGCATTTTAAACTTGAGCATGTTAAAACTTTGTCAGAAAATTTGTCTTTTTGTCTAAATCAGCTCCTCTGGTGGCCACTTCAATAGTAGTTCAAGCCATATTGATTACCGTAGTTGAAAAACGTGGCACCCACATCAGTATAGTGGCAAAATAACAACAAAATAAAATTCCATTGTTATGAAAGTGCTTGTCTCATTTTAAAATAGTTCAACAGAAATGTTCCTTCAGTGACGTTCTACTTGAATTATTTTTTCAAGTCATTTTGATTGGTTGAAAGACAGCAATCAAGTGTCATCAGAAGAGGGGCAAAAAGTCAAATCTTTATAATTCTATTTTTATTAAAGTTCTTGTTTGATTTCAAGTTAATTTAGCACAAATGTTCCTTTAGTGACCCTCTACATAATGTGTTTCAAGTCATATTGATTGGTTTAAAAGTTATAATTGCCAGATTCAGAGTGAACAATTTAACTTTTTTGGCTGGTAGCCAGTACTTGCTACCTGCTTTCAAAGTAGGTAGCATTAGCAACATAAACAATAACATGAGCAAGCTTTTACCTTTACTTTCATTTATCTAATGACTTGAGATTACTTGTTTAAAATCAATAACTAACATGCAGTCACTAAAAAGCTTGGTGCAGTTCTCATTGTCTGGTGTAATTTTATGTGAAACCAATCATCTTGACAATTTTTTTATTTGAAACATTTTCATAAAAGAGTGCGTAATTAAACTAGATTACGCACGGATAGGAACTGAAACATCGAGCGAAAACAAAACTGGGCCATTTTTTTGTGTAGCAAGTTTTTGCTACTGACATTTTGGGCAGGTAGCGAGTCCCAATTTTAAGTTTCAAATTTGCTACTATTGTTTTGGGCAGGTGGCAAGTTCCCATTTTAAGTAGCAAATTTTCTACTTGCTACTGTTCATTTCAAACCCTGTAGATTGCATCAGAAAAGGGTTAAAATGTACTTTTAGCTTCAAGGACAACTCCTCCTAAACCATTAAACCCATATTAACAGGAACGTTTATGTGGTTGCTCCATTTTTAATTATTCAAAGATTAAATGCCTTATTACAAAATACAAATGTCCTTTAAAGGCTTTACTGATAAGCTGTTTCATTTCATTTAAAGTGTCCACAATTTGCAATTTCTTTCCAACTCTTGATAAAAAAAATCCACAGAAATTACCAGTTACACATTTGCTACATACTATCACTCTGGTGATCAATTTAGGGTCATCTTGGCCCTCTTGTTTACAAAACCAAACAGATATACAGGTCCTCTCTTAACCATGTACAATATATGACATTTGATTTGTTTTTTTGTTTGTCTGCTTTCAAAACATCCTAGTAATTATATGACAAAGCTAGTAAACTTAAAGAAGAAATGTGACATACAGTTTAAAGGTGCTGAATTCCAGATGGAGATCAAAATATTGAAATGTTGAAACTTTTGCAAATATTGCTTATAATGACAGCAAAGTTAGTAATAAATAGCTCAAAACTATTTTGGCAGTAAATGTTGAAAAACAGTCAATTGAAAGTCATGCAAATATACAAAATTTGGCTTACTGAGTATGTCTACCCAGTGAAAATGAAGCATAAAAAAACAATATTTAGATGTTTATAGTACTGGAAAGGGATATTATTACTCTCATTTGATCCCAGAATTGTGATTCTAATATGTCAAGGCAACTCTTGACAAGTTTTAAAACTTTGACTATACTATCTATAATCTTGAGTTCACCACCTTTATTATTTCCAAAAAATGTTTTCAAGAGTCATCTGCTGCAAAACCACTATTGTGGACTGTGCATAAAGTATTGACGCGTATCACACTAAGCATGCCACACAGGCTTGCCCGGATAGACACTTTTGCCTCCTGTGGATTTTCTATTTCAGGAATCATTACTCTATACCTCTATCCCCCTGAGACGGAATGTGTCGGCCCGGATCAGTATGCGTGGACTGCGCTTGCTGATCTGGGTTGATACATTATGCAGATGCCATAATGTTGGTTTTCTCGCGGTACGGCTCAAATTTAGCAGCAAATGATTCAAAATGCATCTACATGTGGGAAACGGTCAATTAAGGTCACTAAACGATTTTTTAATTGTTTCAGATTCTCACTTTGGTGGCAGCGGTTCAGACCCATCCTCACCCTCTCAGAGTGATAAACAGGAGGCCACAGCCCCACATGCTGTACTTAAAGCTCTATTCGCCGGGGTTCAAGGTCAAAAGGGCATGAAAGGGGGACACGGCTTGAAGAACACCCTTTTTGATGAGGGACTTAGAATTGCCCAGCAATATGGATTAGGAGACTTTGCACAAGAACTGAAAGTTTTAAAAGATATTGATCCAGAAGAAGAAAGTGTGTCTGTGGCTAGTCTTTTTTCTAGTACAATGCAAGATAGCCTAAGTAAAAATATCCTTCATACTTCAATGAATGGAAAGAGTGCTAGTTTGAAAACAGAAAATGGTGCAACTGAAGGTAACATATCTGACAATGAAGAAGGGAACCAACTTATACCAACGAGTTTAATTAAAGGGGAACCAGATGGAGAAACAGCCAATGGATGTTAGGGTACTCATGAACTGATTTCTTATATTGGTATGTCGGGCCTATAATGACAAACTATCATTGAACTATAATTACCACAGAGCTTATTCGCCTTCTTAACCAACGTTCTTCACTGTCGGTCATTCAGTAATTAAAGAAGCGTTTGTAAAATGGTTATGGCCTAAGAAGACTGCTATTTTTCCATTTATATTATCACCCTTTTCCATATGACTTGCTGACCACATTTGAAAACCTTGAGGGAAATGGAGAAATTGTTCAAAATGAACAGAAATAAGTTCAAGGAGTTGCTTGAATTGGTTTATGATTTGAAAGCATGGACATTTAATTTTTCACCATTGTAAAAGGTGAAGGCTTGCATAATTTAAGTTGCACTTAGCCCTGTCCCACATGCAGATGTATTAACCCTTTCCCTCATACAGACGCTTTCTGACGCCTCTACAGCAGACGGCTTTTTGAAAACATAGTGACAAAAGAAGAAATTGCACAAAAGGTGCAATTTCTCCTTTTGCCACAATGTTTTCCACTTTTTGTCATAGGTTATTCATTCAATTATGGAGGTTTTCTATTTTTTGACAAAATACATTCAAAGTCGTCTGTTGCAGAATTGTCGTATGAGGGAAAGGGTTAAGAGGTATATGCAGCTGACAACTTTTGAAAATAATGTGACAAAAAGAGAATTGCTCATTATGAGCAATTTAATCCCTTTTTCCACAATGTATTTAGCTTTTCAATAATTATATTTGCATGACGCAATTTTTCATATAATCCAAGTTGTCAAATGCAGATGTGTTGTATGTGGGAAAGGGATAAATTGCAATGAAATATCCTTGTTTCCAATCCATACAATTTCCAAAAAATGCAAACAAAATATATTTTGTATATAACATAACTTTTGTTTGTTTGTTGGGCTAGTAAAATACAAAGAGGTGTGCCTGTGATAAGAGAGCATCTGAAAAATTTAACCCTTTCCTTCATAGGACAATCCTGCAGCAGACGACTTTGAACATATTTTGTCAAAAAGTAGAAAATCTCTATAATTGAATGGATAACCTCTGTCTAAAAGTGGAAAACATTGTGGCAAAAGGAGAAATTGCTTGTTTTGACCAATTTCTTCTTTTGCCACTGTTTTTAAAAAGCTGTCTGCTGCATAGGCATCAGAAAGCGTCTATATGAGGGAAAGGGTTAATGAAGAATTTTGTTACTGATAGATTAAAAAATAATGTGGGAGTTTCAATCGGGATTTAACCCTTTCCCACACACAACAAATCTGCAGCAGACTACTTTGAAAACGTAGTCAAAAGCACAGAAAATCCCTTTAAATGAAAGAACAATAATTGAATAGAGTTGAAAACATGTTGACAAAAGGAGAAATTGCTCGTTTTGAGCAATTTCTTCTTTTGTCGCCATGTTTTCAAAAATGCTGTCAGCTGCAGAGGTGTCAAAAAGTGTCTATATGAGGGAAAGGGTCAATGGTCTGTTACAGCAAATGAATTTGAAAACAGCTAGACAAAAACATGGAAAATCTCTATCAATTACTGGAAAAAGTTGAAAACATTGTGGCAAAAGGAGAAATTGCTCATCATTTTCAATTTCTCCTGTTGCCACAATGTTTTCTATAGCCCTCTGCTGCAGATGCTTCTACAAGTGGGAACGGATTAACTAGATATTTAATTTCTAATAGCTGTACTTGTATATTCTTGCCTTTTGTTTAACATTTTGGCAAACTAGTCGTTGCATGTTATGATAATTTGTTTCTGGATTGACTTGATAGTTTCTTTGTATTAAAGTTCTTGTTCGATTTTAAGACAATTTAGTTGGAATGATCCTTAAGTTAACCTTTACATAATTTGTTCAAAAAAGTATTGCAGTCATAATGAATCCATATACATGTAAATCATGATTACTCAACAAAAATGACCAGGTCTTGACCTTTGAGGGATAATATATACTCGGGTCTCCGAAGTTTGTGAGCCTGCACACTCAAAGAACAACGCTGTTGAGGACTAAAAAGAATAAATATTTCAACTTTTTCCATTTGACTGCTTGAACAAAGAAACTGGAGAATAGGATGAAAATAGAGATGTCTTGAACTTAGGATAATTACCAAGTTAAAATACTCTTTATGTTATTTTTAATTTTTACATTACTCTGTTTCTAATTATTTATGAATTTGCCTGTTTGTCATGACAAATATGGTTAACTACTCGGTGGTGTTGTGGTAGAATGTCCACCTCAGATGCGGGAGGTCATGGGTTTGATCCCTGGCTGGGTAACACCAAATCATAGTAATTGCTGACGTCCTTGGCGCTCAGGGTTGTGGGATTAGCATTACGTCTGACTCGCTGGTGCCAGGAAACGCAGTGATATAACTAAAAATTGTTGAAGCAGAGTTAAACACCAAACAAACAAAACTGAATGTTTGTCATGACATATGTGTACATGTAGCTTCAAAGGTAATAATCAGGTCAATAGTATCAGATGATAACAGTTCATAACTATTTAGTTGAAACGAAATGCAGTAAAAATGTTTAATAAAGATGAAAACAATGGGTCAATGGATAATATTGCTTAACATGAGCAATTTCGTCTTTTGTCACAATGTTTTCAAAAGTTGCCTGTTGCAGAGGTCTCAAAGTATGTTTATATACGGTAAAAGGTTTCAGCCTAAATATTTCAATTGACTCACAAAAAATGAATAAACAGAGTATGCGAAACAGTTTGACAAAACAGCTGGAAACGCCTTGTATTTTCGGTGTAGTTAACCCTTTCCCTCATACGACATTCTGCAGCAGACGACTTTGAACGTATTTTGTCAAAACATAGAAAATCTCCATAATTGAATGGATAACCTATGACAAAAAGTGGAAAACATTGTGGCAAAAGGAGAAATTGCACGTTTTGTGCAATTTCTTCTTTTTTCACTATGTTTTCAAAAAGCCGTCTGCTGCAGAGGCGTCAGAAAGCGTTTATATGAGGGAAAGGGTTAACCGCTTACCTGGTGATATGTATTGTTGCGAACATTTTAGTCAAGTATAAGTTTGATTTTGGCTTACATTAGAAAGCTTTATGGGAGGAAGAGAAACTGCTTATTATGAGCAATTTCTATTTTTTCCTCGTGATGTTTTCAAGAGTTGTCTGCTGTAGGTGTCAACTGTATCAAGGACAGTGTAAAATACTCACCTAAAGTATTTTCTCCCGTTAGAAAAACCCATGTGCATCCATATTAACCTTTTCCCACAAACAGTCGCTTTCTGATGCCTTTGTAGCAAAACATTATGGTAGAAGGCGAAATTGCTCATAATGAACAATTTCTCCTTTTGCCACAATGTTTTCATTTTTATTCAATAACTGTTCTTTCATTTATAGAGTGTTTCTATGTTTTTGCCTAGATGTTATCAAAGTCCTCTGCTGCATATTTGTTGGATTTGGGAAAGGGTTGATAGTTTACATGGGGGATGGCAGGTCTTTTAATCCTTTCCCTTAGACGCTTTCTGATGCCTCTGCAGCAGACTCCCTTTTGCCACAATGTTTTCCACTTTTAGTTCCTAAATATGAAGGGATATAGAAAAAGACAAAAAAAAGAATAAAATTGTGAGCATATAATTCTTTCCATTATGCAACTCAAATCTGCAACAGATGACTTTGAAAACATCTCGGCAAAGATTTTGAAATTTCTATGTAAATGAAGGTATAATTATTGAATGAAATTCGTTATATTGTAACTAAAGGAGAACTCGTTCTTCATTTAAAATATGCCCTTTTGCCACAATGTTTTCAAAATGTCCTCTGCCAGAAAGGGTTAACAGATGTGTGAGTAAGAAGAGTGTGTAGCTAGTCTTGCTTTGAATGGTACTTTGATTGTATTCAGAATGTGTATTGATTTGTTGTAACTATCTCATGTAATGTTGATGGTGAAGTTGTTGTCATTAAATATTTATTATTATAAAGTTGAATATGTTACTGAATAAATAATTTTATTTAAAGTTGCTTGAGTTTATACTTTTATGCAGTTTTTAACACTGACTAAAGTTCTAGTGTTTAGTTTAAGCTTTTAATAAGTAATATCTTGAGAGCTTTATCCAAGTTCTAAGTTGCGACAGGCAAAACCCTGAGCATACAATGTTATGCAAATCCATTATTGTATCTAAATGTTCAACTTGTGACAAATTGTTGCTTTGATGACCCAAGTCTGAAAATGTGTTTAATATGACTTCTTTCCAGTTCCTTCCTTGTGAAAGGATGGACTTTACAGTAATAAAAGGAAACAATAACGCTTTTCCAGATACAGACAAGTTTAAATGTCTTTGTAGCATTGAATCCAAAACATTGTCCTATACATTTAATGCATTTCCTAAAAGGAATTAACCCTTTCCCTCATACAACAATTCTGCAGCAGACGCTTGTTTTGAGCAATTGCTTCTTTTGTCACAATGTTTTCAATAAGCGGTCTGCTGCATAGGCGTCAGAAAGCGTCTATTTGAGGGAAAGGGTTAAAAATAAGAGATTTATCCTGAGATGTTTTAAAAGCAGACAAGTGGAAAATTCTGTATCGGGTAAACCTTTCCCACATGCAGATGCAGACAACTAGAGACACTGTTAAACAATTGTTCATAAACATTTTCTCCTTTACATCACAGTTTTTTCAACTTGATTCAATAATTTAAATGAAATCCAACATTAATGCTTATGCTATCAGTGTAGATCAAGATCTGCCTGCGCATCTGCATATTAATTCTTATCCTTTGCAAATACATCAAAGATGTCTTTTTGATCTGATTGTATTGATGCATAGGCAGATATTTGTGAAATAATTTGGCTAAGTTTTTTTTTTCCTGGAGTATGTTAAAAAATACTTAAATTTATAAGGATTTTCTATTATGATAAAAATGACTTTCCATCCTTAGCACTCAGAATTGTGAGGTTGGCAATACGACTGAATCGCTGGATAATTGGTCCAGAAGTACCAGTCACTTACCCAGGAAATCCAGTGATAAAACTACAATTATTGATTGTGCGCAAATCACACTACAAACAAAACAAGAGGTCCAAGCAGGCCAGTATCGCTTCACTTTCTTAAGTCAAAAATTAAATCACTATTGTCATATAATGCAATAATTACCCTGTCCCCCTAGCAGCCATGTTGTTCAAATTATCAACACAGCTTTGAAGTAATCTAGTAGAGGGACGCCCAAGGAACATTTCTACTAAAGTATTTTTATAAATTGGCTCGATACACTCGGGAGAAGAATTTTTAAGTTTTCACTTTAGCCATATAAGGCAAAACAGTTCTGCCAGTTCATTGCTTGAAGGTTGATAGAGCGTCACTCCAGGAACAATTTAACAACATTGTTAGGACATCAGACAAGATTCCTTGTGGCCATTTTTTTCTTCCAATCAACATGGCTTAAAGGAATCTGTTAGAAGATTACAGCCATAAAAGGCAAAACAGCTCCGTCCCCTGGCCGCCATGTTTTTCTACCAATCAACATGGCTTGACGGAATCTGATCGAGTGTCAACTTGAGGTCATTTCTACAAATCATTTTAAAATCGGGAAATTTGGTTTTCTTTCCATGGAAACCAGAATTCTGCATGGATTAAAAAAATTGAGGTTACTTTGGAGAGGACATCAAGAAGATGCTTCCTGTGAAGTTTCATGCTTGATTCGCCCAGCAGTTACAGAGTTGATTGAAGCAAAAAGTTGACAACATGACGGACAATTCGCCATGACATTATAAGCTTGACTGACTTTCAGCCAGTGGAGCTAAAAACATTATTGTGTCGATACATTTGTTGAATTTTGAAAAGGATAAATCATTAAATGGCTACATGTTTACTTCTACAAGGCATATTATGTGAATATCTGTGGCTCTGTGTGGCTGTCAAGTTCGATATTCAGCCAGATTCACCCTAGCATCATGGCACCTTATGATACTTTGCAAAATTAGCTTTGTCTATTCTCTCTCTTTATATATTAAGCCAAGTATCCCAGACAGTCTCAAGTTATATGTGATAGATGTTTTTTGTGACAGTTTTTACCTACCGGTATATAAAAGAGTCATACTTTATGGCCATGTTTCATTATCATCATGTGACATTCTCTGAAAATCTAGATTTTATTCTTTCAAAATGAGTTAATAAAGATATATTAAAAGAAACTACATATATATAGAATAATAGAACATTTATTTACAATATATTTACAAATAAGAAGATATAGTAATGTATTGTTACAATGGATAAACATCTGAACAATGTTAACCGTTTCCCACATACAGGCACTTTCTGATGCCTCTGCACCAGATGAATTAAGAAAACGTGCCAAATGGAGAAAATGGTCATGCGAAGCAATTACTCCATTTACCACAATGTTTTCAAATGTTTTCAATCATTTCACTTTCATTTAAGTGATTTTGATGGGTATGTTTGCAAAGTCTTCTGCTAATGATTTGTTGTATGTGGGAATGAGTTAGTTAATTAATCCTTTCCCACATATAGACACTTTTGATGCCTATGCAGCAGACGACTTTTAAAAACATTGTGACAAATAAGAAATTGATCAAAACAAGCAATTTCTCCTTTTGTCACAATGTTTACAACTTTTTTTCAGTACATATACCTTCATTTAAAGGGATTTTACATATTTTTGTCCACGTGTTTCCAAAGTCGTCTGCTGCAGATTTGTTGTATGTTGGAAAGTGTTAACCGTTCTCCTGATACAATCATCCGATGCAGAATATTTTTGAACATCAGTAGATAGCAGAAAGTGCTCAAGATTAACCCTTTCCCTCATATAGGCGCTTTCTGAAGCCTCTGCAGCAGACAGCTTTTTGAAAACGGTGACAAAAGAAGAAATTGCTCAAAACACAATTTCTCCTTTTGCCACAATGTTTTCCACTTTGAGTCATAGGTTATCCATTCAATTGAAGAGATTTTCTATTTTTTGACAAAATATGTTCAAAGTCATCTGCTGCAGAATTGTCGTATTAGTGAAAAGGTTAATAGTTTGTCATTTCCAAAATGCTTCTAACACAATTACTTATCACTCACATTTATCTGATACCTATGGCATGATATGCATATGAAATGCACCATCTAGACAATTAGAAGAGTATTTTTGTTATAGTAATGTAAATATTTGAGGTGAAGATGAAATTGGCCATTGTTTTAAAAACGTTTTCTGTTGCAAGGATGTCAAATATCATCTGGATTAGACGATGGTATTTACTAACAGGTCTTATCATTGTTCCTTTAGTTTGTAAAAACACAACATTTTTACAAGTGAAATATGAGTAGCGCTACAGGAAAACCAGCACATCCAAGCAGTCTGATCTAGAGATACAATGCCATTAGTGACCAACATTCATCACTAATAATGACATACGCTGATCCATTTCCCATTTACAAATGCAATGTGAGGCATCTGCAGCAGACGTCTTCAGTGTTTTCAGTTTAATTCAATAATTATACTTTCATCTATTATAGATATGATCCACATTTTCATCTATATAGATAATTTCAAATGTCTGCTGCAGATTTTTGCAGATGCGCACACAGATTTCGAAGATTATTTTCCTTAACCCTTTCCCTCATACGACAATTCTGCAGCAGACGACTTTGAACATATTTTGTCAAAGAATGGATAACCTATGACTGAAAATGGAAAACATTGTGGCAAATGTAGAAATTGCTCGTTTTGAGCAATTTCTTCTTTTGTCACTATGTTTTCAAAAAGCCGTCTGCTGCAGAGGCGTCAAGAAGCGTCTATATGAGGAAAAGGGTTGAACACAGCTCATCTTAGCCTGTCCATGGGAAAATGTACAAGTTTGCATTGCTGAGTGTAGTAGGTTCAGATCCCCCTGTACATCTGCTCAGTCTCACAAGAATGTACACAAATCAGCCAAAGCTCCAAACAAGTTTGTGCAAGTATTATGTTAAGTTAACCCTTTCCCACATACAGACGCATCTGCAGCAGACTTTTGAAATCATAGAGGCATATGAGCAATTTCTCCATTTTCCACAATGATTTTCAACTCTATTCAATAATCCTACTATCATTTATACAAATTTTCTTTTTTTTGGACTTGATAATTTCAAAGCAGATTTATTGTATGTGGGAAAGGGTTAACAGTATAGATTTTTATCAGACTGCAAATGCAATGGCTGACTTGGGTCTACATTGTTCAGAAAAGCCTTCTTGTACTTGTTATACCCATGGACAAGCTCAATCATATGCAACCATGTGCTTGTATTAGAAACAACCATGTGCTCGTATTAGAAACAATGTTATTTACTAAAACGAATAACAAAAGAGTGTTTGCAAAGCATGTGTTGCCTGTCAAAAAGTCAAAATAAGTTGAACAGACAAACGAGCAGCGATTCCTATATGACACTGCCACAGCATGCAACACAAAAATACGTGAACATAGATTTTGATTTAAAAGATCCAGAGTTTTGTTTTGTTAAATTAAATGACAATAGACATGAATATCATATTAAGTTAATGGCTTATTTATAGGTTTTTCAATTACAAAGATTCTATTTTAATGATAAGCTACAATAATGAATACTATATTACAATATGTTGAATTTAAATTACTAATAATAATATCACTCAAAATATACAATCCATTTAAACCAGATCCGTAATAAAAACTTTTTGAAACGTCAGTAGAAGACGATTTTTGAAAACAATGTTGCAAAACGGGGTGGGAAGTTCAGGAAGATGTATTGCAAATGAGAAATTTCTTTTTGAAAACATAGTGACAAAAGAAGAAATTGCACAAAACGTGCAATTTCTCCTTTTGCCACAATGTTTTCCACTTTTTGTCATAGGTTATCCATTCAATTATAGAGATTTTCTATGTTTTGACAAAATATGTTCAAAGTCGTCTGCTGCAGAATTGTCGTATGAGGTCAAGGGTTAAACTACCTAATTGCATACATAGTTGTTGATTTTAAATATGGAAGTGTGGATTATTTGAGTCTAGTTGCTAAGCATTGGTAGTTCAATAGTAGGTGACCAGCACACACAGTGATATCACAGCTATATCCAATGAGAAAGCACTACGTCTTGTCACCAACCTGAAATAATAACAAACACTGTACATTATGGTTACAATTACCAAACTACACATATGTATTTCTCACTACACTCATTGTGTCATCTGCACCTGCTCAATGAAAGTGTGACGGACAGACAGACAGACGGACGGACGGATGGATAAACAGCAAATGACACTGAAAGCTTTTAGAAAAGGATGTGGAAAGTCTCTATAAATGATAGCATACCTGTAATTATTGAATAAAGCTTAAAACTTTTAAAAGCCATCTTGTACCTTTTTCGCACAGACAGGCTCAAATATCATATAATGAAAATGTTTAAAGGTTAAAACTAGGGATGGGAACGGGTACCGATATTAGTACTTGTGAACTCTTCCGATCGAGTACTCGGGTACTCGCAATAAATCGTTCATTTAATTCGTTCATTAAACGTTCTTTCAAACAAATCGTTCTTTTAATTCATTCATCAAACGTGTTGTCTCTCAGAATAGTATTGTCCTCGTGCACTAAATTTGAATTGATTTTATAAGAACAAACATGCGTTTGTTTTCGCTTCTACGTTTAATATTTGATATTTGAAAAAAATATAGTTGTTTTATTTTTGAAAACAAAATAATTCAACAAATACATCCAGAATTTGCATTGGCGTAAACATCCAAACGTTTGGGTGCAGACTGTATATCTCTTTAAAGTCGCGAGGAAAAAAGCAAGTCAAATTGTGGATGGAAAACAATACCAAGAATGATAAACAATACATTTAATGAAAGAATATTTTATCATCTTTGAAAATAAGGAACATAAATCAACAATCAGAATGCGTTTTTTTCTTTCGGTTTTCGAATTAACCGATGTCCGTAATATGGGCACAACATGCATTTAACTGACTTGTCGTCTGCTGTGCGCTTGAAATGTTTCCAGATGGCGAATTTAGCAGGAGGCAGGGTTGTAATTTTGTTGTTTTCCTTTCGTTCGAATAGATAAGGATGATAGAAGATGGTTCTAATGATTTGACGAACAATTACTCAAACAATTGCAACAGTTCTTATCGAATTATATTGATGTGTATTTCTTACAACTATCCAATTAAAACGTGTCGACAATTGAAAGCACTATTACGATGAGGGTGTGAAAAACCGACGGCCCTCCCTGTTTGACATGTTGTTTGACATATGGTTGCTAATTTACTGGAGATTATATTGATATCGCTGACTACCTGTTTGTCACGTTGTTCTTAAAGGATTCGCGATTGCAATCAAATCGCCAATTAAAAGGGATTAAAATGGATTAAGTACCATCTTCAGATGAAAAGGTGCTAGCTGTTTGTTTAATTTACCTTCACCGCTAATTTACCGACTTCTCATAAGAAAAACAGATTGAATACATTTTAAGTTTTTATATACTTTAACATACTTTTATCTGACGAAAGATAGAAAAAATGGAAAATAAATAATCGAGTACTCGAATACCTATTTTGATAACCGGTACTCGGACGTCCGATCGAGTACACGGGTACTCGGTCCCATCTCTAGTTAAAACATATCAATGGATTTAAAATAAAGCTGGTAGAACTTACATGATCAAAATCCAAATGTGTAACCCCCATCATTTCTGTTACCTGTGAAGAAGTTTTCACTCTGTTGTGAACCAACAATGGTGTGGCCTTGCATGGCTGCTAATTGGGTAGCATTAGGCGTAACCCCTGGGGGTGGAGGCTGAAATAGATGTTATTAGTTTGTTTTACCAGGGTTTTAAGCCATTTTCAACAGTATTTCAGTAATATCATGGTGATAGTTCACTTATTCATGCTCTCTGGATACACAAATCAGTTCTAAGCTAGAAAATGTGCTTTGCCCAAGGGCACACCACCAGGTACCCATGACTGGGAATCAAACCTGGGACACACAAACAAATCCAAGATGCTCGGCCAAGGTAGATTCCTAAATAAATGTAATACTTCAACCATGTTACACCAACACTGATCCTTGGGACTAAGTCACTAACATCTAAACGGTATTGATTTGCTTAGTTTTGAATTAACCCTTTCTCACATACAGATGCTTTCTGGCCACTCTACAGCAGACGACTTTTGAAAATAGTGTGGCTAAAGGAGAAATTGTTCAACTTCATCTTTTTATTAGTTTTTTCATTTGTAGAGAGACCTCATTTTTTATATTTTGACTTAACGTTTTCAAAGTCGTTTGCTGAAGATTTGTTGTATGTGGGTAGGGATAAAGATATAATTGGAATAATTTTCATTGTGACCCAAAATTCATAAGACTACCCTTCAAAGGTGTAAATTATGAAATGGAATAACCCTTTCCAACATGTAAAAAATATGCAGCAGACAACTTTTTGAAATCATTGTGGGCGATGGTTAAAATTCCATATTTTATCATTGATGTTTTAAACATCATCTGCTACAGATTTGTTGCATGTGGAAATAGGTTGAAACATATTGTTAATACTTACAGGTATTCTAGGCTGGGCCACCCCATCAAATCTTGCTCCAGAGTCCCACAGTCCAGGAGCTACCACTGTTCTCTGCTGCATTGGGTATTGTCCTTGTTGTCCTTGGTAATGCCCCTGCATCACGGGTTGTTGATGTTGCTGTTGTTGTTGTTGAGTAGGGGCTACCATCTGACTTGGATACTGAAAACAGTTATTGATAGTTACAAATCCCTTTTCTGACAAATTGTAGTTAGGTGCTTTAAAATCATGTTGAAAATATTGTCATCTCGAAAAATGGAAATCATTATTTTGTTACATAGTTGAAAAAATTGTGGGGAAAGGATATAATGGGTTGTTATGAAAATGTTAACACGACACAATCATACGGTTAAACTGACTACATCCCGTTCTCACATTTTTCTGTTATTTAGCTAGGGCTCCAATCTTATTGTGCGAGAAAAGATGCCGACATTGTTAATGTGATCTTCGCTCAGTAAACTTCAGTCCAGCAATACCAAACTACATGTGATGTAATACCAACTTTTTTTTTTTTTTTTTTAGTTTGATGTAGGTCAATACCAACTCTCCCTTGTTGCTTGGATTTACATGAATAGCTTTACGCCTTATACACCTGTGTCAGAATAATCTTACAGAAGAATAGGTATTAACCATTCCCTCCCTTCCCTCATACAACAAATCTGCAGCAGACGACTTTGAAAATATTTTGTCAAAAAATAGAAAATCTCTAAAATTGAATGGATAACCTATGACTAAAAATGGAAAACATTGTGACAAAATGGAGAAATTGCTCGTTTTGAGCAATTTCTTCTTTTGTCACTATGTTTTCAAAACACCGTCTGCGCCAGAAAGTGTCTATATGAGGCAAAGGGCTAACGCACATAACACCGTAATAGGATACAACAAATCTTCATGTAAAAGATGAAGAAGCTCATAACTTTTCATTTTCATTAATAATTTTACTTATATTATCCATTTTTTTTTTAACATTGTCTGCTAGAGATTGTTGTATTTTGGAAAGGGTAAAACTGTTAATTGAAGTGATTTTGATGGCAGTATAATGCACTATTCATGTACATTGTTAGCTTTAAAGATTAAGAATTGATTAATATCTGCCAGATTGGTTTAATTCTTTCATCTGAGCATTATAGCTTTTCCGAGGTTCTAGCATTTAAATAAACAATTAGTGCAAACAAGTAAACCAGTAATGACTTACCATATGTAAATTTCTACTTTCAAATTGTTCAACAATTCCTTTTACTTATGATACACAAAAGGGTGATTGAAAGACACATACAGTATTCATGTTATGGTTCTCTACAATTAATAACTTCTCAATAGAAATATAATGTATTTGTCCACAGACACCCCAGTGAGTCTTTATGATCGAAGCTTCATAGGTTGAGCAGCTTGTCAATTATATAGACGATGTATCAATGGAAATGTGCTGAAATAATTGCCCTGTTTCGAATTTTCCCAAATATTACTTACCCCTAAGTTATACGTAAACTCTCAAATAAGATAGGAACACACTTCAGTGACTTCACCATATCATGTATAACAAAATATGTAAATGACTAAGCTGTCATTAATGAAATAGTTACATTACTGACTAACAATACTTGTTAAGAAATGAAACATATTTGCAACTTTATAAGGAAAACAAAACTGATAAACTACGCTCTTAAATATTTTAGTGTTAGTTAGCACTAAGTAGGTTTGGTGGAATTGGAGCCTGGCGAGTTTAATTTGCATATAGGTCGATAATCATTAGATAGGCGTATGGAACAATTGTGCTTTATTGATTGATTAGGGTTTAACAATTTTTTCTGTCATATCACAACAGCCAGTTCACCTACACATGTGTTTCCTGGCTTTCTCACACCAGTTTTCCATACAACAGCCTTTCAAAGCCACTGGCTGGTTTTCCACATAGACTGTTAACCAATTGGTGAAAGACGAATGAAGCTAGTCACATTGACTGTTGTCAAACTTTGGAAAGAATGTTTGCCAAACTGGGGTTTGTAACATATATGGTATGAATAGTCTGAGGCATATGCAATGGGGACTTATTATGTTACAGGTATAAACATATGACTGCACTGGTATTTCACATAACAATTAATTCAGAGGTCTAGATAAGGCAGAGGAAATTGGTCTTTCCCCCAAAATATTTCTCTTAATTCACAACAAAACCTATCTTGTTGGTACTCAAAAGAATCGCCTCACTTAGGTGATCCATTTGAGTACTCACAGGATAAAGCTTAACACGTTCCTACAAACAGATGCTTTATGACGCCTCTGCAGAAGAGGAATTTTTAAAATATTTGGACAAATGGATAAAATGCCGAATAATGAACAATCTCCATCTGCCACAATGTTTTCAACTCTATCTTATAGTTATATAAATCTTTGGATTTTTTTCGTGCTTTTTCCAATATGTTTTTTTTGTGGTCTGCTACAGATTTGATGAATCAGGTAAAGTGCAAAGTACTAAATAAGGATTTTATGGCATGGAATATGTTCCTTGTCTATCTTCAGTTCTTGTACCTACCTCAGTGTATGGTGGAGGTGGACCATAATGGACACCAGAAGGTGCACTTGGTGTGGGGTTCACCATAGGCTGGACGTCTGAAAAAATAACAAAATTGTAGCACTCTCCCGTACAGGAAAGCATTAGATGTATCTAGCCCTTTCCCACATACAGAGGCTTTATGCTACCTCTGAAGCAAACAACTGAAAACAAGTGGCAAAATACTTTCAATTTTGTTTAATAATTATGTTTTAATTTAAAGAGCTGTTTCATATTTTGTCAAAAAGTCTTTAAGTCGTCTTCTGCATATTTGTTGTATGTGGGAATGGCTTTAATGTGTATTTTTAGATTCCCCTTAAATTAAATGAATAATGTTTACTCTTTATCCAATATGACTCACATAACGCAGTCTGGGAAATTGTCAGTGGTCGACTGGTCGTTATGGTCGTGGAAGTTAAATTTTAGTTCTGACCTATGTACAAAATTATTAGCCCATTTTAATTGAACAAAGTTATCATAAAATAACTTAACATTTGCCATTGCAATCATTGTCTTACATGTTTCATCAAAGGGAATAACAAGCAATGTGGTAAGACAGCCAGATTTCCTGAGAAAGATGTTGGGGGGAAACTGTTGCAAGAAAGAATACAACTGAAATACTGTTTGAACATCATGAACACTTACTCCCATACAAAAATTCTGCAGCAGACTACTTTAACATATTTTGTCACAAAAATAGAAAATCTCTATAATTGAATGGCTAACCTATGACTAAAAGTGGAAAACATTGTGGCAAAAGGAGAAATTGCTCGTTTTGGTCTAATTTATAAATATTGGACTACATTTTAATATTTGTCAAAGTATGATATAATTAGGGTGCCAAGCTAATATCATTTTGAGAAAAAGAGAAAACTCATGTCTTCCGCGATTTAACCCTTTCCTCATTATTTTAAAAGCAGATTGCTGCAAAGGTGTCAAATGTTGAATTAAATAGAGGAAAGGTAAAATGACGTGCTATTGCATGCAAATCCTAAATTGTCTGTTTTGTGGTTTTATTCATAAATAATAAAAGTCAAATAACCTGACAAATATCTTGAAAAGTGTATATGGAATTCACAAATCTTATAAATATTCCTTAATGAATGCACTGAATACATACTAAGACTAAGGATTGGCAAGATTTGAAAGAAAGACTCATCAGATTAGGCAAACTTTTAATCCAATTAGTGTAATCAAGTTAAACTACCTTTCTTTACATTCCCTACAAACAAAGAGGTCGTCAAGGTGATGTCGTGATTAGCCCATGAAAACGTGTTAAATTAATGAACAAATACAAAACTCCCAGAATTCTGACAAAAATTCCTCAAATTTTGACCAGGAATTTCAAAATCCCTGGAATTGGCCCTTAATGAAAGCACTACCCATAATTCTAGATAAGGGGCATCTCTCGTTTTATAAAGTCCTTATTTGACACTTAAACCTTATGTTGTGGGTACTCAAAAGAATCATCTCACTGAGACAATACTTTTAAGTACCCACAACATAGGTTTGGGTTGAGTATTTAGAGAGATATTGTGGGGTAGAGACTCCCCCTTATCTAGTCCTCAGAAATACAATCAACAATTGAACATACTATAGGGTTGTTGGTATGGGTATCCTGCAGATGGATAATTATACTGCGGATACTGCTGGGTTGGGTACATCTGTGGCGCCGGCTGTCTTGGATAGTTGGCCATAGTGTAGTATCACAGATCAACGGTTCTGACGAAATTGACTGACTACAAGGAAATATGATGAATATTAATTCTCTCCCACATAGAACAAATTTGCAGGAGATGTTTTTGAAAACATTAAAACTGTTTAGTCAAAGATATGGAACTCTCAAATTATAAATGAAACAGCAATTATTGAATTAAGTTTTAAACATTATATTTGTAACAATAGGATAACTAACTCATTATGACTATGAGCAATTTCTCCATTTGCCACAATGTTTTCAAAAGAAGTCTGCTTCATTGCAATGTATCATGAAATCAAAAAGTATGGTTAAATGGCGTTGCTATCATAAGATCATTACTAATGAAATGCTGTGATATACGACTGTCTATTAACATGTCCGAAAACACTTTCATTCCGAATATACATACAGTCCATCTGTCCAAATATGATAATTTCTAACTTTCTGTTAAAACAGTGATTAGTATTTATCCTTCGCGTTATCACAAGTCGCGTTATCACAAGTCTTTTTTAATTTCATCACATGTGTCATCTATATGATTGCTTAACCATATATATTGATGACGAATGTAATCTAAGATAAGAAACCCAATCACCTGATAATGATAAACAACAACAAACAACTGATGAAAAATAACATCAATTAGATATTTCTTTATAAATAGTCATGCCATATTAATCAACAGAAAGTGAGTTATTGTCGAAGAAATACTTAAAGTATACTAACCTTTTCGGACTTCAATTAGAATATGTGTGTAAACAAGGAAAGTGACCTAATATCATAACTTTACCAATCGGCTGTCTTCGGATAAACCCGTAAACTTAATGTAGGGCGATCTGTTTTCGTAAATGGCCGAGTTGTGCCCGATTGCAACTTCCGACGCAGTTCGGGGATATCTCGGTGATTTACGGAAGACTACGAGTTTAGCCGATATAATCCAAATGGATTTCTGACAGGTCAAAAAATAGTGCAGTAGGCAAAAACCCTTAGTGACTCATGGATTGAAATGTTTCAATCGTATCTATTAATGTCACGTGCTATCATTTAATTTGCAAATTCACAGTAGCTCTGGAAACAACAGGTAAGAAAATCTGATTTTTTTTTTTTTTTTAAAAATCCAACAAATCACCCGTGTCACCCACTGTATCGCCGCAAAGACTTGTAATTATTGTGTCATTACCTAGTTGTTAGTATTGCAATCAAGATTGCATTGTTTATTTTTATGTTCACTCTAAATAATTTGCTTGTGAATAACTCGGTGTGTGTGTGTGATTTTTAGCTGGACTATTCGAAGAATATGAGAGCTATAACGCGTCGGCGTTGCAGTTTTGGTTAAAGTTTTGCATGCAAGGCTTTTTCTCACAAACCACAGCTGCTATTGCTTTGAAACTTCACACACTTATAATATTGGACATCATCAAATGACCTTGCAGGACAAGTCCCAAAACTCTACATCTGATTTTGACACAATTATGTCCCTTTTTGGACTTAAAATGTTGGTTAAAGGGACTAAACACCATAATGGTCCAAAATCGTTATATTTTATACTTATTCTAATTAATTCACAATACGTCGATATATATGTAAAGGAATGTTGTAGAAGGTCGTACAAGTCTTGTTTTTCATTATTTCATAGGAAATAAGCAGTTAAAAAACGTCCGCTCCGTGTTTTCCCGTTTAAAAATACCGTGGAATTTCCTCTTGCTCATTTGAATTTGTGGATTCAATTCGGCATTCTCTAACACTATCGACTCATTACATTCATGTATGCGTGAGTGTAAGGAACGACAACTCTGCGAAGGAGATTGTCAATTTGGTTTTAGTGATCCATGATAAATATACAGCGATATTTTTAGATTTACTGGGTTACTAACCCAGTAGATTTTACAATGCAAAATAACGAAAAATCTCCGCAATATTAATAGTGTGCATATATTGTAGTACATCAGTCAGCAAATCTCAATGCCTTACATGCAAAAACATCAAGGTAATAGCAATTTTTAACAATTTTCTTTTTTTCCCGCTTTTTTCTCATATGGGATTCAGTCCCTTTAAAGTACTATCACACACATGTAGATTATCATGTTAGATAACTCTATCCTGCATTAAATGCAAGTTATAGCCCATTTTTGACTTAAAACTTCTGATTAAAGTTTTGCGTGCAACTACATTAAGAGTCCATATCCTGGTAACTACTTAATATATTGCATTGAAACTCTAAATAACCCTTCCCAACTATCACACCTACAATCAAGTTTGATAACTCTTTTCAGCATATAATGCAAATTATGGCCCTTTTTTAACTTCATTACTTTTAACTCAGTAACCAACCAGGGATTGATTTCAAACTTCAATTCAGTCTTTAAAGATATCAAACCAACAGGTTAGGTAACTCCTGACTGAATTTATTATAAATTATTGTCCTTGTTGAAGTTAGATATTTGGGTTATGGTTTTGCGTGCAAGGCCTTTTCTCACAAACAGCAGATGCTATTCAAACAAGACATATCCAACTTGATTTATAGTACTATACTATCAAGCCACTATCTCAGTAACAACTGTTTACTATAGTATCAAATGGCCAAATAGTCAAGCATGTTGTCTTACGACAGCTCTTGTAATATCTCTTTCTCTTAAACAGACGGTTTCTGACGCCTCTGCAGCTGTTACATTTTGAACAAATAATTTTCATATTGAGCAATTTCATCTTTGCCACAATGTTATCATCTCCTTTCAATATTATTACTTAATTTGAAGAGATTTTCCTTTATTTTTGCCTAGATAGTCATCTGCTTCAGATTTGTTTTATGTGGAAAGGGATTCATATGTCATTATAATCTTACAGGGAGGGTTTAAAATGCCGAGCTTTATTCAAGCTATCAGAGATAAATATGATCCATCAGAGGATCAAACAGATGACAACAGTGTTTGTGTTTTATTTATACCAAAGTCAGGGCCAAATATAGGGCCTTCAGGTGAGTAAATACTTTTACTTGGTAAGGTTTTTTAACCGGTTCTCACAACATCTCTGTGATTGGAAGTATAATTATTGAATAAATTTGAATCAATTGTGACAAAAGGAGAAATCGCTCATTATGAGCAATTTCTCCTTTTGCCACATTGTTTTCAAGTGGTCTGCTGCAGATGCTTCCTTTTTTACAATCAGATGCTTTCTGATGCCTGTAACAAAGCATTGCAACACTGATAATAGATTTAATGTTTTTATTATAAATATAGAAGTCACATGTCACAAGCCCTGGCCACAAATGGCAACTGTACATACAATTTCAAAGGGTTTGTTTATATACTTCCAGCTTAAAGGAAGTCGTCACTTTATTATAATAGTCAAGAAGACCTATATTTATATCTACATGTAAAATACCCCTGTCAATATGCACAGTGCAATTATTATTACCTTGTCATAGAGAAAGTTAGTCAATTATAACTTTACAGCCTCTGCAGGATAAGACTTTTGAAAACATTGTTGCTAAAGAAGAAATTGTTCGTAAATGTTTTTTTCAGCGGTTGCCAAATACCACAAATCTACAGGAAACCTTTTAATCCTTTCCCTCATAAAGACGCTTTCTGACGCCTCTGCAGCAGACAGCTTTTTGAAAACATAGTGACAAAAGAAGAAATTGCTCAAACGAGCAATTTCTCCTTTTGTCACCATGTTTTCAACTTTTTAGTCATAGGTTATCCATTCAATTATAGAGATTTTCTATTTTTGACAAAATATGTTCAAAGTCGTCTGCTGCTGAATTGTCGTATGAGGGAAAGGGTTAATTAAAAATAAAGAGAGTCTCTGTATATAAAAATATGATTATTCAATAGTGTTTTAAACAATGTGGCAAAAAGAGAAATTGCTCATTATGAACAAGTTTTCCTTTTGTCACTTTGCATCAACATTGTATCTGTAAGTGGGATAGGGTTAACCCTTTCTAACAGACAGACGCTTTCTGATGCTTCTGCAGCAGATAACCTTTGAAAACATTGTTGTTAAAGTAGAAATTGTTCATGAAGAGCAATTTCTCCATTTGCCGCAATTTTTTCAACCATTTTCAATTATTTTAAATTCCATTAGAAAGATTTTACATATCTTTGCCTTGATGTTTTCAAAGGCGCTTGCTGCAAATTCATTGAATGTCGGAAAGGGTTAATGAAAAGATCAAACTTTTTCACAGAATGATTACCTGTACTTTCTCTTTTAACTCTTTCCCACAAACAACAAATTTGTAGCAGAAGACTTGAAAAACATCTTGATAAGAGTATGAAAACGCTCTGTAAATTAGATAACAATTACTGAAAAAAGTTGAAAACATTGTGGTCACAGCCTGACTGGAGAAATTGCTTGTTTTGAGCAATTTCTACTTTTGTCACAATGTTTTCAAAAGTTGTCAGTTGCAGACGCGTCAGAATGCGTCTACAAGTGGGAAACGGTTTAAAGGCTTGTAATTGTTTCCAAGTCCTACTCGATGTTGTCTGCTTTGTTAACATTTACAGAGAAAAGGTTGAGAAATATACTTCAAAATAGGTGGATCTATGTTGATACACAGGTGACAGGTGAAACATAGTTGGATAAGGAGAAATTGCTTGTGTAACTCACTGTCCGGTTACCAGTGATCTGTTTTTGCTTAACCCTTTCCCACATACAACAAATCTGCAGCAGATGACTTTGAAAACATACCTGGAATAAAATGGTAACTCCCTTTAAATGAAAGTACAAAAATTGAATAGAGTTGAATATATGGTGACAAAAGGAGAACTTGCTTGTTTTGAGTAATTTCTTCTTTTGTCCCCATGTTTTCAAAAAGCTGTCTGCTGCAGAGGCCTCATGAAGTGTCTATATAAGGGAAAGGGTTAAATATAGATTCAGAAAGCACATAGGTAATTATATGGAAAATTTCTACAAATGAAAGTATATTAATTCAATAGAGTTGAAAACAATGTAAACATATAGAGGCTGCAGCAGACACCTTTTGAATTCATTGTGGCAAAAGAAAAAAGATTCTCCCACAAAGTTTTCAAAAGTCAACTGCTGTATAGGCATAAAAAAGGGTCTGTATGTGAGAAAGCGTTAAGACTTATACTAGCTTTCTTTTACAGGTAGTTTGTCTCTGCCACAAAGACTGACTGTAGATAATTGTGGGATTAGTGAGGCTGGTCAGGAAAAAGAAATATCCGAATTGTGTGAAAAAGTTCATGAACTTGACTTGTCCAAGAATGACCTCACAGACTGGCATGAGGTATATATAGAGGATATTTCATGAGTGTTATCACTTTTTATATATACGAGGTTACTTAGATGATCTTTTAAACAGTAAGGGTGCCCGAGTGGGATTCAAAGGTTCTGGGTTCAATTCTTATAAGACTTGGGTGAAAATGTTAAAACTCCCTAAATGCTCAGCATGAGACCTCGTATTGAGGATGAAGACATCTAGAGTGATTAATATAAGTTGCAAGAACTTGCATCACAACCAATGCAAAATACATAAATTTAAACCTTTCCTTCATACAAAAAATCGGCAGCAGAACACTTAGAAAACATGCCCACAAAAATAAGGACTACATGTATCTCTTTAAAAGGAAGTTTAATTATTGATTACAGTTGAAAACAATGCGACAATTTGAGAAATTGCTCATGATTAGCAATTTCTCAATTTGCCATAGTGTTTTTTAAAGTCATCTGCAGCAGAGGCATCAGAAAGGGTCTGTATGTAGGAAAGGGTCAACTGTAAAGGTATTCTGTCTTTTTCAAGGTATTTACAGTGGTGAAAAGCATTCCAAATCTTCAGTTTTTGAACCTCCTGATGAACAAATTAGATGAAAGTACGGCAGGGGGAATATCAGGAACATATCCAAGTTTGACGAACCTGGTCCTTAATTCAACAATGATCTCTTGGAACACAGTGGCTTTACTGCTGAAATCGTTTCCTAGGTGTGGCATTGTTGTTGTTCTGTTTTTTGATCACAGATAATTTGGGGGCGTCCAAAGTAGCTACCATATCTGCTGGAATTCAGTGAAACTTTATGGATAGATTTAATTTCAAGAGGAGATGCACAAATTATCAGCTTATTGTGATTGGAATATTTTGATGTAATACTTTTTAACATTTGATATTATATACAGAAGTTTTCTGACGCCTCCGCAGCAGACAACTTTTGAAGACATTGTGAGAAAAGTAGAAATTGCTCGAGACAAGCAATTTCTACTTTTACCACAATGTTTTCAACTCTTTTCAACTCTTTTCAGTAATTATATCTACATTTATAGAGCTTTTCTGTGTTTTTTCCTTTTTTTCCTTCAAAATTTGTCTGCTGCAGATTTGTTGTATGAGCAAAAGGGTTAAACAAATGAAAATATTGTGGGAAGTGAAGAGTCATTATAGCTTGTTTTTAGCAGTTTCTGATTTTCCGGGCATTATCTTGTTTTTTACTGTAAGGGCATGAAATCTTGGCAGCCTCAGGTAAAATTTACTTAAATTTGCCCAGTAATTTAGTGGTCATGCATAGTATAAGAAACAGAGTCACATATTAAAATTTGATTGCTACTGAATCAAAATGTCCTAGGTTTTGGTTTACCTGCTTTGGTTTGGTCACAATTAGTCGAGCCCCGGTAGCTCAGTCGGTAGCGACGCGGGCTGTCAATGCAGGGGTTGTGAGTTTGAATCCCAGCTCTGCCAACTTTCTTTCCGATGATTGACAAAAGTCAATGCGACATGCGTCATTCGTCTTCCACCACTGGGCTAAGTCTATGTGGAAAAGCAGCCAGTTGCTTGGGAAGATTGTTGTGTGGAGTACTGGTGTGAGAAAACCAAGAAATGCAGGTGAACTGGCCGCCGTGATATAACTGAGAAATTGTTAAAAGCGGCGTTAAACCCCAATCAATCAATGGGTCACAATTAGAGATCATTCCTCTGGCGTCTGTATTTTGGTCATGCTTTGTCTTATTGACCGTCAACACATTATTAGTAATGAAGAGAGACAGAAGTAATAACTTTCACTATTATTCTCTTTTCAGTTTATCAGAATTACATCTCAGTCTAAATCAATATTCCACTGTGGATTTACCTGAGACGACAGAGTACACCAATCTGACCAAACTCTTTGTGAACCAGTGTAGGATAACCAGCTGGGATGATGTTGTGAAATTAGGACGCGCCTTTCCAAAACTCGAGTCATTAATCCTCATACAGACTGAACTAGAAACCCTATCAGATAATGAGGAGAGTTACCGACATTTGTCTAATCTTGCTACATTAAATGTGAGCGAAACCAAACTGAAGTCGTGGGAAGAAGTGGACAAGTTTCGGAAATTGCCCAGACTGACGCATCTTAGAATAACTGGTATACCATTTTTGGAGGTACATGTAACTAGTTTTTATGTTTTGAAACCGTTTCCAACCATATGGGAAATCTAGTAGATTTCTCCATTCCCTACAATGTTTTCTAAAGTCACCTGCTTCAGAAACATCAAAATGTGCCTGCATGTGGGAAATGGTTAACCTTTTATACCCTGGTATAATTGAACAAAGTTGAAACACTGTGGGAAAAGGAGAAGTTGCCCAATTTGTCCTTTCCAGGGTTCTGCATCAGACCATGGTGAAAACACCGGGGAAATGCAGCGAAAATCTCAATAAATAAACTGCGATAGATTTGAAAACACTGTGGGAAAAGGAGAAATCTGCAACAGACCACATTAAATACACCTAGGAAATGCAGAGCAAATTTCTATAAATGAACTATGCAATAGAGTTGATATTTATAAAGTGGTTTGCTTTGAGGGCACTTAACCCTTTCCCTCATATAGACGCTTTCTGACGCCTCTGCAGCAGACGGCTTTTTGAAAACAAAAGAAAAAATTGCTCAAAACGACCAATTTCTTCTTTTGCCACAATGTTTTCCACTTTTAGTCAGATCCATTCAATTATAGAGACTTTCTATTTTTTTACAAAATATGTTCAAAGTCCTGTGCTGCAGAATTGTCGTATGGGTAAATTGTGAATATTATGAAAATTATGTTTTGATACAGTGTTGGAACATTGTGAGAAATAGGAGAATATTGATGGAGTCTTTATCCTGCTTTGAAACATTTTATGTAGAAAGTTGGAAACATAATTTTTTTTTTTTTATATATAGAGCAGTAAATATTGTGAGAATTATTTTGAAATGCTTTCTGCTTCTGAGTCATGGAATGTCATCTGTATCAGGAAAAAGGTTAACATAAAAAACATTGGCCTTACTTACTTATCTCATTCCCAGCAGCAAACAACATTTTCGAAATATTTTGGTTGAAGGAGCAATTACTTGAATTCTCACAAGGTTTTCTATAAATATTTATAATTTGCATATCAAGTTAACCCTTTCCCACATACAACAATTCTGCAGCAGACGACTTTGAACTTATTTCGTCAAAACATAGAAAATCTCCATAGTTTTGTGCAATTTCTTCTTTTGTTACTATGTTTTTAAAAAGCCGTCTGCTGCAGAGGCGTCAGAAAGCGTCTATATGAGGGAAAGGGTTAAGATAGTTACTAAAATGTCGTTTTGAAATCACTTTCCCAATAAGCTTAACTCTTTCAGTGCCAAATTGTTTAAAGTAGACTCTTCGATGTTCAAAAAAGGGCATCTCCATTTCTCATGTAATAAGTGTTTGGGAATATTTAGCTCACCTGTGCACGAAGTGTGTGATCACCTTTTGTCCGGCGTCAAGCCGTCGTGCGTCGTCAACAATTGCCTTGTTAACACTCTACAGGCTACATTTTACATACGATCTTCATGAAAGTTTATCAGAACATTCATCTACATCAAATCTTGGACAAGTTCGAAACTGGGCCATATGAGGTCAAAAACTCGATCACTAGGATAAATAGAATGTTTGTCTTGATGATTTGTAGATGCCACATTTTTTGCTTCAGCAGCTTGAAATTTTTTCAGAATGTTTGTCTAAATGATATCTAGGTCAAGTTTGAATATGGGTCATATCGACTCTAAAACTAGGTCACTGGGCCAAATTTATGGAAAATCTTTTCAACACGCTGGAGACTATATGTTCAGGTGAGCGATCCGGGGCCTCATGGACCTCTTGTTACTTTTGCCTCAATCTTTCAACTTTATTCAATAGTTTTACATTCATTCATGTAGATTTTTCACAACTTGGGATAGATATTATCTAAGTCGTCTGCTGCATAATTGTTGTATGTAAGAAAGAGTTAATGCAATACTTCAGGATTTGGAAGCTAAACAAAGGAGACAACATTTAGTGTCCCGTTTGCCAAGCATCAAATCCCTCAATGGAAGCAAGATTGGTGAAACTGAGAGAGAAGATGCCGAAAGGGCCTTTATACGGTATTTTATGGACCAAGCCGATAAGCCAGCCAGGTAAATGTCATTTCTACCTTGCTTGTATATGAATTCATCTATTCATATGAGGTATTTTTGCTTGTACAGGGATATAACTGAAAAAATGTTAAAAATGGCCTAAACGCCTAACAACAAAACATTGCTTATATGCATATTGCAGACTCAGACAAGCCTGTACATATGAATGGTCCCTTGAATATCTGCTTCTGTACAGAAAATAAGGACCCCACGTAGCGATCATGTTGGAGTGCACTTAAGTACATTTTCTACTTTAGTACCAGTTTGTCACCCATATGTTCTATCTCTGTGATATAAATGAAAAACTGTTGAAATGTCATTTAACCCCAATGAAGCAATATTTGCTTTCATTTCTCCCCTATAACCATAAGTGTTATGCCTAAATGGAGAGAGATCATTTGTTCATACCAAAGAATTTAAAAATGGTCAGTAGCGATGCAGGCTGTCAATCCAGGGGTTGTGAGTTTGAATAGTGGTGAAAGTAGTAAAACACACAGAGAAACCAAAATGGAAATGCAACTAGACCTATTTTTGGCTGATGTGGTTCACATTTATGACAACTCGCTTATCGATATGGATCTGAGCTCTAGATAAGGAGCATTTTGCTTTAATATTCTAAAATCCTTATTTTTTCCGCTAATCCTATGTACTCAAAAGAATCGTCTAAATGAGACGATTCTTTTGAGTACCCACAACATAGGGTTTAGTTGGATAATAAGAGAGATATTGTGGGGAAAAGAGCTGTAAATCCCTCTGCTCAATGGTGTAATAGTAAGAGCTGTTAATTTTAACAATTTCCCACATACATCAACAGATGTCTTTGAAAGCATTTAATCAAAAATGGAATCTCTCGATAAATGAAAGAATATTTATTGAATAAAATTGAAGACATTGTAGTAATTTAAGGTGAAAATGCTCATTTCAATCAATTTCTTCTTTTGCCATATGGTTATCAAATGTAGTCTGCTTCAGATGAGTCAGAATGTGTCTGCAGGTGGGAAAGGATTAAAACATTTGAAATCTGGTCCATCCAATGACGATGTGTTTGTTAAGGGATGAGTAGGTGGATGGTTGAGTATGTTTGAAGACCTTCATTTCTGCACAATAACTATCTTTAGACTAAACTGAATTTCCATCATTGCTTAGCTAGATAGAAAGCCTGGAAATGTTGGGGTCATTTTGTTCAAGATCAAGGTCAATGTTACTAACAATATATCATCAGTGTGTTGTGGAAATAATTGTTGATATGGTTTCATTGCTATGCTACGTTTCTAGTTAACCATTTCCCACAGAATATAAACACTTTCTGAATCCTCTGCAACATACAACTTTTGAAAACATTGTGGCAAAAGGAGAAGTTGCTTAACTTTTGTCACAATGTTTTCAACTCCATTTAATAATTACGGTACCTTTTCATTAACAGATATTTTGGACATTTTCACTAAGGTGATTTTCTGCAGCAAATTTGTTTGATGTAGGAAAAGGTTAACTACATGTCTCATTGACAGGTATGCCGAGTTAGAAGCTGTCTATGGAAAACTTGATCCACTTGTTCATGTCGATCTATCACCAAGGACAACAATGAAACTACTGGTAACAAATCTTACTTGGATTTTCCTAAATGTCTCTTCCTTTTGACCTGCTCTTCATAGAATTACCATTGCATGCCTCTTAACCCTTTCTCTCATATGACAATTCTGCAGCAGACGACTTTGAACATATTTTCTCAAAAAGTGGAACATCTCTAAAATTGAATGGATAACCTATGACTAAAAGTGGAAAACATTGTGACAAAAGGAGAAATTGCTCGCTTTGAGCAATTTCTTTTTTTGTCACTATGTTTTCAAAAAGCCGTCTGCTGCAGAGGCGTCAGAAAGCGTCTGTATGAGGGAAAGGGTTAACCCTTTCCATCATACGACAATTCTGCAGCCCTTCTGGCTTTCCCTCTTTGTTGTTCAGGGTTGTGAAGTTAGCATTACAACTGACTCAATTCTGCAGCCATTCTGGCTTTCCCTCTTTGTTGTTCAGGGTTGTGAAGTTAGCATTACAACTGACACAATGGTGTCAAGATAAATGGACAAGTAGTACTTGTAACTTACCTAGGTAGTACTGGGATATAACAGAGAAAAAAATGTTGAAAGTGGCATTAACCCTTTCCCACATATGACAAATCTGCAGCAGAGGACTTTTAAAACATACCCAAACAAAATTTGAAACTCCCTTTAAATGAAAGTACAATAATTGAGTTGAAAACATGGTGACAAAAGGAGAAATTGCTCGTTCTGAGCAATTTCTTCTTTTGTCGCCATGTTTACAAAAAGCAGTCTGCTGCAGAGGCGTCCGAAAGTGTCTATATGAGGGAAAGAGGCGTTAAACACCATGCAATCAAACAAATCCTTACCTTCCCTTAAATCTTTCCCTGATACAGAAGCCATTTTACACCAATAAAGCAGAGGACATGAAAACATAGTAGGAAAGTTTTCAACGTGACAAGCAATTTTTCCTTTTCCTACAACGTTTTTCCATATGTTACAACTATGTTCTCAGATGTTTTTAAACAGTTGACACTGTCAATATCTTATAAAGTAAAATAAAATATTTTTGTAACGTGACTCTCTATTATTCTTTTCTTTGGACACTTTCAATTTGTAAATGTTTGAAGACATCAAGCGGTGGGGTGAAATAGAATCGTTAATACATGAATAATAATGGAATAAGATTAAAGTCATTAGAATAACCAGGATATAAATAGATTGTGCTCTCTTTCTTTGTTGCTGTCTCTCTTTTCCCTCCCTTACACCTGCTACATAACTAGTATGATATTGTGTGTTAACCCTTTTCAACATGAAGACTTATTTTGATACATCTGCAGCAGACTTCTTTTGAACATGTGGCTAAAGGAGAAATTACTCATAATGAGCAATTTCTCCTCTTGACAAAATGGTGTTTTTTTGCAATAATTATTCTTTTAACTACAGAGACTTTTAAGCTCTTCTATTCGAAGAATATGAAAGCTATTCTACTCACCCTGGCATTGGCGTCACACCTTAATTACAGTTTTGCATGCAAGTACACCATAGCGCAGTAACTACTAGATGTATTGCATTAAAAATTTCTATAATGCTTCCCAATAATTATAATCAAGTTTGATTACTCTATCCTGCATTTTATGCAAGTTATGGCCCTTTTTTGACTTTGAAATTCTGGTTTAAGTTTTGCATGCAACTACATTAAGAGACCATATCTCAGTAACTATTTGATGCATTGCATTGAAACTTTATACAACCCTTCCCAACTATCACATCTATGTATATTATCAATTTAAATAACTCTATCCTGCATTTAATGCAAGTTATGGCCCTTTTTTGAAAAAGTTTTGTGTGCAACTACATTAAGAGTCCATATCTCAGAATTTACTTGATGTATTGCATTGACAACTTTATACAACTCTTCCAAACGATCACACATATGTAGATTATCGATTTAGATAACTATCTAGCATTTAATGCAAGTTATTGCCCTTTTTGACTTAGAAATTCTAGTTGAAGTTTTGCGTGCAACTACATTAATAGACCATTTTCTTAGTAACTTCTTGATGCATTGCATTGAAATTTTATACAACCCATTCCAACCATCCTATCTATATAAATAATCAAGTTATATAACTCTATGCAGCATATCATTTCGTTTTGCTACTATGTTTTCAAAGGTTGTCTGCTGCAGAGGCATCAGAAAGCGTCTGTTTGTGGGAAAGGGTTAATAATTATCCATACTTACCTGCTAGTATGCTTTGTCTGAGGGTTGTTATATTTAAAATTATAATGATATAGGGGGGGAATAAAACAGAAACATTTGAATAGAAAACATAATTCAAAAACAAAACAGACTCATCATGAGTGTTCATTTTCCACTTAATGCTGCGACCGGTACAAGGGGCTTCGAAAGTTGAATCTTTCAGGTTGGGGTATGTACATCCTCACCATTACTTACCATACTTTTTGTAACTAACACGGTTTGGATCAAAGGCATTTCATTTGATGCGACGAACATTGTACACATCCAATCAAATTGCAGAGTAGCGATTTCAATTTCTAAAGAGGATTTCAGCTAAGGGTACTTATGGGAATGCTAATGTACGAAGTAGCCTTGGCAAGTGAAGATGGGGTAATTATAGATCAGACATGTACATAACAGAGATTGCCAGAAATGGGGTAGAAATGATATTGATGGTTTGGCTTTTTTTTTTAAAAATCTGTGTTATTTAAACAGGTAAGATTTGACGAGAAAGCAGAATTGATGGAGATTTGTTTAGAACAGACATTGAGGGATATAAGGAAATCTTTACAGAATTTCACGGGATTGCCTCCTTCAAAAATGAAAGTGTTTCACTTTGAGATATCCCAAGGACAGTTATATAACCAAAAACGTCTCAAACAGTTAGATAAACCACTGTATTTGATGAATTTTAAAGAAGAAGATGAGCTACATATTAATCCGATTCTCAACCTAGGAATAATAGTTACTTGTTATTAGTTCACCTAAGCATAAAGTGCGAGGTAAGCTTTTGTGATCATCCAGCGTTTGGCAGCGTCTGTACGTACGTCTGTTAACAATTACCTATAAATGCTTTCTCATGCTAAACCAATGGACTGATTTAAAAATAAGTTTACAGGATTGTTTCTTAGGTGGTCCTCTTTTAATGTTTTTTAAATAATTTAATTCCAATTAGAACTTTGGTTGCTGCAGCATCAGAAAAGGGGATATTGTTTACATAGAGATATACATGTATAGGGAAACACTTCAAAAATCATCTTTTCTGAAAGAAACTGAAAGGTCTAGAGTTTAGATATTTGGTGTGTAGCATTGTCTGGTGGTCCTCTACCAATATTGTTCAAATTATGCCCCCATCCCGGGGATGACCCTTTTCACATATAGTTATATAGGGAAAAACTCTGAAATCTTCTTATCTGAAACAGAACTTTCAGTTTCCTTATGTCCTATTAATTTGACAAAAGACGCACAACATTGGTTAGGGTTATTTTGCCTGGTGTCAAATGGAGCTATACTTGACATTGGACCTCTTGTATTAGTTTACCTGACCACATTACAAATCATATTGCATAGGTGAGCGACCCAGGGCTATTATGGCCCTCTTGTTTATCATAAGTATGCGATTTTGATTTTAATGTTTTCCTTTTTCTTAAATTGATTCAAATTATCTTTAAGAAAAAAAACTCATTACCATGGCAACTGATTACAGGCAATGTAATGTGTGAATGTGTAAAAAACATAGTAACATGTATTAGCTCCTTTTCTAAGAAAATGTGAAAAATCAGGATATGCATCTCAGGTTGCCATTTGCATTAGTAGCTCTTGCCAAGCAAAGTGTAAGCAATGCATGCTTGGCAATGTTTCATTTTGAAACACTTATACTGCTTTAAAAATAAATCGTGTCCCACTTGCATTCTGACTCATCTGCAGCAGACAACTTTTTATAACATTGTGGCAAAACAAGAAATTGTTCATGATGAGCAAATTCGTCTTTTTCCATAATGTTTTCAACTCTATTCAATAGTTATACCGGTACTTTGATTTTCAGAAATATTCGACATTTGTTTTACCTACCGGTCGTTGTTTTCAAATTTGTTTGCAGTATAGATTTGTTGTAGATGGGAGAGGGTGAATATTGCATGGTCAGAGAAACTTCTCCAGTCAAGCTAGTTGACGCCTCAATATAATGTTATGTGATATGTGTACATAAAGCAGATTATTTTAATTATAATTGGTTGGGTATCAAATATTTAAATTTTGCAAAAAGGAGTATGTAATTTGTACCATATTTACTTGAAGTCATTGAGAATTAAATCTGCTTTCTTTCTGTTATAATTGGTTTCTATTCAAAATTGTTTTAAGCCTTTTCCTCATAAGACAATTCTGCAGCAGACGGCTTTGAACATACTTTGTCAAAAAATAGAAGATCTCTATAATTGAATGGATAACCTATGACTAAAAGTGGAAAACATTGTGGCAAAAGGAGAAATTGCTTGTTTTGAGCAATTTCTTCTTTTGTCACTATGTTTTCAAAAAGCCAACTGCTGCAGAGGCGTCAGAAAGTGTCTATATAAGGGAAAGGGTTAAACACATGTATTAATATCATTAACATTGTTGGGTTTGTTTTACTGTGATAAAATACTAGTCTGGTTCAAATTTGTTTGCCGTTGGATTGTTCTAAGCAGAGTTATGCCATTGATCTTAGAAAATGATTTGGCTGTCAACGGGTGCATTTCTGTTGTTCTAGTTGACAATTTGTTCCTTCTGTTCAGGTAAAATTTGAGGAGAAAGTGGAGATCATTGATGTTGACCTAACACAGACTGTAAAAAACTTCAAGATGTTCTTACAGAATTTCACGGGACTCCCTCCAGCTAAATTCAGGGTGAACTATGTGGAAAACTTTGAGGGGCATTATAAAGACTTCATACCACTTAGACTACAAAGTAAAACTCTGATTTCACTAAACATCAATGAAGGGGATGAGTTCCAAATAGATAGAATTTTGTGACCTCGACCTGAACCCTTTCTGCCAGAATTTTGTGACCTTGACCTGAACCCTTTCTGCCACTAACACATGTTGTGTCTTGAAAACACTGCGACAAAATAAATGAATTGTTCATGTTGAGTAATATTTCCTTTTGCCACTTTGTCCTCAACTTTATTCCATAGTTAAACTTATCTATAGACATTTTCTATATTTTTGAAAGCTGTTTTCCAAATCGTCTGATACAGATTAGATCTAGTTAATTTCAAGATAAAGATGAAATTTAACGCCTTTGCAGTGGAAATTTTGCGAAATTGTTGTGGGTGAAGGAGAAATTTCACCATTTCCCACAATGTTCTTCTGAATCAAGATGTTTTCAGTTACTCAGATAAAGCAATTACAATTTTTTATTGAACCCTTTCCCACAATTCTGAAGCAGACAACCTTGAAACATTTAGGCAAATATACGAAAATTCCCTATAAATGAAATTGTATAAAAATTGTATACAGTTGAAAACATTGAGACAAATGGAGAAATTGATTATTATGAGCAATTTCTCCATTTATCACAATGTTTTCAAGAATTGTCTGCTGCATAAGGCTCAATATGTGTTGTTGTTTTTTTCTTTTTAAAATTCAAAATATTTTTGTACAATTAACAATTTTGTCTTAATTTCATTTACTTTGAAAATATGTAAAGAAAATGTTTCAACATGGAATTTTCTCAAGGTCTTAAAAACTTCTACTGCAGAGGTGTCAACTTCTGTATGTGGGGCGGGGGTAAAGGGCAAACAATGTTTCAAACAGAAAATACAAAGGTTTCCATTGAAAAGGTTTCAGTGTAGTGTGAAGTTAATATTATTTCAATTATTTTATTGGTGTACTTAATATTATTATTTCCTTATTTGACCTCCTCTAACTCTTTCGTTTTGGTATTCCAAAGAAAGGCCTTAGTCAGATGGTTCTTTTGAGTGCCCACACAACATAGGGTTCACTTGAACAATAAGAAATACAGAAAGAACTATGTTAACCCTTACCCTCATACGACAATTCTGCAGCAGACGACTTTGAACATATTTTGTGCAAAAATAGTAAATCTCTATAATTGAATGGATAACCTATGACTAAAAGTGGAAAACATAGTGGCAAAAGGAGAAATTGCTCGTTTTGAGCAATTACTTCTTTTGTCACTATGTTTTAAAAAAGCCGTCTGCAGCAGAGGCGTCAGAAAGCGTCTATATGAGGGAAAGGGTTAAGAACTTTGAAGCTTAACATAGAATATATTATAACGTTTTACTTTAATTCATATTATCAAAGTAATCCTACTACAGTATTCAAGGGCTTGATCCCTGCTTAGGTCATACAAAAGACTTTAAAAATGGTAGTAATGGCTTCTCTCCTTGGCGATTAGGGTTGAGGGGATAGCATTACGACAGAATAAACTGATGGATCAGTGTCAATGTAAAATAATATTGATAGAGCTTGTAATTTACACATAAAATGCTGTGATATAAGTGAAATATTGTTGAAAGAGGCGTAAAACACCATTGAAACAAAAGTATCAGTATCAAAACATCTTCAAAATAATAATCTGGTTTGCTTTACCCTTTCCCTCATATAGACGATTTTCCGACACCTCCTCAGCAGACGACTTTTAAAAGTATTGACAAAAGGTGAAATTGCTCAAAATGAGCAATTTCTCCTTTTGCCACAATGTTTTCTTATTTTTCTTCGGTTATTATACCTTATTATAGGGATTTTCAATATTTCAAAGACGTCTGCTACATAATTGCTGTATTTGGGAAAGGGTTAAATTTAACACATAATTGTAAGAGAAGTCAAGCATTTCCCAACGTTCCAGCAAAATTGTTTCCTACAAAAGTCTGCTGCAGAGTCACTAAAGGTGATCGGTTCCAGGTTAAGCGAGAATGATTTTGAACACATACAACATATCTGCGGCAGACAACTTTCAAAATACTGTGATAAAAGCAGAAATTGCACATTATGAGCAATTTCTCATTTTGCTTCAATGATTTCCAAATGTGTTTGCTGCAGAGGTGTCAGAAAGCGTTTAAATGTTGGAAAGGGTTAAATGTTCGTAAGGTCCTGTTACTTTGACTATGATTCTATCCTTGTTTAAGACTTTTATTCGAAAGTACAGAATGTTATTGAATATGTTTGTTATGTAGATTGTTTTACAGCTCTTCGTATGTGTTTCATTGGAGCCATATCAATTATTGCTATGTGGAATTAAAAAAAAAAAGAAGACTTTCTGTTATTTATTGTTATTGTCGTATTGGAAATTAACATGATGATGGAAGGTTTAATCGCTAAAACGTTGAACACACATGATGTTGTCTGTTTTGTATACTTTTTAGCTCGACTATTCGAAGAATATGAGAGCTTTACTACTCGCCCCGGCGTCGGCGTCTCCGTCGGCGTCCGGTTAAAGTTTTAGGGCAAGTTGGCATTTTCATTCATAAGTATTTGTGCTAGGGCTTTAATATTTGGGATATAGTTATATCTTATACCTTTCTTCACATTGAATGTTAAAGGTACTGAGTGTGACCTTCTTTTTGGGGTAAAAAACATGATTTTCGGTGGTTAAAGTTTTAGGGCAAGTTGGAATTTTTGTTTTTTTGTTTTTTCCTCAATAATTAATTATGCTAGGGCTTTTATATTTGGAATATAATTACATCTAATACCCGTCTTCATATTGTATGCTGAAGATTCTGAGTGTGACCTTCTTTTTGGAGTAAAAGACGTGATTTTGGGTGGTTAAAGTTTTAGGGCAAGTTGGCATTTTCATTTAATTTTTTAATTTTTCTCAATAAGTATTTGTGCTACGGCTTTAATACTTGGAATTAAGTTACATCTTATACCTTTCTTCACATTGAATGCTGAAGATGCTGAGTGTGACCTTCTTTTTGGGGTAAAAAACCTGATTTTCGGTGGTTAAAGTTTTAGGGCAAGTTGGAATCTTTTTTTATTTTTTTTTTCTCAATAAGTACTTATGCTAGGGCTTTTATATTTGGAACATAATTACATCTAATACCTGTCTTCATATTGTATGCTGAAGATTCTGAGTGTGACCTTCTTTTTGGGGTAAAAGACGTGATTTGGGGTGGTTAAAGTTTTAGGGCAAGTTGGCCTTTTCATTTAATTTTTTAATTTTTCTCAATAAGTATTTGTACTACAGCTTTAATATTTGGAATGTAGTTACATCTTATACCTTTCTTCACATTGAATGCTGAAGATGCTGAGTGTGACCTTCTTTTTGGGGTAAAAAACATGATTTTGGGTGGTTAAAGTTTTAGGGCAAGTTGGCATTTTCATTTAATTTTTTAATTTTTCTCAATAAGTACTTGTGTTAGGGCTTTCATATTTGGAATATAATTACATATAATACTTTTCTTCACATTGTATGTTGAAGATGCTGAGTGTGACTTTTTGGGAATAAATAACATGATTTTTGTTTGATTTTAAGAATTTTAGATAAATTCATAATTTTTGGTTACATTCCTTTCTAATTGTGATCATTCATTTATCAAATATAATTCTTCAACATATCAAACGGGTTTTGCATGATGTCAAACATTTGGTAAACCTTTTTTTAAGGTTTTGCTATTTTTGGACTCGGTCAGTTTTAACATTTGCGTTTAGCTCAACGTTAAAGTTTCATAATTCAAATCACTTCATACTCCACACATTTGTTAAGGACCATCGTACAATTAGGTTAGATAACTCCATTGTGTCCTAAATATGGAGTAATGGCCCTTGAATTACTCAGAAAATTTTGCCACAATGTTTTCTAGTTTTTGTCATAGGTTATCCATTCAATTATGGAGATTTTCTATGTTTTGACAAAATATGTTCAAAGTCGTCTGCTGCAGAATTGCCATATGAGGGAAAGGGTTAATAGTACTTAAGTGCAATATAATGAAGTAGTGCTTTATGTGAATAAGCGGCATATAGTCGAGCGCGCTGTCCTCCGACAGCTCTTGTTTGATGTGCAACCTTGTTATGATCTATACATCCTTGGTACCAAGGCTATTCATAAAATATAAGATCATATATTTTATGAATAGCCTGGGTACCGATGATGGATCTATAATGCAGGAACGATGTTAAGGGGATAACCATATCCCCTTGTGCACCTGTTATCTGCTTAAAATATAAGACAGCAGCGAACTTGTCCAGAATTTCTTATTGTGTAAGAAATATTCAAGTGAATTTGACGCTGTTCTCGCGACAACTCGATAGCTTGTTTCATTATTCGTGCGGTGTCGTGAGAGTAGAGACAAGAGAGAACCATCGTCGCAGTATGCTTGTTAATACTAGTGTTAGTGCAATACTGAAGCAGTATACATAAGTGGGGCATCGTGCAATGGTGGATTACGGACACATTTAATTCATGCCTTTCCAGCAGGCAATTATGGTTTAACGTTTGAGAAGAAAACGAAACGGAAATGACTGATTCTCCCTGGCCTACCATCTTGTAACTGTAAACAGATTTTTGAGTTAACCCTTGCCCACATACGACGATTCTGAGCAGACGACTTTGAACATATTTGTCAAAACATAAAAAAATCTCTTTAATTGAATGGATAACCTATGACTAAAAGCGGAAAACATTGTGGCAAAAGGAGAAATTGCTCGTTTTGAGCAATTTCTTCTTTTGTCACTATGTTTTCAAAAAGTCATCTGCTGCGGAGGCGTCAGAAAGCGTCTATATGAGGGAAATTAGGTTATATTCGTATAAAAGCCAAATGTACAACTAAATATGGTGAACGCCAGACACGTGTCGATCGTAGTCTATTTAACCATAACACAAGAGGACCGCTTTGATCCTACATTGATCAACTGGTTTCAAACTACTGAACTAGAAATCCGATGCTTCTATTTATCTAGGGGTCTCTCAAGTTCGTGAATAGAAGCATTAAATCAAAGTGCTGAAGCGCTAATGGTATAGGGGCATATGTAAGTTGAAAATATATGGCATAGATAATATAGACAAACATTGTTGAAACAATAAACAATGACCTTTAAAACAAACCAAACCAAAAATGTGTGAAGCAACACATACTGCCTGCCAATAACATATACCTTATTTATCAAAGTTTGACCCTTTTCTTGTATAAAGAAAATAAATCAGGAAGGACAAAAGATTGACAAAAAACCGAGCAGCGACCCGTAATTAAAATATCACTAAAGATCCACAATGTATATTGTTATCATGCTGATAAATGAAAGACAATCAAAAGCATGCTAGAGTTATGTTTCTTTTTGCACTGCACATCTGTAGCTCTGAGTTCCATATACACCAAGTCTTAAATTGATACATTGGACATCTATTGAGACAATAACCGAAGAAATGAAAAAATGAGTTTACACCTAAAAAACCAGATCAGATTTATGTTCAAAATATTGTATCGATCTCCTAATCCCAATATATACGTGTGACGACTTTGAAGTGGATCCGCGAAACAGAAACAAAGTTTTGACCCATTAATGCAAACCGTAACGAACAGACGAACGGATGGATGAACACAAAGACGGACAGACAGTCAGTCGCTCCGGACAAAGTACACAGCATTGGGAAGCACTCATTAACGAACAAGGGCATTTTACGGAACGCATGTGTTGCATGCGAAAGTCATATAATAAGTGAGAACATGGAAAGACAAAAATATACACACTCCAAACGCAGCATGCTAAAGTTATGGTAATGGTGCACTGCAAATATGTAGGTCATAGGTTACCTACAAATCAAGTTTGAAATGGATACAATGGAAATTAATTGAGACAATCGCTGAACTAAATAAGGAAAAATGGAGATAACTAAAATAATCAGACCAGAATTATGTACTTTGCCGTTCTCCTGATCACACGGTATAAGTGTGACCTCTTTGAAATAAATCTGCCAAACAGTAACAACGTGTTGACCAATACATGCAATTCATGACGGACGGACGAATGCACATTCAGGCAGACAGCCGGCCGGACGTCGGATTATACCACCAAGCTTTACAGACAGAGACAACTCATAACGTATTGATTACAGAAGTCGTACAAGGTTAATTTACAAAAACCTATTTAGACTACATTTCTAGTTTATTTGTCAACAGAAACATCTAGGACTAGATAACACGTTGACGGTCGTTGAGTCTTCAATTAACGCAAATGCATATACATTATAAATTTGTCCCAAAATCGCTAGAAGCGCCTCCATTATAAAATAAATAATGACCTTGCGGTTATAACTCGTGTGTATGTTGACATTTTCGGCCAAATTTCTTTCCGACGTTTGACAAAAGTCAATGCGACATGCGTCATTCGTCTTTCACCAATGGGATGTGGAAAAGTAGCCAGTTGGTTGGGAAGATTGTTGTGTGGAGTACTGGTGTGATAAAACCAGGAAATACATTTGTATGTGAACTGGCCGCCGTGGTATTAGTGAGGAAATGTTAAAAAAGGCGTTAACCCCAATCAATCAATCAATGTTGAAATTAGCTTATCTCTAATTTGTAGATTTAATTTCTATTTCCTATTTTGAATAGTGATGAAAATATTGTGGAAAAAGACAAACTTACTGATTATCATTCATCTGTTAAGGTGAGTCAAATGTGTCTAAAAGGGGCAAAGGTTAAAATAATAACTGTAGACAAATGTTTTCGTTATCTAGGTTAAAGAAAAAAACATTGATTCATGTTTCAAAGCATTGTTTGGAAAGGAGGAATTGCTCATTGTCAGCAATTGCTCCGTTCGCAAATACACTTTCAACATTCGTATGTAACTAAGTAGCTATAACGGAAACGGTTCAACCCTTTCCCGCTTACAGTCGCTTGTTGACGCATGAGCAGCAGATGGCTGCAAAATTGTTTTTCGTGACTCATTTCCTCTTTTTCCACAAGGGTTTCAACTATATATTTTCCCCTTGATGTAAGGCAAAATTGCTCGTTATCATTCATCTCTAGCATGTTATTCAACATGTGTCGAGTAAAAGAATGTCCATAGTAAAACGTTCAAATATGAAAATAATTAATTTGAAACGTGTTTGAAAGAAAGCATTGTGTGAAAATGAGGAATTTCTCATTGTCAGCAACAGCTCCATTTTCAACAATATTTTCAATATTCGAACTGTTATAGTATCACGGAAAGGGTTCCGCTTCCACGGGGAGGACGTAACCATTTTCCGCTTACAGATGTGCAGCAGACGACAATCGAAAACATTGTGACAAAAGGAGAAATTTCTTATCGTAGGCAATTTCTACTTTTGCCAAAATGGTTTCAGCTCCTTTCAATAATTGTATTTACAGTGATTTGCAAATTTCTCTATATGAGTAGACTGTTGTAAACTAATGGGGTCACAGCACGATCGACGTTACCTAACACCACTGACATTGAGGTCAATCATAGTTCAGAGTGTGTTTCACGCGTTGGATCTATTTTGTCTCATTAATTAATGCAAGCGGAGGGTTTTTCGTGATTCGGTCGAACCAATGAAATCGTTGAAAAGGCAGATTATAACCAATCAAAACCCGATTTTGGTGTAGGTATACACATGTGGTGTGTGGTTGCAGCTTTAATCCGACTTTTCGAAAGCAGCCTGAGTATGGGATAGGCGCGAAACGCCCCTATCCCAAAAACCCTACACTCTAGAGAACTAAATGAACCTTTAGACATCAGAGAATAGTGACACACGTTACATGAACTGAGTAGTTATTAAGCCATATGCAAACCTAAACATGGTTACCGCCACACATATGTCGATTAGGGGAGCTCTCGTGCCCAGAGGCCCTTGTCACCGGAGAAGAACATTCTTTTTTTTTGTCACGGGAGTGGAACGCCGGCCTTTAGTAGGCGGGTTTCTCGCAGAGTCCGCCGCGTATATTAGGGGAGCACTCGGGCCCAGAGGCCCATGTTACCCACTTTGTTTTGTTCTTTTTCGTCACGGGAGTGGAACGCCGGCATTTAGTAGGCGGGTTTCTCGCAGAGTCCGCCGTGCGTATTATGAGAGCTCTCGGGCCAAGAGGCCCTTGTCACCTGAGTGGCCGGGGCCGCATATGATATAAGGCAGGTCCCGACGTCTACCTGCGCTTACGGCCAAGTACTGGCCTTGTTTAAAGCGAGCACTCCGCTACTGATAGAGGAAATGTGAGCAGCAAGCACTCCGCTGCGGGTAGGGGAAATTGGAGCCGGGGCAGGTCCCGCCAGCTTACGGCGAAGTGCTGGCCCTGTTTCAAGCGAGCACTCCGCTTTCGTTTAGGGGAAATGCGAGCCGGGCCCGGAATTTGCTATTAGGCAGGACCCGCTGTCTACCCACTCTTACGGAGAAGTGCTGGCCTTGTTTCAAACTATTGTAGATCACGCATATGGTAGGCTCTACGACATATATTTAGATGCCCTGTTACAGTTTCCTGTACATACGCAGTAAAGTACGGATCGCGTAAAAACGTATTGTCGTCACTTTTATATTATTTAAATTTCGTCCTTCACTACGCTAGGCTCTTCCCCTATGCTTTAAATCCAGTCAACCTTTAGAAAGGCGTGACGATAAAGAAGTGTAACATGAAGTGACATTTCCTTTTTTTAAATATCCGGATTGGATTTCACTCTTTTCAAAACAGCAATAACTTTCAGAATAATTGTGGTTGGCGTTACATTCATCTAATGGCAACTTGTCTAGGATATTTCTTATTTTTGGGCTTTGTTACTGCGCCCTGAATGAACGATGAACGACAGTTTCTCAAAATTGAAGTACGTATGCAAACATTTGACACAATTGTCGTCTCTTTCTGCGTGAGCTTTCAAAATACCATGTCACCTCTTGGAATATTCGTGTGTTATCGTGAGGTCTCCAGTTCTTTGTCTAAAAAAAAAACCTGCATTTTCTTAACCCCGCAATTGCCACACTGTCTGTCAATGCACATGTCTAGCTAATAAGTGATCAAATCGCCATTTGATTTAAATACACACAGATTTGCCCATCATCATAATCAAAGAGTCATATATCTTGCAAGCTGGTGAATCCTCATTTTTAATTATACTTTTCTTCACGGTTCTTCTGCGTTTAAATATTAACTTTGTTTCCTGTAGTTCTCTATCCAGAAGTGAAAGATTAGTTTTTCAGTGTATAATGGAATGTCGTCAGAGCGCGTCTGTCTCTTGGTGTGGATCAACACTGACGAGTTAGGTGTTTTAAAACACCCTAGTCCGTAAACTGGTCGACTTTATCTGAGTTTTAAAAAACACCCTAGTCCATAAACTGGTCGACTTTATCTGTGTTTTAAAACACCCTAGTCCGTAAACTGGTCGACTTTATATGTGTTTTAAAACACCCTAGTCCGTAAACTGGTCGACTTTATCTGTGTTTTAAAACACCCTAGTTCGTAAACTGGTGGACTTTATTAGTCGCCGGGCAGAAGCCCGCGACTTCTATTTTTAATAGGTTTTCGGAAATCACATGGGAGGGCGGCTTATTATTAGAAAGAAACAAATCTAGATGATTTGAACATATTACATTTGTGGTTGTTTACGAACACTAATAAATGACACATCTAAAATGAAATAAATATTCCGATTTTTTAATGTTTGCAGTTTTTGTGGCGATTGTTTGACAATCGCCACAATGCTAACAGAAACAAAAACAACGAAAAATATTTACATAGTCGGTTTTGAACAATCGGTTGATGTTTTTTTTCCTTTCTGCAAACTAATTTACTCACATCCGTTATAGTTCCATCATTGATGCAGAGACGTGATAATAATAATTATGTCAGTGCTACTTTGGTACCGGATTGTTACTAATATTTGAGTTTTATCGAGACATTATCTACATAGAGTTAAAATATGTAAATATTATCTTCGTCATGATTGGGCAGATAATAAATATCATTGCGCGTTCTATCTGCCTTGTACATAACTCTGATGATACTCAAATCTGGAAATTCCAAAAGATTCTATAAATAGCTCGCGAGACTGGTTATCTCAATATTATAAACGCTTTATTGTGTATTAGTTTAAATATATGAAAGCACCTAGATGATAAGACTGGTTTACAAAGGTTTAAAGGACACACGATGTCAGTGTGTACACACGTTATGTATACACGTCTGCACGTTCTAGAGTCAATTAGCAATCAATGCTGAAAGTGTAGCCTAATTTAGTTTGGAGATCGAGCATTATAATATATGCTTATATTTTTATAAATTGAACAGCCCTGTGTTCCATAGTCACAAAACTCAAAACCTGTTTTGCGAAACCTATATAGGTTTTGTCGATATACCGTTCCTTAGTCGGTTAACCAAACATATTCTACCTGTTTTCCATTCATAAAAACAGGTAGGTTTCGTTCCGTTTGATAGGCATAGCTTAAACTATTTATGTTGTGTTTACTATGGAACACACGACAGCTTGGCAAATAGTGAAATTGTGCTTTTTGAGCATGTTTTGTGTTTGTTTTTGCACTCACATTATTTGAAGCAGTTTAACAACCTCAGAGACATATAAAATACACTATATATGTCTCTGACAACCCTCAATCATGCAATGTGAAGGGACTAAATTGAACAGACCTGTTTAATATCGGACATCATTGAAACAAACACCAAACTAATGGATACTGTTTTCTCTCCTTTCTTGATAATTTAGTCATTTCTAAAGTGTAAAAAATATTTTATCTTAATATGGCCTAGCGACCTGGTGATGAACATGTGATTACCCGAACAATTTAGATTACAAATAGCCATTCTAATGAGCTAAAACGGTAGTCTATCGAATACCAACTAGATTTTTCATAACTTTGGAATGGACTAATTTTGAACACATCATGACCAATTTCAGAACGTAACTAAAAAATCACGAAGACAACATTCTGGCTAACTAACATTATTCTACTGTCAAAAGATGCAGGGTTGATACATTCTCAAATTTACTTGCACCAGAGTCATCGCAAGCCCTACACCGATATACTGCTTGTTACTTTGCAGGATTTTCCATACGATCGCCACTACAGTGCCATTGGCGCTTTGATTTTTATTTCACTCGCATTTAAGTTTTTTGTCTTATTTACGAAGACAAAAGTGGTCCCTTCAAGACGTGAACCAACACCCCCTAATGCAGACTCTTATGTGTCATCATTGAGGTCAATTTCGGATTCTCCTTTTAATAGCAATTTTAACTTACTAAATGTTGTTTTCATGTTCAAAGAGATGTCTTGATTTGTGTAGAATTCATTTAATGATGTTAATCCATGAATATCTAAAGTAGGAACTGTTTCTAAGCTAAATATAGACCCTATTCTGTTGTGTAGTTTCGTGACCTTTAACATCGATTTTCGCGCATGCGCATTTCGATATGAAAAAGCGAGTGATATTATTTTATTTTAGACAAGTACAAGACGAATGTTTGACGCAAAGCGTCAAAGAGAAGCCGCAATATTTCGTTGTACATGTAGAAATAAGAAAAAAAGAACATTTTTAAATCCACAAACAATAGAACAATTTAAACTGTAGACGGTAATTCTAATATATTTCTCCTTTTGAAGACTTTTGTTTTCTTCAAATTACCTCCCTTTAAAGCAATACCAGGATATTTACCTTGTGATTCGAATAAGATTGACAAACATTGAAATTATATGAATGAATACTATTATTTAAATAAGTAACAACAGCAAAATTAAATTTAAGCCAAGATAAATGTGTACACATTTCGTTAATTTTTTATAGATACCCTAATGTATAGGTATGAATATAAAATTTATAAGCAAATGTTTTCATTTCAACGTTCCTAATGTTTGAATGGACTAAGGAAAGTCAAGAATACATAAATAAATCAATGCAGTCTTTTCCGGCGACATTGATGCCTTGCATCAACTTTCTCTTGTCTGTGTTTTAAAACACCCTAGTCCGTAAACTGGTCGACTTTATCTGTGTTTTAAAACACCCTAGTCCGTAAACTGGTCGACTTTATCTGTGTTTTAAAACACCCTAGTCCGTAAACTGGTCGACTTTATCTGTGTTTTTGCAACTGCGAACAATGTACACCAAGACCAAGACCAGCCTGCAAATTCGTGAAGTCGTTTCTAGGTCTTAATTGTTTGATACTCGCTTTTTTTTTTATCCTTACCAAATAGTATTCCGTAACAGTACAGGAAGGTGTCAGAAATCAGTGACGACGCTTACGGTTGCAGGAATTCCATCGGTAAAACCCCCGTTTCAACATACAACAATTCTACTGGAGACGAATCTGAAAATAAGCTGAAATATTGAAATTCTATAAGTATTTAATTTATTCGAAAACATTGTGGCAAATGGATAAATTGCTCATAATGAACAAGTTGTCCTTTTGCCAAAATGGTTTCAAAAATCGTCTGTTGCAGAGGCACCAAAATGTATCTGCAGGCGGGAAAGGTTTTAAGTGTTTAGGGGAAAATAGTGTACCCATATTTGATTCACGTAAAAACTCCAGACATCTGGACATGAAGCATTACCACTTTCATTATCCGTTACCATTTACCTCATACAGCATATCTGTCGGAGAAGATTTTGAAAACATAGGCCAAATTATGGGAACTCTCCGTATATATGAAAGAATTTGAATTGAATATAGTTGAATCTAACATTGTTACAAAAGGGAAAATTGTTCATTCAAAAGCCGTCTGCTGTATATGCATCTTCGTGTGCGGAATGGTTAACAATAACCGGCTGCAAGAGGACCTAACGTTTTATGTTCACTTAGACCTGTGTTGTTCTGGTTCGTCTCAACGGTAGTAATTCGTAATGAGAGCCGAGCCCCGGTAGCTCAACCGGCATCATCGCGGGTTTTCAATCCATGGTTGTGAGTTCGATCCTCAGCTCGTCCAACCTTCTTTCCGCGTTTTACAAAAGTATATGTGAAAAGAAAGCGCCAGTCGGTTGGAACTTTAAGTCTTTAGATTGGAGAAATGTTATGCGAAAGCGAGGAAACACATATGGGTATGTGAACTGGCTTCCGTGATATGACTGAAACATTGTTGAAAACGGTGTTAGACCTCAATCAATCCATCAATCGATTTCATGAAAGAGGAAACGTATAAAACACTTTGAAATCTCAGATCACAGAATGAAATTAAAGATTAGTTAAAACAAACGACACGAGGACCTATGCAATAGAACATTTCAAATGTAACATATAACACACATTACGTACATTATTATCTTGTTTTAGCAAGGGGCTCTTTAGAGCCAAAATCTTTAGTAGGCGAATTCCGAAGACACTCATCGAAATATAGACTAGAATCAATCCCTACTGTTAAAGTCGTATTACAATATCGGCAATGAGTTAATTCAAATATCTCTTTCTACAGAAGCTCTCCATTACTGATCACAATTTCGAATTCAGAGATATGTCTTAATATTGGTAAATTGTATATAGTGTCAATGAAAGTACATGCATCTGTGGAATATGTTTTAAATATGAATGAACTGGTCCCAGTTTAGATAAAATCTACAGTATCGTACCGCCAACATAGTCTGTCACTAAAAAATAAAATGCGGTAACTTATTGGGATAAAACCGGAAAAGGGATTTGATTTGACATCACTTACGCACAAGAAAGAACTCCAAAGTAATATGATGTTGAAATACAGGAATTACAGAATTGAAAATTAAAATGTATTTCTACGCTGTCAACAAAAACATGTACATGTCTGCGAATCGAGTCGAAGCAGCTTCTCGATTCCGAATAAATTCTTTGTTTACAGATAGTCAAGTACCAGTGATAAAATATAAACCAAACGAAAATCAAATAATTTAAATGAAAATTATAAATAGTTAATATTTTATATACCGGACTATTTTCTGACAGCGAAAACCAGATTTTCTTTCGGTGTTACGTCATGTGATAAAAATAATCTGACATGCGTTGTCATTTCATATAAAGTTTGAATAAACGAGTACAAGAAATGTGTCATTATGCGATCCTCTGGCTCGGTCTTGGACGAGTTTAATAACATTTTATGAAATGACAACAAATGTCAGATTATTTTTATCACATAACGTAACACCGAAAGAAAATCTGGTTTTCGCTGTCAGAAAATAGTCTCAACATGTAATACTTAATAAACTGGTAACTAATCACACAGAAAAGTATTTTTATAACCGATAATGGTCCCTTTACCTCGTCCATCTATCGTGACGTTTGTGTTTACCGGGTACACGTTCTCAAACATTTGCGGATGATTACAAAAATAATTCTTCGGTTATGTTAAATTACACGTGTGACATATAAAGAAATACGTAATGGATATATTAGATCGGATACAAGCAATGTCATGTGATCAAATTATATAACAAATTGACACACTTTAAATAACTTTGACTGGTTAAGCTAAATATTCTGAAAAGACGAGGGAAAACATGTGGTTGAGCTATTTTTTAGTAACAAATCATGTGTGGCAAGGTCTAAAATGCGGACGCGTTCTGCGGACAATATAAACAAAGAGAGAAAATGGAAACAATGTAGAATACAGATGAAAATAGCGGACGCTATAATATATTTGTAATAGATCATATTTAAAGATTTAAAGAAACATTATTAGCTCACCTGTGCACGAAGTGCAAGGTGAGCTATTGTGATCACATTTTGTCCGGCGTCCGTCCGTCGTGCGTCGTGCGTCGTGCGTCGTCAACATTTCAGCTTGTTAACACTCTACAGGCTACATTTTGCATCCAATATTCATGAAAGTTTATCAGAACATTCATCTCCATCAAATCTTGGACAAGTTCGAAACTGGGCCATATGAGGTCAAAAACGAGGTCACTAAATCAAATTGAAGGGAAATCTTGTTAACATTCTTGAGGCCACATTTTCAACTTGAGCATGTTGAAACTTTATCAGAATGTTTGTCTTGATGATATGTAGGTCAAATTCGAACATGGGTCATGTCGGGTCAAAAAGTAGGTTACTAGGTCAAATTGAAGAAAAATCTTGTCAGAATGTTTTACTTAAAAATATTTAGGTCAAGTTCGAATATGGTTCATATTGGGTCAGAAACTAGGTCACTAGGCCAAATTGAAGGGTAATCTTGTTAACACTGTAGAGGCCACATTTTCAAATTGAGCATGTTGAAATTTTGTCAGAATGTTTGTCTTAAAGATATCTAGGTCAAGTTTAAATATGGGTTATATTGGGTCAGAAACTAGGTCACTAGGCCAAATTGAGGGAAAATCTTGTTAACTCTGTAGAAGCCGCATGTTTTGCTTCAGCAGCTTGAAATTTAGTCAGAATGTTGAGCTGAATGATATCTAGGCCAAGTTTGAATATAAGTCATGCCGGGTCAAAAACTAGGTAACTAGGCCAAATTGAAGGAAAATCTTTTAAACACTTTGGATGCGGCATTCTTTGCTGAAGCAGCTTGAAATTTGGTCAGAATGTTTGTCAAAATGATATCTAGGCCAAGTTCGAATATGGGTCATGCCGGATTAAAAACTAGGTCACAAGGCCAAATTGAAGGGTAATCTTGTTAACACTCTTGATACTGCATTTTTAACTTGAGCATGATGAAACTTTATCAGACTGTTTGTCTTAAAGATATATAGGTCAAGTTCGAATATGGGTCATAAACTAGGTCAATAGGCCAAATTGAAGGAATATCTTGTTAACTTTTTTTTTTGCTACAGCAGCTTGACATTTAATGAGAATGTTTATCTAAATGATATCTAAGCCAAGTTCGAATATAGGTCATATTGGGTCAGAAACATTTTTGCTTTGAGCAAGTTTGAAATTTGTCAGAATGTTGTCTTGATGATATCTAGCCCATGTTGGAATATGGGTCATATCAGGTAAAACAAAATATAGACCACTAGGCCAAATGAAGGAAAATCTTGTTAACACTGTGGAGGTTGCATTCAGAATAATTGTCTTGCTGTGTTTTGCCTTGCAGTACATTGTATAATTAAGGTGAGCGATCCAGGGTCATCATGGCCATCATGGCCCTCTTGTTTAAATCGTATTTAGTATTACATTTGAAGGCACATTTCGATGGCTTCATGCAAAACGGTTGTAACTACCTCTTGAAATAAGATGTAGTTACAACCGCTTCGCATGAAGCCCTCGATTTGATTGTTGATTACAATTTATGTTAATGACGATTTTCAATTTTGTAACTGGAGTATAATGCCTTTTATTATCTTTTGATTGGATTGTAGTTAATTTGACAGTATGATACTGCAAATGTTGTCCGTTGTGTGATCTTATTCATTAACACATGTTCTCCTTATCAATGTTATGATAGAAATACATTTAATTTGGCCAATTAACAGATTTTCAATCAATGTCTGATTGGCTGCTTCAACGTAATTGCCAATGAAAAATAATTTTAATTTACATTTGATCTTGTTCAATGTTATCTATTAACATGTCCTCCATGTTCTATAATGCCCGCAGTTTCCTCTATGTTCTATATTGTCCGCAGTTTCCTCTATGTTCTATAATGCCCTCAGTTTCTTCTATGTTCTATATTGTCCGCAGTTCTTCTATGTTCTATATTATCCACAGTTTCTTCTATGTTCTATATTGTCCTCAGCTTACTCTATGTTCTATATTGTCTGCGGTTTCCTCTATGTTTTATATTGTCCTCAGTTTCTTCTATGCTCTATAGTGTCCGCAGTTTCCTCCGATGTTCTAAATTGTCTACAGTTTCCTCTATGTTCTATATTGTCTGCAAATTCCTTTATATTCTTTACTGTCCGCACTTTCCTCTATATTATAATTATCCTTTTCATTTCTGTCTCATAAATTCCTCAAATCAGTGGTGCAAACGTCCTTTGACACCTCTGCAACCAATTATTTACAAAATGTTGTGATATTAAATTAATTCAAAAGCATTGTATTTAATTATTCACCTATTGTTAGTGAAACCCTATTAGAAAATAATTTGATTGAGTGTATCATGTTTTACATACAGTATTTTAAGTTCAACTCCTATATCATTCAATATATGAACATACCAAAGTGCTTTTGTTAAGTGTCCTTGTTAGCCTTTTGGGATCGGCAAAACCATGTCCAAATGTAATCAGCAGTAGCCCTTTTGCTGTGGTCACTTTCAGTGCTTTGATTACATTACTCGAAAAGACTGGAATTAGTCCCTATTATCAGGGTATTTCAATACTATTGAAATACCCTACTATTATTAAATATTATTTCAATATCAGCAATGAATTACCCCAATCGCTCTTTCTATAGAAGCTCCACATTATTAAACAGCAGGATTCCTTTAATTTCCGAGAGATTCTAGATTTGGAAGAGGGTATATATATATATATATATACGTGTGTATCTCTAAACACCGGGAACTACGAGTTTCTCTATATATATAGTGCGACAATGCCCGAATGGAGCACATGAATTTTTCAAAAGATGCAGTTTGTCATCGTATTCGACGTCGGTACTTTTCCAGAAAAACTAAGAGTTGTATTTCGGTGTATGTGATGACGTTTTCCGGAAACATTTCAGTTCATTCCGGTAAATAAGGGCCATTCCGGTATTTCAAAAGAACATCATAATGTAGCGTCATACATCAAACCGAGGCTCCATTAATTACGGAAGGAAGACCACCTTTGTTCGAGAATTCAAGGCAAATTTTCAGGTATAATCTTTGAAATGGGGTAAAATGAACTTCATACCAGAAGTTTTTTATCCCTTATTTGTCTTATGACATAAATTAACTAGATGTTATCGAAACAAATGGATTTGAAGGCATTGTTTTCCCACAATTGGTTTTCGTGCCCTCCATTTTCCGGCCGGCATGCATGCGCAGGACATTTTCAAATAAAAAGTGTTTGAAAGAAAGAAAACCGGTATTATCTTTCTCCAAACCGATTTTCCTAGCGATGTCTATATAATTAATGTATTCATAGTCCTTTTCGGGAAAGAAATGTTCTCTCTAATTAGCTGTTTTGTCTGAAGGATTTTCATGTTCAGATGCAGAATTGAGGGAATATATTTTTTTATATGATATCTGTAAGTTTACAGATTATATTATATGATAAGACAGGAATTTATATTTCATTTATATCAAGATCACTCATGGACAACAATAGTTAACCATTTCACTTCTTTATTCTGTTTCAAGAAATCTTGTTGCCTTTGAACGTGTATTACCTTTTTCAAACTGACATTTTATTCAGAAACCAACATAAACCACATGTGCTAGAAATGTTCCTTTATCTTATAAAGAACGTTGAACATTTTGAAATGTTCTAGGATTTCCAAGCCCATAACTTATATAGACTCTTGTGCGTCGGCGTTGCAACTTTGGTTAAAGTTTTGCATGGAAGGCTTTTTCTCACAAACCACAGATGCTATTGCTTTGAAACTTCATACACTTATTGGAAATCATCAAATGACCTTTTAGGACAAGGTTCACAACACTACATCATATTATGTCACAATTATGTCCCTTTTTGGACTTGGAAATTTTAGTTAAAAGTTTTACATGTGAGATACTGTCATGGACATATCTCGGTAACCACTAATGATATTGACTTGAAACTTTATTCATGTCTTCAGGGGTGTCAGAACGTCAAGTTAGACTCTTGTATTAAATTCAGTACAAATTATGGCCCTTGTTCGACTTTGACAATTTGGTTAAAGTTTGGCATGCAAGGTACTAGTATCATGCACATATCTCAGTCATTAACCACTGTTTACTATATAATCAAATGGCAAATAGTTGAGCATGCTGTCTTATGGACAGCTCTTGTTAATAATTTATAATCAATAATAGGTTTAACATTCATAATAATTACATACTAACTAGGGGTCGAAAAGTTGTGTAAATCGTGGGTTGAAAAGTCAGGGGGTTGAATAGTCCAAACACGTCGCAATGTTCATAATTTACCCTGGACATATTTCAAGAAATATTAAAAAGTAATCATGTTGTTACTAGAATCTTGAAATGGAAGCATATCAGGAATACAAAGGGTGGACGGAAAACCGATTCATTGAAGTCTTTCTTCCATCCATGAAGCTTTCAAGTGAATAGATGTTGATTGAATAATTCATATTTTGATGTTTTTTGTTGATTAAGTTCAAATCAACCACATATCTATGAATTTTTGTATTTAATAGTAACTGTTGTCATCTTATGTTTTTGTTCAGTTCAAATTGACCACATGTCTTTGAATTTAGTAGAATTTAATATTGAATATTATCCCTTTCCCTCATACAACAAATCTGAAGCAGACCACTTTGGAAACACAAAACAAAAACATGGAAAATCTCTATAAAAGAAAGTATAAGTATTGAATAGAGATGTGAACATTGTAGCAGAAAGAGAAATTGCTCATTACTTGTATGTGGGGAAGGGTTGCTGGAGATATATGTTCTAAAATAGCTTAATGTATGAAAATATTTTTTCTAGGTTAATTTTTGAGCTCACTGAAACTTTCCCAGATCTCTGCCATTGGTAGAGGTGACATTGTAAACAAAATGTCTAACACTTTCTGAGGCCTCTGCAGCTGGCAACTTTTGATAACATAGTGGAAAAAGGAGAAATTGCTCATAATGAGCAATAACTCCTAGTGCCACAATGTTTTAAACTTGATTAAACCTTTTTTACTTTCATTTATTTCCTTTTCAAAGAAAAAAAGTCAGGGTATTGTAATATCCTTGGCGTCGGTGCAAAATTATAACCTTTCAGCATAAGGTAAACGTTTAAATTCTTATCTACAATTAACTTTCAATTAAGTCCACAGACAGAAATTATCAGGTCATATGACAATTCTTGTTTATTATATATTATTGCCTGGTTGGCAGTTATTAAAATTTCATATTTGGAACAAACTGTAGAACCATTCAGTGATTCATAGCAGTTTATCTGTATTCCTTTTGCACGTTGAAATGACTCTGTGATATGACCAACTGCTTTTCAAAGTGGTGTGAAACACCATACAAATATTGAAACTGACCTTGTCACTTGACTATTTAGTATGTGAGCACCCTAAGGGCCTGGCAGGCTGGCACGCTATTTAAAAATTAAAAATGTGAATCCTATTATATTTAGACCAGGGGTGTAACTTCCTCGTCAGCAAGATTTGTCCCACGTTTGCATTTTGGTCCGATACAAAATAAAAAACCAATGATTGAACAAAGCTCTATGTAGCTAAATGGTATTTTTTCTGCAAACAGTTGGTTAATTTACGATCACTGGTCTTAAAATCAAAACACTAACAGTGAAATTTGACAGGTTGGACACAGGTCTTTTTTTTCATTGCCAGGCTCCTAAGGTGAGCACTAGTTTCCATAGAAACGTTTTTGTCTTTTTAAAATGTGACACTTGAATATACCATGAGGGCTATACCATGATTTATACAATGTACTTTATAACAATTATAATAAATATTCATGAGCATTTCTCTGATGGCAAAGCATAAAGTCATCTGCTGCAGAAAGTAAATGCCAATTTGATGAGGAAAAAATCTTAAGATTTGCAAACATTTTCTAGAAACATCCTACACATTTCTAGAATTTAAATATTTTCAGGCATTAGTGGACTTTCTTAAACACAAAGAACAGTTCTGAGTTGATTTTTTTTATTTTGCACTGATTTTTTTTGCAATTGGTTTAGTATTTAGTTTAAACTTAATTATTTTACACCAATTGCGAAACAAGCTTGAAGCTTATATTAATAACGCTTGATGTCTGCTTACTGGAGACATAACCAGTACTCGTAATGTTTGTATGGTAAATCACAAAGGCAGAACCCTCTCATCACAGGATTCTAACCCGGGACCTTGGGTACGAGAGGCAGATGCTCTACCACTGTACCACTGATTCAGTTTTTGTTGTTGTCATTAAAAAGAGAATGACCTTTGTGAAATGTTGTAAATCATGGTATAATCCTCATTCAAATACCTTCTTTTCCTTAATTATACAAGGAGAATTTTTGTTGTTTTCATATTTTTTGTTTTGTTTATTGTAAGGCTCTTTCCCAGGTTTTTGAAGGTACAGCAGTTTTAGCTAGACTTCTATAATCATCCAAGGCTAGCTTGTACCCCGTCATCCATTTCAATACCATTGACTTGTGAGCCTCTGGTTCCTAAGACTTGTTTAATTTATGCTGCCTCAGTTTAGTAACAGACCAGTGAAAATCTGAGGTGCATGAATTACCTGTGTCCGTTGTTGCATGTTGGAATATATTGGCAGAGCTTTAGATAAGGGGCGTTTTTCACGTTCTAAAATCCTTATTCGACCCTCTAAGTCTAACCCTATGTTTATTGGTACTAAAAAAATACTCTGAATGAGAGGATTCTTTTTAGTACCCATATCATAGGGTTTGGTTTGATGATAAGAAAGATATTGTGGGGAAAAGAGCTGTACAACCCTCCTTATCTGGACCTCTGTGGTGGTTCATACCTCCATTGGTGTTGACTTTGGAACAAGTGTGTGAGTTACTGCTCTTAGATATATAATGGAGTTGAATCTTTTAAAATATTTTATATATAAATGACCAGAGATATAAATAGAATCTATTTATATGTCTCTGTTGCAACATTGTCCTGGAATGGAGTCAAAACTTTTTAATTGAAAAATGAAAAAAAAAACCAAATGTTTCTTGCAATGTTAAATTCCGTTTATTGCAAGTCCAACATGTCTTAACCCTTTCCCACATAGATAAACCTGCAGCAGAAAACATTGTGGTAAAACAAGGAAAGTCTCCATAAATGAGAGTTAAATCATTAAATGATGTTGAAAACATTGTAGCAAACAGTGAAATTGCTCATCATGAGCAGTTTCTCCTTTTGTCACAGTGTTACAAAAGTCATCTGCTACAGAAGCTTCTGTATGTGGGAAACATTTAAGTTTAATTTTAATAAAGTATGGATAAGATGTATACAGTGTTGTGCCAAGGAAGATATTTAACCCTTTTGACTATTTTAGTTATGAAATTACATAATTATTAATGTAACATTACTATTTCTAGTTTGTAAATGGTTAGTGAAATCATAATGAAAACTAATGTGTTCCTCTGAAAATCTGGGCCAGGCACAACACATTGTAGTAAACCGCTAATTGGCCACAATAAACTTTATAAATGTATTAACATGTTGGATTTGTTTGAACAAAAGAAGAAACATTTGTTGTGAATGGAAAAAAATACACATCACATTTCGTGATTTACAATGACTCCAATTTTGATATCTCTGGACAGCGAGATGACTTGGTCAACAATGGACGACATTCCACAGATCTGTCTTAATGAGATAGATCGAAAGTGTCACAATAGTGATGCCACCAGTATACAAGTGTTCAATGTAGTGGTGAGTTAACAACAAAAATACCCCCCACAAAAAATAGGGCATCAACTATGTCGTCGAAGTTTGATAAAAAATGTTCAGGAAGGTAACTTTATGCATTCTTCCCATACAGGCTGTTAAGGCTAATGTAAATGGATTGTCAAATTTTTGTTTTGTAAAGAAAAACTTGAGATTTCTGGAATCTGTTTATTTGTCCTAAACAGTTAAATTTTGGGGAATGTGTTTTGTTTCTCTTCATGGACTTTTTTATGTGTAATTCCTTAATGCTGAGTGCTCTGACAAAATGCTTATTTGGAGAAAGATGATGAAATTTGGAAATACTTAAAATGATACATTGCAATTTGCAACTAATATCCCTATTGAATAATGAATTAAATTGATTTATGTTTGAATTGAGAGATTTGCTCATGTCAAATATCTGAATTTGTTCATTTCCTAATGAACATTTTCAGAAGAAAATTATTAGTTTGGTTTAGCAGAAATTGCTACAGTAGTCAATAGTTTATTTTATCAAGGACTTAAAGCAGTATCTGGCTGTTTGAATCTTTATCCAAATTTGACATTTTGTCCAGCAGGCGTGCATTTTGGAATTTATGTAATTGAATCGTTCACTTTACTATCTAGACTATAGTAAGGTGAGATAGATTCTATTTGTAGCTAAGTTGATATGTGTGACTACAGTTGATGCTTATTTGAGTTATTTTATCAGCCTAGGAAATGAGATGTTTTGAATCTAAACAATGTTTACTTAATTAAAAAGAATTGGATCATTCAATTTATTCAAACCGTGTTTTACAACTTTGCAGTTGCACAATTTGCTGAAATTATCTTCTGTATGTTTTTATTTGTATATCATGAGGCTGAATGCCTTGTTACTGCTGATAAAATTGTAAACAATGTGAGCCACTCGTTTAAATGCTATTTATTATTTCATTAAGAATGCAGTGCAGGTTGGAAACAAAATCATGGTTGGGAAAAAGGAATCTGTAATATGAGAAAGTGGTGAAAGTCCAAATAAATCAACCAACATTCTTCTACAAGTGTTTGTCTTGTCAGTTAAATCTGTTTTTGAAAATACCCACACAGAACAAATTGTCAGCAGATGACTTTTACAATATCCAGTTAAACATACGGAAAACCTCTTTAAACAAAATTACAATTATTGAATAGAGCTTCAAACATTGAGGAGCAATTTCTCCTTTTACCAAAATGTTTTCAAAAGGCATCTGCTGCAAACACGTCAAAAGGAATCTACATATATGTGAAAAGATTAAAACTGAAAGAACAGAGCCACAACAACCTCATTGTTCCTGTATGGTTAGATTTTTTTTTCGAGACCAAGATTCTGTTGTATAATATGTTACTGCATTGTTTGTGAAATAATATTATCATGTATACTCATGCTGTAATTTTATGCCATTTAGTGTGAAAATGCACATATATTGATATAATTCATGTGCCATTTTTACTTTTCAGAGGTTTGTGTTCATGTCATGTCCTAGGGCGAGGAATGAATGAGGGGACTTAGTATGATTTTATCAACAACGAAACAGAATATATGATATGCTCTTATGCTATAATACTGTTGAAAGTGGTATAAAACATTTAATAAAACAAGGCAAAATCTCTTTGGCAAGGGTAAGAGTTGAGATACACGGTCTTTAATTAGAGTACTGGTTTGTAACCCATGGACTATAAAGAATTGTTTGTCTGAACTCATGAATACATGTATTTCACAAAGTACTAGAACATGAATTTACAAATTTATGAATTAGTGGGCAGTAAAATCCATACTTTTTGAATTCATTGTAGGAGAAGTATATGAGAAGGTATGCAGAAAATAAGTCAACATGAACAAATTCAACCTAGACTGTGCCGAGTGGTCTGTCTGTCATCTTTTTCCCTAAATGTGAGCAGATACAAAAGCAATACATTTTCATCACATGAATAAAACGTTTTTTGAACCGTTTGCCTGATATGATACTTTATCTAGAATTGCATGTATAAGTATGAAAAAATTGTGGAAAAGGAAGTATATTCCCCACAATGTTTTCAGACACCATCTGTTTTAATCATTTCCCCCCATACAATTAATCTGCAGCAGACGACTTTGAAAACATTGTTTTAGATGAAAATTCTTAAAAATGAAATCATAATTTAATGAAGAAGAGTTAATTTTCCAATTTCTCTTTTTTCGACAATGTTTTCAAAAGTTCTGCTGCAGATGCTTAAAACACATCAGTAAAGTTCTCTGTATGTTGGAAATGGTTAAAGTAGTAAATATTGGCCTCTATCAATCAGATGAAGGGTAACAATCAACACAATTTTTCCATTTTCTCCTTGTCAGATATATGTAAACTAATTCATATTTACTTTCTTTTTATCAACACAGGATCCAACAAAATGGCCACCAATATCAATGTTACAAGATTCGAGCAAGTATCTATTGGTAAGTCATATGAACCTTTCATACTAGCTTGCAGACACATCAAAATGCAGCAGACCTCTTTTCAGGGGAAAATTGTGGCAACATGAGAAATAGCACATAATTGGCAATACAAATAGTCATTGGGTGAATATATAAATTATAATATTACATCCATAGATATATTTATGTTCTTCTTGGAAATACCTTTCACTAGGAATCACATAATATATATGCCTGTCAAGGGAAGTAACCTATGGTTGAAAAAACAAAACAAATTTGCATGCTTTGTCTCCCTTGATGTAGCCTATTTTTGCCAACTGAGTTAAGTATGCCAATATATAGTGCTATGAAGTGTAGGATAAATAGGATCCCATGCTGTCTCTGACCCTTTCCCACATACACATACTTTCTGACTATCCCTTCTTTAACAGACGACTTTTGAAAAATTGTACTTTTGTCATAATGAATTCAACTCGATTAGTAAAATAACCCCTTCATATAATTTGAGGTATACAGTCAAACTTGTGTGAGCGGTCACCAGCGTTAAACGGTCACTTTAAATCCCTCCCAACCAATTATACTCTATAAACTGCCTTGATCAGCGGTCCCCTTTGAAACGCGGCCAGCGGCCACACTAATTGGTCGAGATTAACTGTAATCTTATTGTGTTCAACGGTCAATCAACCAACACACAACTTTGATTTGCAAGGTGTTAAATGATCTGTGTTTAATACATACAGGTCATAAAGCATACTGTGACAATCACATTATCGGTTTTTTAATACGCGTAATCTGTTTACATGTTAGATCTAGGTTACCGAAAACAGCCGACGTGTGCCGAATGATAGTTGTATGATTCATCAACAAGAAGTTGCGATTTTGGTTTATGTTCTGTTTACGATGTCGGGCAAAATTGATAAATGAAAAAGACATTTATGAGCGATTTAGACCGAAAGACAGTACATTTATATGTTAAAACGAAAGTTAATGTCCACTTGAAGCCCCAAGTCAATTTATATTGCCATTTCCATTTTAAATCTAAAGATTATCGAGTAAAACTTTCTGCAAGAAGTAGACGTAGATTCGGACGCTATTTTTTCCTGATATGTTATTCGGTGAATTTCAAAGTGAAGTAAAAAAATATTTGATAGTCACGTTAGTTGTAAACGTCGGTTTAAACTAAATAATAGATAGCACAATGAAATATTTGATAGAAAAAAGCTACAAATCTTCATAACAATGTTTAAATACAAGTTTATAAAGACAATTTACTATTTGTAATGTAATGACTATTCCTAACAGTTACATATGTAATATTATGTCAACTGACTTGACCAAATCCGACCAAGTCATGAAACTTGTGATAAGCAGCCACCTGTCTTAAGCAGCCAGTTTCATCATGTCCCTTGGGTGGCTGCTGATCGCAAGTTTGACTGTATATTGTATATGCTTTTCCTTTTTAAGTCTTGATGTTTTTGAATCGTCTGGTACAGACTTGTAGTATTACTGGGATGTTTTTATTTAAAACATCTTTTTGGCAGAGTTAATGGAATTAAGGGGATTAAGTGAATATATATTTTTTTCACAGCTTTTTCTCTCACTGTTTTATGATCAGGGCCAGGGCCCTTTCAATTGTGAAAATAGTGACATGTAAAATGTGATGAAAGGCAGATTTTGTGAAAAAAAGAGGCGTCTCTTGATTTTAATGGGGCCCTAATTTCGGCCCCACTTTGGGTTAAGAAAAAACATTTGTTCCATGATGTGTGATCATAACAGTAATAGCCATTTAATTAATACAGCTGACTTTGAAAAGAGTACTGACATGGCTTTCTGTTTGTATGTACAGGTACCTTGGCATAACTGTCATTTTCAATCATGAAAGAATTATCATTTTTGAAATTTGAAGATTATATAATATTGTGTTAAACAATTAAAGTCGTCTCCCAGAAATCTTAAGTTGTATATTCAAAAGTAAGTCACGGTGACCATGTTTCTTAATGATTATGTATACCTAAGTTAACCCTAACCCTTTAGTTACAATGTTCGAAAAGCTGACAATTTTGAATTCAACAAGGTAAAAAAAAAAGAAAAAAAAAATCTGTATATATGAAAATATAATTATTGAAAAGAGATGAAAACATTGTGGTAAATAAAGAAATTGCTCATTATGAGGTGTTGGAAACCGTGTGTATGTGGTAAACGGTTAAAATCACAAGTTTGCCTCAAAGTCTCCATAGCTCACGACTCGTATCATTAAAATGGATAATCCCTTCCTCATTTTGACACATCTGCAGCAGACCATTTTGGAAACAATTTCACAACAGAAGAATTTGCTCGTAATGATTAATTTCTCATTTTGCCGTGCAACCTCTTTAATTCTATTCAATAATTAAAGGTACATTTTCAAATTCATCTGCTGCCGATTTATTGTATGTAGGAAAGGGTTAAACATACTTTCAATCCCTTACAGATGAGGCTCTAAAGAAAGCCGCAGCTGAGTTGAAAGCTGAGGGTATTTCTATGGAGAACATGGACCTTGAGAACACAGATGAGAAGAAGGTAAAGAAGGAGAAGAAAGACAATGCTGATGGGGACACTGAAGATGACAAGGAAGGTTTACCCGAGGTGACAAAGAAAAATGCGGTCATGATGTTGAATGAGAAGAGAAAAGGTTAGTTTACAGAGCTTTGCTCGATGAGTATTTTACCCCTCAAATCTAAGGCTGAAAATCAAAACTTGAAGGAGTATTTTAGTACCAAACGGTAAACTGCTTGTTGTGATATCCACAGATCAAAATTTACACTGTTCACATATTGCTAACACAATATTATAGAAGATTATTAAACTTGAGTTTGCTCTGATAAGACAAGGCAGGTGGACAAACAGATCTGAACCTACCCTGTTCAGAAATAACAAGTTGTACCTTGTCACACACACTTGCTCATTTGATCTCTCTTGTCTATCCCCTCACCTTCTCAGGGCTGTACAAAAAAAAAATTCAGCCACTTGTCCTGCTAAAATTCTCACTTGTCCCACTTTTCTGCACACCAAGTTTAACATGCAACAAATTTAAGAATTGTGTGGTAGCTCACTGGGCAACCAGATTTGGAAGCTGGTAGCCCGGATCGCGGTTTCTTGAGTGTTTAATTGTTTTTTAGTGGTTTTTTTTAATAGTTCTGTATAAAGATAACATTAAGAGCACACAATGTACATGATTTAAGGGTAGTGACCAATTCAAATAACATTATTGCAAAAGACCTGTAGTGCAGCATTCAGTTAAAAAAAAAATGAAAGTTGGAAAAGAGATTTTTTTTCACTAGGTTATTTGAAATATTCTGCATAAAATGTATGTATTTTATCCATATTTACAAAAGATTCAAAAGCTATTGACAGAAATGTTAAACTTGAGACAACATAGTCAAATGATGCAATAGCACTTTTCAAATTGAAGATACCAAAATAATAAGGTCACTGATTTAGGTCCCTAACGGAAGCAGGGCAGTGTACGATACGAGGGTCAGTTTTACAAAGAAAGACATATTAAATAAATTCAATTTTATTAACCAAATGTCAAATTTATCAGGTTCAATGTAGTTATTAAATCAAAAAAATATTGTCAAAAAAATGAAAGACTTTAAAACTTTAAATTTGTTTCATGTGTTGCGGTCAATCTCATTAAAATCATCTATTAACGCTACGCATTTACATTTAGTCAGATTGGTGTTGCGGTATTATTCGCAACATAGCCGCCATTTTGATGATTGCGCAATGCTAATCATGGTTCCCTACTTTGAGAATTAGAAATCGGTAAACAGAGTTGAATGTAAACATCGGGTTCGTCAGGTCGTGAATGTCATTCACCCAATTTCTCATTTCATCCAATGAAATCGCAACTTTTAAGTCAAATGATTTTTTTCCCACCGGTTATGCTAATTAATTTTTCGTAAACAAAGCCGTGATTGGGCAATTATCATAGCGTTCATGAAATAACACAGCCCCAAGGAACAATTGTCACTTATGATTGGACCGCCTTATTGGGAACATATATATCACGTTAATTGACTATTACTGATGAGATTCAGCTGGATGAAACAACTCAATCTGACAGGTGGCTAACTTCGCCTACTGTTATTGATTTGTTATAGTCACACATGACTGATTTTTCGCATGTAACATAGTCAAATTTATACACAACAGACATGTGTGTAAGTAATTAAGCCGGGCTACCAGACACAGGAATTTACATTCACTGTTACGTAAATGGGTTAATATAATGGGACGTTGATTTTCGGAAAATGCCACTTGTCTGGGACTGACATTTTGCAATTAGCGACTTGCCCGATGCGATTTATGACCTGTCCCGGCCGTCGGGCTATGGGATTTGTACAGGCCTGCTTCTACACATAGCCCACGGAAACTTTTAAACTAAGACTGAATTGTCTTGTCTGAAACTCTCTTTTCTGAACAATTTACCGCGGTAAAAATCAAATTGGTTAATATTTTATTTACAAATTTCTTGTCCCCATCACCTGTTTTGTTTCGTCTGTTTGAGTGAGAAAAAAAAGGAACTATAAAGCTTTATTCACAGCATAACCCTTGTTAAACTGGCCTGTTTTCATTCACAACGGCAACGTCCTATGCACACCATTTGTTATTATTTGGAGAAGGGCACGCTGGGAACCAATAGGGCGTATACTATATTTGAAGTTTCTTGGATTAAATCGAACAAGTTGGTTATTGTCGTATATTACTGCCATAACGGAACATTATTCTACTGGGTCTGAATAATAATAATCAAACGTGCCCATAAATCCGTATGCAAATAAATAACAAATGTTGGCGTAGTTTTAATTTCTTAATATGTAACAATACGTTTGAAAATTGTTTTCAATGCATTTTTAGTGAAAAAATATTCTTTAATACGCCCTCATCTAGAACTTGTGAGTTTAATTTAACACCCTTGTTTCTCGCAACCCCTGATTTGAACATACACCATTGGGCATTAAAAGTGTTGCATAAACTTTTAAGTTTTCAAATTAGACCAATGGTGGATGGGATATCTGTTTTGCATCGTTCATCTTAGTCCAATACCATCAACCTTACTAAGCGCTAAGTAATACTTAAATACTTAAAGCTTTATTACATCATTTTTGTTTCCCTTATTTTGTAAAACATGAATGGTGGAATGTATTTAAGTAAATGACTAAGTGGACATACATATAGTTACCTTTCTGGCTAATAAAACTTGTTAAGAAATAAAATGTTTTGATATTTTATTAGCAAATCAAAAATGATGAAATTTGCTTTTAAATATTTAAGAATAACTTGGCCCTTACTTTAATAGTAAAGTTGATGCAATTGGACCCTGGAGCCGTATTTAAGGCATGCTAGCATAGATTTGATTAAAAACACAATATGGTAAAAATTATCATTTTAGCAAAATGTCAGATGTCAGATGGCAAGTTTCAAAAGGATTGTCTCAAAATCACCCACGCTATTTACCATTGAACTTATAATATAATATATGTACTGTACAGGGCTGTACAAAAAAAAAAATCAGCCACTTGTCCAGGACAAGTGACTTTCAGAATGCCACTTGTCCTGCTAAGATTCTCACTTGTCCCACTTTTCTGCAAACCAAGTTTAACATGCGACAAATTTAAGAATTGTGTGGTAGATCGCGGTTTCTTGAGTGTTTTATTTGTTTTTTAGTGGGTTATTTTCTAGTTCTGTATTTATAAAGATAACATTAAGAGCAAACACTGTACATGATTTAAGGGTAGTGACCAATTCAAATAACATTATTGCAAAAGACCTGTAGTGCAGCATGCAGTTTTAAAAAAATGAAATTTGGAAAAGAGATTATTTTTCACTAGGTTATTTGAAATATTCTGCATAAAATGTATGTATTTTATCCATATTTACAAAAGATTCAAAAGCTATTGACAGAAATGTTAAACTTGAGACAACATAGTCAAATGATGCAATAGCACTTTTCAAATTGAAGATAACAAAATAATAAGGTCACCGATTTAGGTCCCTCACCGAAACAGGGCAGTGTTCGATACCAGGGTCAGTTTTACAAAGAAAGACATTGATAAATTCAATTTTATTAACCAAAAGTCAAATTTATCAGGTTCAATGTAATCAAAAAATCTTGTCAAAAAAATGAAAGACAACAAAACGTTAAATTTGTTTCGTGTGTTGCGGTCAATCTCATTAAAAGCATCTCCTATTAACGCTACGCATTTACATTTAGTCAGATCGTGTACTTAAGTCAGATTGGTGTTGCGGTATTATCCGCAGCATAGCCGCCATTTTGATGATTGCGCAATGTTAATCATGGTTCCCTACTTTGAGAATTCGAAATCGGTAAACAGCGTTGAATGTAAACATCGGGGTCGTCAGGTCGCGAATGTCATTCACCCAATTTCTCATTTCATCCAATGAAATCGCAACTTTTAAGTCATATGATTTTTTTTCCCGCCATTTATGCTAATTAATTTGGTAAACAAAGCCGTGATTGGGCAATTATCATACTCGGGGGGAATCATTTATATATTTCATTCCAAACAATTTTCTTTGTGTCCTTGATATTACGAATATTAATTATGTCGATCTTGAAGGTATTTCAAATTGATAAACGGCAAGATAATTTTTAGCAGTCGTCGTATTGTCTTTAATTTGGATCGAATTTATTTTATTAACTTCTGCATGGCGAAAATTTCTTACAAGTCTTTCTGAACCGGTTTGCACCAGTTTGCAAACATCGCATACCGAAAGTAGAAATATGGATCAAAATACATTTAAGGGAATATTTTAACGAGACCGATCCATAGGTAATTCCCTAGCTTTCATGAAATAACACAGCTCCAAGGAACAATTGTCACTTATGATTGGACAGATTACCGATTGGACAGCTTTATTGGATACATATATATCACGTTAATCGACTATTACTGACGCGATTCGGTTGGCTGAAATCACATCTGACAGGTGGGTAACTCCGCCTACTGTTATTGATTTGTTATGGTCACGCGCGAGTGGTTTTTCGCATGTAACATACAGTCAAATTTATACACGACAAACATGTGTGTTAGTAATTAAGCCGGGCTACCAGACACAGTAATTTACATTCACTGTTTAATACGTACATGGGTTGATATAATGGGACGTGGATTTTTGGAAAATGCCACTTGTCCGGGACTGAGATGTTGCAATTAGCGACTTGCCCGATGCGATTTATGACTTGTCCCGGGCGTCGGGCTATGGGATTTGTACAGCCCTGCTGTATATCATGATTTATATCACAATACCTTGTGAACGCTGTAATCTTGGGAGAGTTTATTAAAACAAGCTATTTTCATCCAATGGAGTCACTATAGAATTCAATTTTTAGGAATTGCATCATGTCATTTTTCGGGCTTACAATTCCTTTATTTTATTGCACGCTCTAGTGGTTAACATCATCTTTTATGGAAATCTTTTAATTTTAGACATTATCAAGATAAGAATATGCTATGGTACCATTTATATCAGGAAAAACTGACAGGAAACTGATTAATAATGTCAAATTATTATCAGAAGTCAATATTAAATAAGATGACATTAGGTGATTGTTTATCAAAATAAACCTTGATTTTCACAGGATTGAAGTATGATTTGATAGCTGAAACAGGGGAATCGGCCAACAAAGTATGGACAATGACAGTTGAAGTTGATGGGGAAATATTTCAAGGCACTGGGAGGAGCAAACGCCATGCCAAGAATGACTGTGCAAAACATGCGCTCATCAAACTGTTTAACATGCTGGTTGTCCCAGGTAAGATTAATTACCGCAATTTTTAGCTCCATTGTTGTGGGGTGAATTGTCTGTCGTGCACCCATAGTTTTATTACAAGTCATCTGTTTCACATTTGCTGCATCTTGGAAAGTGTTTATAATTTCCTTAACCCTTTCCCTCATATAGACGCTTTCTGACGCCTCTGCAGCTGACTGCCTTTTGAAAACATTGTAACAAAAGAAGAAATTGCACAAAACGTGCAATTTCTCCTTTTGTCGCAATGTTTTCCACTTTTAGTCATAGGTTATCCATTCAATTATAGAGATTTTCCATTATTTGACAAAATATGTTCAAAGTCGTCTGCTGTAGAATTGTCATATGAGGGAAAGGGTTAAGTTGCTGCTGACTGTAATCACTTGACTTGATAGTTGACTTCCATGTGAAGATCTGATTAGAAACTTTCAATTAATTTCTAAGTCTGTAGTCATCATGTTGATTGATTTACTCATTAACTCTCAGTTAAAGCAAGTTGTGATTAAAAGACTAAAACTAAAATACACCTATTAGATTGTATTGTTTATGGTTTCTTAAATTGATGAAAACCATGTGACCGCTGAAAGTAGGGGTTTATATACTAAATAATGTTTTTCAAACAGCACTGCTGCAGAGGCATCAAATGTCATCTGATTCAGTCAAGTAGAGGGGTTAATGACAAGAGCTTTTACAGAGTTATGGGCCTTTTTGCATGTTCTTATATCCTTATTCTACCCTCTAAACCGATGATTTTGTGGTAACTTAAAAGAATTGTCTCGACAAGATGATTCTTTTGAATACCTACATCATACGGTTTGGTTGGATGAGTAGAAATATAGTGTGGGGGAAAAAGAACTGTATACCCCTCTTTATCTGGACCTCTGCGCTGTAAGCTGATCCGAGACCAATGAGTACTTGGCTAGTTATAGTGTCTGTTACAACACCAATTCTGATGTACATACAAATAAGATATAGGTCTATTTTGAGCAATTTCAACTTTTGTCGCAGTGTTTTCAATTAGCATCTGCTGCTGATCTGTAAAATGCACACATATACTTGAAAAGGGTTAACCATCTACCTGATATGACTTTATAGTTCTGTGCTGTTATATCCTGATCACTGGATATATGATTTTGATACAGAGTTAAATACATTTTGGGAAAAGAAATATTTATTCCTTTTCAGCAATTTCTCATTTAACCACAATATATCTGAAAGACATTTAGACTCTTTTTAATATCCTACTAGTGTTTTAGCATGGTATCTTTTACAGCATTTAACCTGCCTTCAACCCTTTCCCACTTAACTACAAAACAGAATTAGGCATCTTTGCAATCATGATGACAAAAATATGCAATCTCTTAACCCTTTCCCTCATACAACAATTCTGCAGCAGACTACTTTGAACATATTTTGTCAAAACATAGAAAATGTCCATAATTGAATGGATAACCTATGACAAAAAGTGGAAAACATTGTGGCAAAAGGAGAAATTGCATGTTTTGTGCAATTTCTTCTTTTGTCACTATGTTTTCAGAAAGCGTCTATATGAGGGAAAGGGTTAAACCTTTTCCCTCATACAGACACATTTGATGTCTCGGCAGCAAAGAACTTTTGCAAACATTTTGATGATTAAGAAATTGCTCAAAACGCGCAATTTCTCATTTTGCCACAAAGTTTTCAGCTCTATTCAATTATTATACTTTTATTAAGAGATTTTCAATATTTTTTGCTGAGATCGCTTAACCCTTTCCCTCATACAACAATCCTGCAGCAGACGACTTTGAACATATTTTGTCAAAAAATAGAAATTCTCTATAATTGAATGGATAACCTATGACTAAAAGTGGAAAAACATTGAGGCAAAAGGAGAAATTGCTTGTTTTGAGCAATTTCTTCTTTTGTAACTATGATTTCAAAAAGCCGTCTGCTGCAGAGGTGGCAGAAAGCATCTTTATGATGGAAGGGTTAAGTATGCTAAAGATTTGTTGATTGTTGTTGAGAAGGGGGGTTGAATGAAAAAAAATTTGTATAAAGTTGAAAACATTGTGGCAAAAAGGAGATATTGCTCATAATGAGCAGTTTCTGCAGCAGTAGTGTCAACATTAAGTCTATAAGTAGGAAAAGGTTAATAATATGAACTGTTAATGAGACAGCAGACTATGTATGTAAAATAGTCATCCCAAGGCACTATTTGTTCCTTCACGTATTATAATTTTCATTTGGTTTTAATGTTCCCTTTGAAGAAAAGGGTTAAAGCAACATTTTGATTGTCTTTTACTGCGGTAGTTTTGGATCAATATTGTAACAACTTTCATGCAATAAAACTTGATATTAAGAAGTGAAGGTTCAACTCTTCAATGATTATACTTTCCTAAATATGGATTTACTGTAGTTTTGCCAAAATGTCTTCAATGTTGTCCGCTGCAGGTTTGTTGTATGTGGGAAGGGTAAATTTAATGTTGCCAATACCCGAATAAGAATCATACAGGCATAGGCATACTAATGATTAACCTATTTATGTAAACATAAGAACCACCTTCAACCACACAAGAAATAAATCCATACTTCCTTAAAACAGATGACTTTTTGAATACATTTAGGGATTATAAAGAAAGTTCTTATAATTTCTCCTTTTACCAGCATGTTTTCAATTCTCATATCAATATTAAAACTAAAACTCCAATAAATGTGATATATTATGGTTTCCCCCAGATTTCTTGTCACCCTGCGTAGCATGGTAGGCACTTAGGAATTACTTTTATTTTGTCCAGCATCTGTCTGTCCGTCACACTTTTTCGTCACACTTTCAATCAGCAGGTGCAGGTGACACACATGCTCTGCGGAGCACTCCATTCTAATTTTCTAAGCAGATTACAAAAAAAAAAATTGACTATCAGAAGGTTAAGAGTGGATATTCAAACAAACAAGAACTGATCATTTTTTACTCTTTTCCACATACACCAAACCTACACAAGAAGAGTTCTAAACATTTTTGACAAAGATATAGAAAAACCATTTTAAATGAAACTTATATTATCAAATAGATTTGTAGAAATTGCTCATAAAGAGTAATATTTCTCCTTTTTCCACAATGTTTTCAAAGGTCCTGTGCTTCAGATATATGTCAACATGCAATTGGGAAACGGTTAAATTTAGCCAACTGCAAATATTATCATACTGTCATAAGTTGCATATATCAGAATAAGAGAAAAATGGTAGTTGTCCTTTTGTAATTGTCTTGAAAACATTGTGGCAAAATTGTGGTCACACTTTCAATGAGCCCGGCCGGGTAGCTCAATTGGTAGCGTATCTGACTCGTGATCTGGAGGTCACGGGTTTGATACCCGGTTGCGGCGACATTCTTTCGGGCGATGTTTTCCATTGCCTCTCACCTCTGATCTATGTGAGAAAGTAGTCAGTGGCTTCGAAAGAATGTTGTGTAAGTACTGGTATGGGAAAGCCAGGAAAACATGGGTAGGTGCACTGACCGCCGTGATATGACCAAAGCTGTTGAAAGCGGCGTTAAACTACAAACAAACAAACACACTTTCAATGAGCAGTGCAGGTCACACACATGCTTCGTGGAGCACTCTATTCTAGTTTTATTTTGAAATACTGGTTAAATTTTGTTTACAACTACATTAATAATCCATATCTCAGTAACTACTTGATATATCACATTGAAATTTTATACAGCCCTTCCCAACCATCACACCTATTTACTTAATCAAGTAAGATAACTCTATTGTGCATATAATGCAAATTATGTCCCTTTATTATTTCTGGTTAAAATTTTGCATGCAGCTACATTAAGAGTCCATATCTCAACTTGATGATTGCATTGTACAACCCTGCCAAACCATCACACCAATGTAAAGAATCAAGTAGATAACTTAGATCCTATTGTACTTAGAAATTCTGGTTTAAGTTTTGCACTCAACATAATTAGAGTCCGAGTCTCAGTAACTAATAAACGGAGGAATAGTCCATCGCCCTATCTTACTTACAGCTCTTGTTGTTTTGAAAATCTCAAAAATATCTTTTGAGAAAAAATGTAGAAACTGTTTCTATTTAGAAGTTATAAATTTGTTGAAATTGTAAAGTGTTAATTTCAACGGAGGATTCCGTGTTAGTGTCAATATTTCCTTCCCAAGTTATTTAAAAGAGAACAGTTATATTGATACGTTTGGCACTTTGATTGATACATTGACGGTTACATGGTGCCGGTGAAGAAAGGTTCCTGTCTGCCTATGTGTAAATTATTATGTCCGTGCTAACATTAAGGGAAACGTTAATACTTTCCCTCATATAGATGCCTTCTGACGCCTCTGCAGCAGACGGCTTTTTGAAAACATAGTGACAAAAGAAGAAATTGCACAAGACGTGCAATTTCTCCTTTTGCCACAATGTTTTCCACTTTTTGTCATAGGTTATCCATTCAATTATGGAGATTTTCTATCTTTTGACAAAATACGTTCAAAGTCATCTGCTGCAGAATTGTCGTATGAGGGAAAGGGTTAATACTTTTTATTTTCTCAATTTGAAGTCATATATTGTTTGCATTCATAGGAATATAATAGTTCTAATCACTGGGTTTACACATCATAGATTTATTGAGATATGATTTAGCAGAGGTCCAGATAAGGAGGGGTGGGGTATACAGCCCTTCCCATTAATATCCATTTTATTATCCAACCAAACCCTTTAATGTGGGAACTCAAATAACTGTCTCATTGATGTGTACTCACAGCATAGGGTTGGTTAGAGAGTTGAATAAAGATTTTAGAAACATGCAAAACACGCTTTATCTAGAGCTCTGATTCAGTTTATCCTTATTTGCTGCATCAAGTGGCACATCTAAAGCACAATTCAATCATTGATCAGTGAAACTGAAGACATCCACAATTTTAATCAAAATTCACAGCTTTATCACCGAAGGAATTTCCTTCTTTCTGGTTGTCTCAATTTCTAGTAGAATTAAAAAGCTTTCTAATCAGAAGAAACCTTTCCCACTTAAAATAATTCTGCTGCAGACGACTTAGAAAAAATCTTGGCAAAGATATGGAAAATCTTTATAAATGATAATAAGATTACTTTATAGATTTGAAAACAGTGCATGTGCAATTTCTTTCTTTGCCACAACGTTTTCAAAAGAGGCTTTAGAGGGCAAGGCGTCTGTTTGTGAGAAAGGGTTAATAAACTGTTTCCCTGATAAAGATGACTTGAGATATGCCCTCTGCAGCAAGTGACTTTTGAATTCATTGTGCCAAAATGAACAAGTTGTTCTTTCCTGGTCAATCTTTTTTAACTCTCGTGTCTGAATGAATATTAAATTTTTTCGAGATGTAAAACACTTTTTAAAGCACAGACAATAGTTAACCCTTTCCCACATACAATAAAATGTGCAGCAGATGATTTTGAAAATATCTAAGCAGTTATATGGAAAATATCTTAATTTTATGAAAGTATAATTAGTGAATAGAGTTGAAACTATTGTGCCAAGAGGAGAACAATTGTTATCTGCTACACAGACTTCACAGTGCTGATGTACCATGGCAAGGGTAAACTGTTGAAAAATAAAAGTTGTCTCTAGTCAGTCATAAAGATGGAATATTACGTCTTCTGTTGTTGAAGGGAAAATTGAATTTTACAGCTACTATTTCTTCCGTCATTAATAATGAACACTAACAGTAACCAGGGGATGGGACTGGGAACAGTATTAGAGCTTGGTCACGTAAAAAAAGATGTCCTCAGGGTAATGTCAACTAATCGGTACCACATGCAAAAAGCAGAAAACCAACTTTTTTTTAACCCTTTCCCATGTGTTGAGGGGAGGCATTTTTATGCATTTACAAAAGCAACTTTTTGAAAACATTGTGACAAAAGGAGAAATATCTCATTTTGCCACAGTGTTTCCTATTCTATTCAATGATTATACTTTTTTTTAATTTGGAGCTCACTTGAGCAGGAGACGTTTTTTGTAGTCTGTCAACATTTTATTTCAAATGACATCTCATTAACATTTTGGCCAATTGTTATCAAATTTAACAGGGATGTTCTTTGGGTTGTCCCCCTTTCAAAGGTGTTCATAGAATGGAATTCCATGTGTAATTCTGGCATGGCAACAGAAGGGAACAACTTTTAAAAGTCTTGTCCAAAAGTACGGTCCTGATTTGATAACCTGACTAAATATTGTAAAAATTGACAATATCTTATTAAACCCCTTGGTGGTGTAGTAGTTAAAGTCTTAGCCTGAAGAGCTGGGATACACACCTGTATGGCAATTAACAGATTTTCAGCAGATTTTGATTTTTTGCACAGTTAATTTTTATAATGTAATAGGAGTGCTTTCTTCGATGTGTCACAGACAAAAGTGCAATTTCTGCCTGATACTTTACATACTAGACTTCTTCATGATAAAAATAATATAAACTTAAAAGAAACAAAAGTTCTCAATGGTTCTGAAATATTCATACAGCTACTGATTTATTTAAATAGGATTTTATATTATCCATACATGAATTTTAGTTTAGTCTTCCCTTGACAATCTCTACCTTGGGCATGTTCATTTCTCTTGACCCAATCCCTGAAAGCGATGTCATCTGGGTGGTAGAACTCAATAGTGTCAATGAATTACTTCAAACATGGTATTCTGATTGGTACACTTTCGACCAAATTTTGACGATTTTAAAAATCAAGCATATTTAATCCCAGGACTTCTAATTAATTAACAAACTACATCTATGCACTGATTTCCATTGGAAATTAACACTTTACAACATACAACAAGTTTGCAGCAGACAACTTCAAAAAGCAATTGATGAAAATATCGAAAACCTAAATGAAAGCATGATTGTTCAAAAGAGTAGGAAAAATAGTGGCCAATGGTGAAATTGTCCATTATGAGCAATAATTGCCTCTTTTGCCATAAGGGTTTAATAAATTCTGTGATGCCTGGGCATCAAATGCCTCTGCATGTGGAAAAAGATGTTGGGATGCAGAAAATAATAGCTTTTTGCATGCAATACCATCTGAATTGTGACCACAATTAAATCCTGGTCCATTTTCACTGCAAAACTTTACTTGTATTAATTAGTTTGTATTTGGCTAGATTTGATAATTATAAACTATTTCTAATGAAAATAAACGGAATAAAGATATCAGAACTAAGATTTCAAACAACATTATAAACGGTGGACGCAACAAATCATGAGAAAATGCAATGTTCTCCTATTCAACTCGCCTAATGTTTTGGCTGGTAGCAGACAAAGGGTTAAATAAAGAAAAAAATGTTAAAAGGTTGCATTTTTTTCCAAATTATCCTGTCCTTTATTCAAATATTCGAACCCTAAAATTCCACACATAAAGACACATTTGAAGCAGATGACATATATGCAAGCATTGGGTAACAGAATAAAATAAATGAAGGCATGGGATGAATGAAATGAAAATTAGCACCAAATAGATTGGGGGAAAACAAAAGGAGTTAATTAAGTGGGTGAAAAATTCCTTCCTTGAAACAATGCCAGTCACAAATGATGGTCCATGTGGGATACAAAATCAATTTCACTCTAAGAGGTGAGACAAAGTAAAGACAAACAGAAATTGGATTAGTTTGACATGTAAACCGTGAAGGTTTCATCATTTTATGTAACGATGCCTTTTGATACTTGGCACTAGAACCGCAAACTTAATCCTTTTCCACATGCATCAAATAATAAGCAGACTAATTTAAAAACATGTTGGCAAGGCCTACAAATGAAAGTTAGTCAATTGAATAGAGTTGAAAACATTGTAGCAAAACGAGAAATTGAGCATTTTTTTTTGGAGTAATTTCAAAAGTCTTCTGCTGCAGAGGCACCAGAAAGCGTCTGTATGTGGGAAAGGGATAAGAGTTGAGACAAAGTGAAGACAAAAAGAAATTAGATTAGGTTGACATGTAAACTGTGGAGGTTCTTCATGTTAATATGTAACATTGCCTTTTGTTACTAGCTAACCAGAAGAGTTTTAATCTTAATGTCAAAAGTATATACTAATGATTAGCAATTTATCCTTTTGACTTCAAATGTTCTCCAAATGTGTCTGCTGCAGATGCATCAGAATCCGTAAGGATTAAAGATATATATAAGGTGCTTGGTTCTGGATCTTAGATAAAGGATTTATCTACTATCAATATGAGAAACCTATTAAGTTTCCAGCAATCTTAGATCAAGTTAAGGCGTATTAATACTATCGGTATAAAAACCACAATTTGGGCAACATAATCTGTTTCTACTTTACTCACTGAAATGTTGTGCTGTACACTCGTTAATTAATGTGTGCAAACAAACGAAAACAAAAGTTTTTATGCAAGTTGGGAGAAAAAAAAACATCCGCCATCATACAAGGAATGTTTTTGTCTTGTTAATTAAGGTATTAGAAGTGGGTTTTTTAAAAAATAATTTAGGATTCATTATGACTTTCATAGATAAAACAAAACCCTGAACTATTCCAGTGGCAGTGAAGGGTTCATCAGGGAAAAGTCTGTATTATGATATTAATCCTGTTTTTTATGAGCCTCATCAAAATTGTTGGTTCAGATAGTTATGCTGAATGTAAAACAATAATAGTATTATGATTAATTACACCTTTTTTCCACACTTTTCTCAACTTAATTTAGACAAGAACTGTTTTAATTTTGGGGAAGGGTTTCAGGGCTCTCACTAGGCTAAATCTTTTGGGAGAAGTGGGCGAACTAAAAGGAGAAGTGATATTTTCTATGTCATTGATATATGTGTGTCATAACTTTGATGTTTGGGATACACATCTATTTAATTAAACAAAGTTTAATGTTTATTATACCCCCTTCGAAGAAGAGGGGGTATATAGGAATCACTGTGTCGGGCTGTCTGTCTGTCGGTCGGAAGCCATATTTTGTCCGGCCTATTTCTTACAAACCACTGGGTGGAATTCAATAAGATTTCTATACCAAGAGGAGATATGCATATCCTAAAGGGGTTACAATTGCATTTTATTTTACAGAGTTATGGCCCATTTACTTATTAAGTTATGGTGTAGGTTCCGCCATATTTTGTCCGACCTATTTCTTACAAACCACTGGGTGGAATTCAATAACATTTTAATTGAAGCTTCTATACCAAGAGGAGACGTGCATATCCTAAAGGGGTTACAATTGCATGTTATTTTACAGAGTTATGGCCCTTTTACTCATTAAGATCTGGTGTAGGTCAAGGTGCTGTTTAGTGTGTATTTAACATCTTCAGTGATAGTTCTAGTTTATTTGATTTTAATAATGATGACAACCGGTAAAGCTTCGCTGTTAATCGCGGGAAATGTCTTTAACATGATATGGCAGAAAAACATAAACTCATCCTATCAATTCCTATCAAATCAGTCCTTTCAATGCCCTCAAATTCATTGACATCCACCATTTTGGAATTTGCACATCTCGGAAAAAAACCTCTTCAGTTCAGAATAAATTGATGACATATTTATTATTTCAATTCTGACCAATCAAATGGTGATGGTTGATTTGAAAATCGGTTCTTCATTATTGTGTGATTTAAGCAATTAGACTCTTCTGCATAAAATGGGTATACACTATCAGTTGTCAAATTCCTGATTGTGTAACTGTGTATACCGAGAATACGACATTGCGTGATTTACTGCGTCCTATATATTAGTGAATGGGCAAAGTCTGACAAATTAAGGCGACCACTTCGCTCAAGTTGCCTCCGCGCGAGAGCCCTGGGTTTATGCATGGGATTTTTACATGTAAAGTTCTCTGTTGTGAACACATTTGAGGAAAAATTTAATTTCAGATAATTCATCAACCCTCCTTTTCCAATTTGCAGATGCATTTTGACAAATTTACAGCAAGCAACTTGAAAACTTTGTGACTAAAGAAGAAATTGCTCATTGCAACAGTGTTTTCAATTCAATTCAAATGAATAATTATACTTAAATCTATTGAGATTTTCCATGTTTTTGCTCTACGGTGCCTGCAACAGATGTGTTGTATATAGGAAAGGGATAAATGGCATCTATGTTATGCCAGACAGTTATTATTCCTGCATCATAATAGATAAGATGGAAAATGATGTTGCACTTAATCCTTTCTAACATACAACAAATATGCTGCAGGCAAATGAATTCATTTAGGCAAATATATGAATAGTATTATTGAATAGAGTTGAACACATTTTTAACCAGAGCAATTCCTCATTTTGCTATACTGTTTTTAAAAGCTGTCTGCTGCAGAGGCGTCAATATGCACTTTCAAAAGTCTCTTGTGTAAATATACATCTGAAGTTGTCTGCATGTTGGATTATTTAAGCCAATTATCAATATGATTAATGCTGGATGAAAGACCAGTTATGACTGAGTCAATTTGTAAGAAATAATGAAGGTCATTTTGTGTTAGAATGAAATAGTACAGATCTGTGACATTTACTGTTGTAATTTACTGCATTGTCATCATACATCTCTAACAACATGAGACATATGGTCTCATTCTTGTTTACTTGGAACACTATTGCAGTCAATTTCATACTATTCATATCCGTTGGTAGAGATGCAGGCCTTCAATCCAGGGGTTGGGAATTCGAACCCAACCTTGGCCAATATTCTTACTGATGTTGCAACAAGGGTCATTTGTCTTCCACCACTGGGCTAACAGTCCAAGTGGAAAAGCAGCAAAATGCTTGGGAAGACTGTTGTGGAGAGTACTGGTGTGATGAAAGCCAGTAAACACAAGGGAATGTGAACTGGCCATCGTGATATGACTGACAAATTGTTAAAAACAAAATTAAACCCCAATTAATGAATTGATATTACAGTGTTTATCTGATATGATATTTTAGATCATCTGAGCCAAAGTCTCAAAGTGATCTCTATAAGGTTCACTCTGTTGTTAACTTGGCTTAAAAAAAAACATCATTCTCTTCCCAAAACACTGGGCCAGTGTAAGCCCAACCTCAGGAATGTTCCTTTGATGGTCCTCTCTTTCAAAATCCTACCACCTTTTCAAACTGGTTTTTTTTGGCACCCCCAACTAACTGATATTTTTATAAAGTGGGGGTGCCATTTTTGTTTACATGTAAGGTCGATGAGAACGAAGTGAAAATGTTAATAAACATACATAATCATATCACATTTATATTTTTATTTTATCTCTATGGACATATCGATAAATGACAGTTTAATTGCTAAAAAGAGTTGAAACAAATGAGTAATTTATCTTTTTGTCCCCCGCTTTTAGCGAAAGCGTGGGGACTATTATTTCTCATTCGTCAGTCCGTCCGTCAGTCACGCTGTCACAAAAACTTTAACCTTGGTCATAACTTCTGAACCGTAATAGGTACTGCTTTCATATTTCACATGTGTATTCCTTGTGACAACCCCTTTCCATCAATACCAATTTTTTTGACCTTGTGACCTTGACCCTGGCGGGGGACCATAATTCTCTGAATTTGCTTGTTGCTATTGTTTTTTAATTGGAAACGGGAATCTAGAGTATCATTCTTGATTCCTGCTTGGAATCATTTTAAATTATTTTGCTAGGATCGAATGTTTTAAAAACTTATATGAAAGTTGACATATAAATTGTACAAGCTGCCCTGTTTCAGATACTGACCTAAATCGGTGATCTTGTTGGTTTTTCATATGCTCTTCAATTTTAAGTGTTCTGTAATACAATGTTTTTTGGGTCTGAAGTGTAACATATAAATACAGAAATAATTTTTTGGATAGGTCACAGTCCTTTTTATCATGTAGAGGTTGTGCTTTAAGTGCAAAAACATCCATTTCTTTTATCTCTGTAGTGAAATACAACTTGGGGAAAACCCAAAATATGCACGTGACCATTCCAGCCAATCGTATTGATGCCATATGTAAATCAAAACAAATTTTAGACTTCCAAAAGCCCAAATGTATGCAGTAAACGTCATCAATATTGGGGCCGTTGAATAGGCATGCACACAAGACATGTATTGATTGTAAACTTTCGCTAATATTGCAAAACTGAAAGCACTCGGTAAATCTCGAAAACCGACTGCAATTACCTAGATTTGTCAAAGAAATAACCGTGTTAAAGATCGACGATTAGAAATGCGTATTATTCGACCCAAAAATTTCACTCACAAAAATATAATGGTGCCTGAAATCTCACCTCGCAATTTCGAACCCTGTAAAAATGTATCGCATGGATGAATATATGAGAAACGCTTTGCTGTGCAGTAGATTTCCAAATAAGGAGATGTTTACTACAGCTTCAAGAAAGCGCGCGAAAAAATCACGTGATCTGTATGCCCTGCGAAAATATCACGTGGTGTTATCAGTATTTGAGTGAGTTATTTATAGAAAGGTCTACACATCCAAGTTTATCTTTCATTCTTTCTCATCATTCGCATATGCATTGTTAGACTTATTTATTCAGTGATTTTCTGTGCGCGACAGTCACGTATGCTCTCTGATTGATTAACAAATACTTGCGTGAATGGGAACACTGCATCTTCAGCAATTGATTTTTGAAAACATGGTTGCAAAAGGAGAAATTATTGCTCATTATGTCATGAGCAAATTCTCCTCTCTTTTTTTGCCAGTGTATTCAACTTTATTCAATAGAAATGCTTTGATTTAAATGGATTTTCAATATTTTTGCTTAGATATTTTTAAAGTCGCTTGCTGCACATTAATTGCTGTTAAAAAGGAGAATAAAGAAGAAATGCAACACTGAGCAACACTGAGTTGCTGCCTGTTCTCCCTTGTGGCCTCATAACAAACATTTATACTTCCTTCATGTCATAATGCTGTTGACGATGCCATGTCTGAAACCATTGAATATGTTATTAACCCCCCCTTTCCTACTTGCAGACACATTCTGCCGCTTTTGCAACATATCACTTTTGAAATCGTTGTGGCAAAAAGGAGAACTTGCTCATAATAGTTCTCATTTTGCCAAAAATGATATCAATTCTATTTATTAATGATACTTTTATTCATAGAGATTTTCAATATTTTTCCCTAGATATTTTCAATATTGTCTGCTACTGATTTGTCATATATGGGAAAAGGTAAAATGTGTCATGTTGTCAAGAATGGTAACTTTTATTGGTTTTAATCTTCACAACTTTTGACATTCAATTTTAGAAATTGGGAGAGAAGAAACATCACTGCCTTAAATTGGCGCCGTGTTAAAAAGTATGCATTGCAACTTAATCACTGTCGCAGATAAAAGCGCCGGAAACCCCAGCAAGAAAACAAATTAATTTTTCTGTAGTCCGAATATTCTAAGCATACCAGTAGTTATTGCTTTTAGAATGAATATTTTCTAGATTTATAGCTGGTTTCTTTGCAATGAATGCATATATTGATTTCAATGGTTATAGCAATGATTCTGTCAGGTTTAAACATTACGACATACAGCAAATCTGCAGCAGACATCTTTAACCCATTACTTCACATAGACGACATTTGACGCCTGCTGTTGCAGACGACTTTTGAAAACATTGCAATAAAAGGTGAAATTGCTCAAAACGAGCAATTTCACCTTTAATTGCAATATTTTCAACTTTTTATCAATATAATTGTATCAGTTTTCTAGATTGGTGAAATTGTTCGTCTGAATGATTGTAAAGCAGACGACCTATAAAAAGCCATGTGAAGTAATGGGTTAAAAACATCTGTTGATGAAAGTATAACTATTAAATAGAGATGAAAACATAGTAGCAAAATGTTAACTTATTGCTCATGTTGCTACAATGTTTTTATAAGTTGCCTGCTGCAGAGACGGCAGAAAACGTCTGTATGTGGGAAGGAGTAAATACATGTATGGACCGGAACTACTCTCATAACCCACTGGAGTTGGCTACACTGGCATTACCATTAAAGATTTTAGAAGATGGTTTAATTATTTCCCACAAACATTTGCAACAGACATTTTATTTTGACAATTTCTCCATTTGCCACAATGTTTTCACCTTAATAATACCATTTGCATTTTCGTAGAGGCGTTACATATATTTGCCTAAATGTTGTCATAGTCATCTGTTGCTGATTTGATGTATGTGGAAAAGTTTGATAATTGTTCCTAATCTCGGAATAGATTGCAAGTATACTAGCTTCGGACTACTATGGTATTTCCCACTGTTGCCTGCAGAAGAGATTGTAGAAGATCTCCAAATCAAAGAAAGTTTTTTTTGGTCTGAAGAATCTTGTATTATACTGCATCATTTAGATAATTGCTCTTTTATAGCTTTCACCTGCTCCTAATATTTTAATCTCTTGTTTAAAGCCTTCATACCTTTCATTCCTTGGGTACAGTTTGAGGTTTAACCCTTTCCCTCATACAACAATTCTGCAGCAGACGACTTTGAACATATTTTGTCAAAAAATAGAAAATCTCTTTAATTGAATGGATAACCTAGGACTAAAAGTGGAAAACATTGTGGCAAAAGGAGAAATTGCTTGTTTTTGACGAAAAGCAAAAAAAAAATCTTTTGTCACTGTTTTTAAAAAGCCATCTGATGCAGAGGCGACGGAAAGCGTCTATATTAGGGAAAGGGTTAATTGGCTTTTATAAGAATAAAAGCACATAAAGATTATCATGTAACTTGCGTTTAATGAGTGTTTTCACCATTTCTTTGGCTATTTCAACCCTCTTTTAAGCCATATCCAGAAACTGCTATAATCTTGTAGTATCATTTTAACGTTTAAATGGATATAATGTTAATAAATTAAGAGGCTGCAGTATTTTTAATGTTAACCCTTTCCCTCATATAGACGCTTTCTGATGCCTCTGCAGCAGACGGCTTTTTGAAAACATAGTGACAAATGAAGAAATTGTACAAAACGTGCAATTTCTCCTTTTGCCACAATGTTTTCCACTTTTTGTCATAGGTTATCCATTCAATATCATACAAAACACGTTCAAAGTCATCTGCTGCAGAATTGTCGTATGAGGGAAAGGGTTAACAGAAAGACTTTAATAATGTTTAGAAAATCACAAGTATATTCATTCAAATGCAGATTTAAAAATACTATTGGAATAGGAGAAATTACTTAAGCTTTTCACCACATTCTTTGCTAAAGTCATCTAATGTTACATGTCTCCGGAGATGTCTATCAGTTTATCAGGATTATGATCATGTTTCTAGAATAGTTTAATGTTACATTCAAAATTTATGTGATTTCTTCCATTCTTAAATAGATAATATTATCCCCGACAATTATAGAAAAAAAAACAGATCTGGTAAATGGTTTGAAAAAAGTGTGTGTCATGTATTTTCAAACAAACAAGAAGAGACTAATATTAATTGGACCACCTTAACCCTTTCCCAAATACAACAATTCTGCAGCAGACGACCTTGAAAACATATTGGCAATAATGTGAAATATCTCCATAAATGAGTTTAATCATTATAAATAGAGTTGAAAATATTGTGGAAAAACAGGAAATTGCTCATCATGAGCAATTTTGTCTTTTGCCACAATCTTTTTCAAAAGTCATCTGCTGCAAATGTGTCGGAATGCGTCTGCAAGTGGGAAAGGGTTAATTGGTCTGTATTGTTTGCAAATATTATCATGAGTTGCATATAGCAGGATAAGAGTCATATATGGTAGATCTGTGTCATTTTGAGAACTTCTTCAAATCTTGGATTGTAAACCAGCAAGGCAAAATAAATGAATCTATCAACACAGGCATAGTTTTGTCTTATTTATAGAGGTTTTCCATGTTTTAACCTAAATATTTTTTGAAATTGTTTGTAACAAAATTACTGTATGTTTCATTAATTATTCCTCTTTTTTTGTTTTGCAGATGAGATGACAGCTGAAGAACAAGCCAACCAGGGTGAGTACATTTTGTTTACAGTAATCTAGTGTACAAGACACTTATTCTAAAGTATATATACATTATCAAGCTTTGCTGTCTTTATTTATGCTAAAACATACTTAGTCTAAATGTAAAATAATAACTCTTTTATAAAGGGAATTGTATCCTAGCCTTAACAATATAGGGTTTTGAATTGTATGAATAAAAGTTGTGTTTTACCTGGAGAAAAGGAGAAATAACTTTCTTTGGTTACTTGTCATTAAATGCTCTTGACAAAACAAGGCTGATTTATGTGCAAAAAGAATGGGGCTACAGGAAAAAGAAACATTTGGGTATTTGTGAACATTGTATGTAGTCAGTTTGCCAATCAGTCTAAGAAGCTTCCTTGATGATTTTGGGTCATAAAGCACATGTCGCTGCAAACAAATGTATATCCAAACTTTTCACAATTATTGCTTTAACCCTTTCCCACTTGTAGATGCTTTCTGACACATTTGCAGCAGAAGATTGTGAAAACATTGTTCTTTCATTTATATGGAGTTTCTATAATTTTGCCTTAATGTCTTCAATGTCGTCTGATGCAGATTTGTTGTATGTGGGAGGAGAAGAATGTTTTTCTCATGATGCGTCCGGATTATAATTATGTTATGTTTGATGCCTGACAAGAGAAAGTAAAATGGTGTGCCAGGTAGCGTTCTCAGAAGTACTGGGTGACATCCTCCCAATAATAATTAACTTGAAAAAAACATATGGCGCTCACATGTTTACATGTTCCCAGCCTGCATCCCTTGAGGAGCTACACAGGGTGATAGTAGACCACATTAACATTAATTATATAACTTTTCCCACATACAACAAATCTGCAGCAGACAACTTTTAATTTATCTAGACAAAGACATGTAAAATCTCTTTAAATGTAGGACAAATACTGAAAAAATTGACAGCAAATGTGGCAAAAGGGGAAAGTTCTTCTTTTGTCACAATGTTTTCAAAGTTGTCTGCTACAGAACCTTCAAACAGTGTCTATATTTGGGAAAGGGATACTCTACAAAAATCGAGAAATCTCTCTGAACTCTCCTCCTCCCTCTTTTTGAGCAATTTCCCCTTTTGTTACAATGTTTTCAAAAGTCATCTGCTGCAGAGGTGTCATATTATGTCTGTATGAGGGAAAGGGTGAACATACAGGACTGCTTACAGTCTAAGGTTGATAGTTGCATGTGTAACATATGAAGACATGGAAAACTACCTGGCAGCAAAGAACCACTCATAAAACTGTTTGTTACACAGGAAAGACAAGTTTGTTTGTAATGTTGTTTAGGCATCTAAATGATTTAACCCTTTCCCTCATATAGATGCTTTCTGACGCCTCTGCAGCAGACGGCTTTTTGAAAACTTGTGACAAAAGAAGAAATTGCACAAAACATGCAATTTCTCCTTTTGCCACAATGTTTTCCACTTTTTGTCATAGGTTATCCATTCAATTATGGAGATTTTCTATGTTTTGACAAAATACGTTCTAAGTCGTCGGCTGCAAAATTGTCGTATGAGGGAAAGGGTTAAGTAACAGTTAAACCTCTCCTACATGCAGACACATCTGCAGCAGATGACTCTTAAAATATTGTGGCAAACGGAGAAATTGCCTATAATGAGGAAAAACGCTCACTTTGCCATGATGTTTTATCTATTCAATAATACTATTATTTATAGATGTTTAAAGTCGTCTGTTGCAGATCTGTTGTATGTGGGGAAAGGTTAAACCTTCTGCCATATACTTGCTGGTTTGAGTGCTGCAAGATGATATAGTTTTGTTTGATAAACGGTAGTTGAAAGCAGTTTAATAGCTGTTGATATTGCTCTTACATTATGCTCATAACATTTGAACTCTCGACACATTCATAATGACCTTATTTGAGTAGACTTTCAGGAATATATTTACTTTAAACTACACCAATTTGATTGTTTGAGTCATCTTGATGGGATAATAATAAAAAAATAAAAAAATGTTGTCTGGTCCTTTTGGCTCAACCCTTGTATCGCAGAGTTTTTTTATATCTCAAACTCTTTTCCATCCGTATTTTCACTGCAATTGCCTTGTTTTGTGAAATTATTATTTTGATTTATTGGACTGTCTTTGTGGTGAAGTGGTTAGAGAGTCAACCTTGAGAGCAGGGTTTGATCATCATTTCAAAGAAAGAAAGTCTGGGTATTGTGATACAAGTATTGTGATAACCTTGTCTGCATTGTCACAAAACTTAACCTTGACTCATAAGTTCATATAAGTTCATAACTAAAAAAAAACTCAACATTTTTAAATGACACTTGGTACACATGTTCCTCGTAACAATACACATATCTATACCAAGTCACATAACTCTGGCTTTAATGATTATTCAGTAATGCCCTTTTTTCGAATTAGAAAAAAGCAGGGGAGCGTTAGCGTTCACTTGTGGCACTCTTGTTGACTCCTAGGGTTGTGGGGATAGCATTATAACTTAAACACCAGTGTCAGGATAAATGATATTAGTCATACTGGTATTTTACCCAGGGAATTACTGTGATATAACTGAAATTATGTTGAAAACCGTAGAAAACACAATTCAAATGAGACCATGTCTATTGGTACAACAATTGTGAACATAAACTTTTGGCCATCATGATTACCCAAGCTGTGATCAATTCACCAATTTAACATTCAACAGTTAAAAAAAGTCTATTTCCCTTGTTTGTAGTAGGTAAAAAAGAATTGGAAGTTCTCAGAATTGTTACTGAGTTTTATCTGGAAATTTATCAGATATTGTGAACCCAATTTGCCTAAACTGAGAGATAAATGTGGTCATGATAGTTTAAATGTTTTCTACAGATGATAAACCTGCCCTGGACTCAGTTGGTCATCTCGTTATTGTAGTATGAACACTTCTTTACCCTCCATTGGTCCTTGCTGTTATGAGATGAGTCTTTCCCACATACAACCAATCTTCCACCTTTTAAACAATTGATCAAAAATATGGAAACCTTTTATAAATGAAAGACCAATTATTTCATAATGTTGAATACATTTTACCACAATGTTTTGAAAAATTGTCTCCTGCAAAGGCACACACAAATAGACCTTGAGAGATAATGATTATTTATTGCAATTACAACCAAATTCCATACTTGGATCGTAGCTCTCTTGGGATGTCATTGGAATGCTTACTTCCCTGGATGCTATACAGGGATGATTCTGGTGAGGCTGCTTAAGCTGTTTATCTGAAATTACAGTAATTTAACATTACATAATACATTAACATAACATTTGAGGAAAAGTTTTTTTTCTAGTAACATCTTAACCCTTTTCCACATACAGATGCTTTCTGGCGCCTCTGCAGCAGACGACTTTTGTAAACGAGCAATTTCTCACATTTGCCACAATGTTTTCAACTTTTTTTTTTTCAGTCTTTACTCTTACATTTATAGAGATTTTTAATATGTTTGCATATATGTTTTCGAAGTCGTCTGCTGCAGATGTTGCATGTGGAAAAAGGGTCAATAGTTGAAAATATACCATTGTTGAAACTTAGATTTAAAATGTGAAAAATTATGTCTTGAGAGAAGTTTCCATTTTTCCCTAAATTTCAAAAGTCATCTACTGCAGTGGTATCTAAGAAAAGCGTGAATAAGATATATTAATGATTAAATGTGCTTCCTACGTTACTTTCAAAATGAAAATAAATCTGTCCCTAGAAACACAATCTATATCTTTGCATTATTCAAGTTTGGCAAGACTATGTCCCAGAAGAGTTTATGTTGTTGGCGCTGTTAGCATAATTTTAAACCCTTGAACACATATCTTTAGCCAAACACCTATGCAATTATGTAGGCAAAATTGTGAAAAATATGTATAAATGAAAGTATCATTATTGAAAACATTGTCACAAAAGGAAACATTTCTCATAAACTGCATGTATGAATGGGTAAGTTTTGATGTATAATCAAGCCCCAATCAGGAGAGCTATGCAGTCCTCTGACCATTGTTTTGGTTCAAAAGTTCACTCCAGCATCTCTAGACTTAACCTGATACAAACAACATTTGACACCTAAGACGTTTAACCCTTTCCCTCACATAGACACTTTCTGACGCCTCTGCAGCAGACGGCTTTTTGAAAACATAGCGGCAAAAGAAGAAATTGCTCAAAACCAGCAATTTCTACTTTTAGTCATAGGTTATCCATTCAATTATAGAGATTTTCTATATTTTGACAAAATATGTTCAAAGTCGTCTGCTGCAGAATGGTCATATGAGGGAAAGGGTTAAACTCATAATGGGGCATAGCGAAATTGACCATAAATTCTCCTGAATAATTATTAAATTTTATTTAATCTTCACTTTCTCCCTTCAAAATATAAACTTAATCATTTCACAGTGATTTCTAAGGTATCAGTTTGCCTAAAATTTGATAACTTAATTCTTTAGTTACTTAAGTTCATACACTTTGCCAAAAGTTTCTAAACTTATTTCTTGAATCTCCACCAAAGTTCTTGAACTGTACTCTAAGCCGAAATTTACCTAAACTATCTTCTTCACTAATTTATTTTTCCTTTAATGATTGAGCAATTTGGTCCCATGACTTCTCCTTAACTCGTTCTTTCCATTCTATCCTTTTGGAATCATAAAATTAAATTTTATTTTGATTAAAAGGCCTTTGTGAAATGGTAGAAGTAATTACTTGTATAATATATATGTATCTGCTTTGGTGCTTTGGGTTGCAGGAATAGCTTTTCAAATGATGAAACCTACCTGTAGTACTGGTAACCGGAACTATAGTGATACAATTAAAATACCGTTGAAATTGGTTTAAAACGCCATTCAAACGAACAGACTAAAGAAAGAGTTTTTACCCATTCAGTTGAAAGTGGTTTAAAATGCCATTCAAACAAACAGACTAAAGAAAGAGTTTTTACCCATTCAGTCAGAAGAATAATGATTCTTTATCTTTGTGTGTTCTAGATGGAATCAAATAAAACGGGAGACTCTGAAGATACATAATGTAGATAAACTGGGGTTTTATAGCGTTTCTGTTGGTAAGAGCTAAACCCTTCCATATTGAAAACAACCTTGAGGGAAAACAAGTGTTCGACATTTTGATACAAGATAATTATTTGTACCTATTCTTTACATAAATGAATTTGGTCAATATCATTCAAATCAAGCCATGCATTGCACTTCATGTTCCATTATTCTATGTCTATATGATCCGTTCCTCTCATAAGACATTGATCTTTATTCTTATATTAGAGTATGGAAGTGAAGAAATTGGTGAAATTGTTAACTGAAATCCAATAATACTGTGCTCGAAGTAATATATACAAATAAGCAATGTCCCTTTGTGGATATATATCTTATTTTATGAGATCTTTGCGCAAATAATCATATTTACGTGTTGAATGTTATTGTTCAGTTTCATGCAACGGTTTCCAGCTAGTCAATTTCCTTTTCCTTCTGTCCATCCTTCCACTCTACCTTGCCCTGGCCATTAACCCTTTCCCTCATATGACAATTCCGCAGCAGACGACTTTGAACATATTTTGTTAAAAAATAGAAAATCTCTATATTTGAATGGATAACCTATGACTAAAAGTGGAAAACATTGTGTCAAAAGGAGAAATTGCTGGTTTTGAGCAATTTCTTCTTTTGTCACTATGTTTTCGTAAAGCCGTCTGCTGCAGGGGCGTCAGAAAGCGTGAAAGGGTTAATTCTACACTATTGGACAAGGATTTACCTAATTTATTAAGAATCTTCAACCCCTATTTATACATGTACATATTCTGTAGATTAGATCAGGGAGCCCTGAAATCCCTGTTATCTATTTATATCCAAGTAAAAAAAAAAAAAAAGTGGAAAATAGATGGGAGAAACACAAACCCCTATACATCACAGTCTGACTAATGCATTAGGCGATAATAAATAGACAATCAATGCTGGTTGGGTTTTCAACGTAGCAATCTAATTAAATTGTCATCACTTGTTGGCACTTGTATCAACACCCATTATAATGCTATTTTCAAAAGAAGTGAGACTACTATACTATAAGTAACTGTTAGGAACAAATTGGTTTTAAATCTAAAATGCATGTTGGGCTTTTCAGCTATCAGATGATATAAAATGCAAATTTGATTTAACCCTTTCCCACCCGCAGAGGCATTCATTCTGCCGCAGATGACTTGCAAACATTGTGGTAAAAGAAGAAATTGCTCATAATGAGAATTTCAACTTTAGCCACAGTTTTTTCCAACTCTATTCAATGATTATTCTTTCATTTTTAAAAATGTTTATAGCCTGCCTTGATTTTTAGCTCACCAGAGCACAAAGTGCTCAAGGTGAGTTTTTGTGATCGCCCTTTGTCCGTCATTCGTCATCCGTCGTCAACATTTGCTTGTTATCACTCTAGAGCCAACATTTTGCATCCAATCTTCATGAAAGTTTATCAGAACATATATCTCGATCAAATCTAGGCCAAGTTTCGAAACTGGGTCATGTCGGGTCAAAAACTAGGTCACTAGGCCACATTTAATGAAAATCTTGTTAACACTCTGGAAGCTGCATTTTTGGCTTGAGCATGTTGATATCATAGTGATATCTCGGCCAAGTTCGAATATAGGTCATGTTGGGTCAAAAACTAGGTAACTAGGCCAAATTGAAGGAAAATCTTGTTAACACTCGTGAAGCTGCAATTTGAACTTGAGCATGTTGAAACTTAGTCAGAAAGTTTGTCCTGATGATTTCTAGGCCAAGTTCGAATATAGGTTATGTCCTGTTAAAAACAAGGTCACTAGGCAAAATTTAAGGAAAATCTTGTGAACACTCTGGAAGCCACATTCTTGGCTTGAGCATGTTGAAACTTTGTCAGAATGTTTGTCTTGGTGATATTTAGGCCAAGTTCGAATATGGGTCGGGTCAGGTCAACAACTAGGTCACAAGGCCAAATTGTAGAACAATTTAGTTAACACTCCTAGATCGCATTTTTGACTTTTTGTGAGAAAGTTGACTTGATGATATTGCCATTCGTGCTGAAAGTCTTAAATAGCCCATTCTCAGGTGAGCGATTCCAGGGCCTCATGGCCCTCTTGTTTTCAAAGCCATCTGCTTCAGATTTGTATATGAGGGAAAGGTTTAAGCAGCATCAGGCTGAGAGGTATGTTATTGTATTCCCATTTTAGCAACACATAAACTGACTTCACGAAATCTTTTAAAACCTGTCAGACCGAAAGCTCATTTCCATCTATGTTCTTCTTTGTTCAACCAAGTATTGCATGAAAATTTGTCAGTCAGGACTGAAGAACTGACGACTTTTTCGAAGATTGCATAAATGAGAGGAGTGAAACCAGTGGGACTACACTTATTATTTTTTTGTCAGAATTAACATCTTTGTCTTTTCCCCACGTATTTTGTACAGACAGTGAAGGCTCTGTGTGTGCAATAACATGCAATATAGACACTCTGGAACAATTTGATTGTATACACTTTTCAAGCATATGGAACATTTAACTTACAACTTGTCTGTTTTTAACATGTTTCTCATCAAACTGATTTTCAAACTTGCTTCTACTATGGTGGCATGTCAATTAATTTACCCTTTTACCTCGTTAAACAACGAATCCTTTAGACTTCCTTTGTTCATAAAATGTTCAAATTGTAGAAATGTATATATATAAACTTCAATGATTAACCCTTTCCCACATACAACAAATTGATCTACAGCAGACAACTTTGAAAAATACAAACCACTAAGCAAATATATGGAATGAGTAATGCTTTCAAAAATTGTCTGCTTGTGGGAAAAATTTAATTCTACAGAGAAAAAATTGCTAAAAAAAAAAGCAATTTCTTCTTTTGCCACAATGTTTTCAACTCTTTGCAGTAATTAAAGCAGTAATTAAACATGAATTCATTTATAGAGATTTTCTGTGTTTTAGCCAAGTCCTTTTCAAAAGGATCTGCTACAAAATTAATGTGTTGTATGTGGGAAAGGGTTATATAATTCTGCATGACAATAATTAATGCTGCCAAATAACAAGAGATTCAATCTATTTCCAACAAATGTTTCCTTTACTTCAAGCTATCACCTAATCAGGGATAAATCAATTTTTCCTGGCATTTAATGTGATACAACAACCCATTTTCTGTAAGGTTCAAAACTAATCCCTTTCCTGATTTGACGCCTTCGCAGAAGATGACTTCTTTGTCTTATACATGTATGCAGCTGCATCAAAAGTGTATGTTGAAAGTAAGTGGTTAGTTTGAAATCATGGCCAAATGCCCACTCCAAAGAATATTCCATATTGTATTGCAATACAAAATAAACCATACCCACCCCAACACAATTGAGTGACGATCGAAGATTCTTTGACTTTGAAATTAATAGTAGAAAGAATTGTTTTGTTGATGTATGCTTAATGGGTGTAGCGAGTGTCACCTGAAGGTTTTTCTAATGAAGATAGAATGATTACACTTGAGAGAAAGCCGTTGTCAGCCGTCTCCTCTTTCTTAACTATTGATTCGTCACAGTGTCATCTTTACTCGGGGTCTGTGTCGTTTGGTCTTGTCCTGGTGGGAAATAATTGTGATCAATTTGATTAGGACTTGTGTAATGCTGACTTTACCCTGTCTATCCTTTCCCACATACAGACGCATTTTGAAGCATCTGCAGCAGACGACTTTTGAAAACATTGTGACAAAAGGAGAAATTGCTCAAAACAAGCAATTTCTCCTTTTGTCACAATGTTTTCAACTTTGCTTAGTAATTATACCTACAATTATAGAGATTTTCCATATTTTTGTGTTGACTGTTGGTGAATGTCAAAGTCATTGCCTAGGAAGTTTATGTTTCTACTCATTTAGTCTCTAATTCCATTCCCACATTACAACATATCTGCGGTAAACGACTTTGAAAACATCTAAGCAAAAGTATGGAAAACCTCTATAACTAAAAGAATAATTTACATAAAAAGGAGGAAACATAAACTATTATGGCATGAGGAGAAATTGCTCGTTTTGAACAATTTCACCTTTTGTCACGAAAACAGGTGTTTCCTTTTGCCACAATGGTTTCAAAAGTTGTATGCTACAGAGGCGTTAGAAATCTAGCATCCGTTTATAAGAAAGGATTAATTTAGTCATCAACTGTGAACAATGGCCATAGGTTTTCCATTCCATCTTTTTGATCTAGTGCCCTAAATCTAAGAAACAGAAAGGAATATATGCTTCTGAAGGCTGATTGGTTGGTGAGGGGTTTGGAACCAGGTTCGATCCCCATTGCGCGGCTGTCATGGTGAAGTACCCTTGGGCAAGAGAGCATGAATAAGTGAATTGTCATTGTGATATAACTGAAATAATGTTTAAAACAACATAGAACCCCAATAAAGCTTGGAAACAAATAAAACTTTAGCTTTGTCTAAATGTGGAGAAATTTTGTTAAGTTTGAGATAAACAAGAAGCTGCCTTCAGTCAATGAGAATCTGCACAATCTAACCTATTTCCCAAAACTTATATTACATTTATTTACAATATTCTTGTCTCCATGATTAAAATTGGAATAATCTTAAATTGAGACGGTTTCTTGATAAAGTTGACTTCAGGTACCTGTAGTAGATGTTTGAAAACATTTGGGGGAAAAAGAGCTTTCTGAAAACAAACAATATTTCCTATTTCCATATTTCCCAGATCTTGCAATTCTTGCCTAAGACTTTTACATGTTAAACTATCGGATAACAAGGATTCTATTAGGATGTCCTTAGAGAGTGTAGGTACCTGTTCAAGGAGAGCACCTGTTTTAAAACTTTAATGTCTTTTTGAAGCGCATATTTAAGATGTATTCAAGTGGCCATTATTCTATGTGTCTAAATGCATCTGATATAAAACATAATTATCTAAGATGAGTATAGCTGTTTCATTGTTAACTTTTTCTAGAAGCTCATTTTATTAACCCTTTCACACATACAACAAATCTGCAGTTTGAAAACATCTGGACAATGACATAGAAAATCTCTATAGATGATGATATAATTATTGAATAAAGTTGAAAACATTGTGGCAAAAGGAGAAATCATGTGCAACTTCTCCTTTTGTCAAATTGTTTTCATTTCACCTGTTAATGGTCACAGTGAAAGGGTGAAGCAAAAGTATATGTACTTTATAATTTGAGAGTGCTTCTTAAAAAAAAAGGGGGATATAGGAGTCACTGTGCCGGGCTATCGGCCGGCCGGAAGCCATATTTTGTCCGGCCTGTTTCTTACAAACTACTGGGTGGAATTTAATAAAATTTTACATTAAGCTTCTATACCAAAAAGAGATGTGCATATCCTAAAGGGTTACAATTGCATGTTATTTTACAGAGTTATGGCCCTTTTACTTATTAAGTTATGGTGTAGGTCAAGGTGCTGTTTAGGGGGTATTTATCATCTTCAGTGCTGTTAGTTGCCTATTTATTTCACAATTGTCAATTTAACCCTTTCTCACCTGCAGACGCATTTGACACAAAAGCAGCAGACTTTAACAACTTTATTTAACTATTATGCTATCTTTCATGGAGATTTTTCAGGTTATGTTTTCAAAGTCTTCTGCTGTAGATTTGATGTATGTGGGAAAGGGTTAAATCCATCCTTAAAATGTCATATGTGGAACAGGAGAACATGTTTACCAAATGTAATAGTTTAACGTTTTTCCATATACAATCAAACCTCGTTAAACTAGACGCCACTTAAATGGAAAATTCGCGATCCGAACATAAAATTCAAGGAACAGATTTTTTATGCTTAATTATTCTTTGTTAGTACGGAAATTCATGTTCAATAATTGACAAGAGTGTGTCAATGTTTACTTTGATTAGCAGTCATAAAATAGCAGCCAATCAGGTGTTCATTGTCAATATGATCTAAACTGATTTTGGGATTAAAATTTCGACATTTTGACCCAAAGACAAATGCAGATCTGACAAAAAGAATAAGCTGGTCCATATTTGTATATTTTGATGTTCATTTTTCAAATTATAACAATCATCCAGTTGTTGATTCGCAATCTGGACTTTTTTCTCTGGTAACCAAAGTGTCCGAATTAACAATTTTCGACTGTACAACAAATTTGCAGCAGACAACTTGGAAAGCATGTAGCAAAAATTATTGGAATCTCAATAAATGAAAGTATGATTAATATTTACCGAAATAGAGATAAAAAACATTGTGGCAAAAGGTGAGTTGCTCGTTATGAGCAATTTCTTCTTCATCCACAATGTGCTTCAGAAAGTGTCTGTTTATGGGATAGGGTTAAGATTTGTCTGAGTTGTAGATCAAAAGTGTCATAAATCACTAGATTTGTGTCGCCATAGATCAGTCTGTAACAATGGGGGCTATCAACCCATGGGTCAAAATTTCGAACCCTGTCTGGGTCATTCATTCTTTGCGATGATTTACCAAAACGTACCTGTGACTTGTGTCATATGTCTTCCACGAATGGGCTAAAAAGTCTTTGTAGGAAAGAAGCCAGTTGCCTTGGGAAAATGTGTGGAGTACCGGTGCGAGACAGGCAGGAAACGCACATTAGATGAACGGGCGGGCCTCTGTGATGTGTAATTTGATACACCGTTGAAAATGGTGTTGAACTCAAATCAATCGCGAAGAACACACCGAAAAACACAAAGGATAAAACTGCATATTTCCTGATCTTTTACTTGTTATTCAGAAGGGATCATGTGTAATTATCCCTTTCCCTCATATAAACCCTTTTGGACGCCTCTGCAGCAGACAGCTTTTTGAAAACATAGTGACAAAAGAAGAAATTGCCCAAAACAAGCTATTTGTCCTTTTGCCACAATATTTTCCACTTTAAGTCATAGGTTATCCATTCAATTAAAGATTTTCTATATTTTGGCAAAATGTTTTTAAAGTCGTCTGTTGCAGAACTGTTGTATGAGGGAAAGGGTTATACGACTGCCTGGATATAGCTGACATACTGTTGAAACCGCATAAAACAAATAAATCTGACCATAATGTTTCTATGACTTTCAGTTTGCCAGTATGTGATCAAGATAACCACTGGGGATGAGGCGAATCATGGCACTAAAGCCAATGTATGGATCAAGATGATGAGCCCTCGCAGGAAGCATACAGGGCGCCAGCAGATAGTCAATGAAGAGGGACAATGGTTTGAGCCAGGATCCGTCAAAACCTTCACTATTGAGGCGTTTGGTATTGAACAGATTCGAAAAATTGAGGTGAGAGATGTAGATGGATAGATTGGTTGTGATGTAACTCTCCCAAGATTGGTCCACTTTTAACCCTTTCCAACATACAACAAATCTGCAACAGCCGACTTCGAAAACGTGATGGCAAAAGTGTGAAAAATCCCAATAAATGAGAGTTGAATTATTAAATAAGAGTTGAAAACAGTGGCAAAAGGAAGAATGAGCAATTCCTTCTTTTGCCAGTGTTTTCAAAAGTCGTCTGCTGCAAAGACGTCAGAAAGTATCTATATGTGGGAAACTCTTTACCTTAATATAATAATTTTGCAGCAGACAACTTTATCCCTTTCCACATGCAGACACATTTGTACACTGCTGCGGCAGACTTCTTTGGAAAGCAAATTTGGCAATATGTTTTTGACTTGTTTCCATAATGAAACTTTTCCTTATATATAGAAAGTTTCCTAAAGTTTGCCTAAATGTGTTCAAAGTCCTCTGCTGCTGATTTGTTGTATGTGGGAAAGGGTTATAATTATTATAGGCAAAAATGTGAAAAATCTCCACCAATAAAACTTTAATTATTAAGAATCGTTAAACACATGTAGACAAAAAGAAGAATGATATTGCTCATGATCAACAATTTTTCCTTTTTGTCACATTGTTTTTAAAAGACGTATGCTCCAGGGGCGTAAACATTTGCATGTGGAAATAGGTTAATGTAACTCAAAAAAATATTTTCCAAGTCCTTACTTGTAGCAGCTGCTTCAAATGTTTCATTTGATGTTTGCACGATTTTACATTAATTTGTCTGTATGTGTCACAGCTTGGTCACGATGGGACAGAAGAGGAACACGCTTGGTTTGTGAAGAAGGTGGAGATTGAGATCCCATCCAAGGAGAAGCAGTTTGACTTCACAACAGATTGCGAGATCTCGCACAACAAAGGAGATGATGTTAAGACCTCTAAAATATTCATCGTGGATGGCTATGTCCCAGGCCCTGCCCAGCTACCCAAGAAAGGTGAGTCAATTTTCAACTTGACCCTTTCCTCATGTATGTAAAAATTTCTAAAAATATAAGTACACTTACTTTTGGAAAGTATGCTGTGTGGTGTACTGGTGTGGGAAAACCAGGAAACGCATGAGTAGGTGGAATGGTCGCCGTGATATGACTGAAAAATAGTTGAAAACGGCGTTAAACCCCAATCAATCATTAATGGAATTTAAAAAAAATTGTGACAAAAGGAGAAATCACTCATTAATTGGGATACAACCTTTCTTCACAATGTTTTCAAATGTCATCTGCTGCAGATGTGTCTAAACCTCTTTGAAAAGATATGATGAAGACTGTAAAATTGAAAGTATGTAACATATAAACTTGTTTATAAATATATTGGGAAATGGAGAAAATGCTCATTATGAACAATTACTGCTCTTCTTACTATACTTTCAAACTGTCTTAACCCATAGTTGTCTATCAGTGACCTATCTTCATAATTATCAGTACCTCAGGCTGAAACCGTCTCCGGACGATCCTTTGTTGCAGCTGTTGCCATGACATCTTTTGTGTCTCTTTCCATTGTTTTTCACAATTTCTCTTGGTCTTTGCCTCATCCATGTATGCCTGTTTCAGGGAAAAGGTTGAATTGTTAATCTATATCCTTTAATATATTCTTCTTTTAGACCATTTCAAATATGATTGTTTAGCTCTTTCCCAAATAAGACAAATCTGCAGCATAAGACTTAAAAACATCCAGGCAAACTTATGAAAAATCTCTTTAAGTTGAATTTTAAGCTATTGAATATAATTGGAACATTGTGATAATTGGAGAAATTGCTCATTATTCGCAATTTTTACTTCTGCAAAATTGTTTTCAGAAGTTATTGTTGCAGGAGGTAATGGGTTAACCTTTTCATTGATACATATGATATCCGACACCTTTGTAACATGCTGCTTTTAACCCTTTCCCTCATACGACAATTCTGCAGCAGATGACTTTGAACATATTTTGTCAAAAGATGGAAATTCTCTATAATTGAATGGATAACCTATGACTAAAAGTGGAAAACATTGTGGCAAAAGGAGAAATTGCCCGTTTTGTGCAATTTCTTATTTTGTCACTATGTTTTCAAAAAGCCTTCTGCTGCAGAGGCGTCAGAAAGCGTCTATATGAGGGAAAGGGTTAAAATACATTGAAATAAGAGAAGTTGCACAAACCAACCATTTCTCCATTTTCTATAAATGTTTAATCTTTTGTGTATCAAAATGGATACTTTCCAGGTGGTAATATTTTATTGAAAACATTTAGACAAAAGCTGGCAAATCTCTTTAAATGAACATTTAACTATTGAATAGGGTTCGAAACATTGTGGCAAAAGAAGACATTTCTCATTATGAGCAATTTTTCTCTTTCCACAATTTTTTAAAAAGTCTTCTGGTGTAGAGGCGTCAGAAAGCGTCTGTATGTGGAAAAGGGATAAGTAAATGACTCCAATTGTATCAGGTAACAGGTTAACCCCTTCTCACACAGACATTTGAAAACAGTGTGAAAAAAAAGAAGAAATGGCTCATTATGAACAATTTCTCCTTTTGCCACACTGTTTTTAACCTCTATTCAATAACTGAATAAACACAATATTTTCCACATTTTTGCCAATATGTTTTCAAAGTGGCCTTACTAAAATGTTGTTGTATTGGAGAAATGGTTATGGAAAAGAATGAATGATCATGTGCTATATTAGTACAGACCCTGAAACTATAAAAACTCCAACCCTTTCTCAGTGCTCAGAAATAAACTCTATGCTCCAAGTAGGACTTCTGATTGGTCAATTTGAATAAACGAATTTGCTGCTGACCAATCAAATAATTGAGCACAAATACTGAGCAAAGTGTATTGTGGTGATGAAAGTGGATAAAAACACATTTTAAACCTTTCCCTCACATCAAATGTACAGCTGTTACAGATGACTGAAAACATCTGGGCAAAAATATGGCAGATCTCCATATTTATTTTTTCTAGTGAATAGATAAGAAAACTTTGTGGCAAATGGAGACAATGCTTGTTGTGACAAAATGTGTGCTTTTGTCACGATGGTTTTAAAAGTCGTCTGCTGCAGATGCATGCATCCAAAATGTGTGCATGAGGGAGAGGGTTAATTGTTAGTTGCAGTGTGAGAGCTATATTGGCATATATTATGTGCTGTTTGATAAACTTGTGCCGTGAACCTGTACCATTGATTCTACACTAGTGAGGGGTTCTCTGCTTCAGAGAGAAAATAGTCAATGAAAAAACTCCCCCCAGTCAGTACACACTCTCACAGCTATCCCTGTGCAAACTTACCTCAACTTCCAGCTCATAAAGTAATGGTTGTTGGGCAGAAAGTGAAAGTTGCCTTTCTCTTGTGTTTTGAAGGATCGATTTGATAACGTTTGCTTTTAAACCTTAAAACCTTATACCTTATAGGTTGTGAACATATTTGGGTACTTTTCGTTTCTAAAGTGTAACTTAATATTGGAATTTATTGTTAGTATTTTTATGCATTTAATGACAAACAGTATTCAGAAATATTTAAGGGAAAATAGATCTTTATCATAAGAGCAAAATCACTGCCTTCCCAAGATTTTTTTCAATAGTAGTTCATGTATAGCTAAAAGAAATGCATGTGAATTAGGAAAGGGTAAAACAAATAATGTAATCAGTACCAGTGTATTTCTATAGTGTGGAAGGATTTATTTGAATGGGTAGTTCATGTAGAATGTGGTGTATTTTATGATTGCTGTGAGCTTTTTGTAAACTTAAAAACTGATTAATTACAAAAAGGGAGAGAATATAACTATTTTTCGAATTAAGTGGGGGAAAACGAAATCAGTGTTCATGTATTATATTGGATTAGGATACTGGAATAGATTCTATTCTCAATTTGGTATGTACATGTTTAATCGTGTTGATCATTCATTTTATCTGCTATTATTCTCTCTTTACTTTCATTATCATTTAAGAAATTTGTTTCTTAATTATATGAGAAAAATGCAATATGAGAATTATTGTAATTGGATTTCTTACCATTTCCCCATTACACCGGTTTCGCATAATTTATCATGAATGTCAAAAAAGTTTATTTGCTTATTTTAATTAGACAATCAATTTAGATTATTTCATGAGAAATAACCCTTTCAGAGTTTTATAATAGTCAAAGCAATTTTCTTCAATAGTTTTTGATGCAAAATTATATAATTGTCATTGAAGATTTAGAAATATGCCTGATTTGCCACTGATTACTTCTTTTTCTTTAATATACAATATATGTTATTTTATGGAAAAGTCAGGACATTAGCAAAAAATTACTTTTTATGCTGGAAAAGGAGAACAATGATTTATGATTTTTGGAATGTTTCCATCTATCTCTTTCATCTGTAGAATTGTCCTGTTATACCTATAGGGATCTATTTGTCACTAGAAACCATCCATTTTAAAAGCCTGCCTTATTATGTGATACATCAACATAATATGAAGGCAGAACTATTTTAAGCCATTACCCTAACTGTTATGCAGTTATGATATTGAATGAGAGGCTACTTTGAACAAAAGTAAGCAGGAAAACTAATTTAAATCTGGAAACTTTGTAGTTTCATTTTGATTCAGAGCTGAGGACATTGTTGTTTATCAAGAAATTGCTCATTGTCAGTATGTTTCCCTTTCTACAATGTTTTCAAAAACGCTATATAATATTGTAGTGGTGTCTTGATATCTCTTTCTAGACTACTACATTGAAATACCACTCCCATCTGCAACAAAACTGCAGCAGATACCTTTTAAAGCAGGGATGTGAACATATGGATTGTCTCTAAAAAAGAAAGTATAGCTAAGTGAAAAAGGCTGGAAATGAGCATTTTCTCCTTTTGCCACAATGTATTCGAAAGTCTTCTGCTGTATATGCTATGAAATTCCTCTTTGAGAGGGTCAACGTCAGTATACCTCACCTTACCTGGACTGGACCTCTCTCTCTGTATTTTTTCAAAATTGAAAAGACCAGTAATGATTTAAGAGCATGAAATAGGCCCAATATCAAAAGCTCTGCCTTTACAGTCTGGGTTGCTTCCAGAATGCAGTCAGCATTTGAAAGCATTGCATGAGAAAAGTAGAAGAACCAGCTGTCCATATTGAGCAATGCGGTTTAATATCTTCTATCTCCTTTTTTTTCTCCCTGAGAGAATTTCAATTTGATTCAACTCTTTCAGCGCCAAAGGCAATATTGAGCTTTTTGCAATACAGATTCAGGTGAGGCAGCTCGTAACGAGCTGTCTCACCTGAAATCTGCATTGTTTGGCTGTAAGTTATAAAGATATTCCAAAAATCCTATAACATGAAAATAGTTTCGTCCCAGTTTGAACTAGGAAGAGTCTACTTTAAACAATTCGGCGCTGAAAGGGTTAATCAGATTATTCTAATTCAAATTCCAAAGAGTTAGATGGGGGAAAGACTGATTGTTAATTTATAACTTAAGCTTTGTACATTTCGAGTTATCGATAGGTATTTCAGTAAGATTAAAAATCATTTTCTCAACAGTTTTTCTCTTTTCCTATCTTAATAAAATTGATCCCTTTAGTTTACATGTATTTTTAAAATTAATAAGATTGATTGAAACTGACAAAGTCACGAAGCTCACAATGCTACAGTTGAAACTATGCTGTCATTATGTGTTTGCTCTTACTTTTCTGAAGCAAGGATGGTCCTCATCTCACTTGGTTCTGGTAACAAAAGGGTTGCTGTAAAAAAAACTATGACACACAATATGCATGAGATAATCATTTTCAGCTGGATCTGTTTCATAATAATGGAACTTTTTTCTCTTTCATTGGGACTTAATGTTTGCCATATGTTCACAATTAATTATGTGTATAACTCAAAATGTCAAAGAGGTGTATGAAATTGCTTTCTTCATTCATTTGAACTGTTTGAGTTTCCTTGCCAGTAAAATGTACCATTTATGACTTGTGTAACAAGATCGAGATTAACTTGTACTTTATTTCAGCTGTGTCGGATGATGCTCTGTGCAGATGACACACAGGGATCACTTCTCTGTTGGCTCTCCTTCCGTCTTATGCTTTGGCTAATGAGTTTGTTTTTTTGCAGGGGACATTCCTGTTCCTTCAAACATTGTTGTTTATATGCAGGATATTTTCATTCGTAAACACAACCAATTTTTTTCCTTGTTGGTACTAGCACTTACTGTTGACCATATCCGTAGTGTAGTAGTTTTAGCGCAAACCTTCGAAGCAAAGGACTTGGATCCGATCCCCTGTTTGGTCATACTCACAAAAATTGGTAGTCATGGCTTCCCTCCTTTGCTCACTGGGTTACATTTTGATGTGAAAATATATCTTCAGACCTACTCTGAAAGAAACTGTTACTCTCTGTTTCCAAACCTTTTGGCCAACACATGTAATTGCTCTTTGTAATACTGATTGTGATAAACACAAAATGGAGATTTAAAAAACTATCAGAGAGATGAAACTACAGAATTTTTAAATGATCAATGGATCCGATGATCACATCAGATACCGTCCAAATGTTATATTGCATAAGAGAATGAGAAATTTTCTTTACAACCTTGGGACTGATCTGGTAGATATAAATCTTCCTGTATTCCCTCACCCAGGACTTTGTTATTACATGTTTCGGGTTGTTTATTATCGTCGTGAAGGCCTGAAATTCCCAAATGTTGGGGTGTTATTGAAAATATCAATATATCCCGACTGCACACTACCCTAGTTCTGGTACAGACTGATTATGAAATGATGCTTTAAACCTTTCCCACATATAACAAATCTGAAACGGACAACTTTGAAAACATTTACGCTAAAATATGGAAGTTTTTAAATGATGATATAATTAATTAATAAACTTGAACATCTTGGCAAAAGGAGAAATTGCTTATTTTGAGCAAATTCTCCTTTCACATCAATGTTAAATTGAAAAAGATGTCTGATGAATGTTTGCCAAAGAAAGGATTTCCTTCTTATTAAGCAGTTTAACCCTCTATACTCGAAGTAACCTTCTCACTGCATAATCTCAAAACTTATATTTATCTTCTCATCCAAATAATGTTCATGTTCATAAGAGAATAATACAATTAGGGTAATTTTACTGACAAATCCTTTCAAAAACCTGCAAGATATATTCAATTTCTGCTGCAAAACAATCAAGAATCAGTCACTTGTGAGGAAAGAAAATTAAAATAAGAGTTGTATCAAGTAAGACTTTCTCAACGGTAGTTCAGTTTGTAAACTTGGCATCAGAATTCAAGGTGTGTGCCCATCTATAAACACTTTTGAATCCAAATTAATTAAAGGCTTATAGAAATTGCTGGTAGAGATAAAGACATGGTATAACAAGATATGCCATGATTGTTGATACTATTCATTTCCAACATACAACAAATCTGCAGCAGACGACTTTGAAACATACAAGCCAAATATATGGAAAATGTCTATAAATGTAATCTATTAGTCAAAGACCCTCCCTCCCAATTTCAAAACGCCTGAAGATAATAATAAAATCTCTAGACCATTGAAAGTATAATTTTGAAAACATTGTTGCAAAAGGAGAATTTGATCATAATGAACTTGATTTAATAACTGATCTCTTTCTTATAGAGATGTTTCATATTTTATGTAGATGTTTTCAAAGTTGTCTGCTCAGATTTGATGTAATTGGGAATGGGTCAATACTGTAACTTGAGGGACAGAACAGATTCCAGTCTAGGTCAGAAGGTAAATGTCACAGATCATTGGTACAGGGTCAGCATTTGTCTGGTGAAGACAACGTCCTTTAGAATAATAGACTGGGATGTCCCTTAAGGTAACATACAAATAAACATACCGGTGCCTGCCATCCTCTCTGAAATAAAATTGATTTAATAAGATTTTGATAACCATTTACTAGATATGATATTGTATGGTTTGTCTGCGTCACATCTAGATAATCAAAAATATTGTCTGAAAAGGAGAAATTGCTCTTTATGCAATTCAGTCTCCAAAAGTTTCAAAATTGTCTGTATCCTAGAAGGCATAAGTAATATATAGGATATCATGGTTATGTTAATAGCAACTTTGCTATAATGTTACTATGTTGTGTTGAAAATGCATGGAATCCATGTATGAATTATGTCAATTTATGCATACAACATTTCTGCAGCAGAAGACTTTGAACATATTTTGTCAAAAAATCAAAAATCTCTATAATCAAATGGATAACCTATGACTAAAAGTGGAAAACATTGTGGCAAAAGGAGAAATTGCTTGTTTTTGACGAAAAGCAAAAAGCTGTCTGCTGCAAAGGCATCAACAAATTAATAAATCTGCAAAAAGGATGATTTGACGCAGTGAAAACTATAGTATAACTTGAAAGTTTAACATACTATGTTAATCTTATTAGCTAGGAATACTTTATTGTGATTGCTTCTTTGATTATCTATTTCAGTACTGACTTTTGTCATATAAAAACTGGATAACAAAGAAGTTGTATCTGTTTCAAGGCCATGTTATAAATAGTTAATCACTGACTTTAATCAGAGTGTATTTTATGGTATTTGATCTAATAGTGATTGGCTTCAAGCCTGAATACTCTGTTTGAACAGTTTACTACAGGATTTGTTTAACTCTTTCCCATATGTCTCAAATTTTCAAAACATCTGTACAAATATTTGGTAAATCTCTATAAATTAAAGCAATATTATGGGATACATTTGAAAACATTGATGCAAAAGGATCAAATGTCGTCTGTGTCAGGCTCACCCCTTTTCCACATACAACAAATATGCAGCAGGCAAGTTTGAAAATGTAAAGACAAAAATACGGAAAATCTCTGTAATTTTATTTCTGAGTGAAGTTGAAAAATATTCCTGTCAAATGTTTAAATTGCTCATGAATAATATCTCCTTTTTGTTACAATGTTTTCACAAGTCTTCTGCTGAGTAAGGGTCTACCCATCATTATACCAATTTCTCTACCACATTGAAACATTTACCTGATATAATAGCATTTGGGTTGTTAGCTTTGAAAATATGTAAAGAAAATGTTTCAACATGGAATTTTCTCAAGGTCTTAAAAATGTCTACTGCAGAGGTGTCAACTTCTGTATGTGGGGCGGGGGTAAAGGGCAAACAATGTTTCAAACAGAAAATACAAAGGTTTCCATTGAAAAGGTTTCAGTGTAGTATGAAGTTAATATTATTTCAATTATTTTATTGGTGTACTTAATATTATTATTTCCTTATTTGACCTCCTCTAACTCTTTCGTTTTGGTATTCCAAAGAAAGGCCTTAGTCAGATGGTTCTTTTGAGTGCCCACACAACATAGGGTTCACTTGAACAATAAGAAATACAGAAAGAACTATGTTAACCCTTTCCCTAATATGACAATTCTGCAGCAGACAACTGAACATATTTTGTAAAAAAGTAGAAAATCTCTATAATTGAATGGATAACCTATAACTAAAAGTGGAAAACATTGTGACAAAAGGAGAAATTGCTCGTTCTGAGCAATTTCTTCTTTTGTCACTGTTTTCAAAAAGCTGTCTGCTGCAGAGGCGTCAGATAGCGTCTATATGAGGGAAAGGGTTAACTGAAGACAATCTAAGAAGTTAAAGATTGTTTGAAGTCATAGTAAGTTAGTTCCACGTGAGCAGTCCTATATTGATCGTCTATAAGATACACAGATAAACTATATTATGACTAAATGTTTTGTTTTTTGACCAAGTATTTTAAAATAAGATTAAACTTGTATAAGAAATAACACATTATTAAAGAAATTCGGTGACGTTGTTTTTTTAGGGGGGTTAATGAGTCATTGCTTTGATCCCCTTCTAGCATACTGACACTTTCTGACGTCTCTGCAGAAGGCGTCTCTTTAAAACATTGTGGAAAATCACGAAATAATGAGTAATTTTTCCATTTGCAACAATGTTTTTGACTATTTAATAACTATACTTTCATTTATAGAAATTGTCCATATTATTGCCTAGATGATTTTCAAGTCATCTGCTGCAGATTTGCTGTATGTGGGAAAGAGTTATGAGCCATGCGCTCTACGACTGCCAACTATTTTGCAAAGGGTGAATAACCAGATAAACTTCTAGAAAGATTCAAGGAAGATTGCCCATTTGGATCTGCTCGCACAGCCAGACCTCAATCTTAATATGCTAGAATTGTGCTATGTTTGGTTTCCTGAAGCATGGCTCCTACATGCCTGCTAAGTTGTATGCACTCAACTTGATTATTGAACTTTATATAAACAAAAATATTATTAACTCTTTCCCACACATTAGATACTTTCTGATGCCTCTGCAGCATGCGACTTGAAATCATTGTGACAAAAGTAGAAATTGCTCAAAAAGAGCTATTTTTTCTCTGGCTACAATGTTTTCAACTCTTTTCAGTAATTTTCCCTACATTTATGGACCTTTTCTGTGTTTTTGCCAATATCTTTTCAAAGTCGTCTGCTGCAGATTTCTTGTTTGGCGGAAAGGGTGAATCATTTACAATAATAGGCAGACATGTACAAATCTAGGGTTTATGGGGGGACTAGTAGACCCATATGAAGCTCAGTGTATGAGAACATGGGAATAAGATTTAATTTAGATATGGAGGATTTTAACGAGTTTGTTTGAAAACATGATGGTATACCCAGATGAATGATTCTGTTTTAGTTCTAGGAACATGCCCCACGGGTTCCTGATTTGTGCGATGTCAAATTGTTTTGACATGCCATCACTTTCTCTGTATGATAGTTATGATAGTGAGGAAACGCAAGTAATACCTGAATAAAAAGGCGTCGTAAATCTTTACTATCAAGGCATGTAATTATTAAACCAGATATTGTGTCATGTCATATAAAAACAATCCCAATAAGGTTTAAGCCGTAACATACTTGCAGACTCATTTTGATGCATCCTCTGCAGTATACTTTTGAAAACATTGTGGCAAAAGGAGAAACTGCTCAAAAAAATAATTTCTCTTTTTGTGACAATATTTAGCCCACGTTTAGCTTAAGCTTTGAAGTTTTCAATTTGCCTTAACGCAGCAAGCTTTGTTGTCTATATTCTGACAATTTATTGTCAGAATGTACAAATATAATGTTTGCAAAGTCGAGTTGTAAGCGTCGTGTCCCTAGTTCGATCCCCATTTGCGGCACAAGGGTCATTGTGGAGTGTCCTTGGGCAATGCACATTTCCTAGCCTAGAAATGGTTTGTTTAACCAGGAATCATGAATAAGTGAACTTTCGTCGTGATAGAACTGAAATAAACTTGAGAATAGGGTAAAACCACAATTAGTCGTCTGCTGCAGATTTGTTGCATGTTGGAAATGGTTAAGCTGACATGCCCCCACACATACACAAAATATTACATTTAATTCTTGAAAAATCTTAACCCTTTCCCTCATACGGCAATTCTGCAGCAGACGACTTTGAACGTATTTTGTCAAAACATAGAAAATCTCCATAATTGAATGGATAACCTATGACACAAAGTGGAAAACATTGTGGCAAAAGGAGAAATTGCACGTTTTGTGCAATTTCTTCTGTTGTCACTATGTTTTCAAAAAGCTGTCTGCTGCAGGGGCGTCCGAAAGCGCTTATATGAGGGAAAGGGTTAAAGAGTTAAATTATTTGATGTAAAAAGTGTTTTTTCTTGCAGTTTAATTAACTGACTTTGTTAAGCAGTATAGTTGATAAATGATTAATTATTTAACACTTGTGCTGTAATTTTAGCTCAGTAATTGAATTCTAAAACAAAACATAAATCATGTTTGATTGCAGAAGATTAGAGTTTTATGGCACAGGGTTTCCTTTGTTTGTTAGGGAAACTATTTATTTGTTCCTGATAGAACCCAGTCCCATGCACTGTCACAGAATGAGTGTCCTTTGGAAACGTTTTTTGTTTGTGGTTTATGCTATACCCTAAAGTTACACAATCTTGTTTACAGATTTGTTATCATTTCTTCGCTGAGGTTTGCCTTTAGTTTCTCCAATTATCTGAGAAAGATAATGAGAAAGCCAAAATCTTGAGAAATTGTCAATTATACCCTTTTTGAGAGACATGCATAATTTGGAGAAAAAGAAGTCCAGAATATTGTCATTTCGAAAATGTTAAATTTCTCCCTGAAACTAATTGATATATGGAGTCAATAGCAGGTTTCTGTATGGGACAGTAATTTGCATGTTTCTTTTTTTGTATCTGATAATTTACCTCACATTTCTGGCAAAAAAGATGTGCTTGATTTGGAGGTTTATGGTCTTCTCAATTATTAATAGAGCTACAGCACATGAAAACAGTCCTTTATTGATAAAGTGAATGGCAGTTACTTAGCAGTCAAATTACATACAAGTTGTCTGATCCGTTGTATAGTCTTAGCCGTTTGATTTAAAAGTTTAGTTTTTGCCTCAATTATTTCAAAAGACGTTGGGCGCCAGAAAGTGTCTAGTCGCTGAAGGTCTTTTTTGACATTGCCCAAATACAGCACGTTATACAAAAATAGTTGAGTGGTTTACTGCTGTGTCATTTTGATCACATATTATGCTGGGTATACTTGGTGGTATACCAAAGTTATAGTTAACTTTTTTCCACTTGCAGACTGCTTTTGAAAATATGCATTAGCATTTTTCTTCTTTTGCCACATTGTTTTGAAATCTATTCAACATTCAAACTGTTATTTTTTTTAAGATTTCCAATAGTTTTGCTTAGATGTGTTTGTCTGCTGCAGATCTGCGCATCTGGCTTTTTCATCAAGAAAAATGTGTAAGAACAACACATTGTGATGTGTCGCAGCTCTTAAAGAGGTTTATGCAGCTCTCCCTCAACTCTTTCCCACCTAGAGAAAATCTCTAGCAGTCAACTTTGAAATAGTATGGAAAATCTCTTTATATAAAAGTTTAGTTGTAGAATAGTGTTGAAAACATTGTGGTAAATGGAGAAATTGCTCATAATGATTTGAAAATGTGTCGGCTCCAGAGGCGCCGAATGCGTCTATATGTGTGAAAGAGTAAAGATATTACTTGGCAGTTTCTTCAATTTTGTTTTGTTTGGGTTTTACGCCGTTTTTCAACATTATTTCAGTTATATCATGGCAACAGTTTGCTTATTTATGATCCTTGGGTAAACAAACCAGTACTAAGCTAGGAAATGTGCCTTGCCCAAGAGCACTCCGCCATGACCACCTTGGCTGGTAATCGAACCTGGGATGCCCGGTTTCGAATCCCCGACGTTAACTACAAGGTCACGACAGTTTCCTCAATGGGTGACATTTATTCTGCTGTGACCGAGTGGATAGAGCGCATTTGAAGTTTGATTCATGATTGAGGCTTTCATGGTGGGGTTTCTATTTCCTAGTTTAGTACTCGGTTTAGTCACCAAAGGCTGTCATTGAGATATAACTGATGTTCTGTTGAAAATGTTGGTATGACCCATTAAGTTATACCAGTCTATTTATGTTTTAAATTGGGGGATGGGAAGGACTCTATGAAAACAGTTTTGCTTTTCCCTCTGTGTTAAAATTCCACTTTGTTCCTGCCTTAAATTTGATATTACATTCCTCCTTCTGATGTATGTGATATTGAAGGGTGTAAGAAATATTTGACCATGTGGAAATATTTCTGTCATTACCATGACTTTTCTCCATATCAATGTGGTATTCTGCAGGGAGCAAATTTTATGGAAGCCCACTTGTCATTCACAAAGCCTTGTAGGTGTGATGCAAAACTTGAGAATCGGGGAAATGTATGATTTACAACCAAAAATGTGGTCAAATCCTTTCAAGTGCAATAATTTTTTGGAAAAAAAATGAGTTAGTCTTGTAACTTTAGATCGGCATTTCTCCATATTTTATACAAACTTCTAAGACATAAAATGTACAATATTTTGCATATTTGAGACGCAGTACCAAATCCCTAAAAAAATTGGAAGTTTTAAGGTCAATTTCCCCCTGCCAGAATCCCCGTCATTACCAGATAAGCTTCCCTGCTATGATTTTGGTAAGCAGATTTCTAGTTATCAGCTCATGCTTTGTATGAAAATTATGCCCTGTCAATTCCAATAAATAGGTTTTGGGGAGAAAAGCAGTTTTTCATCCAGAAATTTCGTCAAATGAGGCATGGATGCTGTTCACACTGTCTCCGACAGATATTTACTTGGTGTAGAGGATTTGGAATTAATCATCTTTCTTGCTGTACTTAGACCTGGATTGGATGGAGTAAACTAAATCTTTCCCACATTTCTATAATATATACCGAAAGGGTTTTTGTACTCATTAAAACTTCCTGTGTAAACCGATTTAGCAAAATTACTTTTACATGAGCTTTGGGAGTGTAATTTTATGTAGTTCTTGTCCTAAATTCAGATATATATATACACCAGCCTTAAAATTATTCAGAGCTCTAGATTCAAGACCGTGGTAATTCTTATTCCTAAATCTTCTTTATACCCTAGAGGGGGGTATATAGGAGTCACTAGCTGTGTCGGTCGTAAGCCATATTTTGTCCGGCCTATTTCTTACAAACCACTGGGTGGAATTCAATTTTTTTTTTACGTGAAGCTTCTATACTAAGAGGAGATGTGCATATCCTAAAGGGGTTACAATTGCATGTTATTTTACAGAGTTATTGCCCTTTTACTTATTATCCCCCGCTTTTTCGAAGAAAAAAGGGGGGTTATTAATTTGGGTTTGTCCGTCTGTCTGTCACACTTTGTTTCCGTACAATAACTGCCACAAATGTTAACCGGTTTTTTTTCAGACTTGGTAACAAGGTTAAATGCCTTAAGGGCTAGGCCAAGTTCGATCGTCCGTTTCGGTGGAGTTATGGCCCCTTATTTAACAAAAAATGTCTTTGTTGCTCTTTTCGTGCAATAACTACCACAAATGTAAACCGTTATTTTCAAACTTGGTAACAAGGTTAAATGCCTTAAGGTAGAGCATCTGTAACAGTCAATATTTCAAATGTGACTGAACTTTTTTTCTAGTTACCGTCTCGTTTGCTTTTAATAAGGTTTTATGTAAGACAGGTTGGAAAATAAAATGACGCAAAATTTAGTCAAAAAGTGACTTTTCAACATTTATAACCGTCAGTAATAATAATAATAGCTTTAATGTGGATGACATTTTGGCAAATGTTTAAAGTAAAACAATTTTACTTGATATAATTATACATATTATACTTAAATATATTGAATTTTATCAAATGATTGAAAATGATTGATATCATTACCCCACCCACCTAAACAAAAATTGCAATATATTTAAGTTACAAAATGTATTATTCTAGCAACATTCTTAAACAATGAATATCTTAAACTTGTTAATACTTGAAGGAAAAGACTATATTGTTTAAATAATTAAAATATGAAACTATATATAACAAATTTATTTTTGGCTCAGAAAAAAAGTTCAGTCACATTTGAAATATTGACTGTTACAGATGCTCTACCTTAAGGGCTAGGCCAAGTTTGATCGTCACTTTGTGAACCGTTTTTTTTTTCAAACTTGGTAACAAGGTTAAATGCCTTGAGGGCTTGGCCAAGTTCGATCATCACTTTTGGCGGACTTTATTCGGTCGAGTTTTGGCCCCTTAATTTACAAAAAATGTCGTTTGTTGCTGTTTCCGTGCAATAACTACCACAAATGTGACATTGTTTTTTTTTCAAACTTGGTAAAAAGGTTGAATGCCTTAAAGGGCTAGGCCAAGTTCGATCATCACTTTCGGCGGACTTTATTTGATGGAGTTATGTCCCCTTAATTAACAAAAAAAATGTCGTTTCCGTGCAATAACTGCCACAAATGTGAACCCTTTTTTTTTCCAAACTTGGTAACAACCTAGGCCAAGTTCGATCGTCACTTTCGGCGGACTTTATTCGGTTGAGTTATGGCCCCTTAATTAACAAAAAATGTCTTTTGTTGCTGTTTCCGTGCAATAACTGCCACAAATGGGAACCGGTTTTTTAAACTTGGTAACGACGTAAAATGCCTTAAGGGCTAGGCCAAGTTCGATCGTCACTTTCGGCGGACTTTATTCCTTCAATATTTTACAATATTTCCTGCAAGCTGGGGATATAGATTTTATGAATTTGCTGGTTAAGTTATGGTGTAGGTCAAGGTGCTGTTTAGGGGGTATTTATCATCTTGTGGTTTTCTCAAAAGAATCTTCCTATACTGCTTTGAGAACATGCTTATGCTTAACCCTTTCCCTCATATAAACGCTTTCTGACACCTCTGCAGCAGACGGCTTTTTGAAAACATAGTAACTAAAGAAGAAATTGCACAAAACGTGCAATTTCTCCTTTTGTCACAATGTTTTCCACTTTTAGTCATAGGTTGTCCATTCAATTATAGAGATTTTCTATTTTTTGTCAAAGTATGTTCAAAGTCATCTGCTGCAGAATTGTCGTATGAGGGAAAGGCTTAAAAATAAAAAATAAATAGTTTTATGCCATGTGTACATTTCCAATAAAACTGGCTTTGGCTTCAATCCCGGCTATTCAAAAGACTATAAAAATGAAAGCAATGGTTTTTCCTCCTTGGTGCTCAGGATTTAGGGGTTAGCACTACAACTCTCTCACTGGTGACAGGTTAAATGGACCAGTAGTACTGGTAACTTACCCAGGAAATGACATTATATAATGAAAATCTGGTGAAAGTGGCATAACGCCCTGTGTACATTTTTCATGTTTTTAAAACTTGTCTGCTGTTGAGGCATCAGATGTGGTTTTGTTCAGAGGAAAGTTAAGTTTTAAATATGGTTTCAGGGGGGGAAATGGCTAAACAGCAGTGCCCAAGAGTACAATCTTGGTATTGACATTTTACATTGATAGTTTGATTTAAAAATGTAATCTCAGCTAATTATAGCGATAGGACTTTTAGTATGAGGGTTTGTGGGAATATTCCCGTGGAAGAAGGCTATAATTTGAGGACAGTTTCCTTCACTGATGTGGATGACTTTCCTTTGTGCCCAATGTAGTGGAAACATTGGACATAGCTTTCACATAGTGTCCTGCTCTCTCCAATCATATCACCTTTTTTTCCGTTGAAATGGAAATTTCTATTTTATGTAGAACATTTCTATTAGCTATTTACTAAACATATTGCATATTCTTCAAAGCATCTCGGTAGGTTATAAACCCTTACAGACACATTTTTGACACATCTGCTGCAGATGACCTTTGAAAACATTAAGGAAAAAGCATAAATTGCTCATAATAGCATAGCAAGTTCTCCTTTTGCCACAATTAGGTTCAATAATTACATTTTCATTTAAGATTTTCAATATTTTTGCCTAGATGTTTTCAAAGTCGTATGCTGCAGATTTGTTGTATGTGGGAAGGGGTAAAAACTACTTCAAAATTAATATGAATATTTTTGGTTAATGACAGAAAATTCAATATTGTGTCTAGCCTATATTTGAGCAGTGCTGTTCGAACAAGATCTACATCATTCTGCAGACATATATCTCACCCAATTTTCTGAACAGATGAACAGGGTGATCTAAACCTTACCTACAGAGTAAAGAAATTCTAAAAAGTATGGGCATATGAATGCAACATCCAGGGTTGGGAAATCGTATTCAAGAACAATAATTATTAGAAAAATAAGTGTTTTCAATGAAGAAATATGTTATCTTGAAAGTTTTGAAAGATCATGGAGATTCAGTTTTATTAACACTTGAATATTATCAAGCTGTCAAAAGATGTTCACATCACAGAAAATTTATATAAAATAATGGGAGTTGAAACTTTTAATAAAAATAACAAAAACAAAAGCAGATAATGATGTGCCAGTTAACCCTTTCCCATATCAAGGCGCATGTTCATGCATCTGTAGCAGAAAGCTTTCAAAATCATTATGGCAATTTGATATATTGCCACAATGTTTTCAATTCTTTCAATTGCATTTACAGAAATATTCCTTGTTTTTCCGAAGATGTTCTCTTTGGTTTGCTGCTGATATGTTGTATGAGAGAAAGGGTTAAAATGGTATCATCCTTTATGTGAAGTTTTCAGAAACTCGTATTGATTGCTCAATTAAGATGCCTATCGTTTTGGCAGAGGTATAATTCTAGGGAGGAGAAAATTCATTGGAGTACAATAAGTGTGTGCTTCTATTTTTGATCTCCCAAGTCATCCCTTTTATAGCCCTGTTTTGGACTTCCCTGGTAATATTTGAGTAGGGCTCTGTTAACTTATCCGGAACGGCACAGAAAGGGTTAAAGTAACATATTTGTAAACAGCTAGCATTTCTCTCTTCTCTTTGTCTGGATATAAACCTTGTGACAAAAGGAGAAATTGCTCGTTTTGAGCAATTTCTTCTTTTGACAATGTCTGCTGCAGAGGCGTCACAAAGCGTCTATATGAGGTAAAGGGTTAAAAATTGTTGAAATAGCTTCCCTCCTTGTCGCCTAGGGTTTGCCTATTGATAGCATAACAACTGATCTGCTGGTATCAGGATAGATAAAACAGGTATTACTGGTAATTTAACCAGAAAACAGCATAGTAAACCAACCATCCAAGCAAGCAAACAAACAAATCATAATTATGAAGATTATTCAGAAGGATGTTGAACGATTAAGATAAGTTCTATGTGTAGAATATCAAGTGTCTTATCACCTGTACAAAAAATAAACTTCAGGGGAAGTGGTGTTCAGTGTAAATCCAAATCTCAAATTTAAAATTTATGATCCAACAGCAATGTAATAAATTATGTTTTGCTCTGCTACTGTTTTATACTGTACCCTTTCCCACGTATACAGTTGGGTATTTTGATGTTGGCTAACCTTACCTCAAAAAGCATTCAACATTTTCAAATGTAACTTGGTACACATTTTTCTAGGAACAATACACATGTATATACCAATTCACATAACTGGCTTTAATAGTTATACAGTTAAACGTTCCTTTCTTTAATTGGAAAAAAGCAGACTAGGGTTGGTGTTCCCTTGTGGCGCTCTAAATCTTTATATTTTTGCATTTATATTTCTGTCGTCTGTTGCAGATTTATTGTATGTGTGAAAGGGTTTATTCCAAAACGTTTTCATGTGTCCTGGCCCAATTATCACGACCCAAACTAATAATACAGTAAATGTCTGTATATTTTTTTCATCCCAAGTTCTTGGTTTTACATTATTGGATTCCAATCTACATAGCCCTAATCTTCTCTTCTTCAATGGAGAAAACTGGTATCAAGATTAACCCTTTCCCTCATACGACAATTCTGCAGCAGACGACTTTGATCATATTTTGTCACAATATAGAAAATCTCGAATTGAATGGATAACCTATGACTAAAAGAGGAAAACATTGTGCCAAAAGGAGAAATTGCTTGTTTTGAGCAATTTCTTCTTTTGTCACTGTTTTCAAAAAGCTGTCTGCTGCAGAGGCGTCAGAAAGCGTCTATATGAGGGAAATGGTTCACCCTTTCCCACATACATATTGGCCCTCATTTGCTGCTGACAACTTTTGGGACTCGAATTCAATAATAATTATACTTGCATTTTTAGAGATTTTAACCATAATTTTTCCTCAATGTTTTCAATGTCTTCTGGTGCAGATTTGTTATATGTGGGAGATGGTTAAGCATTTTTATTATACAGCAGCTGGTGTTGGTATCTATTTTAGGAAATGTCAAGGGACAGAGTGAAATAATGTAAAATTGGCTGCCTATGTCTGCCTGACGAAACTCTTGTTTGATTTATCATTTTTGCCGATGTCTGCTCTTGTGTCTAAATTATATATATGGAACTCTTTTCAAAAAAACATCAGATTTTGATTTTGCTATATGGGCAAGAATTCACTAATGCAACACAAAGTGTGACATTGAAACAAAAAAATAGATCACCTTTATTCATTTTATAAAATGCCTTACTACTAAGTTCTTCTAGCAAGACATCTAAAACCGAGAGACTTTTTTTAAAATATGTCTTCTTGTCTTCTTTAAATGTCATAGTTATTGAAATATGGAGTATGTAACATTGACACCAAGATTATTTTAATTGTTCATATCTCATATAATTGAAAGAGGCTCTAATTTGTGCTATGGTGTGAAATGATGTTGGAGTTTGTTCCAACATTTACCCTTTGAATGAGAAATACTGTCTTGTCATTTAACAGGAAAAAATAGCAAAAAGATATGGTTGGTGTCAATGTTACACTTGTAAAGTTTGTGCAGACTTATGTTTGTTTCAAATAATATATCTTGCTTCTGTCCTAGCCTATTTCATGGCTGTTGGGGTCAGTGTGTTTTTTGTGAATGAATTTCATAAGTAAAAATCCTAAAAAATAAAAATAAAGCTCCATTTGATGCATGTAACATTGACACGTTGCTAGCCATAGATTAAAATGTCATTTATATCATATTAAACATATAAAATCTTCTTTAGTTTGTGGATTATATGTTAGAAGTTGGGACCAGGTCTTCTGATTCAGGTTGTATTTACTACTGTGTATGTTTGATTGCCAGATATTTGAAGTATGTAACATTGACACTTTCGTGTCAACTGAAATAGTTACATACATTTAGAAATCTCATTTATTTCTGTTATATACAACATTATTTGTTATTTTTTTTACTTGTAGCAAAAGCATGTGATGCAATATATCAAATAACTTCAAACATCTCTAAATTATGAACTTATTAATATTATACTGTTATATGTATTGTTGCATGTAACATTGACAGAATTGTTGTCAATGTTACATACAAATTTGAAAATCAATTTTATTTAGTTAGATTTGAAATTTAATATGTTGTTTTGTGGTTTGGAGATTAATTGTCAGGAGTGGAATTTTTCTAAATTAAATAGTTTAGCCTGTCAGCTGCTGTATAGAAGATATGGCTATGCTGGATGCATGTAACATGGACACGTTTGTGTCAAATTAAACAGTTACACACACATATCAAAGGTTGTTGTTTCTGATTAAGAGAAAACAAATATATATTTTTTTTATTTATAAATGTTCTACCAAAAAGCATAGCCAGTGATTGGAGATACTTGTCTAAAGAGAAGCAAATAATTGAAGTTTTAAAAAAGTATGGTGTAGGTAACATCTTGTCAAGGTTACATGCACATTTTGATGTCAGTTTATTTTTTGTCATACATTATATTATGAATTCATATTATTACAGATTTTTAAATCATCCAATAATTTGTAAATTTTATTAAATTAAAACAACTGAAAGCATTCCATTATTGAAGTATTTCATCAAAATGTGTAAGATTTATTTGACACCAAAATTTAAGATATTATGCTGGGCCTTCCTATCATAAGTCACTCAAAGATTTGAAGAAAATGTGTTTTTATTCATCAACTGGGTAAGGAAAGCATAATATAAGGCAAAAATTTAAGTCCTTTGATACTGCAATTTATGTTTGTTTGATAAATGTATGCATGTAACAATGTTTGACACCAAATGTTACATGCACATGTCTATTTTCATTCTTTTTTTGTAAAACAATTGTTGCAGACAAATACACTGGATTGATTTTTTAGGAAAATTTGTTTATTAGATATAAGTTTTGAATCAACTACACACTAAAATGAGGCAAAATAAAGCTGTTATACACACACATTAAAGTGCATGTACAAAATGTCACACTTTTTGTCATACTAAAACCTTAAATATGATGTTTTAAGGCTTTATTTCTCGCAACCAATACTTTTTAAGTTCATTCTTTTTTTACAAAAGGATGTGTAAGGTATAAATGTGTAAATAAATGTCTTAATTTTTTTTCTAAATCTGTACTTAATTGAAACTACATACAGAATAGAGTGTTGACACCAAAAATTCCAATAGTGAATTCTTGCCCATATGTTTTAAGTCAAACACAAGTGCTATTTTTTTTCAAGATTGAAGTTCCTTTTACATTATATTTTCTTAAGTGTGTGTGTGTTTTGGATTGGTACAAAAGCAGCACTATCAGTTTAAAGATTGAAATTGTTGGATAATTCCATCCAACAAAAAATTCCCAAGCAGTGGTATGATAAATTGATTGTTTCAGTTGTTATAATAGACATATACTGATTGGTCATGCAAGGCTAACATGTTCCCTTGGGACTCATGGGGATACAGGAACATTTAATGCAATCAGAAAGATAAAGATAATTTGATGCTTTGTTTAGATTGGAGAGTTAACCCTTTCCCTCATATAGACGCTTTCTGATGCCTCAGCAGCAGAGGGCTTTTTGAAAACATGGCGCCTAAAGAAGAAATTGCTCAAAATGAGCAAGTTCTCCTTTTGTCACCGTGTTTTCAACTTTATTCAATAATTATGCTGTCATTTATGAAGATTTTCCATACTTTTACCTAGATTTTTTCAAAGTCGTTTGCTGCAAATATGTTGTATGTAGGAAAGGGTTAATTTTGTAAGAGATTTTCTCTAAACCCTTGCACTTTTGTAGGGCTGTGTATGTAGATTATTTTTCTGTTTGGTCGCCCTTTAAATTATATACAGTTTTGCATGTAGAGTTGCACAAAGGTTCATCTCAACAAAATTACTGACATTTATATTAGGAATTTATTGTACATGTTGCATATCAAGTGGGATATATATATCAGGTTTTAAGAATTCTACAGAGGATACTAGTCTGGAATTGAAATTGATTTACAAACTGTACTAGAATAGGGCAAAGCTTTTAATTTGATCAAATTATATGAATTGTATGTCTTTGTCGAAAGGAAAATTTGGTACAGATGTCTAGATTCTCCTTGTTGTCAATAACTTAAATATAAGATCAAGGATTAAAACATTAACCCTTTCCCTCATATAAACGCTTTCGGACGCCTCTGCAGCAGACGGCTTTTTGAAAACATAGTGACAAAAGGAGAAATTGCACAAAACGTGCAATTTCTCCTTTTGCCACAATGTTTTCCAATTTTTGTCATAGGTTATCCATTCAATTATGGAGATTTTCTATGTTTTGACAAAATACGTTCAAAGTCGTCTGCTGCAGAATTGTCGTATTAGGAGGACATTGTTCATTATGAAGAAACTTTTGCATTTGCCCACAATGTCAGAGGTGTCAAAATTAATCGGTTTCAGGGAAGAGTTCTGTTTATTGATAATGTTTTGATGCAGAAGCTCAAAAGTAATACAAGTACAGTCGAACCTCGTTAATCCGGACACTTTGGTTCCCAGAGAAAAAAGTCCGGATTGCGAATCTTCCGGATTAACGATTTCTTATTTTGCCTACGCCAAATTTTCGTCTTAGCATAACAATAGGAGTCAAAGAATGGGACCCAATATTTCCCCAGATATTGCGCGGATACATGATTATAATTGAGGAAAATTCATTCAAAATAGCTTTGCAAACTGTCAGCGATATTGTATTTACTATTTACCTCTAGATACTCTTTGTCGTAAGCAAAGCTTTATCATGAGATTTACAACACATAGATAACCAGTACGTAAACATGTACGTTTTTGAAAAAAGGAACGTAAAAATATAAAAATATTTAACAACTTATTATTTTTGTCAGATCTACACTTGTCTCTTGGTCAAAATATCTAAATTTTAGTCTCAAAATCAGTTTAGATCTGTTTGACAATTTGGCTGCTATTTTATGGCTGCTAATCAAAGTAAACAATGACACACGCTTGCAGATTATTGAACAGCCTTAGGCTATTACATTGTATACAGCTTTAACACCTTTTAGGACAAACAGACACTACAGAAAACAATGACACAGACTAATTGAGTAAAAACATATATACTGTCTATGTTTTCTGTATTCTGTACAGTCATGTACATTACTGTTTGGACTTCCGGACTAACGAAACGGATCATATGTGTAAAAATGGTCAGTCCGTTCCCGATTTTTTTTGTCCGGTTCCGGAACGCGAATTTACATATTAACGGAGAACAATTAAGAATAAAAAATCTGTTCCCTGAATTTTTTGTCCGGATCGCGAATTTTCCGGATTAACGGCGTCCGGTTTAACGAGGTTCGACTGTATTTTAAAAACTACACATATCCTAACATGGTAGTCTACCTATCTTAGCCTTTCCAACTTGCAGATGCATTCTGACATGTATGAAGCAGATAACTTTTGAAATCATTGTGGTAGTAGAAGGAATTGCTCATGCTAAGAAATTTCTCCTTTTGCCATAATGATTTTAGCTTCATTCATTAGTTATACTTTTATTTATTCATCTTCATAGAAAATCTCTAGAAATGAAAATATAATTATTGAACAGAGATAAAAAAAACATTGTAGCAAACGGTGAAACTGCTCCTTCTACTTTTGCCACAATGTGTTCAGGAGTTGTCTGTTGCTAACACATCTACAGGTGGGAAAGGATTAACCCTTACCCTCATATAGACGCTTTCTGACGCCTCTGCAGCAGACGGCTTTTTGAAAACATAGTGACAAAAGAAGAAATTGCACAAAACGTGCAATTTCTCCTTTTGTCACTATGTTTTCCACTTTTTGTCGTAGGTTATCCATTCAACTATGGAGATTTCCTATGTTTTGACAAAATATGTTCAAAGTCGTCTGCTGCAGAATTGTCGTATGAGGGAAAGGGTTAAAAAGCTGTTTTGCAACATGAGAAGGATTCATGAGAACAAAGTCCCATCTATTGTGAGAGCAAATGGCACTATTCCCATGTGTGACAAAGACAACTATTTTTGATATTTGTGTATTAGAATCTGGTATTTGGTAATAGACGATTTAAATATTTTATGAAATAAACAAATGGTCTTCATGATGGTTGACATTTTTGTCCATTTCCTTTAAGCAAGGATTCCAGTGAATTGTCAAGAGACTTGAAACACTTCACATTTTGATAATTTTTTCGTAGGCTTCATAGCGGAATTTTAGTTACCTTGTTTGTCCTGGGTTTTGACTCATTTTGATGCATCCGATGTAGATTAAAATTGCTTCTCCTAAGGCAACAATGAATTGTTTTCAATTTCTCAGGAAGGCTAATCTTAATTTAATAGCTGTTAGAATTGTAGATACAACTGCTAACACATTCATGATTTAGGATCCAAATGCACACTGGTTAGAAGAATTTCGCTTGGGTTGGTTTCTAGATCTCGAATATTTACATGATATATTTCAAGGAAGAATTAAGATGAATTCAAATATGGTAATAATGCATGACATATTTTGACATTAAAAATTAAGTCATCAACAGCTCTTACTTCTACCATGGTAGGGCGACATATAAGGATCAGCTCTGTTGTCTTGTGAGTCTGTCTCTCATATAATTATACACCTACTGACAGTGACAAGTGATAAAAGTATTTGTTTGAACACTTGTGTTGCTTAACACTTTCCCTCATACGACAATTCTGCAGCAGACGACTTTGAACATATTTTGTCAAAAAATAGAAAATCTCTATAATTGAATGGATAACCTATGACTAAAAGTGGAAAACATTGTGGCAAAAGGAGAAATTGCTTGTTTTGAGCAAGTTCTTCTTTTGTCACTATGTTTTCAAAAAGCCGTCTGCTGCAGAGGCGTCAGAAAGTGTCTATATGAGGGAAAGGGTTAATGAAAATATTTCAAGCCTTTGCAGCCTTAAATATATATTTTATACAAGAAGATGGGGGGAATAATTGTAAATGCAGACAAAATGTCAGAATATATTGGGAGTAACATTCCACATTACAGAGAAGTCTTTTGGGACTTTTTGATGCATATAATTATTATCACCAGACTTGATGTTATGTAAACAAATTTGGCTTCATAAGCGTCATGGGTCTATTAAATCCTGAGAACATTCTCTGTTCTCAGAAATGAACTGGCCAATTTTGAGAATGAATTTGCTTCTGACAATCAGATACTTGACCCTGGTATTTTAGTTAAACCCCCCCAAAGCTCGTGTGTTAAAACATGCCATAACTTAAGAACTGTACATGCTAGGATTTTCAAATTTTGTATACATATTTATCATGAAAACGAAGCTGACCTATAGTTTTAGCTCACCTTAGCCAGAGGCTCATGGCGAGCTATTGTGAACTGTCTTTGGCCGTCGTCTGTCAACATTTTGTTTCAAACGACATCTCCAAAACTGATTATTTTCCTTTAAAGTATATATATATATAAATACTGAAAGCTTTAAAAATCATCTTGTCCAAAGGTACTGGCCTGATTTGAAAATGTACCTTGGGTGACCCTCTACCAAGATTGTTCAGGAATTTTGATCTGTAAGTATGGCCACCAGGGGCGATGCTTGTTTTGAACATGGAACTATTTACACTAGTGCTGGCTGGCTCTCTTTACACAGTCAGTTAGATACAGGCTTTAACATATTTTATATTATGGACAAACAAGCATATGGTTGGGGCACACTTGAAGGAGATGTATTTTGTTTAGGAAAAACACAAACAAGGCATTATCCAAAACAATATCTTATTGAGAGTCATTGGCACTAAATGATTTATTTTAATAGCTATTCTTTGAGAAATTACAGATCTTTGTATTTTACTTGGTGTGTGAAAGAAACAATCAAGAGAATCAATTAGCCAAGGTTTCAACTCCTAATAGCTAGATCCATAGTTTGTAGTAAACTTCTTTTTTGCAGGGAAAGGAATTAGGCATTAAATGATCTATGAAAACTTTCATTGTAAAAAGCTGGAATTTTGATATGTCAAACACTTATTGTTGGTACTTAATTGGGAACCAATAATCAAAGGATTTGATTCAAAACACTTATTCTTCATGGTTCTTACTTCAGTTTTAGATTCGTTTAAGCCTTTTCCCTCTTGCAGACACATTTTGACACTGTAATTAGAAAAAATATTGTAACAAAGGGAGAAATTTCTCCTTGTGCCTTTATTTTGCATTTGATGTTTTCAAAGTTGCCTACTTCAGGTTTGTTATATGTGGGAAAGGTTAAAAGAGTAGGGATAAATGATTTACCCTTTTGCTTTTGTTGTCTTAGCAGCAGGTGCCCATTGAAAGAAATAATTGAAAAGGGAGACATTTCTTATATTGAGGCATTTACCAACATAATTTTCATTCAGTAACAAATCATTAATTCCAAGTTTTCAGATTCTAAAATAAGTTTCTTCAAAATGTTTTCAGAGCAGAATAGTTTACATTATTTCATATCAGGTAAACAATTAGAAGAAGGGTTTAAATCATGTAGAAGGTGCCTGAAGATTCTCTTGTAATTACATTCTTAAATCCTTTCCCACATACACCAAATCTGCAGCAGGCGATTTTGAAAACATATTTGCCATAACAATGGGATGCTTTATAAATGCTGATACAAGTTTTTAAAAAAGTTGAAAACATTGTGGACAATTTCTCCAATTGCTATTATGATTTTTAAACGTCATCCGCTGTAAATGCATCAAATTACATGTGCATACACATGTAGAAAGGGTGCTTGGAGAGATGAGTTGGGTTCATGGCCTGATCTGATAGAATGGTACTCTGATAAACCAATGAATGCCTTGATTCAGGAAATAATGTTTAACCCTCATTCTGCTATATATGACTTATTTAAAAACTAATTTAATACCCATTATGAGCATTTTTACCACCCTGCCACTATGATGTTTCCAAATGGTTTCTGCTGCATATGCATATGCATCAAAATGCAAGTAAGAAAGAGTTGAACAGTTCTTTAATGTCACTGCTTAATCAGATTACCAAACACATTGGTATTAAGTGTGTAGAAATGGGAAAACTGATGAAGAAACAAATGACATCGGAATTACGTGCGTTATAAAGATATTTGTGGGGGGGAAATATGGGAAAAATGAATTAATTTAATCATAGCTTTCCAGTTTTGATGTTCATAATACACAAGCAATCTTCCATAAAAATGTAAATGAAAGTCCCATGGGTTTGAGTATCCCAGAGGCATAGATTTCTGAGCTTTATGTTGGTGTGTGAGAAAATTAATGGTTATTATGGGAAAAGGAGCTTTTACGTTGAACAAAGATAGATGCCTATGATAAAGACAATTTTTTTTCATAAATATTTCCAGACATACCATTGCTAGTTTCTCCCATTTTCATCAAAGAAGTGATTGAAAAGCAGAACATTTAGCCTGATATTGAGACAAGAGTAGAAAAGATAATGGAAAAAAATATTAGAAAAAATATTGATCTCTGCGCAATAATTTCTTTTACGACTTTAAAATTAGTGGTTAATTTGCTTTTTGTTTTCTGGCTATGAAGCCCTTTCCCTATTATGTTCTACGTTTGACACCTCTGCAGCAGATGATTAGAAAACTTTGTGGAGAAAGGAGAAATTTGTTAGTTTCTTCCTAATTGTGTCTCTTACTTTGGCAGAGAGACAGATAGGGATCATTTGTCCATCATCTGTCAGTCTGTTTTGTCCCTCTCACTTTTCTCATCATCCGTCAGTCTGCGCCAGTCATTCATGGTTTCTCTTACTGACAAACTTTCAGGCAACACATATGACTTAATTCAATCAAACACTCCTCGGAAATTTTAGCTTCTATGTTTCAGTTCTTATCTCTCTGTAACTAGTAGTGAATGTGAAACTATAAGGTGTTGTTTATCTGACAACTTAAAAATTTGGCCTTTAGCTCAATGCTAAAGTACGCTTTTTTGCTTTTCCTTAAAACAAGTGCTAGGACTTCAAATTTTGCTCATGCATTTTGCCTTTCTCTTTGACACTTGTATTGATGGTCAAAGCAAGAATACATAAAAATACATCATTCTTTTGCTCTCAAAACAGATGGCACAACATATATCATAATATGAGGATTATCAATTTGTATAATATTGGGACTATGTCCTGCAATTAGCAAATTGTTCCCAATTTTATGAGTCTTGTCAGTCTTGTCTGGATCCAAAAGGCTGCTTAATTTGATGCATTATATACCCATATGTATATATTGTGATTTCTCTGACAATAGACATGAATGATTACGACTACAAAGCTATAACCAACTGCTCAATTTGGTGCTATTGAGAATAATGATTTTACAAAGACAAGAAATAATTAGTGTCCTTCCTGTCTAAAAAAAAATAGGGGGGGGGGGGGGGGAGGGTGGTGTTTGTAGCTCACCTGAGCTTTGCTCAAGGTGAGTTATTGTGATCGTCGTCCATCGTGCGACAACTTCTTCTCCTCAGTAACCAGTGGGTCAATTGGGATGAAACTTCACAGAAAGCATCCTCTCGATGACCTCACCAGATTTTGCCTTATATGGCTATAGAGAAAACTTAAAAAATCTTCTCCGACGAAAGAGAGATTTTCAAATAATTTTGTAGAAATGTTCCTTGGATGACCCTCTATCAGATTCCTTCAAGCCATGTTGATTAGTCGAAAAACATGGCCGCCAGGGGGCGGGGCTTATATAGCTAAAGTGAAAAGAAAAAAATCAGGTGAGCGATTCAGGGCAATAAATATCATGGCCCTCTTGTTTAAGAGATAGTCCAATAATTGCCTTGTTTTTAGCTCTACTGGCCAAAGTCCATAAACCATTGCTTGTGAATGCAATAAAGTCTTCTGTTTTGATTGTATCTCAATCAAACTTGTACAGTAGTTAGATATCCATGAGAACTTGGTTCCTTTCGAAAACCAGCCAGATACAATAGAGCCTCCATTTACTTTCGATTTTCACCAAACTTAGATTGTAGTTAATATTGATGACAGCTCAGTTCCTCATGGGCCTCTTGTTTAAATCATCTACTGCAGATTCATTGTAGAATGTGGGAAAGAGATGATGAAACCAAACCTTCAATTACTGTCCCCTTCCCCTAGGTCAATAGTGTTAACTTATTACCACACATAATTCTATGGAATCGACTTCCAATACAATTCATTGCTAAGTCTTGACAGTCATAAAAGTTAGCACTGTCTCGATAGCCCCTAGCAAATTAAATATGCTTCAGACAAGAGAATTGTCTGTTGGCCAGTAGAATTTAACATACAATACAGTACACAGTGAAATGTATAAATCCTTTGTTTTTGGTTAGCAAGTTTGAAGTGCTAATTTCAATGACCAAACCCTTGGTAAGTTTAGTCACATTGGATGATGGCTTTTAACCTTTCCCAACATATACTGTTTATACCCATCAACTTTTAAAAACATCTAGGCAAAAATATAGCAAATGTCTATAAAGGAAAGAAAATGATTGAATCGACTTGAAAACATTTGTGCAGTACAAGCTAGTTATTGTATTGCCTTTATCCCATATGCAGATGCATTAATTGTGTAACATCTGCAGCTCACAACTTGTGGCAAAAAAAGGGGTGTCTCATAATGGGCAATATCTCCTTCACCCTCAATGTTTTCTACTCTATACTAAAAGTGTTTTCTCATTTATAGAGGTTTCCAATATTTCATTTCTCCCTAGTTGTTTTCAGTCACCTGCTGGAGATTCTTTCTATGTGGTAGAGGGTTAAAACATGCCATTAATGTCGGGAGAAAAAAGGAAGTAGATGTAAGAAAGATGGAAGAGACAGGATAAAACAGATAACTGGATAACAAGATGTCACATCTGTGATACTATAACAATAAACAGTGTGTAAATACACAGTCTGTAACAGCTTTGTTGGTGGTTAACCCTTGCCCGCACACTGATTTTGTTACCTGCAAATCCAGAGTCCTGTAATCACAATATTTATCAGGGACTCCTAATAAGAAAAGCTTTCAGTCAATGGGACTCTTTTAATAAATTTATAATATTATATAGTACAATGGACACATTGTTTTCTATGGGGAATCCCTCCATAGTCAGTTTACGAGTCCTGAGGACTCATACTTTGATATTTGTTGAGATATCATAACATACATACAACATATCTGCAGCAGACATTGAAAACATTGATGCAGAAATGTTGAATATAGTTATAAATGAAGGCACTATTGTTGAATAGAGTTAAACATCAAGGGAATTTCATGCATTTTCAGCTTGTTATTGATGAGTATAATTTTGTGAGTTTGACCATCATCACAACTTTTGAAAAGTGGCAAAATGACAAATTCCTCTTCAACTCTCTATTTTTAAATGAACTTTCATTTAATTGAGATTGTTCAAATGTTTGCCTAGATGTAAATAAAGTCATCTGCTTTAGATTTGTTGTTTCCCATAACAGTTCATGCACACTGTAATGACAGCAGAGGTGACATTAACTTCTACAGCAGGAAGTAATTATACAAGGGTTGATTGTGATAGCCATCTAGGATAAAGAAAAGACACTCATCAAGAAAATGTTGTTAGATGAGAAGAATTAGAATTCCCTGGCCCAATTGTATTGACAAATATACTGCTAAAGTAGTTAAATATAATGCCAGAACATAATTTAATTGTTTCCAATGACAGCCATAGCATTTAAATTGTTCTGTGGAATATTGCCTTGTTAAGGTTCTATGATTGGAATCGTCAACATTATCTCTACATCACTTGAACATCTAAACAGTGACATTTAATAGGTTGTAAAATGTATGGCATTGTTTCATTCTTCTTCCGTTCAACATATTTTAGATTCAAAAACATTAAATAGTAATTAAGCATGCTGTCTTTCAGCAGCTTGCTTATAAGTATAGGAAAGTATAAGACAGGACTTTGTTACCCTTTAAGAAGCAACTTTAAGGCAAAGATAACTTTTTAACTGCCATATTTGAATGACATTTACTAAATCACTGCTTGAGGTTTCACCAAGAAGACTTTGCTGCCTTGGAAATGAAAAAAAGAAAAGATTAATATGGGACATATGCAAATAAGCTGATCCAGTTGTTTTAACCGTTCCTTATTTAGTCTTTCATATAAAGCCTGGCTTGAGATATTTTCCACAATTTTCTAGTCTTTGTGTCAAGACTGGTATTCTAAATAAGGTAACAACATATAATTAGTCTGAGATATTTCTAGACACCAGTGCAGCTGATGCCAAGTGTTTATGTATGCATGTATGCATGCATATATGTTGTAATTTTTTTTTTCTAAAATACATTTATAACTCTTTGACTTGCACCGGCACACTGTCTTATCAGATTTTCTTTGTAAATTTTGCCTACAAATGGTCAATTAATCACAATTGCCATTAATTTCAAAACCATGAAAGGTCTGTTTTAGAGTGACTTGGCTCGTATGAAGTTTTAGCTTGGTCCCAATTAGGTTTTCCCGAGAGAAGCAGCTGTTCTTTGTATTTGCTATTTCCTTATATGGAATGTTGACGGGTTTGTAATCTGATTATTGTATTCCGAGGAGACAATTCTGAAGCTTGGCAACAACTGTTTTTGACAATACTACAACCAGCATGTGGACTTCTCAATGTATGGTGTTAATTTTTATCCCACTAACTTCTAAGAAGTTGGTTGGGCTTCCAAGTTGATGGGGCATACCTTTGTAAAATGAGTAATTTCTCCTTTTGTCACAATATTTTCAAAAGTTGTCTGCAATTGGGAAATGGTTGGGATGGAGTAAGATCTGAAGCTGGATACTTCTGCTGCAGACGACTTTTTAAAAAGGAGAAATTGCACAGGATAATGTGTTCAGATGTGTCCCATCTACTTCATTTCTAATCAGATTGTTATGAAACTTCATACACACATTCACAAGCATTATACCTCTTGTACAAGTAAGTGTTTCACAGACCTAGGTCACAGTGAATATTTTGGAGACCAAACTGTCATTGCTCTAGCAACTTCATTTCTTATCCGATTTTTATGAAACTTCAAATATATAATTTACAAACATTGCCTCTTGTATGAGTTTAGGTTTCATCACCTAGGTTAAAGGTCAAGGTCACAGTGACTATAATACATCAGTACAAAATGAACTCATTGCCCTAGCACTTTCAATTGTAGATTTAACTCCGTCATACACAGGCTCAATGTCGAGAGAACTTGAATGGGTTTGCGTTTTTCTGCCCACAGTCAAAGGTCAAGGTTACAGTGACTATACTATGTCTGTATGAAATGATGTCATTCGACTTTCATTGTGGACGCAATTTCTTCATACTACATACACGGGTTCAGTGTCAAAAGAGTTTAGATGGGTTTGCGTTTCACCAATGTTGGTCAAAAATCTAGATCACAGTGACTTTAATATGTCTGTAAGAAAACAGTGCCATAGCAAGAGCACTTTTATTTGTGAAAGAAAGCTAAGACAGCGAGGGGATTTGTATCGTCGGTGATGCTCTATTAGTAATATTATTCATATTTTGCCAAGATGCTTTCCAAGTCGTCTTCTGCAGATATATTGTATGTGGGAAAGGGTTAATGAAGGCACAGGGTTGATTTGAGAATATTTTCCTGATGTTTGTCTGGACATCATGCAACTTGGAGACAAACATAAAGCATCACCTTTAATCAGGGAAATTAGTGGGGAGTTTCCATACTAATCATGTTTGCAAAAATTGATAGAATCTGTCCTTAATTGCTGTATTGTATATTGGATTACAGCCTGAGTTGAAGCTAGGCAGGAGCACAAGTCGTAAATCTCAAGATTGACTTTGTAATTTTCGCTGGATATTGTCATGGGGAATACTATATTGGTGATATTACAGAGTTTATTGTACACACTTAAACTTACTGCTGGAGTTTGTAAACCCCTGAGTTCCTGAATGCAACATATGAACATCCTTAGTGATGCAGTTTGAGAAAGTTTGTTTAATATGCGAAACATTTCCTACTATGATTTGATCCGTGTTGAAATTCATACTTCGTACTTTCCATATATTTTGGTCCTGTTATATTTTCATATTGAACACCTGAAAATAGTACAATTTATTATGTAATGGCAGAACTCTGGATAAGGAACATTGTCCATATTCCAAAGTCCTTATTTAACCATATAACCATATGTTGTGAGTACTTAAACAAATGGTCCCTGTGAGACAATTCGTTAGAGTACCCACAACATAGATTTTGGTAAGAGAGAGAGAGAGAGGGGGGGGGGGGGGGGGGGGGGGGGAATATTGTGGTGAAAACAGCTGTTCACACCTAGTAATGAGTTATCGGACTCAGTTTTAGAATTAAATTGACTGGACAACTCCATTGCAGATGACAAGGCAGTCCTAAAATTGTGAATGGAGAAATATAACTGTTTATAATGAGCAATTTCTTCTCTTTGTATGTCATGTAATAAGTAGGTTTCTCTTTCCCAGATATATCTATAGAAGTCTTAAAAACATTGTGGAAAAAGAAGGAGTAGTTAGTTTTCATGGTATCTTTATGTTGGAAATGGTTTAACTAAGTACCTGATAGGCACTTTTAGACATTTGCTCAATACAAGTATAATTTTAAGATTTAAAAGATATGATAAATAATTCTAATGTAGAATTGAATAGTTTCTTGGAAAAGGAGAAGATGCTCATCATTAGCAGATTTTGTTCTCTATAATGTAATAAAAGGTGGTCTGCTTTAGAGGTATCAGAATGTGTATGTATCTAGTAAGGGTTACCGTAAAGTTGACCTTTTAATGTTGATAGCAGTGTATTTATGTTCCCATTGCTTATGTATTTCCAGGAACTTTAGAGGGTGACGAGGACGGAGAAGACGGCATGCATGGAAAGAAGAGAGGCTTGGATGATGAAGGGGGAAGTTTGGCTAAAAAACTCAAATCAGGGCAGGTGAAAAATGCCCTGATGCATCTCTATGAACTCAAACCAGGTAATGATTTTATTCTTTCTTTAACCCTTTCCCTCATACAACAATTCTGCAGCAGACGACTTTCAACATATTTTGTAAAAAAAAAAGGCCTTCAGAGGCTACAGAAAGCAACTATATTAGGGTAAGGGTTAAAAGCTATTTTCTTTTTTTCTCAAAATGTTTCAACTCGGATAAATCATTCTTTCAGTATCTTAGATAATGATTCCGAAGATCTTTTCTGTACAGAAGACTGAAAAAGATCACAATCAGGTTGACTTTTATACCTTGCCTACACAACTGATCCACAGCAGACATCTTTGAAAATATTGTGACGAAAATATGTGAAAGCTCTATAAATTAAAGTATAATTATTGAATAGAGTTGAAAACATTGTGATGAAAAGGGGAAATTGCTCTTTTTGTCACACTATTTTCAAAAGATGAAAAGATGTCTGCTGTTGAAAGTGGGAAATTTTAAAGGATGGGTTTTTCCATTCATCTGAGCAAGAGATAAAAGAGGAATTTTCTTGTATCCTCTCTTCCATAATCATATATGCAAGAGGATTCTTCTGAGTACCCACAACATACGGTTTGAGATCAAATAAAGATTCACAAACATGAATTAAGATTGTTGTTGCCTTGCTCATTATTATTTTAATCACTTAGTAATTAATTAGTTAGTATGCTTATGGTTACAATGTGATTGTGTTTTTTTCCAGGTCTCCAATTCCATTTGATTTCACAGACAGGACCTATCCATTCTCCCACCTTCACCATGTCTGTAGAGGTCAACGGACAAACATTTGTAGGCTCTGGTAACTCCAAGAAATCTGCAAAAGCTGCCACTGCCGAGTCTGCATTGAAATCTTTTGTCCAGTTTCCAAATGCTTCCGATGCTCATGCTGCTCTTGGCCGGGAACCGACGATGAATGTGGACTTTACCTCTGATAATCCAGATCTGTTCCTGCAGAACTTTGACGGGAAAGAACCCATGGATATACAAGTGCCACAGCTTCAGAGTCCTAATGGTACCTCCATGGCCATGTCCAATGGTAAACCCATCAAGAATACAGAGGGCAAGCACCCAGTTGTCATCCTCAACGAGCTCAAACCTGACTTGAAGTATAACCTTGTGTCTGAGACAGGAGACAATCACACAAAGACCTTCACCATGTCAGTGGAAGTCGATGGCGAGACCTTTGAAGGTTCAGCGAGAAACAAGAAGATGGCGAAGGCACGTGCAGCACAAGCGGCTCTTACTAAAATATTTAACCTCAGCTTCCTATGGGGATGGGGACCAGGTAAATATAATATCTGCTGTATTCTTTGGACTCTTGCTGATACAGTCAATTTAACCCTTTACCAAATACTTGAAATCTGAAGCAGACAACTTTGAAAAGAACTAGTCAAAACTATGGATTTTTCTTTTTTTATTCATGAAAGAACAATTATTAAATAAAGTTGAAAACATCAAGGCAAAAGGAGCAGTTTCTCATTAGGAGCGATATCTCCTTTTCCTGCAATGTTTTCATGATGAGCAAATTTTTGCCACAATGTTTTCAACTTCTTTTAATAATTGAACTCGTTTATGGAGATTGTTCATGTGTTTGACAATATGTTTGCAAAGACATCTGTTGCAGATGTATTGTATGTTGGAATGGTTAAAGCATATAAAATAGGATATTTTATGAACAGAGTGCACAAGATGATTGCATCATACCAGACAATTAAATTAGGCTGACCTATCAGCCTCAACATTGTTTCCTCTGTAACTGTAAATCATAGAAGTTAGACTGGTCAGTTCTCAAATCTCATGGTGACGGGCAATATCTGACAAACTGTCTGTCCCATAATATGGTCCACAGGAAATCCCAACTTTGTGACTTTGTGACTTGAATGGACCAGATCAACTTGTCCAGTCCCATCTGGATCTTCCCTCTTTGCCATCTATCTTGATTCATCAATATCACTGACTTGCATTGCATTGCATTGCATTCTTTCAATAGGTTAGCATAAGTATCTTCTTTGTTTGATATGATTTTTGAAGCTGGATTTGTTTCATTTGGCACATTTCTAGATTAATTCTTCAATACTATTCCAAGAATTTATGAGAAGGTAAAACCTAAGTATATTGGTGTAGTTCAATTAATTGTCCATGGTACTACAAGAAATTGAGACTTCAGGAGTTAACAAATATTGAAGGACCAGGTCTGTCGGCAGTCGAATGCAAACTCACCAAGGTTTTTATGTTCACCGCTGAGTCAATGAGATATTTCTATGTTCTCCACTGAGACATTGAGATATTTCTATGTTTAAAGCTAATTGATAACTAGTTGTTATCTCTAAATTGAAGAATTATCACTTTTGTCAAAGTTTTTTCAATCTAATTTTGATTTATTTTAGGGGCCCAGCCTGTTAATAACAACAAAGAAGGAGATCTACCCTCTGTCCTGGCTGACCATGTGTCAAAGGTTGTTTTGGGCAAGTTTGCATCTTTAACAGATGGTCTCAAGAGCCAGTATGCCCGCCGTAAGGTAATGGCTGGAGTCGTGATGACCAAGGAGGAAGACATTAGTACAGCAAAGGTGATTTGTGTAACGACCGGTACCAAGTGTATTAACGGTGAATATCTCAGTCACGAAGGCATGTCTGTGAATGACTTCCATGCAGAAATTCTGGCTCGTAGGGCCATGCTCAGGTTCTTATATTCGCAATTGGATTTGATTGCATCCGGTGATGAGGAGAAGGCAGAGAGTTCTATCTTTGAGAAGTGTGAGGATGGGTCTGCCTATCAGATCAAGGAAATCTATAAATTCCATCTGTACATCAGCACTGCACCTTGTGGGGACTCGAGGATCTTTTCCCCACATGAACCCAGAACTGAGCCTGGAAAAACTGAAACGGGAGACAAACACCCTAACAGGAAAGCTCGCGGACAGTTGAGGACCAAGATTGAGTCGGGAGAGGGAACCATCCCAGTGAAGTCCTCATCAGGGATCCAGACCTGGGACGGAGTCATGCAGGGAGAGAGACTTTTGACCATGTCCTGCAGTGACAAGATAGCTCGCTGGAATCTGCTGGGAATACAAGGTTTGTAATTCATGGTACTTTATATATATATTATGTAAATGGTGAAGAATTTACCCTTTCCCACCTGTTAACACACCTGCAGCAGATATGTAATTGGTACAATATTTTAAGTCTTATACGGCATAGGCTTCAAAAGTCATCTGTATTGGGGGGAAATGATAAATTGACTACCTGGGAAATTAAAGTTGACCGATCTCGAATCCCTGTCTTAGTATTATTGTATTTAAACTCATGTTCAATCAAGTACAATACTTGATATTCTCATTAGCTTACCAAATGAGCTATTGTGTTCACCCTGTGTCTGGCGCTCATGTGACCTGCAACATTTAAAAAATTTATATCTACACTAATAAACCTTTCAATTCCTTTCAAACTTTCCTCACTGTGTCCTTGACTGGAAAATATATAAGAAATCAATTCCATGCAGACCCTTAAGTTTTTATGGCTACTGGAAACCTAAGGTGACCCTCTAGCTAAATAGATCAACTCAAACTGAATACCAAAAAGCATAAGTCACAAAAGCCGTTATCAAAGTTTGTGTAAATCCGGAAGCGACATCTATAGAACCATCATTGTCTTCTTAATTAGCCATCTGGAAAAGCACTTGTTTGTTTGAATGAGGTGAAACATTTTTAATTCTAGAAAAGAGGGATTTTACTCATAACAAGCATCTTCTTAATGTTTATGAGTGAAATTTGTCTGCTGCAGAGGAGTCAAGTCTGTACATTGGAAATGGTTAAATGTTGATTTCTGGTAAGAGGTTAAAGTTGAATGTATTAGGGAGAGATAAAAGTTGTTTATATTTATTTTACAGGTGCTCTACTCAATCACTTCATCAAGCCAGTGTACTTCGACACCCTCGTACTGGGATCCCTGTACCACTCACAACATCTAGCCAGGGCTGTCTATGGTAGATTAGCTAATGTCAAGGATGTTGTAGAACCTTTCATCATTCACAAGCCCAACTTGAGCGGAATATCAAATCCCGAAGAGCGACAGCTGGGTAAAGCACCAAACTTTGCAGTCAACTGGAGCGAAGGGGACAAGAAACATGAGGTCCTCAGTACTCTGACAGGTAAACTGGAAGCTGGTTCCGAGTCCATTCTCTGTAAGAAAAATATGTTCAAGAGGTTCATGAGTCTGGTCGAAAAATTGGATCTGCCCGGCAGCGACAAGTTCCAGGGATTGACCTACGCAGAGTGCAAGGCCATGAACAAGGACTATCAGTCATACAAGGAGAAGCTGGTTCTGCATTTCATCGACTCTGGTCTTGGACAGTGGGTCAAGAAACCACTGGAACAGGATCAGTTTGGTATCGAGGCAGAACAGGCTGATGAAGAGCCTGCTAAAATGGAGAGTAGTTAGATATTGGGTTCATGAATATGAATAGAATCTTTGTCAATCAATCGACTGTTATTTGACTGCTATCTTTTTTCCACTGGATGCAGTTCTAAACAATTAGTTTTGATAAGTGTGAGATATAGAACAATTTTTTTTTAAATCGTCTATTCTTGTATCTTTAGGCAAAATATTGTTATTTAATCCAGACTGAAGTCAACAAAATAGAAAGACGGACCAATGATTTGCAAATAACTTTCGTTTTTGATTGTCAATGATTTCAGTCTTCAACAACCAACTTTCAATTGAACAAATTTGTTCACTTAAAAGAATCATTATATGAGGCACACATAGGAAAACTGACACTCGAGAGATTTTGAAATTAATTACAATTATGATAAATTTTTATTAAATTGTGTTATCAGCTTTTGGTCATTATAGTTTCCACTGGACAGGAAACCTTGAAACATCCTGATCAGACTGTACAGAGGTGCACACTGATCAGATTCTTTGCTGGTAAGAAATCCTAAATGTCAATGGTCGTTAGGCATGACTGCTAATTTCATATGTAATGAAGTGTTGATTTTTACTGACCACAGTTTAAAGGCTTACAAAATCATGGTGTATCATTATATGAAGCTGTCCACGGGAATTGGTACAAGGAAGCATTTCTGAGCAGTGTATGTTCAGATTGACTTGTCCCATCTGCTGAAGGTCGAACTTGATCAGCCTGCAGATGCACTTGCTGTTCTGGATCTGCACCGTTACCAAAAGCCAACTTGTGCTTTTTCTCACTGACTGGATCAGTTATTGTGTTAAACTCAAGTTTAAGAAAGTATATGAAACAAACAATCAGACCCAAAGATTATAACAATATTCCATGCTTAGACTTTGTACATTGTACTCAAATGTCTGATTGGTGCATTTGTCGGAATTTATCAATGAGGAGTCTTGTATTGAGCATGGAGTACATTGTTAATGCTTCTGGCTTGGTATTTACAATGATTGATGGTTAACACATTTCATTTATTCATTTGTTAATAATTCATCTCTTATCAACACTTTTTGTATCCCACATAATATGGTCACAAGAGACAGAATTTCTCATTATATTTGTCGGCTCCAGGCTCCGTTTACCTGATATGATATATTAAAGAGAAGACCGCTTAAAATTATTTGTCAAACAAAAATGTGGAAATATTTCTAGAATTTGGGGGAGAATACGAGGGCATGAACCATTCCTTTTATTTCTTTAGAGTTCTTTGCTTTGAAAACATAGAAATGGTATTTTGGGATGTATAGTTTGACAAACAGAATTAAAAGGTTTGAAACTTTTCCTACTAACAATTACTTCTTTCCCCTTGACATTGTTTTCAAAAAGGAATCGAACGTCATCTTGATCCTGTAACTGTTTAGAGTCTCGTTATAAACAGGTTTAATTTTTAATTTGTAATGAATGTGCTGTAAACAAGATTAATGAGTGGTTTCAAGGTTTGCGTGGGTAGTGTTTTAGATCATGTACTTATATTTATAAATGTAATTGACTTTTCCATTTTTGAAACTTTGATTAGTATTTTCATTGGGTTATATTTTTGGGGGTATTTTCCCCCTCAAAATTAATGAGTGAAAAGGAAACTTTGTAGACATGATTTGTCTGTGTAGAGAAACAGCGCAGAGTTGCATAGAAAAGTGTCATATTAAAGACCTGAGTAAACATCTAAAACATGTTGGTTGGAAAAGTGGTAAATTGCTCAGTGATAAATTTCAGCTTTGCTGACAAGTGTCATCTCTGGTACATACTTTTAAATCCAAAAACACATTACTTTTCTTCATTTTTCCTCATTTGTGAATAATCCAAAATTATATATTCTGGTTAAATCTTATTCTAAAGCTGTATGCGTGGTATATGTATGTATGTTTCGATGGATGATTCCCCTTATTGTAGTCTGTTTGAGTGTTACACATTTATTTATCATTTGAACTTCTTGGACAATGACTGTGACGATTTAAATGTATCATTTTCCAAAGTTAAATAGCCGATAGGTATTCACTGACTATAAAATATAATAACTTTGTGTAAAAAAATATAGTTGCAATTTTCTTGAATTGAAAGACGTGAATAAGAATAGATGAGCAACTCCAAGTAAAAAGGAGTCGTTTTGCCTTTCCATAATAATAATCACATTGAGGTGTGTTGAAGGGATACTTGTAGGGCTAGTTTTATAACTTTTTGTCAAAGTAAAATAAATATAGATGGACAGTGAAGACTTGATCAGACTGTCTACAGATTAAAGATCGCTAGTTGCCTAGCAAATTCATGGTTTTAATCAGAATTGTGTTCATGTTCCACCAAACCGGTGCATTCTACATCTTTCCTTTGTATTTTAATTTAATGTAAGTTTTTCCCATACACACAACACAATTCATCTATCTTATCACAATGTATTGCAGGAGTTATCTTGCATTATTATTAAAACTCTTTTAAAGAAGTATCTATAAGGGAAATGGTTTTATGGACCTGCATAATTAATTAATTTATGTATGTATGCATCATTTCCATAGATTGATTTGTATTTTTAGTTCATAGTTTCGCATACAAGATGTTCTTTTTGTCCAATATTTTATCGTAATAAATTTGAAATGTCAGATCTATACCTTTTCCTTTTCCTTTTCCAACCCGTTTTATTAACAGAATTGCGCCTTAAATCCGGCATAAGGATTGCCGATGTCTGGACCAAGCTCTGCCCATCCGCCTGGCATCAACATTTAGTTGACCGTTATATATGTGTACATTTCACGACACTACTATACCATTGATAGCCACGCCGCCATCATTTGGTGACTTTATGGGTCGGACAGTTCATGCCACGAGTCAATGAAATATCGTATTTCTTATGCTCTCAGAAAACAATTTCTATGGAGCATACAGTTGCCACTTCGTCCAGCTTTTGTCCGGACTATTTCTCGGCAACCTTTGACATTAATTCACTGAAACCTCATGGGAAGCTTCAATAACAAGAGATGTGCATATTCTGTTTCGATGGGTTTTCACTGAGTTGTTGCCCTTTTATATAAAATGACAGAAGCAGAATTTGTGTCTGGTCTTTTTCTCGGCAAGCAACCACCGAATAGAATTTAATTAAACTGTATGCGAAGCTTCATAAACAAGAGATGTGCATATTATCAACCAAACCGGTACAATGACAGTTTAATACTATTTTATTGTAGAAGATATCAATACATGTTTATAATACATTGCACAGATTATACATGTGTTCATATAAGCAGCTTACAAATAGAATTGAAATGCATGCAAATTAATTAATTAATAGTTATATTGAGATCAAAGACAAAAGGGTTGGGCCACAAGTTTTACCAACATTAGTGACGGCCCACCGATATCTTGTTTCACCTAGATGAATATTAATACTTGCCAGTATGATTCAGTGACTTAACTTAAGATTAAGGCAATACTAAGACTTAATTTTAAGTTTTACCTCGGTGTACCTTTGTGTTTAGGACTAATCCCTGGGAATACTTGTAATGTTAATGAACTATTTCATAACGAATACCGACTGCTTTCTATCCAGCCATACCACTAATTGGCGATTTCTTGTTTTAGACATGCATGTGCAAATACATTGTAAGTGACGGTGGCTCCGAGGAGAAGCTTCGGTCTTGTTATCTAAAGGTCCCGGGAAATCCAGTGAAAATGTGTAGCTCGACGAGTGTACTGCTGGTGTAAGTATACAGGTAACAGGCACCGAGCGTGACATCCTCGGTACCCAGGCTATTCATAAACTATATGATATCATATATTTTGTGACTAGCCTGAGTACCGAGGATGCGAGCGTGATGGATACATGTAATACATGCTTCCAAACGGTTATAAATAACAAAGTTTAAACGTAGTGAAAGGAAATGACAACAAAAAACTTGATATATTCTGAGATTAAATGCGTAGAGACGACGCATTTCTTTTAACAATCGAACATGAAAATAACTCATAAAATGTCTATATCGAAATAATATGAGTTAAGAAAGATAAGATATACATGTATAATGAAAAAGCTACACATTTATATATTTTTGTCTAAAATGTGTAATCAACTATTTACATCAGATGCGCCAAAAATAGTTTGAATCATTGGTAGTGCCATGTTAACAATACCAGTGACCGGTGTATTAGGGCAATCTGAATACACCTCTGTGACCCTGTCTACCAATTGCCGTTACACACCAACTGATCCACATGGTACCAAGAAAGATAACTATTCGACGCATTCTTGCGGAAGAGCTGCGACTTCGTCCCCTTGTAATTCGAACAACTATTACATAGCTTACGATATAATGCAGTTAAGTGTATGTGTTTTGTGAAAATAAATTGACCGTGGACTGAGAATAAAGCATTCGTCAACGGTTCACTCGTTGATGTTCGTTTTACCCGAATTCTCTATAAATAGTCGCGAAAGGTCAATATCTACCCGTATATCTTGAGCGAAGTGGACCAAATGATATATTCTGAGTCTGCGGTCAAGAAATCATCTTCACACTACCGCGTATAAACTGATAGGCTACCGAATAACTTGAACACTGATGATGATTTAATGAAATATGAGGCATTGAGAATGTTCACAATATCTTTCTAAAATTTGTCATAGTGATATAGTCTTTAACCCCATGTGACCCGGATCACATATATGTTTGATGGAGATGAATACTTGATGAACTGTCAGGAGAATTGATGTCAAATGTGACCGGTATCTAGAATGTTCACAAGGTACTTGTGAAATAAACCACGACAATACAACTTACATATACAATTAATCTCATTGGGGCATGCCTATTGTGTTCCTGTGACAATCATACTGGTGGTCAACATTTCTATATACATGTAGTTGTAATCAAATCCCTCTAACCATGCCTAAGATATGGCTCTGGACGGACGGACGAACTCATGGGAGAGTACTTGTGGGGTTATTTCGTTTGATGTTTTTTGTGGGGTGCACCCCACAAGTATAGCATTCATTCCGTAATTAACCCCCTTTTACGGAATGAATAACATTAATATGCAAATGAGATACCCGTTATAAAAAATAAAAATAAATATTTATCTAAGTGTCTTTATAAGGGTGGTGGGTAGTCTTACCCCAACCGTTAAATATAGGGCCATGCATACCCTTACCGTTATAATATAGGACCAGGCATACGTCACTAATGGTAGTCCGAAGTAACATACCCCTACCGTTATAATATAGGGCCAGGCATACGTCACTAATGGTAGTCCGGAGTAACATACCCCTACCGTTATAATATAGGGCCAGGCCTACGTCACTAATGGTAGTCCGAAGTAACATACCCCTACCGTTATAATATAGGGCCAGGCATACGTCACTAATGGTAGTCCGAAGTGACATACCCCTACCGTTATAATATAGGGCAAGACATACGTCACTAATGGTAGTCCGGAGTAACATACCCCTACCGTTATAATATAGGGCAAGACATACGTCACTTATGGTAGTCCGAAGTAACATACCCCTACCGTAATAATAAAGGGTCATGCATACGTCACTAATGGTAGTCCGAAGTAACATGCCCCTACCGTTATAATATAGGGCCAGGCATACGTCACTTATGGTAGTCCGAAGTAACATACCCCTACCGTTATAATATAGGGCCAGGCATACGTCACTAATGGTAGTCCGGAGAAACATGCCCCTACCGTTATAATATAGGGCCAGGCATACGTCACTAATGGTAGTCCGAAGTAACATACCCCTACCGTTATAATATAGGGCCATGCATACGTCACTAATGGTAGTCCGAAGTAACATGCCCCTACCGTTATAATATAGGGCCAGGCATACGTCACTTATGGTAGTCCGAAGTGACATACCCCTACCGTTATAATATAGGGCCAGGCATACGTCACTAATGGTATTTCGGAGAAACATGCCCCTACCGTTATAATATAGGGCCATGCATACGTCACTAATGGTAGTCCGGAGTAACATACCCCTACCGTTATAATATAGGGCCAGTCATACGTCACTAATGGTAGTCCGGAGAACCATACCCCTATCGTTATAATATAGGGCAAGACATACGTCACTAATGGTAGTCCGAAATAACATACCCCTACCGTTATAATATAAGGCCAGGCATACGTCACTAATGGTAGTCCGAAGTGACATACCCCTACCGTTATAATATAGGGCAAGACATACGTCACTAATGGTAGTCCGAAGTAACATACCCCTACCGTTATAATATAGGGCAAGACATACGTCACTAATGGTAGTCCGAAGTAACATACCCCTACCGTTATAATATAGGGCCATGCATACGTCACTAATGGTAGTCCGAAGTGACATACCCCTACCGTTATAATATAGGGCAAGACATACGTCACTAATGGTAGTCCGAAGTAACATACCCCTACCGTTATAATATAGGGCCATGCATACGTCACTAATGGTAGTCCGAAGTGACATACCCCTACCGTTATAATATAGGGCCATGCATACGTCACTAATGGTAGTCCGAAGTGACATACCCCTACCGTTATAATATAGGGCCAGGCATACGTCACTAATGGTAGTCCGGAGTAACATACCCCTACCGTTATAATATAGGGCCAGGCCTACGTCACTAATGGTAGTCCGAAGTAACATACCCCTACCGTTATAATATAGGGCCAGGCCTACGTCACTAATGGTAGTCCGAAGTGACATACCCCTACCGTTATAATATAGGGCAAGACATACGTCACTAATGGTAGTCCGGAGTAACATACCCCTACCGTTATAATATAGGGCCAGGCATACGTCACTAATGGTAGTCCGGAGAAACATGCCCCTACCGTTATAATATAGGGCCAGGCATACGTCACTTATGGTAGTCCGAAGTAACATACCCCTACCGTTATAATATAGGGCCATGCATACGTCACTAATGGTAGTCCGAAGTAACATGCCCCTACCGTTATAATATAGGGCCAGGCATACGTCACTTATGGTAGTCCGAAGTGACATACCCCTACCGTTATAATATAGGGCAAGACATACGTCACTAATGGTAGTCCGAAGTGACATACCCCTACCGTTATAATATAGGGCAAGACATACGTCACTAATGGTAGTCCGAAGTGACATACCCCTACCGTTATAATATAGGGCAAGACATACGTCACTAATGGTAGTCCGAAGTAACATGCCCCTACCGTTATGATATAGGGCCAGGAATACGTCACTAATGGTAGTCCGGAGTAACATACCCCTACCGTTATAATATAGGGCCAGGCCTACGTCATTAATTGTAGTCCGAAGTAACATACCCCTACCGTTATAATATAGGGCCATGCATACGTCACTAATGGTAGTCCGAAGTAACATACCCCTACCGTTATAATATAGGGTCAGGCATACGTCACTAATGGTAGTCCGGAGAAACATGCCCCTACCGTTATAATAAAGGGCCAGGCATACGTCACTAATGGTAGTCCGGAGTAACATACCCCTACCGTTCTTATATAGGGCCAGGCATACGTCACTAATGGTAGTCCGGAGTAACATACCCCTACCGTTCTTATATAGGGCCAGGCATACGTCACTAATGGTAGTCCGGAGTAACATACCCCTACCGTTATAATATAGGGCAAGACATACGTCACTAATGGTAGTCCGGAGTAACATACCCCTACCGTTATAATATAGGGCCAGGCATACGTCACTAATGGTAGTCCGGAGAACCATACCCCTACCGTTATAATATAGGGCAAGACATACGTCGCTAATGGTAGTCCGAAGTAACATACCCCTACCGTTATAATATAGGGCAAGACATACGTCACTAATGGTAATCCGAAGTGACATACCCCTACCGTTATAATATAGGGCAAGACATACGTCACTTATGGTAGTCCGAAGTAACATACCTCTACCGTTATAATATAGGGCCATGCATGCGTCACTAATGGTAGTCCGAAGTGACATACCCCTACTGTTATAATATAGGGCAAGACATACGTCACTAATGGTAGTCCGAAGTGACATACCCCTACCGTTATAATATAGGGCAAGACATACGTCACTAATGGTAGTCCGAAGTAACATACCCTTACCGTTATAATATAGGGCCATGCATACGTCACTAATGGTAGTCCGGAGTAACATACCCCTACCGTTATAATATAGCGCAAGACATACGTCACTAATGGTAGTCCGAAGTGACATACCCCTACCGTTATAATATAGGGCCATGCATACGTCACTAATGGTAGTCCGAAGTGACATACCCCTACCGTTATAATATAGGGCAAGACATACGTCACTAATGGTAGTACGAAGTGACATACCCCTACCGTTATAATATAGGGCCAGGCATACGTCACTAATGGTAGTCCGGAGTAACATACCCCTACCGTTATAATATAGGGCCAGGCATACGTCACTAATGGTAGTCCGGAGTAACATACCCCTACCGTTATAATATAGGGCAGGACATACGTCACTAATGGTAGTCCGAAGTAACATACCCCTATCGTTATAATATAGGGGCATGCATACGTCAGTAATGGTAGTCCGAAGTGACATACCCCTACCGTTATAATATAGGGCAAGACATACGTCACTAATGGTAGTACGAAGTGACATACCCCTACCGTTATAATATAGGGCCAGGCATACGTCACTAATGGTAGTCCGGAGTAACATACCCCTACCGTTATAATATAGGGCCAGGCATACGTCACTAATGGTAGTCCGGAGTAACATACCCCTACCGTTATAATATAGGGCCAGGCATACGTCACATATGGTAGTGCGAAGTAACATACCCCTACCGTTATAATATAGGGCCAGGCCTACGTCACTAATGGTAGTCCGAAGTAACATACCCCTACCGTTATAATATAGGGCCAGGCATACGTCACTAATGGTAGTCCGAAGTAACATACCCCTACCGTTATAATATAGGGCCAGGCATACGTCACTAATGGTAGTCCGGAGAAACATGCCCCTACCGTTATGATATAGGGCCAGGCATACGTCACTAATGGTAGTCCGAAGTAACATGCCCCTACCGTTATAATATAGGGCAAGACATACGTCACTAATGATAGTCCGAAGTAACATACCCCTACCGTTATAATATAGGGCAAGACATACGTCACTAATGGTAGTCCGGAGTAACATGCCCCTACCGTTATGATATAGGACAAGACATACGTCACTAATGGTAGTCCGAAGTAACATGCCCCTACCGTTATAATATAGGGCAAGACATACGTCACTAGTCCGAAGTAACATACACCTACCGTTATAATATAGGGCCATGCATACGTCACTAATGGTAGTCCGAAGTAACATACCCCTACCGTTATAAGATAGGGCCATGCATACGTCACTAATGGTAGTCCGAAGTAACATGCCCCTACCGTTATAATATAGGGCCAGGCATACGTCACTTATGGTAGTCCGAAGTAACATACCCCTACCGTTATAATATAGGGCCATGCATACGTCACTAATGGTAGTCCGGAGTAACATACCCCTACCGTTATAATATAGGGCAAGACATACGTCACTAATGGTAGTCCGAAGTAACATACCCCTACCGTTATAATATAGGGCCATGCATACGTCACTAATGGTAGTCCGAAGTGACATACCCCTACCGTTATAATATAGGGCAAGACATACGTCACTAATGGTAGTCCAAAGTGACATACCCCTACCGTTATAATATAGGGCAAGACATACGTCACTAATGGTAGTCCGAAGTAACATGCCCCTACCCTTATGATATAGGGCCAGGCATACGTCACTAATGGTAGTCCGGAGTAACATACCCCTACCGTTATAATATAGGACCAGGCCTACGTCACTAATGGTAGTCCGAAGTAACATACCCCTACCGTTATAATATAGGGTCATGCATACGTCACTAATGGTAGTCCGAAGTAACATGCCCCTACCGTTATAATATAGGGCCAGGCATACGTCACTTATGGTAGTCCGAAGTAACATACCCCTACCGTTATAATATAGGGCCAGGCATACATCACTAATGGTAGTCCGGAGTAACATACCCCTACCGTTATAATATAGGGCCAGTCATACGTCACTAATGGTAGTCCGGAGAACCATACCCCTACCGTTATAATATAGGGCAAGACATACGTCACTAATGGTAGTCCGAAGTAACATACCCCTTCCGTTATAATATAAGGCCAGGCATACGTCACTAATGGTAGTCCGAAGTGACATACCCCTACCGTTATAATATAGGGCAAGACATACGTCACTGATGGTAGTCCGAAGTAACATACCCCTACCGTTATAATATAGGGCCATGCATACGTCACTAATGGTAGTCCGAAGTGACATACCCCTACCGTTATAATATAGGGCAAGACATACGTCACTAATGGTAGTCCGAAGTAACATACCCCTACCGTTATAATATAGGGCCATGCATACGTCACTAATGGTAGTCCGAAGTAACATACCCCTACCGTTATAATATAGGGCCATGCATACGTCACTAATGGTAGTCCGGAGTAACATACCCCTACCGTTATCATATAGGGCAAGACATACGTCACTAATGGTAGTCCGAAGTAACATACCCCTACCGTTATAATATAGGGCCATGCATACGTCACTAATGGTAGTCCGGAGTGACATACCCCTACCGTTATAATATAGGGCAAGACATACGTCACTAATGGTAGTCCGAAGTAACATACCCCTACCGTTATAATATAGGGCCATGCTTACGTCACTAATGGTAGTCCGAAGTGACATACCCCTACCGTTATAATATAGGGCCATGCATACGTCACTAATGGTAGTCCGAAGTGACATACCCCTACCGTTATAATATAGGGCAAGACATACGTCACTAATGGTAGTCCGAAGTAACATACCCCTACCGTTATAATATAGGGCCATGCATACGTCACTAATGGTAGTCCGGAGTAACATACCCCTACCGTTATAATATAGGGCAAGACATACGTCACTAATGGTAGTCCGAAGTGACATACCCCTACCGTTATAATATAGGGCCATGCATACGTCACTAATGGTAGTCCGAAGTGACATACCCCTACCGTTATAATATAGGGCAAGACATACGTCACTAATGGTAGCCCGAAGTGACATACCCCTACCGTTATAATATAGGGCCATGCATACGTCACTAATGGTAGTCCGAAGTGACATACCCCTACCGTTATAATATAGGGCAAGACATACGTCACTAATGGTAGTCCGGAGTAACATACCCCTACCGTTATAATATAGGGCCATGCATACGTCACTAATGGTAGTCCGAAGTAACATGCCCCTACCGTTATGATATAGGGCCAGGCATACGTCACTAATGGTAGTCCGAAGTAACATGCCCCTTCCGTTATCATATAGGGCCAGACATACGTCACTAATGGTAGTCCGGAGTAACATACCCCTACCGTTATGATATAGGGCCAGGCATACGTCACTAATGGTAGTCCGAAGTAACATACCCCTACCGTTATAATATAGGGCCAGGCATACGTCACTAATGGTAGTCCGAAGTGACATACCCCTACCGTTATAATATAGGGCCATGCATACGTCACTTATGGTAGTCCGAAGTAACATGCCCCTACCGTTATAATATAGGGCCATGCATACGTCACTAATGGTAGTCCGAAGTAACATGCCCCTACCGTTATAATATAGGGCCAGGCATGCGACACGAATTTTCATTACAGGACTTTTATTTACACGGCGTTTATTATATTTTCAACTAAGACTCTTTATTCTCTATAAAGTGCTTTGACCTTTTCCCGAATACATACTCTTTCAGAGGCCTCTTTCAAAAAGATTGAGACATAAGGAGAAATTGCTTATCATAAGTTATTTCTCATTTTGCCACACTGTTTTAAACTCTATTTAATAGTTAAAATAATTCACAGAACTTTTCCTTATTTTTTCTAGACGTCTGCTACAGATTTGTTGTATATGTGAGAGTGCTAATTACTATTATTATTATCCCTGTCCCTCATACGACAATTCTGCAGCAGACCACTTTGAACATATTTTGTCAAAAAATAGAAAATCTCTATAAATGAATGGATAACCTATGACTCAAAGTGGAAAACATTGTGGCAAAAGGAGAAATTGCTCGTTTTGAGCAATTTCTTCTTTTGCCACTATGTTTTCAAAAAGCCGACTGCTGCAGAGGCGTCAGAAAGCGTCTATATGAGAGAAAGAGTTAATTAATGTAATACTTTTGATACTGCAGCTGCCGTTTTTCCCATTAGAAAACAAACAATTGGAACACGCTATTTTTGTTCATGCTTCACGGTATGTACCAATAACTCCATGTGGTAATAATAACATTTTACAAACTTAAATATTTGAAAATAAAGATTGGAATAATTAATAAATAAAAGTATATATTTATGATGGAAAGCATGAATTATTTTTGGAAATTATCAAACTGCTCCTTTTATTTGACATTTTCTTCTTCACCAAATAATTTCCAATTTCTTGTTATACCCGCGTTAGACTGGGCTGGCGTCTTTACTGCTACGGTGACGGAAAATGACCCCAATGTCGCTAAACGCCAGACATCGTGCTGTGGTCGCCATGGTCACCAATGCTCGCTGAGTTACGGCGTTTGTATAGCGTTTAAAACAAACGCGAAGGTTCGTCGATTTGACCTGGAACGCGGTGAGAACGCGGTAGGGTCGCGAAGGTCGTGAGACAAGCGTTGTAACATCTCCATGAACGTAGAACACACGCGGCAAGGACGCTGCAAAAATGGTAACATTTGCAACGGCGACTTCATGGCGTCCTTACCACGACCCGCAACGCGTTCGGAGTCCTCATTGCGTTGTCAGGGCTATGTAACGATGAATTCACCAATGTTTCACGATTGCATCACGTCCCCATGCATATGGCGTTTTTATGGGGTTTCCCACGGCGTTTATGGAGTTCTTAATCCGACTATGGCGTGGTTACCAAGCTTTCATTACGCTCCTATGGCGACCATGCTGTTCATGTGCGACCTGCTATACAAACGGGCGATTCAAATTGCATGCATCAGTGTGTCTGTTGTCTTAATCGCGTGTATGTCATGTTTATCATCATGGCAGAAGATATTCAGAACTTGATAATACTATACCAATTGCTTATTGTGCAGCGGGAGCAGCAGGCAGACAACGATTCCGCTGTTAACATCATCAGACGGCGAAGAAGCAGGGAGCAAGGCGAAGAATATGTTGCGTTAGACCATATGGCTAGGTGATGTCCGAATATCTCAGTTTGGTCACTTCTATTGCCTCATGCCTGAGTTGATGCACGAACATCCTGCATCTTTCCACAATTTCCTCAGATCTCCACCAGATATGTTTGATGAGCTGCTCACCAGACTTGCTCCAAGAATCATTAAGCAGGATACCAGTTACAGAAAGGCTATAGATCCGGGGACGAAGCTTGCAGCCACTATGGCATCTGGTGACACATACGCCAGTTTAAAGTTTGACTTCAGAATTCCATCCAATATCTATCGGTAATTAAGGAAGTCTGCCAGGCCCTAGTAGATGATTACAAAAATTAAGTGATCAAGTGCCCTACCACTCCTGCAGAATGGGATGCAGTTTATGAACAGTTTGAATGTCGATGGAATTTCTCTCATGGATATGGTGCCATTGATGGTCAGCCAAACAGTGGTGAATGTATTTGGGGTATTGGCACAGCGTTGGCAGGTTCTCCTAGGTACCATGCAGCAGGAGCCTGACACAGCAATGCTCATTGTGGAGGCATGTGTCAGCCTTCACAACTTGATACGCATGCGATTTCCTACCCTGCAGAATGCAGTTTTAGATCACGAGGATGGTTACCACGATGTTGTCCCTGAAGCATGGAGGCAGCATGCCAATATGCATGATATCGTCCAAGCAAAAGGACCAAACAGAGATAGCACTGCTGCCAAGAAACAGCGTGAATACCTCAACAACTAGATCATTATATCAAATTTTAAAAATGTCCTTACGAACTCACTAGAGTTCACATTTTCCAATAAATGACCATGAAAATAAGCAGACATCTATTTCTACTTCATGGTCAAAACTGTCTCACATGGGATCAAACACTGGGTATGTATGTCAAATTAAAAACAACAACATTATGAGCACAACAAAGGCCATATTCTTCACGAAATCAAGAGTCAGTCCACTAAACCATTCACCTCTTTCAAATATCGAGTCAAGTTCGAAATTATTTTACACTAGGGTCGAAAACTAGGTTGTTTCCAAAATTGCACAAGTTACCTACTTGTTGGCTCTGCATGACTTACTTTCTAACATTAATAAGATTTGATGAGTTTGATGAGTTTTCATGAATATTGTATGAAAAATGTATCGTTTTGTTTTGCTATTATTTGACAAACTATCTACAAGCATCCCTCATAGTTCACAAATCTTAAAATATATGTTTTAGAAACGTGTAAACCAAGGTGAATTGGAAATGATGTAGCGAGCAAAAGGCCATAGAGAAAACCTTTTTGAGGACCAACAGGTTAACGTACAAACTAACTATATTACGCCTGGTACCACACCAATATCAAAGCAGAAGTTTAGTACAGTTTAATTAAAACTGTGTCGTCCCATGAACATAGGCGGAGTTTGAGCTTGCGCAGATTATATATACAGTCGCCTCGTGATAACACGAACTCGACAGTGACCCGTCCTTTATCACGAGTTATCCATATATTCGAGTAAACGCTCGAATTATGCTTAATTCATGTTTGTACTGTCAGCTTTTCACGAAAAGCAAGTCAGTGATCACATCATATCAATAATTTGAGCAAACGTATAGGTAATCGGAACTGCTTCTAATCTGTTTTCAAACGATGTTCAAGGATGTGGTTCGAGTTCAACAATAAATTCGAATTTTGACTCGTTCAAGATATCGCGAGTCCACTGTTCTGCATTTAATGACGTGATGAAGTGACTCGCACAGCAGCCATGTCTTTGAAGAAAAAACAATGCCCGATTGTAGATCCTGATCAAGTTGCACATTAGAGCAGATTATGAGTACGGATACACAGGTGGATATTTATATTCAATTACAATAATGACGCTACGACTGGTGCAACTCTCATTTATATATAAAGCTGGGTTCACCTTGATTGTAGTATTTTTGTATCAAGGAAGTATTGTGTATATCTAACAACATGGGACATTTTGAAACAAGTTGACAATTTGGATGTCTTGTAACTTTGTCACAAAATAATCTGCTGCTTCAAAATGCGTATATAAGAGGGAAAGGGTTAAGTTAAACTACTTGCCTACTGTGAACTTGGCTACGCCTCAACCGACCTTCAGTGCAATTTAAAGATCAGACCCACAAATGAAAACAGCCTAGAAACTTCGTTATACAGTCTTATTCTCACCTGCCGACTCCGTGCTGAAGTGATTAGAGCGTCCGTATTGGGAGCTTGGGGATCAGGGTTAGATCCTGTGAAACACCGTGAATTAAATGAAATACTATTTAAGATGGCGTAAAACACCATTGAAATCATATATTATCTGATATGTTCTGTATCAAACTATGGGTTTACTATTGCTGCGCTAGGTGTAATTTAAAAACCAACAAGGGGAGTGAGTATTCAAGAAGGCTGCTTTAAGTATTAGAACCAAACAACTTTCAGTGGTGTTATCATGGAGTACAGTGGAACCGAACAGCTAATGATGCCGTTAGTTCTTGATTTATAGATATTATCAACTTACTTTGTTGTTATTCCTCTATTCATTTCAGGATCAGATGCTACATTAATTGAGAGCAACATCAAGGCTCTTTGTACCCATCGCTATGGCAGTCCTAAATGTATCGTAGTCAAAATGATGAAGCTAGACGTAAACTCGTAACCATAAGAAATACAATTGAGCAGATACACACGCTGATCTGAACCTACACTGTTGATAAATGTCATATTGAACATTTTCTGATGCACTTTCTTATATCATAATCGACCCAATTGACACCAATGTGATTTAAACCCCCTGAACTACAGAATGCAACTAATACTAAGATGTTCTTCAAAGATATGTACCTGTATGACATATTCAACATTGTTCTTAACATTGTAGCTCAGTCGGCAGCGACGCCTGCTGTCAACCAATGGATTGTAAGTTCGAACCCCAGCTCGGCCAACATTTTTTCCGACGTTTTATTTAAGTCAATGCGACAAGCGTCATTCGTCTTCCACCTATGGGCTAAGAGTCTATGTGGAAAAAACCAGCCAGTTGATTGGAAATACTGTTGTTTGGAGTACTGGTATGAGAAAACCAGGAAATACATGGGTAGTTGAACTGGTCACCGTAATATGACTGAAAAAATGTTGAAAACTGCGTTAAACCCCAATCAATAATGTCATTATATAAAGTATCTGTAATTTTAATATTACAAAATGGTTTATTTCATTTGTTAAGTGATAAAAACAGGTACTAGCATTTATCGCCCTATCGACAAAGCACGACTATTGCAATTCCGTAATTGCTTTCTCGATAAGTAGATGATCACTTCCCGCTATATGGCGAAGAGAATGGTGTTGTAACGATGTTTTACGTGTCAACAAAATAATCATTCATAAGATTCGGAGCAATTTATAATAATGTGAAGGAATTTCAACTTACTCAGTAGAATTGAGACCGTCCGTTGAAAAAAAAAGGTACAAGTTGGCATTTCTGAGCAATATAGGTTTTGATCAACCCATATATCTGTATGACTTATTATAACCTACATAAGCGGACAGAAGTTTCTCACATGTTTATGTAAGTAGTAATATGTGAACGGTGTAGATCTAGATCAGAATACACAGGCTGATCTTGATTAACACTGTTTACAACAGTCAACTTGAAGCTTTTCGCTAGGACGGGCTCCTTTATCGTTTGTGATTCAATCATTTAATCGTTTCTTGGATATGAAAGTTTTGGAGTCGCCTACTTTGAACTCATTTTAGGAAATAATATCAACATCTGAAATTCGAAAGAATACATTTTACACCGAAGTGAAAAGGAATAATTGTATTCAGATTCTCCGTTTTCCACAATGTTTCAAAAGGCCTCCGGTGCTCAGACGTCACATGCTGTTTGAATAAACAAAATAAGGACATATATTTTGCGATTGTACCTTTCAAGCCTTTGAAACAAAATTTATATAACAACGTTAAGTGTTTGATTATTCATGACGACCAATGGCTAGTGAAGGAATACAGTGGTCTAAGATACTGTGTCTTATTGCTGGATGTCTAGCTAAATTTGCCACGGGCACGATTTTGACGTTTAATGTGTACACGAACGCAATCAAGGACACCTTTAGTTACACACAAAAAGAAGGTATGTAAATATGGTACATTTATTGTTAAAATTGGAGGCCACTTTTTTCAATGTGAGACTACTGGATGACTTCTCCGTCAGCTGTCTTAACCGTAAATTACGGTGGGAGCAAATGAAATTCATCTGAAACCAGGGGCGTAGCTCCCTTTAGGCACTGTAGGCACGTGCCTACACATTTTTTCTCAAAATGCCCCAAAATGCAGCTGCGGCGATAGACATCTGCGTAATGTATCGACCTGATCAGCCTGCGCTGTCCGCGCAGACTGATCCGGCCGACACATTCCGTCTTAGGGGGATAGATGTATAGAGTAGTTATTCCTGAAACAGAAAATCCACAGGAGGCGAAAAGTGTCTATCCGGGTAGGCCTGTGTGGCATGCTTAGACTGATACGGGTCGATACTTTACGCAGAGTCCACAATGTTTCTCACGAGACGGCATACACATTGATTATTGCAAAGCTACGCCCCTGGAAACATCATACATCGCTCTACCATTGCCCAGTAATAAGGCACAAAACATATTAAAACTCGTTGCCTCCTTTAAATGCCTCGTTGTGTAATTGCTATAATTGTCAAGGTATATTTGAATACACCCAAGGTTTCCGTCCCTGATCGGCATATACTTAATTCTGTGCTTAAAATAATAGTGTTGGCTTCCTTCTTCAAATACTAGGCTATCCATACTATAATATAGGTTATTGAATCTGTCTGGGAAACATTGTAATGCACTCCGCCAAACAACTAATCATTTCTCATATAGATACAGTAACATTTTGTATATTTTACATCTATATAGAAATTGCCAAATTCTCAATTTATTTTTAAGACTTTGAACATTTAAAAAAATAGTAATTTTTCTGAATATTGTTTTGTTTAACTCACAGCGACATATTGCACAATTATTTCCCTTTCCGGTGGTTGCTAAGGACTGGTGGGAAATTAACATGTACGACGTCGTCAATTTGTTTCCAATCAAATATAAATCGTGTTCAAAAAACCTTTAGAAGAGTAGCTTCACTAGTATTAAGCCAATAAAACTTATAACTGTGTCAACGTGGGGTGGTTTTAGACCAAACATTACAAGACGCGGCTTAAATGGACAGTGACGCCCGCACGGATTCTAAGTTAAGCATACCTTATATTTCAGTGGAGACTATGGCATCAATACAGAACCTTGGTATGGGTTTTGTGTTTGTACCCGGCATGTTTTACGAACGGTTTGGACCTCGTTTGACGTCCACTGCGAGCCTCGTAATATCTGTGATCTCGTACATGTTGCTCTGGAGTACAACTAAACATATACAGTTCTACACCAACAATGCCTGGCTGATGGCCATATACTTCTTTATCAGTGGTTAGCGTCTATAATCGTGACTCTTTGGCTAATCTCGGAAACGAGATTCGGACTTTGGGAGGTAACCCTATCGACCAATACGTAGCCTGTATGCACGTATTAGGTGATAGGGTAGCAGTCCTATTACTTTTCGAACGCCGTTCTTGAAGGAATTCCAATCTGGGTAAATGAATAGGTTTCCGGTTTCGTTTTCGTAATGCGGTTTACATAATTCCATTGTTGATATACTAATATCTGAATCAAGCTGCATGATTTACATTTATTCGGACAGGACTTGAACCAGAAAAACATCAGATAAATGTTGGGTTATTATTGCCATTGTCTATATTTAGAAATATATGAATGGGGCCCGACTTAACCAATCCCTCTTCCCCTGTTTCCCGTTTACAGACGCTTCCTATCGATTCTGCACCAGACGACTTTTAAAAACATTATGGCAAAAGAAGAAAGTGCTTATATTGAGAAAATTATCCTTTTTCAACAATATTTTTTCAACAATTTCAAATAGTTTAACTTAATTCATAGAGAGTTTCTACTGCAGATGTGTCGTGTGTGAGAAAAGGTTAAGCAACTTATCGTCTCTCTTATTTGTTCTGTCTCTCTTTCCTAACCGTTTCCCTTATATAGTATGTTCAGGGTCGCCTTCGTTGAAAACATTTGAGGCGAAAATTGTAATATCTTGAAACACTAGCTTGCCTTCATGCAATTTGACCTAACTTTCCTTTTCCATTGCAGGGATAGGATCTTCGTTTCCGCACCTGTTGTCCGTGAAGACAAATATGACGAATTTCGACAGGAAGCACCACGGAAAGATACTTGGTGGACTCAACTCTTGTTTTGCGGGAAGCGGATCAATATTTGCTGCTGTGTATTACAGATACTTTTCTGGTGATGATCCGAGTGATTTTAGAAATCAGAATTTCGCAGGTTTTATGTTGCTGTTTGCGATCGTTTTCGGAGCAATTAATTTGTTCTGTGTTTTTTATCTGCGAATTGTTGTTGTTGATACAAATGAACAGTTTACAGAACTTAAAGAGGATGAAGTTAACAAGAACGATCCACATTGTGGTACACATATATCGCAAGGTAATGATTCATATCAAAGGTTAGATGAAGTCGAGAGTGAACTCGTTTCTAACAGACCAATAAAGAGCGGATCTGATTACGGACAAGCATCTAATTCAAAGCATGAAGCTGGTAACACTGGCGATGTGCCACGGGCACTGAAGCAAATATTATCACGTTTAGATTACCAGCTTTTTATTTGGATGTTTGGTTTATCGACAAGTGTTTCTTTAACGTTTACCGTTAATATTACTATAATCAGTCGTTCCCTACATCTAGAGGAATACAACAGTTATTTGACAATAACTTCGCCTTTTGCGAATGGTATCAATAGCTTCTTTATAGGTTTCTTATCCGATTTTGTCATTTTGCGGATTTCTAGATTTACCATAGTATTATTTGCTGCTTGTATTTCTCTTGTTTCACTCATTCTTGTTTTAGTTTTAGCCGACATTTTTTGGCTCCTTACACTTACCACGACTCTTGCAGGACTTTGTCTGTCAACCCTGTGGTCGATATCCCCTGCCATCATGGGAGAATTATTTCCTATGGAAAACATAGGGCGTAATTGGGGAATATCAATCATGTTGTCGGCATTGATTGCGTTCGGTACAAATACGATGTATGGTGCAATGTATGATGGGCAGATTACAGAGACTGGAGAGACACATTGTTATGGCATGAATTGTATTCAAGGCGCAACGGGTGTGTTGATCGGTCTGAATGTTGTAGCAATAGTTTTTGGATTGTTTTTGTATGCCAAAGCAAAACATTAATATATAGAGATTTCATTCTTTATATCTATATTTTGGTGTGTTCCTTTAAGACGTTACGTTGTAACTGTTTGCTCAGGTTTACGTTGTGTCCATTCTAATGTTGAATAGAGTAATGTATTTTTGTATTAGAATGAAAGAAAAATATACCTGGCCATTATTTTCCCGATATATTTTAAGAGCGTCTGTGGGTACCGGTTACCCCAGACACTCTTAAAAATATATCGGAAAAGGAATGGCAAGGTATATTATACATTCGTTTTAATAAAATAGATACATTAAGCTACCTTACATCAGAAGCACGAGTTATTTCTCTTAGTCCATTACATCATATAAGCGCTTTACATAAAATACAAAGACCAAAAACAAGTGTTTTAGCTAACCTATCTAGGAATGGTCTAAGGGAGACAACTTTTAAAAAATGTAATTAATATTATGGTCTAAGGGAAGCAACTTTAGATACTGAAATATATCAGATGCACGAGTTATTTCCCCTAGACCATAGATCATTAAAATACAAAAACGACCGTCTTAATCTGCAATGGTCTAAGGGAGACAAATTTTATTTGTTTTATGGTCTAAGGGAAACAACTTTAGAAAATTATATATATATACCATTCTCTCCGCTTGTGACAACTGAGAATCACGGGCCCCTTTTCTCTGCTCGAGTATTGACTGTTGCCGTTGATCCAGGTGTGAAGTAGATGTAGGCGTACTGGTATTGGAAGTAGCTAGTGGTTCTTCTATAGGGGTAGGCGTGGTAGCTAGTGGCCCGTCGGAAGTGGTAGGCGTGGTAGCTAGTGGCCCATCGGAAGTGGTAGGCGTGGTAGCTAGTAGCCCGTCGGCAGTGGGAGGCGTGGTAGCTAGTAGCCCGTCGGTAGTGGTAGGCGTGGTAGCTAGTGGCCCGTCGGAAGTGATCAGCTTTTCAACATCGCCGCACTGTAGTAGTTCATATTTAGACATTACTGATGTCTCGATTTCTTCGTTTGAAGATCAGCTGCTAACCCCAGATCGGTGATTGGCTGATAGTAAACGTTTCTTGTAAGAATATGTTTCTCACACTGTGAATACTTCGCAAACAAACATTCTCTGAATTTAAGTTCAACTGTTGTCTGATCATTGTTGTATGACTCAAGATTTCAAAATGTAATGAACATACAGAAGCAAGTGATTTTATAACAATAATGAGTAATTATATTGCTAAAAACAAACAGTACGATTATAGCAATAATTAAAGAATAGTTAAACACATTCTTTTAAATGGAAAAGAAGGTATTTACAGTAATGTTTTTGTTTTTGTGAACCAATTATGATAATCCAATTAAAAATTAAGAATATTGGTCTATTTTATACTTATTTCTTTAAGTACACAATTAGTGAAAGTTTGCATCACTTAAACTATGATCAAAGCAATTACTGTAGGTAATTATATTGAGCCCCTATGTGAAACAAAATTTACAAGATGCAAATAAATAATTATTTATAACATTTATTATTGAGTATGAATATAAAAAAGATATACATGCTCTAATATTCATTTTATCAAACAAACTATACTTTTCATGATATAACACATCTTATACACAGATTGGCTGAAATTGCACCAGCCAATCTGTGTAACATTGGCATTGAAATTTCAGCCATTTCATGAAAAGCCTGAAATATTTAGCCATTTCATGAATTGACTGAGTGAATTGGTCATTTCACACGAAAAGGCTATTTTTTTTAGCCATTTCATGAAATGGCTGATTTCACAGATTGACTGTAAGATATATAAGGAACACGAGTTTTTTTCCCCTAGATCATTAAATATAAGAGCCTTACATAAAATACAAAGAGCGTCTTAGCTAACCTATCCTGCAATGGTCTAAGGGAGAACATGTATGTTTATGGTCAAGGAGAAACAACTCTAGAAAATGAAAAATATCAGAAGCACGAGTTATTTCCCCTAGACCATAAAATCATTAAATACAAGAACGACCGTCTACGGAAGGTTACTCTGCAAAGGTCTAAGGGAGACATCTTTTGCAAAAATTATTTCCCTTAGACCATAAAATTATTAAAATACAAAAACGACCGTCTTAGTCTGCAATGGTCTAAGGGAGACATCTTTTGCAAAAATGATATCAATTTTATGGTCGAAGGGAAACATCTATCGAAAATGAAATATATTGAAGCATGAGTTATTTCCCCAGACCATAAACTCATTTAAATACAACGACCGTCTTAGTTGCGATGGCCTTAGCTAACATATCCTGCAATGGTATAAGGGAGACAACTTTTGAAAAATGTAATGAACTTTATGGTCTAGGGGAACTAACTCCAGAAAATAAATTATATCAGAAGCACGAGTTATTTCCCTTAGACCATAAAATTATTAAAATACAAAAACGACCGTATTAGTCTGCAATGGTCTAAGGGAGACAACTTTTGCAAAAATGATATAAATTTATGGTTGAAGGGAAACATCTATCGAAAATGAAAAATATTGAAGCACGAGTTATTTCCCCTAGACCATAACATCATTAATATACAAAGACCGTCTTAGTTGCGATGGTCTAAGGGAGACAAGAACATGCGTCTTAGCTAACATATTCTGCAATGGTCTAAGGGAGACTACTTTTGAAAAATGTAAACTAATTTTATGGTCTACGTGAAACAACTCTAGACAATATAATATATCAAAAGCACTAGTTATTTCCCTTATCAAACTAGTTATTAAACTACAAGAACGACCGTCCTAGGAAGGCTTTGTCTTAGGGAGACATCTTTGAAAACAACTATAGAAAATGAAATATATCTGAAGCACGAGTTATTTCCCCTAGACCATAACATCTTTATTACAAGAACGACCGTATTAGTCTGCAATGGTCTTAGGAAGACAACTTTTGAAAAATGATATCAATGTTATGGTCTAAGGGAAACAACTTTAGAAAAGGATATAACAATTTCTGAAATCGGATCATTTAAACGCCGTCTTAGCTCAGATGCCATTCAATAGTATAAGGGAGACAACTTTGCCAAATGTTATTTTTTTTATTGTCTTAGGGAAACAACTTTAGAAAATGAAATATATATAAGAAACTGTTATTTCACCTAGACCATGAAATATAAGAGCCTGGCATAACAAACAAAGAGCAAAAACAAGGGTCTTATCTAAGCTATCCTGCAATGGTTTAAAGGAGACAACTTTTGAAAATTCTAATTAATTCAATGGTCTAATTGAAACAACTTTAGAAAATGAAATTATGAGAAGCACGAGTTATTTCCCCTTGAACATTACATTTCTGAAGTCGGATCATACAAGCGCTTTACAAAAAATACAAAGGCCCAAAACAAGCGTCTTAGCTAACCTATCCTGAAATGGTCTAAGGGAGACATCTTTTAAAAAATGTAACTTATTTTATTGTTTAGGGGAAACAACTCTAGATCAAAGCACTGATATTGAATGATAGCTGAGTTGAACGCAAAATACTGTTCACACAGTATGGTAGTCTATCGATATACTCAAATTTGACATACATGTGCGCCACTGCTATCTTGGTAGATTCTGCTAAGCACTCCTCCTGGTTTACAATGGATTGTAGCCTTTTTTTAATGAAATTAAAACACAAACATGTCATTATAAGTTATTGGGTTTGTTACTGATCCACTACGGAAATATAGGGGGTCTGTAGGATTAATAGGGGGCGAGACGATAGCCGAGTCCCCCTATTCATCCAACAGACCCCCTATAGTTCCGTAGTGGGTAAGTAACAAACCCAATAATGTATTTATTTCGTCGACCACTTTAAACTGAACTATACTGTAACTTGTTGATATGTGTTGGTAGCATAATATATAGGCTAATAATGCAATGAGTAAAAGATCTATCAATATTGATTAAAGAATTGGAATAGATATATTATTTAAAAAAATACACCGGTTCAAAATGAACACATTTATTTCAATTCATTTCATTTCTTTCTGGGTAACTGGTAACATTTGAGAGCCACTTTACGAAAACCAACCTTTGAACTGACTTTTTTTACTTTACTCACCCCCTATGGAATTTACTCAATAGTAAATATAGGGGGTCTGCACGTGACACGCTTTAACCAATGAAATTGCTAGAATTTCGTGGGAGGCGAAATAAATCAAAATCACATTTGCCTAACAATGATAAATTATATTAAGAGTCCAATCCTACTATCAAAGCAGAAATAAAACCCTGTGTTATCTACATTTTCTTCAACGTGATATAACTGAAATATTGTTAAAAGCAACGTAAAACATCATACAAACGTTATAATCAATTATTTAAAGTGTTTCACAGCGCATAGGTGAACAGTTTTGAATGCATTGCTTTTGAAATCATATAAAATCCCAGCATTTTGTTGAAGGAGTTTGTTGCAGCGGTGTCAAATGACAATTGCACTACTGATATAAGCAATTTATAAGACAAAAATGAAAAAGATCTCCCGCGTGACAAGCCAATATGTAACCGTTGCACTAGGCGGGCTATGTCATTCTTTGAGTCAATTTATGAAATGATAAAAAATCGACAAAATTTATAATTGAAAAGTCTTATCATTATAGAAAAACAGCTATCATTCAAATAATTTGATTCTCTTTTGAACGGTTAGTTTTATCACTAGAACTTGACTATCTTGTTCCGTCTTCTAGGGTTGTTATGGTTGCATATGTCTTTATTGTGTTGCTCGACAAGGAAGCAGTCAGAGAGAAGTGATGCGGCCATGCCTCACGTTGTAAAATCATCGACAGAAAACTGAGGGGTATCTCTTCTGGCACTGGATTTACTGATGGGTCCAACATGAAGAATCTGGCCCATTGTTCGTGAGAAACAACATCAACTTACTAATTTTTACTTGCAAACAGATGATGTTCCCTTTCATGCACATTAAAATGAAATTGCGAAGAAGGACCATGACTGATTTGCTTGGTTTTTTAAATCAAAACTAAGACCTCATTGTCTCAATGTGGCAACTACCATTGAATTCCCAAAGAAATTTCACCCAAAGTTACAAATCTGTTTTCGACTCATGATTGAGTCTGCACCCGCACGGATGACATAACATCATAAAATCTTTAAAATGTTGCACTGGAGCGAATGACCCTACAAAAGAAACTTGATTTCCCATAAAGCTTTTGTTTCTCTGTAAATAAATTAAGGAATTGTTAAACTTCCCCCAGTTTGTGTAATTTAATTCGAATGACCATTTCCCTCGTATCAGTTTTTCAACCCAATAATTGTCTTCGGCAATAGAAACCCATTTGTCCTGACAAATACTTGAGCCTTTACTCCCAGCAAAATTAAAGTCGTGTAAATAGTGGTCAAGTGGGTGTCGGTTATAAAAATATGATACCTACCAATGTATAAAGGACTAACACATTTCAAAAAGGGTACAAGAGCTACTGTAACCCATGGTAAGTCATTTATATACGTAATATATACCATCTACGTTTATTCCTATCAACTGAAAATCTTCTGGATTTACCGGTATAGGCCTAAAGGCATATTTAATATCACTTTTAACTAATAATGCAGCTGTCCACAAGCTAAAATCATATGTGTAACCAGGGACGTAGATAACGTCCCTGGTGTAACCTTATAAAACGATGTGTATTGTACAGAAGGGAACTGTTTATCGACTGCTCCTGTCGGGATAAAAAAAACTGTGTAATGATAAGACGCCACCTACAATCAAGTTTTGGTACTAGTCCCACCGGTAAAACCTAAAGATAAATGAACATTGCTTCGTTATAAGGACTTGTAATCTACCCATAGCTATTTCTTTGTTTAACTTGTTCCAAAGTTCCTCAGGTTGCAAGTAAGCTGACTTTAAAGTTCTACCCTCTGACACCGTTCTTGGGCAAAGATAACCAAGTTTAAAACCCTAGGTGAAGCTATCAGGTATTTTTTGTAATGATATAAACTGAAATATTGATGTAGTTTATTTACCTTGACTGGTGTGTCAGCTAATGTATTTAATTTATTTTTTCGGGAAATAGGGCCTAGGGTTTGGTCCAACCTGTGGTCCACGCTGCCGCCAGGATCGTATTTGACCTCTTGCTCTTTGTTGTCGCATGGTCTCTTTGAATTGTTGGCCTGTTCTTCCGAAGCCATAAGACATAGAAGGAAACACTCCTATACAATGTAAATGCCCCGAACTGGCAGGGACACTTGGCAACTTTATTTAATGGTGGGCACTAGGTGTTAGCATTACTGAAGAAACATACTTGGGATCTACATTTAATCTGAAATCTACCGTTTAAGCTATACATGTACCTTCTGAGAATGTCCCTGGCTGGACCGAAGTCACAACAATACATAGGGTCCCCTCTGCAACTGCCTGGTCAACATTGTCCTTGCTTGACGATTTATACATCCACTTGGGTTGCCAAGTCTGAAACTGGACCTGTCTTACTGACGCTGATTCGCTTTGGCATGACTATCTTTGAATCCCCGCTCTCTTCTTCCTATGGTAGAATAAACAAAGTCCGGTGAAGCATATCATATGGAAAAATCATAATCGCATTTATATTTGAAAGACACCCCGTATCCGTTATTGCTGTTTCATAGTAACGCGAAATCTACATACAATTATGGTCAAAGGGGAGTAAATCGATCCAGCTTTATTGACAGATATTTTTATCCATGAAGACATAAAGTTAAACAGCGCAAGAAGATACACTCTCGTACGAGATGTGCGTTCTCAAGTATCAATATACGCCCTGAGTCCATCGAAATGGAGTCTTATTTCGTCGCCTTTATGGTATAACGTTAAGACGCGCGGGCGTTATATTATGCCCTGGTCAAATCCACGCTACGAGCTCTGTACGAATAGGTATTCAGTCGACATTTTACAAAATCCCACGGAGTTAGTACGGCATCGTTGACTATTGGGAGCATTGTACGGATATTTTGAACTCATAGAGGACTAGCTCATAGACATTTTCGAAGTCGGGAGATTGCCGGTGTTCGCACGACTATCGCAGGAGTTGCACGGTTAAAGTACGATGTCCGTACGATAAAGGGGACACCGGGCGGGGAACTTGCGATGTCCGCATAGGGCGCCCATGGCGTAACGTTCGCCCTACGGGCTCCGTACGACATCCTTGAAGATTCTAGGCCTACTTCTGAATCAGGCTCGGTCTTGTGAGCCTTCCCATTTTCCTTTCCCTTAGTACCGATCTGTCCTTTTGGAGGCAGCTTGTTTTAGTATTTTTTAATATATTATAACTAGGTGTAATCACTTCAGCTGATTAGCTAAAAGTGAGAAACTTCTAGATCGCCGAACTGGTTTATTTATTATTGTCGTACGGACACCATGCGGACACCGTACGAGCGCCGTTCGAACACACGTGTTTCGTACGAGACACATCCGAGCTCCATGCGAGCTCCGAACGACTTGTCTGCGATGTCCGTACCGATATCCTACGATTGCATCATCCAAAAGATCGTATGGGGTGCGTAGGTATGTGACCAGTGGCTACGATTGTACGGAGACCGTACGGATTGTATATATATATATTTATATAAATCGTACGGACATCATACGGATATGTGACCGAGACATTAATGTGGCTACACTTGCAGACTGTTATCAAAAGAAACATCTAGAGCTATATTGCATGCGGTCGGTGAAGGATGTGGTGGGATTGTGCGAATGCACAGGTTCGCATCATTCTTCACTATACGAACTATGCGTACTATACTATATGTCTCTAAAGTACTAGACGCGGCTCATGTGTATGGCAAAGATGATTACATTTTGCTTTATGTCTCCTGTTCGTTTAATTTCATATATTACTAACCATCAATCTATGTGTTTGTTTACCATCGCGCTCGGCTATACCGCCATTTGGCGAGCAAAACAATCTTCTAACGCGAGGAACGTCACGTTTAACAAAAGTCTTTCACCAATTGGCTAAAAATATTTGTGGAATAGCAGCCAGTTGCTTGGAAAGTATGTTGCGTGGTGAACTGGTTTGAGAAAGCTAGGAAACGTGTGCGTATGTGAACTGACCGCCGTGATATGACTGAACAATCGTTGAAAACGGCGTAACATCCCAATCAATCAACTGTTCAAAGAGCATGTTTTTTAATTGTCCAGATGGTGAACATTCTCACATAGTTTAATCCAGAAATATGGAAATTGTCTACAGACGAAAGTATAATTATTGAATTGTGTTGAAAACATTGTGGTAAATTAAGAAATTACTCTTTTTGCCATAATGTTTTGAAAAGTCTGATGCAGAGGCGTCAAAATGCGTTTGTATGTTGGGAAAAGGATTAAGCGGTTTTTCGCAGTTGATTCCCTAAATTACCATCGACACAACATATCCTTCCGCCCTTCATTTATGAGCCATCTTAAGACGTTATTAACTCGTTTATTTATCCAAGTCAATTCCCGGATAATACCATCATCTAACCAAGAGAGACCCATTTCTTCCGACACGAATTATTTTCCAATAAGGTCGAAAATTGAGGCTCGTCTTTCCAATCAAGGTTAATATCATGGAAGCCCATACAGAGTTAAATGAATCATTTTAATGGGTGTTTGCAGACGTTATGTGTCGCTATCCTAGCTGATCTAGACATAGGGAATTCCATTATTCAACCCTTGCCCCCGATAACAACTGGCTTTCGGTCACGCCGCAACAGATGATTTTAGTTTTAAAGCATTGAAGGAAATAAGGAAGTTGCTGTTGATTCTTGCTACACGCTCAATTCTGTCTCTAAATGGTATATTTCTAGAAAAATACTGAATATCCAATTGTATGTTTTCTAATCATCTTCTTTGAAGACATTCAGGATAAAACAAAGCTGAAGCCATTGTTGGAAGAGGAGAAATGTTTCGTCTTGGAAAATTTCTCAATTTTTAAGAATGTTCATAAAAGCATTCTGTTGCATATGAGCCAAATGAGAAACTGATAACATGGTACAAGGAATGTCACATGATAAGTGGTATCGTTTAACCAGTTCCCACTGCAGACGTATTTTGACACAATAGCAGCAGACGACTTTTGAAAACATTGTGGCCAAAGGTGAAATTGCTCATGATGAGCATTTTCTCCTTTGGCCACAATGTTTTCAACTTTATTTAACAATTAAGCTATCTTTTATGGACATTTTTCAGGCTTTTGTCACAATGTTTTCAAAGTCGTCTGCTGCAGATTTGTTTTATGTGGGAAAGGGTTAAATAAACAGGGAGCGCCCATCAGTCCCATCACGGACAAGTTCTGTAAACGACATCTACAAAATTGGTCCACAAGCATTCTGTAAATACAGCGCAAAACTCGACCTTCAGGACTTTGCGATCTGCAAGTATAAAATAAATATCTGGAAAACGTATATGATCAAGGCGCCAATTACATACGATCTGAGTCTTGCGATATGGGGGTCTATATGTAAAGACGACATAAGGGCATTGTCTGGCATCTAGATGTGTAGTTCCACTAGTTTGACGCCCATGTAATATCAAATAGTGAACTATCGCAGATGTAATAAGATCCAAAATTGCTTGGCACGGCTTATAATTAATATTAGCATATAACCACTTCCATTGGATTCCGTGTTATGGGCACCATGACGTCATGGTTTCCTCCATCGCGCTCCGTGTTGTGGAGATAGCACCATGACGTCATGGTTCCCTTCATTCGGTTCCGTGTTGTGGGGATAGTACAGTGACGTCATGGTTCCCTTCATTCGGTTCCGTGTTGTGGGGATAGTACAGTGACGCCATGGTTCCCTCCATTGAGTTCCGTGTTGTGGGGGATAGCACCGTGAGGTCATGGATCCCTCCATCGCGCTCCCTGCTATGGGGAATAGCACGGTGACGTCATGGTTCCCTTCACCGAGTTCCGTGCCTGTGGGGAAAGCATCGTGACATCATGGTTTGCTCCATTGAGTTCCGTTATGTGGGGGATAGCACCATGACGTCCATTGGTTCCCTCCATTGAGTTATGTGTTGTGGTGATAGCATCATGACGTCATGGCTTCCACCATTGAGTTCCGTGTTGTGGGGAAAGCACCATGACCGTCATGGCTCCCTCCATCGTGCTCTGTGTTGTGGGGATAGCACCATGGCGGAGTCATCGGCCTCAGGATAAATAAGACCGGTATCATTGGTTAATAACCCACAAAAAACTGTGTGATATGACTGAAATACTGTTGAAAGCTGCGTAAAACACCATTCAAAGCAAATATGATCGTGAAATGGGATCGCAAATTTCATTTTTTTTAAAAACCTACAAAGTTAACTTGCGACATTGGTTGGTTATTCTGTTCCATCGCAGCCCGGAACACAAATGTCTAGTTCTGCCGATAAGGGAAAAGACCAATAACTCTTCTTAATTAAAAGAAGAATTGTCTATTTGTACAAATAATCCATTTGGATTGTTGATGTCTTTCCTTCATACATCCTATTCTGAGAAAAATGTAACCGAGTCATTCTTAAATATATAAATGTTCTTTTAAAAGTGAACCTGTAATAAATTTCAACATTTCCGTTGAAAATGATTTATGTAATGTTAAATATAAAACTAATTTGAACTGTAACTATATATTTTCTCGGCGTAGTTCTAATACGAAAAGCACGAAGGAGAGGGCAAAGACAAGTTTGGCATCACGGATCGAAAAGTTAATGTCCATTTATTTGTTAGAGTTTGACACAGGGAAATCAAGAAACCCGCCATTTTATCCCGATAACTGTCATTTTAATATACTTCTGGGATTATCATCAGAAATGAACGACCTCTGCCTGGTATTAACCCTTTCCCTCATATAGACGCTTTATGACGCCTCTGCAGCAGACGGCTTTTTGAAAACATAGTGACAAAAGAAGAAATTGCACAGAACGTGCAATTGTCGTAGGTTATCCATTCAATTATGGAGATTTTCTATGTTTTGACAAAATACGTTTTTCAAAGTAGTCTGCTGCAGAATTGTCGTATGAGGGAAAGGGTTAAATGATTTGTCCTTTATTATTGGAGTAAGCACGACGAGATTAATCGTTTGCTTGACAGAACATTTTAAAGTCGTCTGGTTTAGACATATTGAAGGAAAATATATCATATCTGCAAAATTGTGATTTTATTATCTTTTGAATTCCAATAAAGAATTGGAAAACATCGTGGGAAATGAAAATTTATTGTTATGAGCAATTTCTAGTTCCCCCAAAACGTTACCAAAAACATTCGATTGCTGCAAAGCGTCATGTGTTTATATAGGGGACAGGGTTTGAGTGAGATTTCGGATCTTGAACACAATTTCAGATGCATTCTGTTCAACGTAAGTGATATTTGCGATAACAAAAACATATGTCATCATGTTTTATGGTCCTTGTCATAATTGTGCTACATGCCCCTTTCAGCATGTATTCTGATATATCATGGCGTTTCCTTGTTTAAAAAAAAAATCCAGGTGTTTATATCGTCAATGTATATATGTTCATTTGTTAATCTGTCATATAAATATGTTTGCGGCGATGTAAAATAACTTTATATGCCGAATGAATTAACTTGAAACTTGAAACTTGATTATAGTCATATTATCATTCTAAGAAAATATGTGAAGTAAGTTTAACATTGAACTTTAGACATTCGACATTAACAGATTTCCGACAACATCAAACGCCAAGTGTTGACCAATATTTACAAATGTTTATTACAAGTGTTGACCACTATTTACAAATTATTGTTTTATGACAATACTAGAAAGCCAGGAACTACATGGTCACGTGACCGGGCCGCCGTATGATAACTGACAAACTATTGTAAACGGATTTAAACTTCAAACATTCGATCAATTCTCAATCGGTTCAATTAATCAAAGCTAGTAATGAAGGTTAACTATTCTCTTTCAAGCGTCTTTCTCATAATACAAGTTAGTATTTACTTTGATTACTTTCTTAGAAAGAATAACAAATGTTTATGAGCAACTTTTACCTCAATGTTTTGAAGATCATCCAAATATAAATTTCCAATTCAATAATGCCAAGTGAGATTTTACTTTGATATTTTCAAAAGAAATTACTCGAAAATGACATATGCAGTAATGGGTTAAATAGAAACAACGCTTAGGATGTTTATTTTCCAACATTGTACAAAGTATACTCCGGGACAGTATCATTCGAACTCTTGTACAAAGTATACTCAGGGACAGTATCATTCCAACTCTTGTACAAAGTATACTCAGGGACAGTATCATTCCAACTCTTGTACACAGTATACTCAGGGACAGTATCATTCCAACTCTTGTACAAAGTATACTCAGGGACAGTATCATTCCAACTCTTGTACAAAGTATACTCCGGGACAGTATCATTCCAACTCTTGTACAAAGTATACTCCGGGACAGTATCATTCCAACTATTGTACAAAGTATACTCCGGGACAGTAACATTCTAACTCTTGTACAAAGTATACTCAGGGACAGTATCATTCCAACTCTTGTACAAAGTATACTCAGGGACAGTATCATTCCAACTCTTGTACAAAATATACTCAGGGACAGTATCATTCCAACTCTTGTACAAAGTATACTCAGGGACAGTATCATTCCAACTCTTGTACAAAGTATACTCAGGGACAATATCATTCCAACTCTTGTACAAAGTAAACTCAGGGACAGTATCATTCCAACTCTTGTACAAAGTATACTCAGGGACAGTATCATTCCAACTCTTGTACAAAGTATACTCAGGGACAGTATCATTCCAACTCCTGTACAACGTATACTCAGGGACAGTATCATTCCAACTCTTGTACAAAGTATAGTCAGGGACAGTATCATTCCAACTATTGTACAAAGTATACTCAGGGACAGTATCATTCCAACTCTTGTACAAAGTATACTCAGGGACAGTATCATTCCAACTCTTGTACAAAGTATACTCAGGGACAGTATCATTCCAACTCTTGTACGAAGTATACTCAGGGACAGTATCATTCCAACTCTTGTACAAAGTATACTCCGGGACAGTATCAGTACAACTCTTGCCCACATGCAGACCCATGTCGACGTATCCGCAGCGGTCAACGTTTGAAAACATTGTGGCAAAAGGAGATATCGTTCGCCTGCGTAAAACCAATCCTCAGTTATCGTTAAGAAAGTGAATTGTTCATGAGCACAGTGAATGTTTCGCGCGAATACTTGGTCTCGTCCTCACAGTTCGCTCTTAAATATATATAACTGAACAATTGCTTAAAGTGGCGTAAAACAAATTGACAAGGACCCTTATCGCCTGACGTGACACTGCCTCAATTAACGTGATGAATCAAGATCAAAACTAGATATTTGCAAAAAAGATAATTTAGGTTACCTCCCTTTGATCATAAACGTACCGTAAATATTTGGTGGTCAATCCAATAATGTATGCGAACGTGGGTACAGGACAACAACTCTGCATATTTGCGACCACTGTGGAACGATTACATGATTAGTCCTATCAGATTTCCCTATCACCTGATCTTGAAGAAAGCTGCATTTACGTATTGTTAACTCGTAGGAAGCCAGCATAACGAGATTCTAGTCGGGAAGCGAATCGTCAGAATGGCAAAACGAGATTCGCTTTGAGTGACAAACTTGTTCGATAGCAAAAATAATCGCTTTGAGTGACAAACTTGTTCGATAGTAAAAATAATCGCTTTGATTAACAAACTGGTGGGTATCAGAACGAGATTCTCTCTAATTAAGTAGTAAACTGGTTATACAAAAAAAAGTGCATGTATTTAATCAATATTAAAGGCGAATTACATAATAGTTAATAATTTTGAATTACATATAATTGCTTTTACCCTCCATCATTCTAGACGGACCACCACACTCACGGATTTTACTTTTTATTTTTTCAAGATAGGAAGTAAATTTTAATATTTACAAATATCTTTTTTTTTTTGTTTGTTTATATATCTATCCCTCCTCGGTACCAAGCAAATATGATTGCAGAATGGAATCGTATTGCTTGTAAGCAAATGACATAATTAACGCCACCTAGATCCTACCTAAATATAAACGATGGACGAAAGAAATTAGTGTTGGGTAGCAAACAGGCAGATATCAGGGCGAGGCACTTTTAAAAAAAAAGTATTAAAAAAAAGTATTAATTGTAGGTAATAAGTAAAATTGTAAATATTTGAACTGTTCTACGAGAAAAACCAACATTATGGACTCTGTATTATGTATCGACCCAAATCAGCCTGCGCAATCCGCGCAGGCTAATACGGGCCGACACATTCCGTCTCAAGGGGGATAGAGGTATAGAGTAATGATTCCTGAAACAGAAAATCCATAGGAGGCGAACAGTGTCTGTCCGGGTTAGCCTGCGCGGCATGCTTAGGTCGATCCGGGTCGATTCTTTAAGTAGATACCACAATATTCTTCTTCTCGCGTAGCTTCTAATCGTATTTGAATCAGTGCAGATATGCATCATTGCGTTGTCAGTTAGATTACACGAAGAGCAAGTTAGGACGCAAAGTAAAATTATTCCGAGAGTATCCGAATTCATCATAGTAACTGGTAAACTTGATCTTAATGTGTGTGTTTTTGAATAGCCGAGTTGTTGGGCCCGCGATTGCGTTTAAGATTGCAACACTGCTTGATATTGCGAAAATAATTCGCCTAGTCAGAAAAACATAGTGCAGCTAAAGTATTGGTCAAAAAGAGCCTAATACTAAAAGGTTATCTGTTATTAAATTATTACCTCACACTGACATCATCTGACGCCTGCTGTTGCAAACGACATTTGAAAACATTGAAATAAAAGGTGAAATTGCTCAAAACGAGCAATTTCACTTTTAATTGCAATATTTTCAACTCTTTGTCAAAAATTTACTTCCAGTTCTACAGATTGTTGAACTGATTGTAAATATCATGTGAAGTAATGGGTTAAAGTATTATTTCTGATTGAAATAGAAGGATAGAAGGTGGTCGCTTACTTGATATGTTATAACACATGTATATGTTTGATACAGTGATGAAAACATTCCGTGAAATGAGAAATCGCTAGATTTGAACAATTTCTACTTTTGCTACAATCTTTTAATAACTCGTGTGTTGCAAATGCGTTATTTAAAGTCGTATGTATCAGGTGAAAGGGGATAGGCAATGTTACATTGGATGGATGCAGGGTGACATTGTTGGACATCCAAGCGTAATAGTACGATAATGAATGCGCGGTCCTACTGAAGTCACGATGTTCATGACAGTTTATAAATGTACCACGATAACCAACATAATTCACAACACTTTTCCCTGTCTCACTTGACGGCCACAGAAAAAAAATACATGTATATTTTCAGCGATATTGTCAGGCTGTGCAATTACCGCGGTTAAGTAGCTGTCATTAATTTTGCATTTTACTTAATGTTTTGACGTATAGTGATTAATTGATCAACGACGGTATGAATGTGTACATTAACCCTTAAGCTCAACCTATTTAAACAGTGAATCAAAATATATCTTACCTTTTTTAAATTTGAAAACGGATTTGGATTGAATCCATTTGTAAATGTAGGTAATGATTCATTTGCTCTAGAACTCATCAAGAGATTCAGTGAAAAGAATCAGAACTTTTTGCTGGATTCTGAGACAACTATTAGTCGTCCCAGCTGAATGTAATGATTAAAAAAGACACCAAAACTTAGTTATTTAAACATTATATAGCGGGGAGTAAATGGTAAACAATTAATTAATAAACGTTACATTCCATCTTCCGAGTGGTCCAGCGGAATGAACGCTGAATCTAAACATTGTCTTTCCTGTTTTTGTTGTCGGCATTATTATTAATAATTAAGTTGTTTATCTTGTCATTAACTGTATATCATCCTTTGCATCTTCGTGTCCTTTCTCTTGTTTGTATGCTGTTCTACACCGCGTTTAACCCTGACGCTTTCTGACGCCTCTGCAGCAGACGGCTTTTTGAAAACATAGTGACAAAAGAAGAAATTGCTCAAAACGAGCAATTTCTTATTTTGCCACAATGGTTTCCACTTTTAGGCAAAGGTTATCCATTCAATTATAAAGATTTTCTATGTTTTGACAAAATATGTTCAAATTCGTCTGCTGCAGAATTGTCGTATGAGGGAAAGGGTTAAAACATTTTGTCTTTTGTCAGTGATATCACAGAGTTTTCTGGTATGTCACCAGTACAGTACTACTGGCCCACGTATCCTGACACCAACGAGTCGATCGCAATAGCGAGGAAAGATATCCATTACTACAATCGTTCAAGTATTTGGTATGAAGCGGCCGGGGATCCAACCTCCCGCACTCTAGGCGGACGCTCTACCACTATACCACAGAGGCGGATGTCGTGCCTCTGGCACAATTTTACAGATTGTAGTAAAATGATCAAAGAAATAAGATTTCAGGTATTTCTGTTCTGAACAAATATAAATTAGAGTATAATTGTACACGTATTTTAAATACCTTTTTGTATATTTAATTTTGAATATCTTTGCATTTTGAAATATAGTTTATCGTCTTGATGGAATAACATGACGTCATTAAATTGTCCTTGACCAATAGCATAATAACTGCAGGTTGTTTTGTTCATGGCAATATTTCATATAAATATGGCTAAAATATAAAATGATCAAAGAATGCTTTTAAAAGACAGGTATTCGTGAAAACGATTAAATGTAAAAAGTTCCCCTTCGTCCACTGTCGGACATCGGCTGCAATGGCCTCTCTCTATTAGTACCTGTCTTGAACAACATCCTGCGGGTTCGCCAAATGAAAGTCTAAGTTGTGCCAGCTCTGTCAACTCAGGTCTTCGTTATATTGGCTTTGGCACTATTCTTGAAAAGAATTGTGTGGGAAAGTTAACATATAATCAACATGTAGCGCAGAATAGAGGTCGAGATCTATTAGAAAGGCAGGAATTAAATTGTTTGCAAGCTGATCTCTTTCCCTCATATAGACGAATTATGATGCATCTGAAGAAGACGAATTTTGAAAACATTTTGGCAAGAGGAGAAATTGCTCATAATAATGAGCAATTCCTCTATTTGTCACAATGTTTTCAACTCTATTCTAAAATGTTAATGTCATTTGTAGTGGTAATCTATATTTTCACTCAATTGTTTTCAATGTCGTCTGCCTTAGATTTGTTGCATGTTAGAAAGGATTATACAACGTTTTTGTGTATAACATGATACTCAGATGGAGGTTAAAGGAGTAATAAAGGCAAACATCTAGTAAATGTTATTCATATATAAAAACGAAAAGAATTAATATACATAAAGAAATATGTGAACTAAAAATGCTGTCCACAAACTGTGAATGTATAATTATGTTGAATCTGTAAAGCTTTCTATTTGTATCAAATGCTCTAAAACAAATACTGTCCCGTTTTAACTCTTTCCCTCATATAGACGCTTTCTGACGCCTCTGCAGCAGACGGCTTTTTTAAACCATAGTGACAAAAGAAGAAATTGCACAAAACGTGCAATTTCTCCTTTTGACACAATGTTTTCCACTTTTAGTCATAGGTTATCCATTCAATATGGAGATTTTCTATGTTTTGACAAAATACGTTCAAAGTCGTCTGCAGCAGACGGCTTTTTGAAAACATAGTGACAAAAGAAGAAATTGCACAAAACGTGCAATTTCTCCTTTTGACACAATGTTTTCCACTTTTAGTCATAGGTTATCCATTCAATTATGGATATTTTCTATGTTTTGACAAAATACGTTCAAAGTCGTCTGCTGCAGATTTGTTGTATGTGGGAAAGGGTTAAAAGATGACAGAATTTATATGACAAACTTAGAATGAGTGAACGTGCTTCTCCTAGTAACCGCACAGTTTACTTTCATCAAAGTTGTGAATGAGTTCAAAGGCAGACGAACTTTTATGACAGAACCTTATTACAAATTAGCCATTTTAAATGAAACTTAATGCCTTTACTTAGCTACTATATGGCGGGCAGATCAAAGGCGCTACCTGTGTTTCAAAGTAACTTTAAGCATTAATATAGTCATACTCAGTTTTCATCTAAATAGAATTAAATTTAATTCATTTAGTTTCTCTTAAGTTCCTCTGTTTAATTCAAATTTCACGCCTCTGAATTGGAAATGTGCAAATTTATTTTGTGAAAAACTCAGAAAATGTTTCACATATACATAGCACGCGTCATTCCAAAAGTGTTATAGAAACATAGACCGTTAAACCGCGGATGACTTTGGATTTCTCAGTAGACGGTTTTTGGAGTTTCTGGTTGAAAATGCAACTTTATATTTCTAGGACTGCCATTATTTTCGTAATGTACTATATATTTGGACGAAATAACGAACGTAGTGAAAAAGAGATGATTAATAAACTTTTTATATTTCCGGTTTTATAGGTTTTGTGTTACAAACCCATTTTTGAATATGAATTCTACATGAGATATGCTTTACCAGAACTAACCTTGTAGCATTTTCGATTTTCAAGGCCCAGATCAACCAGTGTATTAGCGCAGTTTAATCTGGCTCAACACTGTCCATCGATGTGTCACAGGCGGGTTCAAGACACTTCATATAACCGTTTCCCATTTGCAGTCGCGTTTCGACACAACTGAGGTAGATGAATGTGAAAACATTGTGACAAAATTAGATATTGCTCATAATGAGCAATTCCTCCTACTGTCACAATATGTTTTACTCCATTCCATCATAACACTTTAATTCATAGAGGTATTCCATTTCCCCCTCGATGTATTCGATGTCGTTCGCTGTACAAGTGTTGTATGTAGGAAAGTGTTAAACATTGTCCATTTAGATCAGATTCCATTGATGCGCCCGCATGACATATCTTATATACGCTTGTCAAAAATACGCTGATATTTTGGGGATTTTTTCCGAGCTCTTCTCATTTAGGATTTACGTCCTTCAAATTCGGTGTAACAATCGGCGGTGACCGATTGGTAAGCGTCGGGACTTTGAGACCGGTAAACCCAGGTTTGCTTCCTGCTTGCGGCCGACTTGGTGGGGTTCCCTAGGACAAGGCATATGTCCTTGCATAGAACTGGTCAGCTCAGGGATTATGGAAAGGTAATATTCGCCGTAATATAACTGAAAGGGTGTTGAAATCCCCGAATATGAAAATCGACGTTTATAAAATGATTTATAGACTTAACTTATAGCGAGCGTTTATTTAAGACTTGGAATTAGAACTACCACACACTAATTGTTAAGCCTTTCCCCACATAGAAAGAATATTTAGCAGACGACTTTATAAATATGACTTTTAATATGGATAGTATCTATGTATGGTTATTGAATAGAGGTGAAACACTATGAGAAAAGGAGATAATAATCATTAAGAGCAATTTCACCATTGTTAATTGTTTTTCCAAACTCGTCTGCTATACGCATCAAAACGCTTCTGGATTTCGACGTGATCACGTTTTAAATGACGCTCCTCCGATAAACTCATATAATTTTATGAGTTTTCAATCGCTGCTTGTCGTTTGAACTTCAGACACTCTCTGTGTGTATCTATCGGTGTTTTGTTATAATTAATAATCGCGTGAGAATTACCTTTGATAAGTCTAATTGGACGAATATAAGGAAACTTCCGGTGAGTTGTGATATTTGGGAGGAGTAACCATTACATTGATTAAGATTTTTGTTTACAAGCCTGGATTTTCCCGTCGGTAAAACAAAAATCAAACCGAAAGCATCTTTGAAAAAAATCCCACACTGATCAAAATAAACTAAGAGGATCAAATGATAATTGATCTTTATATATATATTCAAATAAATAAGTAGTACGTATGCATATTTCTTTTAAATATAGAATTTCAGTTTATATCTATTGTAAGACTGTGCCTCAATTTTCATATTGAACATGTACAATCTTTCAAAACAATGCGATGGCTTTTATATTGAACACCAAACACAGATTTAACGGCGAGAGACAGAGA
>JASEVX010000003.1:109816391-109932422 GCA_031761405.1 Serripes groenlandicus
ATAATAATATTTAATGTCGTCATGTAGTTTAGATGCAAAACATTAATTGTCTTCTAAATTGGTGTGTCGTGGATAATTTTAAAAGTTGTATAGGGTTTTTGACAATGAAAGTGATTAAAGTAGTTCATGCTTGTTGTGAATCTTCTCTGAACCCGTTATTTAAATATATAATGTTTAAATATAAAACATCATGCCTAATTCAATAATAATTCTTTGGGTGGACCGATTTTGTTTTAACCTGTGAAAATTCAATCGAAATTCACAACGAAGAAATTTAGACCGAATTTCATTGTGTCTTCTACATCAATTAGGTCTATCCCACATACACAACACATATACAGGCGACGATTTCGAAAATGTCTGAGCAAAAAAAATTGGATAATCAATATAAAAGAAACCATTATTAATAAAAAGAGATGAAAAAAGGAGAAACCGCTTATTATGAGCAATTCTTTCTTTTGTCACAATGTTTTCAAAAGTTGTCTGCAGCAGATGTGTCAAAGTGCGTCTGTAAGTGGGCAAGTGTTAAACATGTCCGAACACTGTCGATTATAACACGGAACGATTATTTTACAATATAATATGCTTAAAAACGTTCATAGTGTCCAGAAATTAAATTTCGTGAAAGGACAGTTGGTCATAAGCTTCGACAATGGACAATGAACTTTCTTATGTTAACTCTTTCAGCGCCGAATAGTTTAAAGTAGTCTCTTCCATGTTCAAAATCGGGCATCTCCATTTATTATGTAATAAAAGTTTGGACTATTTTGATAACTAAAAGGCAAACAATGCTGATTTCAGGTGAGACAGCTCGTTACGAGCTGACTCGCCTGAATCAGTATTGTTTGCAAACACCTCAATATTGCCTTTGGCGCTGAAAGAGTTAACAACCAATGTAGTTCCAGATTGGTCCACGCATACGCACAGTCGCATTCGTATCTACGTATAACGTTCGCCATTGTGGACCGATGAATGTATTTCGAGTCCATTAATGTACACAGAACTCTCTCTGTAAACAAGCGTCAGCGTGATGAAAAAGTCATTAACCTTTTCCCACATTCAGACACCTCTGTATCAGATAACTTTTTGAAAACACTGTGGCAAAGGGAGAAGTTTCTCATAATGTTTTAAACTTCATTTAATAATTTCCTTTCATTTAACTCTTTCAGCGCCCAAGGCAATATTGAGCTTTTTGCAAACAATACAGATTCAGGTGAGGCAGCTCGTAACGAGCTGTCTCACCTGAAATCTGCATTGTTTGGCTGTAAGTTATAAAGATATTCCAAAAATCCTGTAACATGAAAATAGTTTCGTCCGAGTTTGAACATGGAAGAGTCTACTTTAAACAATTCGGCGCTGAAAGGGTTAAAGAGAGTTTCTATATGTTTGTCTAAACGTGGTCTGCTTCAGAGTTGTGTGACCTGTTGGAAACGGTTCAGACTAGAGTTATCCGCCTGAACATACTTTGTGGCAGACTGGAATCAGTCCCTTCTGTTAAAGTATTATCATAATATCAGCATGGAATCACTTCAACCTCTCTTTCTTTAGTTGCTCACCATTTTTAAACATTACCTACAATTCAGCTTCACAGAGAGATGTCTTGATTTGTGTAAGTATACACTAGTAAAATATAACTATGTTATAGCAAGCAGAAACGCAGATATGACGCGCCTGATGCAAGACTCTCTGAAATAACAAAATAGTTCTGGACTGTTTCCATTCATACTTTGTGTGAAAGAAAGCAGTTTACGGGGAATAATAGTTTTGCAATTTAAGTGAACCGGTCTCAGTGTTATATCTGAAATAATATTGAAAATTGCGTCAAGTTCGAGTCACGTAACAATGTTTCTTTGCCAAAGCATATAGTTCACAGAGACTAAAAGTATGTGTGATTTATTTTTTAAAACGAACAACTCATTTCAGAATTGTTTTAACGTTGAAAATCGAACAGGACGTGACGTCGTGTACTCGTAGTAAATAACTGATGGCACTCATTCGGATAGAAAAAGGCTCTGCAGGGGGTCTTCCTTTTGTGAAATCTAAATCGCGCGACAAACAAAGAAGAAACTGATCTCCGTTGGCTACCCATACAACATAGATTCCTAGACACATGTAAGGGACTTTCGTTTGGCAAGAATCGATGGATAGTTTTGCAAACGGTTGTATATCAGGATGAAAAAAACAAAACACTGTTTGGTTGCTTTTTCGTATGTTCAATACAAATCTTCACTATCGGATAAACACCATACGGAACATTTCTATCTGTCTCGCCGCCTGATTTATAGTTTTATTGCACAGGGTGTCTGTAACGGGTGTTTTTACACCGGCCAGGTACTTAGAGTACTTTGATGATGGACCCGATAAAAGTTCGACCACCTAAATGATGGGTAATGGTCCCTAAATATAGACCAAGTCACACGAAAACCTACCCTCGGATGATTTGCGACCAGCGAATGTCCAGGTCCGTCGACGCGTCCTCGAAGTCTGATCAGGTTAGTTCCTGTTCTCCATCTAGTCTTTTAAGCATACGACATATCCCTGAAAAAAGTAAATGACCAAAACACGACTTTTAATACGCCATATGGTCGTAAATGACATTGGTTTCAAGTCCTGCGATGGTAGATTGTCTGGCAACGTGGCTGAAATGTATGTTTTCTTATTCCCGTCACATTAGGGGACCAAGTTGTAAAACTTTATGGTCCTTTATAAAGTGACCGTCTGATCTGGTATGATTACAAGGTTTAAAGGTATCGGTTACTGGTTAATTGAAAGATTAGGTCATCACTTGACTCTTCAAGGTTGTAAAACATCGTCTCTCAGAATAGTCAAAGCAGTAGCAGTATTCATTGAAAAACGATTCCATGAATATATCCAAAGGATTAAGTATAAAACAATTGACTCAAGAGCCTTTATACTTTAGAACAAAACCCCGCTTTACCCACAAAAATGTCAAATTATAAATGCCATATAACTAATACTAAATCGCTGTTTTATTTGTTTCTGCACTGACGCGGAAAATGTCCCTAGTTTATGTAACAATTTCCAACACATTATGCAGCAGACGATTTTCTACACAAAACCTGGAACACCGCTTTGAATGGAAGTCTATTTACTGAATATAGATGAAAATGTTGTGGGAAAAGGTGAAATTGCTCAATATGACCCATTTCTCTTTTTTCCCCACAACGTTTTAAGAAGACGTCTGCTGCCGATGCATCAACATGCGTCTACAAGTGGGTGGGTGTTAACATGGTGATGTATATATACATTTGTGCCTCGTTCAGCGCTTGGTTGGGGGGGGGGGGGGGGGGGGGGGGGGGGTGGGAAGGAGGTGTCGTAATACATCTGCGTACAGTTCAAAGACTATGTTTAACCGCCCTGTCTCACCAGCGTCTTCACTGTCCGTCTACATGAGTACTAAATAAGCCGTCCCGCGAGAAATTCAACATTACGGCCTCTGCGTAATGTATCGAACCAGATCAGCCTGCGCAGTCCGCGCAGACTGATCCGGGCCGACACATAGATTAATGATTCCTGAAACAGAAATCCACAGGAGGCGAAAAGTGTATATCCGGGTAAGCCTGCGCGGCATGCTTAGGCTGATTCGGGTGCTTAGGCTGATCCGGATCGATACTTTACGCAGAGTTTACAATGTTGGTTTTAACGCGGGACGGCTCAAATGTATCGTTCGACAAAAACAATGCGACTGTATCACCGATGATTAGTTGTCCACCAATTTATATCATATGTATATTATGATTCCGTTACGGAGAGTCAATAAGACCCGAAATCGCGTGACGCCGCTCATTTATTTTAAGACGTCTAACCGTACATGTCAAATGTGATTCATAATAGTAGTAGTAGTAGTAGTTGCTGTTGCTATATCTACGTTCCGTTCGCTTTGGAAGCGGGACACAAGCGTTCGATACCCGGTCGGGTCATAACAAAGACTTTAAAAATGGTAGTATTTGGTTTCTTGGATAGTATCAGAACTAATGCATCGGTTTCAGGATTTAAAAAAGACACCCCAGGAAACACCGTGATTAATACTGTTCAAACAGAATAAAACAACATTTAAACAAACAAACAAAACAAACATACTGGCCTTGTAAATGTAACTGAATACATAACAATGTCACTTCGCATAGAGCTGACCGTGTTATGTATTCATAATGCTATAGTTGAATATATACGAACAGTGATATGTAATAAACATATTAATATTTCAGACAAATAACGATGAGTCCAACGAATCAAACAGTAACCTTTTCGCTGTTAAATGCAAGTTAGGCTTTTGTAAACAATGCAGATTCAGGTGAGACAGCTCATAACGAACTGTCTCTCCTGAAATCTGCATTGTTAGCCACTTAGACATGCAATTTCACCACATTTTCTGTTAAATGAACAACGGAGTGGTCCAATTTTCAACATGGAAAGGGTCAACTTTGTGAAATTCGGCAGTGAAAGAGTTAAACAACACACGCATGCGCAATGAAACGGGCCTACAGTCGTCGACGGTATCCGGACATAATGTCCACGGACAAAATGCCACAGTTTAGTTTGACAACATTTTATTGTAAATTATAATGTTAAAGCAGCACACCACAAGTGGCAACAGTATTTGAGTGATCCTCTCAACTATATATGTACATGTACATAACATATATAAAACACATGTGTGGAATTTTGTCCACTTGTGGTGTGCTGCTTTAACATTATAATTCACAATAAAATGTGTTCGAAAGAAACTGTGGCATTTTGTCCTCTTTTCATATTGTGGCATTTTGTCCGTGGACATTTTGTCCCGGATTCGTCGTCGACAAATGGGTGTTTAACCGTATGGAGCGGAATCAGGGTTAATATCGGCCAAATACACTGTGAAAATGTTAAATTTAGAAACACATTAACGAAAAAAACAATCTGTTTTCTGTTATGAACAGCGAATCTAGTTGTCAAACCCCGGATGAGACATGCCAGCATCATGTTTACAATAATGACTTTAGACAACTTACATGTTTTCTCACATTGGGCATGTCTTTAAAAAGTAAAACCTTTTTATATAGTTTTTAAGCTCCCGAATGACAAAGATGATATGAGCGGTGGTCCAGAAAAAACTAACCTTAACCCTTTCCCTCATACGACAAATCTGCAGCAGACGACGACTTTGAACGTATTTTGTCAAAAAATAGAAAATCTTCATAATTGAATGGATAACCTATGACAAAAAATGGAAAACATTGTGGCAAAAGGAGAAATTGCACGTTTTGTGCAATTTCTTCTTTTGTCACTATGTTTTCAAAAAGCCGTCTGCTGCAGAGGCGTCAGAAAGCGTCTATATGAGGGAGAGGGTTAACATAATAATATGTACACGAGGGGAACATGACGTACCTGCGTATCTGTGGATAAACAAAGTATCGCTTTCCAGGCCTTGCTTTTAACATTATATGACTAATTGCTGACCAGTGCAGAACCAGATCAGATGGGTTTGTATGGCGCTGTTGTGCCTTAAACAAAAGTCATTGCAAAGGTAGCGTATTTTTCAAAAACAAACTTCTCTGCTGTGTTGTAACTTTCCGCAACTGTGGTTTTTTTTAAAATTTTGTATCATTTATAATGTATCTCGGGCCGGTGGCTTTTATTTATAATTAAGTAATACTAATTAGTATTATTATCATTATTATTGTGTGCCTCTGAAACCTGTATTTCTGACACATCAAGGCGTATCCAGCGTAATTTATCAGTAGATTATGTTGCTGATAATTCTATCTTGAAACCGATCGTAATCTATCAGTAGATTCTACTACCGGTAAGTGTATCCTGACACACGTACCTTAGTAAATTTACCAGCATAGTCAACTGCTGGTACATCCATCATGACACCAGTATATCAGTTGTAATATACCAGCATATTCTACTGCTGGTACATTCACCATGTCACCAGTATATCAGTTGTAATTAACCAGCATAATCTACTGCTTGTACATTCATCATGACACCAGTATATCAGTTGTAGTTTACTAGCATAGTCTACTGCTGATACATTCACCATGACACCAGTATATCAGTTGTAATTCACCAGTAGATTCTACTAGCGGTAAGTGTATCCTGACACAAGTACATTAATCGTAATTTACCAGCATAGTCTACTGCTAGTAAATTTATCCTGCCGCACGTACCTTAGTCGTAAATTATAAATAAATAAATTACTGGTAAAATTACTGGTAAAATTGTATCACTGTGGTCGTATTTAGCCAGCATATTATACTGCTGGTACATTCATCATGACACCAGTATATTAGTCGTAATTTACCAGTAGACTTTCACTACCGGTAAGTTAATCCAAACCCAAATACATCTGCAAAATGTATGAGTATATTCAACTGCCGGTAAGATCATCATGACACAAATACATCAGTCGTAATTTATTAAATCATTTTACTAAATTCGATGTCAGCAACCCTAAATGTCAAGTAGGTTAGCAACTACTACCAATGTATAATTCTTTGGTAAGGTCCGCCCGACCCGGGATCAAGCCCGGATCTCTCGTCTACGATGCGATATATGTAACCACTACATCTCGCGTATGTCATTTCACTTTGAAGTACATGTACCCGTGATCTGAATGCAGATGATAAATGGATCCAAATCTCTTGTTTTTAACAATCTAAAGGGAGTAGAGAGATCTAAAGCTTTCTAAATAAGCCACAATCAATTATGAGGTAAGTGATCATAGAAACCTACGGTTACTTTTTTCAATTTAACCCTTTCCCACATACAACAAATCTGCATCAGACTACTGTGAATACTTTTAGGGACACTGTATGAGCAGTTTTTCCTTTTCACACATTTTCTTTTTCAGTAACTTAACCTTAATTTATAGAGATTTTTTTTTATGCCATAAAACAAAAATCTCTATAAATTAAGGTTAAGTTACTGAAAAAGAAAATGTGTGAAAAGGAAACACTGCTCATTACGAGCAATTTCTCCTTTGCCATAATGTTTTAAATGACTTCTTTGGTGGAAAATACGACTAACCCTTACCTAGGTACGGACTACTTTTTAAGACATTGTGGTTAAAGTAGAAAATTGCTCAAAACGAGCAAGTCCTACTTTTCCAAAACTATTTTTTAACTCTGTATCAATGATCAAAACTTCATTTTCCTGGATATTATAGTATTCTCTTTGATGTTGCCAAGAAGACGATTGAAAAGAGTGTATGGGGGTAATCTGTTTGTAGAAAACTATGAAATATGATTGAATTAAATAGTCTATCTTTGTTCTATTGTAGTGGCAGGTTTCGCTGCAATAAAACCTACCCATGTGTATAATCCCTGTGCGAGTTAATGATTTCTGTCATCTTAAACAAACGTAGTTTGTGGTTTAAGCTACACTCCCATCTTATGAACATTGTTTGTATATCAACAAACGTTAGCAATAATAATGTTGATTGATACTCACAGACAAACACCTACACGATCTGAATGGCGATAGGATATATTGCCGAATATTTGAGAGGGGGATGCTTTTGTGGAATCGTGCTATTTCAATTACAACACTATATCAGTTATATGACACCAATATTACCTCAATGAAAGTTTATAAAATGTCTTTTGTTTTGTGTACTCGGGGTGTTACGTCGTTTCCAACATTATTTTGGTTAACAGTTGACTTATTCATGATCCCTGTGTAAACCTCTGACGCTAACCGCTCGGCCACACGGCGGAGTCCTCACTAATTCATTTCTCGTAATGCTATCCAGTCTAGAAGGGAAGACATTTCAAATGTCTAGTGTGCATCCACTATGGCTTGAACCTAGGTACTCTGCTCTTGAGACAGCCAATCTAACCAAACTGACATTCTCGAGGCGACTGGAAACTAGTCATGAAAAGCGCATCCTGAGACTAGATAATACATAAATGTATGCTGATCTTGGTCTACACTTGGCCACACAATCTCGTCATAGTTTCTTTCAACCTTCCCCTCTAGACCGCCTCGGTGGTGTAGTGGTAGAGCGTTCGTCTCGGAAGCATGAGGTCGCGGGTCCGATTCCCGGTCAGGTCATACCAAAGACTTTAAAAATGGTAGTCACTGAAGGGCTGCCCTCCTTGGCGCTCAGGGTCGGTTGGTAAGCATTACTAGAGGTCCAGATAAGGAGGAGTATACAGCTATTTTCCCCGCGATATCTCTCTTATCCGTCAACCAAACCCTATGATGTGGGTACTCAAAAGAATCGGCTCAAAGAGGTCATAGGGTTAAAGGGTAACATAACACTTTTAGAACGTAAAGAACACCCCTTAGCTAGAGCATTACGACTGACTAGCTGGTGTCAGAATAAATGGACCAGTAGTACGTACCCAGGAAACTCCGTGATATAACTGTAGATGTGTTAAAAGCGGCGTTTAACACCAAACAATCAATCAATACCTCCCCCTACCTCCCTTCCTTCCTTTGACAATTATCAGTTCAATGTCGTCCTCTAAAATATGTATGCGTGTGTGCAAGAACCATAAAATATCAAATGATGATTATAGTATACCACAACACATAGGTGTTTAACCGCATAAGTAATTTAGTCCTCGCCACACGACAACAGACCTTCAGGACAACGGCATCATCGGGAATCCAGATCAGCATGCCCTTCTGCTGGATGTGATTATGATCTTTCTAAATTCGCCTTCTACTCGTAACACTAGTGTGGACACCTCAGATGCATGGTTTTGACTAAATAGTCTCTAAATAAGTATACAATGTACATTTATGTTCTTATTTGTCACCAATTTTCAAAACTTCCGAATGCTCGGATTTCGAGCGACGCGGTACATGTCACAATCCCCATTCATAGAAACGTTGAGTATGAATCAGAGATAAATATTTAAATATTTTAGAAAATATTACAACTAACCTTCATACTAAAGTCTTTCTGTGCAACAGAACGTGTTCATCTAAAATCATGTTCGACTAATGAGAATTTGCGATAATTTCAAAACTTTAACCCTGCCCCTCCCCTCAACCCCCCAGATACAGTTAAACGTCACATGAGCAATGCTTGGTCGAAACGGAAAACTGGTGTTGCTCTAGAGAGGTGTTGCTCTGGAGATACTTTTTACTCTTTTGTTGTTAATTAAATAGACACCTGTGAAAATATCAAGAAAAAATATTTTTGTCTGCTTTTATGAAACCAATGCATCGATCGTAATGCTTATCACCCATACAACCAATATGCACCAGATGATTTTGAAAACAATCTGTACAGAATTGTATGGAAAACCTCTACAAATACAAACGAGAGTATACTCACGGAATAGAGTTGAAAACATTGTGACGAAAGGAGAAATTGCTTATCATGAGAAATTATTCCTTTTGCCACAGTCTTTTCGAACGTCGTCTGCTGCAGAGGCTTCAACATACGTCAACATACGTCAACATGCACCAACATGCGTCTGCAACATAGGACAGATTTAGACGACACGAGACGCCTCACAATTAGGCGCATTTTGAAAATATGTTTGGAAAAGGTGGGAAATTTGCCCAACCGAGTTATTCAATATCTCCATTTCCCACAATGTATTCAACTCTGTATAGGTCAAATTACTCTCAATACATCCGCTGTTATGCTGATCTACACCACTATAGTCAGGGGCGTAGCTTGGCAATGATCAATGTGTAGGCCGTCTCGTGAGAAAATCAACATCGTGGACTCTGCGTAAAGTATCGACCCGGATCAGCCTAAGCATGCCACTCAGGCGTACCCGGATATACACTTTTCGCCTCCTGTGGATTTTCTGTTTCAGGGATCTCTACTCTATCTATCCCCCCTTAGACGGAATGTGTCGGCCGGATCAGTCTGCGCGGACAGCGCAGGCTGATCTGGTCGATACATTACGCAGATGTGTATCGCCGCAGCTGCATTTTGGGGCATTTTGAGAAAAAATGTGTAGGCACGTGCCTACAGTACCTAAAGGGAGCTACGCCCCTGATAGTCCCTAAAAAACCTTTGTTTGCGAAATAAATGAGTGTTATACCGTCACCAGAATGTATTGAATATATGACATTGAGTTTAAATTCATTGCAAATGTGTATAGGATGCACTGGAAATTATTTTGATCATTTTTAGTAGTTTGACCTTGTTTGAAAGTGAAAGTAGAGAATGCTAAACACCGGTTTTGTCCGTGCCCGATTTGGTCCAAAATGACGGTAACCATTTTCGCCTGGTGTGTTCTTTATTGCATCTATTAATGCATGACCCACCCATTTTCGTTGGATTGTTTAAAGCTTAGAGGTAACTCTTTTCAATGATATATGGTGTTCTACATGAGAAGCGCTTAGAAAGTGTGACAATTGAGGACTGAAACTCGTCGATTTACATGGAAAAATAGGAATTTATTTGGTGTATTTTAAGTTTGTAACCTATAGAAAATGTCATTTCAATTTCGTAATTGTGTATAATATTTCCTTCCGATGGATTCATAGCAGACGACATTAGAAATATCACATGAAGTTAACCCTTTCCCTTATATAGACGCTTTCTGACGCCTCTGCAGCAGTCGACTTTTTGAAAACATAGTGACAAAAGAAGAAATTGCTCAGAACGAGTAATTTCTCCTTTTGCCACAATGTTTACCACTTTTAGTCATAGGTTATCCATTAAATTATAGAGATTTTCTATTTATTGACAAAATATGTTCAAAGTCGTCTGCTGAAGAATTGTCGTATGAGGGAAAGGGTTAAACATTTTAACTTTAACGTGAAATCCTTCAAGGGGCCTTCCAAGTGGAACACTAGGATGGTCCATATATCACATTGACTCAAAACGAGTCAGTCATGTGTGTAATATGATGAGTTTTAATTGCTTTCTGTGATCGTAATAATGTGGTTAACCCATTCCCACATAAATCAAATGGAAACTCCCTTTTAATGAAAATATAATCATTGGATAGAGTTGAAAACATTGTGGTAAAAGTCGTTTTTCATTAAGCTGTAACTATCTGCATATGATACAGGGTTAAGGTACCGACATGATATTTTATGTAATATTCTGTACACAAAATGTATGTAAGTAAATAAGTAAGTAAATTAAACATAAGTGTGACACGTTTCACATTAAACAATATAATATACATTCATAACTCAACAATGGAAATAAATTTGGATGTGTGAATACTAGCTACATACGCGACAGCAAACGATTCACTTAATACAAATGCACACACCCACTGTATTCCATATTAATAAACGGTAATATTATAGAGACTTATCTTTCCTAAGGATATTCTTAGCTTAATGTATGAAACATATTAGTACGTTGTTAACAGTTTCACACAAGTATCATATACTTAAGCTTATACTTCCTTCTAAAATCAACATGTTTACTAAATGATGTATTTCCTTTATATGAGCAGTCAAGCGAGAAAACCATCACCATGTCCTCTGCGTAATGTATCGACCCAGATCAGCCTGCGCAGTTCGCGCAGACTGATCCGGGCCGACACATTCCGTCTCAGGGGGATAGAGGTATAGAGTAATGATTCCTGAAACAGAAAATCTATAGGAGGCGAAAAGTGTCTATCCGGATAAGCCTGGGCGGCATGCTTAGGCTGATCCGGTTCGATACTTTACGCGGAGTCCACACTGTTGGCTTTCTCGCGGGACGGCTCATATATATTTCCTTTTGACCATATTGTTAACAAAAAAAGGCATGTATTCAATAAACCACCGATGAGTACGCTTTAAGCTTTCGTTCTAATCCTTTTGAAATGTGTTATTTTATACTATGTACATGTTATTGAATAATATTCATGTTTAAACTAGTGTGACATGTAACACAGTAAACAATATAATATACATTCATAACTCAAAAAATATGTTTTAATAATTTAATGCAGACCTAATGGGCATAAGTCACCAATATATATTATTACATCACTACATAATATAAATATGCAAAATATCGGTCTAGCAATCTGTGACCGGTCTGAAAAAATGATTCAATAGTATTGAACTCCAGCATTATAAACCCCATTAAGGCTTATGTGCCGAGTGAATACTTATTCTTCAAAACTTTCTATGCACGACTTTTACCATTTTCCACCTGCAGACGCAATAGCAGTAGACGCATTTTGAACCCTTTGTGGGCAAAGGAGAAATTGCTCATGATTGCTCATGATGAGCAATTTCCCCTTTGGCCACAATATTTTCAACTTTATTCAACAATTAAGAAAATGCAGACCCAGATAATTGCGCATAATAATGTTCTGTTGTCTCATCTAGGCCGACATCTTAATGAGTGCTTTTTTTAATAAAGATAAATTCTCAATAAATGCCCGATGTTTTTTTTTAAAAACTAATGGTTATGAAAGAAGCGGTAGGATTCAAGCAGGATAAGGTTTAATCTAGTATCTGGTAATCTTCACGCTTTCCCTTATGCAGACGACATTTGAAAACCTTGTTGGAAGAGAAACAATTGGTCATATGAACAATTCCTCATTTGTTTGAGTATTCAACGTTGACCCAAATGAATATCTCAATTTGATTGTTTTTAAAAGTGTTTTGAAGCAGACGACTCTTGAATTTATATGAGTAATAATGCTGATTGACTTGTACAGTCACTGTCTGACATAAATCGCACTTAGATACGTCTAATTAGCCCTTTCCCATATGCATCAAATAAATCTTCAGCAGACGATTTTGAAAGCATCAGGTGAAAAGAATAGAATATCTTACATCTCTTTCTTTACAAAACCATGCAATAGGGTCAGCGATTGATACACAGATATGCATGTATATGGTATACATGTATATGTATATGGTATACATGTATATGTATACTTATGTTTCTGTACGTCTTTGACAATGTGTTGATATGAAAATATGTGACAACATGCGTATCTGTATGGTAATGAATTTATATGCGATTCCACACATATTTTACTACAAACACATCTGCATGATATCTTCGGCTTTCCCCTTTACAGTTTCTTATATGACAAAGAAGTTTGCCCTTAAAAGCGATATTGAGACCAATCCATGTATTTAGTTCTTTCCTTGATACACATATATATATAAAATGTTTTTTTTGTATATTTGTAAATGACCATTAACTTTGTAAAGTTTGATTCAATAAATAAATTCTGATTCTGATTCTTAAAAGTGAAATAATAATAATAGGATAGAGTAAAAAACAGTTTTTTATTTATTGTTTGCAGTAGCCGTCTGATTCAGATGCGTCAATATACGTCTTTAAGTGGGAATGAGTTACATTATTGGTGCCTGGAAACAAAACCAATGATTCGACTTCGCAGGAGCGCACAACAATTCATGATTTTCTACCATTGAGTGACAGATACGTGCATTATTTGATGGAATGGATGAGCAATCTCTCCTTTTATGATGTTTTCAAAACGCGTTTGCATGTGGGATAGCGTCAACCCTTTGCCCACATATAAACGCTTTCTGACGTCATTGCAGCAGTCAACTTTTGAAAACAATTTGAAAAAAGAATAAAGTGTTAATTTCTTCTTTTGCCACAATCTATTCAACTCTTTTCAGATATTATACCTACATGTATAGATTTTTTCTGTGTGTTTGTCTAAATACTTTCAAAGTCGTCTGCTGCAAATTTGTTGTAAGTGGGAAAGGGTAAATATAATTATAATAAAAAATATCAATGGAATGATATCATATAAATCATAGTTACATTGTTGTCTTTGATTTATCGAATTATTCGTCGCGTACGTGGCGGAAAACTAATTTATATGAAAGACGTATATTACTTTTTTGGGACATAGAAGTGATTTCCCGCGATCTTTTGTAAGTCAACGCAGAACACTGAAACTGCATAATTAAATTAAAAATTCTTACACCTTAATTCACCGATTGATATATACTTAGTATTTATTACCACTGTGGCGGCGGGTCTTGATCTTGCAGATTCACAGATCGATAATTGATCTCTTGACCGATAAACAGACATGTACATGTAAATTTTGTCCAATTATTGTATCAATGGTGTCGTAATTCATGTTAATTGTTACCCGATAAGACCCAAATCCATGTTATTACTGGTCCTTACCGACACTTACTGACCAGGAGGCATTCTCATATACCCTCGTAAATAAAATGAACGGAAACACTTAAGTTTACAACCTTATTCTGTTTTTTGTTTTTTGAATTTTTGTAATTCAACCCTTACCCACATGAACACCAAATTACACGGAAAACATGATTAAATATAAAAATTGATATTTTATTCCATTGAAAACACATTTCTTGACTTTTGAAAACATTGTGGTGAAAGGAGATATTGGTCATTATGAGCGATTTCTCATCTTGGCACACCCTTTTCAACAATATTTAATAATCAAACGTTTATTCATAGAGATTTTTCATATTTCCCTAAAAAAATAATCAAATTCATCTGCTGTAGATTGGTTGTATATGGGAAAGGGATAAAATCGCTGATCCGTTTAAACGGTATAATTGTTTTTGGAGCCGTTCGCTGACTACTTCGATACTACATTTAAAAAATCCGAAACAGTTATTTTGAAAACAATTTTTTGGAAAATAGCTAGTTTATGTATAATTTCTCTATTATCCACATTGTTTTGAAATGTTGCTCGCAGCTTGTTCGTGTGTATCAGAACAAATGTTAACCGCTAACAATTGAAGACCCTGGGAATAAGGCTGAGAGTAGTTATAATCCCTCTGCTGAAAACTTTTCGGGGCGAAGGGAAACAGTATGACGTAAATGTATTGATTGATTGATTGTTTGGTGTTTAACGCCGGTTTCAAAAACAAGAAATCCAGTTATATCACGGCGTTTCCTAGTACTGGTCAATTTATCCTGACACCAACCAGTCAGTCGTAATGCTAACCCCATTTACTACCATGTTTTAAAGTCTTTAATATGGCGCGATCAGGAACCGGACCCGCGACCTCCCGCACCCGAGCAGAACGCTCTACGTCTACACCACCGAGATAGTTCAACGTTATGTCGTTTATATCGCTACGACAGTCCATGTTCAGGCTTTGAAATAAGGCCTCTTAACGGATACTACATGTGTCTAAATATGGGCCTATGCACAATTTAACCTTTTGCCACAATGTGTTCAACATGCGCCCTCTGAAGATACCTATCAATGAGTCTGCTAGTTGGAAATGGTATATGTTACTCTGTCACATGACAGGCAATGCTCTGAAGAAAACGCTTGCAATTAATTTGAATATAGAGAACAAATATCGCAATAATTCCCCCTCTAAATAAAACTTGTCTGAAAATAAATTATTCTGTTTTGATGAACTAAGGCGATCTCATTGGAAGAAAAAGTAAAACACAATCTAATGTATGCTTAAGATTGCTTCAATTGTGTTCCAGCGTATAAATTGAATAAAACTGCGCTCCGCAGAATTTAGCAAAAGTTATGAATTATAATTCTACATTTAATTCGATGATTAATACAAATAGTTACTGCCTGATTGTTTCTTTGAGACATGGAAGTATGTACTGCCTTTGTATGTTCAAGATGGCGATAACTTTCTTTCCGCAACTTCAACTTAATTACGATTGGATTCAGCTATGTTTTGTAAAGAAAAGAATCTCTATTTTCAGGAGTTTTGTTAATAAAGAGACATATAACAATATTGAAATAAGAAATGTGCAATTATAAACAAATCACGTCACCTGAAACCTGATAGTTACTGATGGAAAAATGAAAATATATAAGTATATTCGTAATAGGAGCCGTGTCGTGAGAAAACCAACATAATAGCATCTGCGTAATCTATCGACCCAGATCAGCCTGCGCAGTCCGCGCAGTCTAATCCAGGCCGATACATTCCGTCTCAGGGATATAGAGTAATGATTCCCGGAACAGAAAATCCAAGGGGGGCTGAAAACTGTCTGCGCGACATGCTTAGGCTGATCCGGGTCGATACCTTTTTCTCGCGGGACGGCTAATATATAAAATATTAACAAGGGTGTGACACATATAGATTTAAGCTGTATGAATAATTATTGTTCAACCATCCTTCTTTAACAGACAGTGAATACTCTTAATGTGCTTATTCGCGGGCTCCTTGAAGCTTCAGCTTTCCAGGAAATGCACTCTTAACCCTTTCCCACTTGTAGACGCCTCTGCAGCAGACGACTTTTGAAAACATTGTCACAAAAGGGAGAAACTGCTCAGAACGAGAACTTTCTCCTTTTGTCACAATGTCTTCAATTTTTTTCAGTAATTATACCTTCATTCAAAGAGATTTTTTTCATGTTTTGCCTGGATGTTTTCAAAGTCGTCTGACGCAGATTTGTTGTATGTGGGAAAGGGGTTAACTCAGATGTTTTCAGAGCAACCTGTAAGAATATCACTATGTATGCGAAGAGTTAATAAACCCGGTATCCCTTGCAGACGCAATTTGAAAACATACTGGCAGAAGGGGAAATTGTTCACATTGCGCAATTCTCTCCTATGTTGCAATATTTAAAGTTTTAGTCAATGATTTACTTTCATTTATAGAGATTTTCTAAAAAATTGTCCGCAGACGTTTCCATGGTCGCCTACCACAGATGGGTTGTATATGGGAATTGAACGCTTGCAGACTATAAGAATATCGCTATGCGAAGAGTTAACCCTTTCCCTCATACGACAATTCTGAAGCAGACGACTTTGAACATGTTTTGTCAAAACATAGAAAATCTCTTTAATTGAATGGATAACCTATGACTAAAAGTGGAAAACATTGTGGCAAAAGTAGAAATTGCACGTTTTGTGCAATTTCTTCTTTTGTCACTATGTTTTCAAAAAGCCGTCTGCTGTAGAGGCGTCAGAAAGCGTCTATATGAGGGAAAGGGTTAATTAACCCGGTATCCCTTGAAAACATAGTGGCAGAAGGGGAACTTGTTCACATTGTGCAATTTTCTCCTATGTTGCAATATTTATAATTTTAGTCAATGATTAACTTTCATTTATAGAGATTTTTTTTACATGTTTCCGCAGAAGTTTCCAAAGTCGCCTACCGCAGCTTTGTTGTATATGGGAACTGAACGCTTGAAATAAGAGAATATGTATGGAATTTTCACGTGTTTTTTTGAAAAATACAGTCAACATATTTAGAAGAAATGGTTTCTTCGCTATTTAGAAAGTAACAATGCTGGTTTTCAATCCTATTGCTTGGAACAGGCTAATAGAAGTTGTAAAACATGGCGGTCTGTTTCAGATCTTAGCTGATTATTCTACGTATTGTTTTCTGTGTTAGTGATCTGTTTGTAACATCAATTAACCGAAGATGGTAATATTTAATTAATAAGGCCAGTAAAACACGATTAACCTTCATTACATTCTTCACATCACACCGATCTTCAATACAATACATACCGCCCGCCCCCTCTAGGCTATATACCAATATCATTGGTCAATTATTGTTCAGAGCGAATGCGCTGATTGGACGATTATTGGTCTGGAGATGGGCTTCTCGTTTGTCATGCGCGTTAAACGCCCGCCTCCAATTTTGCATAAAAATGACACGACAGGATAGCTGATATCTTCATTTACAAATTAATCTGTTATGAATGCATTCTAGGATAAACAGAACAACAACAATTAATGCAGTTATATGGTGACTTATTAGGTTCTACAGTAAAGTGTCAGTTATAAAAAAAACACTGTATTGTATTTGACATCGTGCTCGACTTAAGTTACTAGTGTATAGAGATTAACCGTTTCAGTGCTTGTAAATGTTACATACTAGAATGTTGGCCATGAATAGCGACATTCGCACGGACACACACTCGGACGCCGGCAGTGACATAGAAAACACATCCAACGTGGCTGACTATAGACTCGATTCGAACATGTCACTCACGATGTCGACGCCTAGTCATCACGGACAACGCCATTTCGGGATGCCGGACTCCGACGACTCTTCGTGTGATGGTGATGTTGAGCTCAGTCCGGTACCGAAGGATAAAATAAAGTACGAGACCCATTCTGATGAGTCCCAGGCTTTACGCTCTAGTTCACGTGGTATGTAACTTACGCTTATTATACCCCCCTTTCATAGTTGTAGTCGATTTTGACACCGGAGCAGCAGGCAATACTTGCAAGCATTGTAAGAAAAGGAGTTTATTCTCTTGATAAGCAATTTCCCCTTTAACTACAATATTTTAACTCTGTATTCAATTGCTCCATTTCTTCCCAACTATATTCTAAGATGTTTCGAAGCTGAGGACTGTAAAAAGTAATTCAATGTACAGATAAAGTCCTAGTGCAAAACAAAAAAATATCAACGAGTTAGGGCAATATGGCCGTGGTACATGACAATTGTGAGAACTTTCTAGCTTTGCCACAGTATTCTTCAACTGAGTTTCATGATGATACTATCATTTATAGACATTGTCTTCCTTGTCGGCGCGTAGTTTACAAATTCGCCTGCTTCAGATTTTGTGTTAGAGGAAAAGGGTTGACCTGATATATTATTAAATTTTTCTTTTGTGTAAAAAAACTATTGTTCTATGTGTACCAATAATGAATTGAAGTGAAATGTTGAGGCAAAGTTGAAAACATGTTCTAATATTGAGCAAATGTATCTTTTTATCGTAAAATACCAGTATGCAGCGGAGTCGTTAGGACTTCCGTGTCAATGCATCAGCGGTCAATCACTGTATATTAAGGTTATTTAAACATTTAAGATTAAAAAGGAATAAATAAAACTATATGGCAGGAATAACATGCAATATCTGGAAAACTAGTTTTGATATTTGAATTGAAAACATTTGGAGAAAATAAGAATTGCTTGTCTGGATTAAATCTTTCTTTTCTCACACTGTTTTGAAAGATTATCACCTGCTTAATATATATCGATAGAGTTGCACTGAGCAGTTATACGTGTGAAATAAAAGCGAAACTGTTCGACATTCATGGTTATACCCTAGTTATTCCCCTTTACCAAGAGAAAGACAGGTGAGCGGCGATCTGATAAAACAAACTTTTATAGGATTTGCGATCAGTGCAGATCAAGATCGGCTGGTGCATCCATATTCTCTGTTCTTTTATAAGTCATTTTTTTGCACACAAAAAAAACCCCGTCTTTAAAGAAGTTTTCATTTTTTTATCCTTAGAATGAATGCACAGCCAGCTATTTTTCTACTCGCGTTTATGATTGATTTGTTTTCCTGGGGCATTGATTTTTGCTTGAATCTTGTTCATAAGCTGTTTTTGAAAAATTATACTGTTACTTCTTAATTAAGATATCGATAAAAGCACGAGCAAGGATTCAAATACCGAATAGAACTTTCTAAAATGTTAGTGCTATTAGAAGAATGCAAAGCACTTATTCAACACAAATCAAAACTTTTAATGTATATTTCATTTTTTTTAAAAACCCAAAAGAGATGCTTTTGTTCTTTATCAAATAACCTAGTTTTTTTTGCTCTACAACTTCTTGTATGTGATTTCGATCCCGTTAGGTACATACATGCATTTATGAACTACTTCATGACGTGTTACACCTCGCAATTATTAGTGCTTTCGAACATGTGGCAAGTGCAGTTCTATAATCATAAGAAGATACATGAGAATTGTAATGTTGATGCATCTACAGCAGAAGACTCATTCAACACATTGATGCAAAAGGAGAAATTGCTCTTAACCCTTTCCCTCATATAGACGCTTTCTGACGCCTCTGCAGCAGACGGCGTTTTTGAAAACATAGTGACAAAAGGAGAAATTGCACAAAACGTGCAATTTCCCCTTTTGCCATGATGTTTTCCAATTTAAGTCATAGTAGGTTATCCATTCAATTATGGAGATTTTTTATGTTTTGACAAAATACGTTCAAAGTCGTCTGCTGCAGAATTGTTATTTTTTTAATAATACCCCTATTCCTGTTCAACAATTATATTTCCGTTGTCTGATTGTTCCATATTTTTGTACAAATTATTTTTAAAATCGTCTACTGCAGATTTCTGTTATAATTAAATATATGATTGTCAAATATTGCAACTGCGTACATAAATAATGGCTTTTTTAAGTTTCATGCATCTGTAAAACCATACTGGTGCGTTCGAGATTCTTTATTTTTTATTAATATCTTGTTTAAGAAAACATGTTAAACAAGAAAGAAAAAAAAAAGGATGAAAGAATGATTGATAGAGAAAGAAATGAAATGTTTATATAAATAGTTGCAACATTTTCTCTAAAATATTTTCAATACATTTTATATCAAAATCTACTTTAATACAACCGAATCTTTAAACAGCATATGAGGTAGACGGTTAATCAAAATGTTGAAAGTGCGGACAACTACCGGACCTTGCAAGGTGATCATTTCACACAGAAAGATCAGAGAAAGAAATGCCACCCGTAAATAGTAATTCATATTTAATTCGCGTAATCAGTTCGCTATCATACGTTATGGTCATTTACAGCCTCGAATCTCATCGATGCTCATAATTTTATAATCGCGGTCAGTACATAGCTTTGACCTACACATACTATAAAATAATAACACCTTTGTTACGATTTCCAATCCTACATCGTATTAATTCCTTTATATCAGTGAGTCTGATCTCATCTTCACAATGTGTGGACTAATGTGAATCATCACCGCTCACAATTATGAGCGTTGTATTTCTTTTGCCAAAATGTTTTCAAACTCATCAGCTACAGAGGGGTCAGAAAGTGTCTGTATGAGGGGAAGGGTTAATGTCCGAATTAGAGTCCCAGCGAGACTGTTCAAAGGTCTCGTTCCCAGGCTGGTCCTACGGTTATCCCAGGCTATTGGGAATTCAAGGTGAAAATTACCCCCAACAAAATATTCCTTAATTATGAGATTTGTGCCTACCTGTTAAGTCCAGCCTTAGGGCAAATCGACAATAGATGGAATATTGCCGATAAATAATTAAGGCATCAAAAATGTCTCACGTCTCGTAATGGTCGGACCTCTTTAGAGTAATATTCGAGAATAATTGCAATTAGAATAAGAGCATTACTTACTTCACAGGGACGAAATCCCATCGTCTCTTTAACGCACCTCGCTGTAATTGAATTATAAAGACAACCAATTATTCACGATTAAAGGTAATTGGCCCTGAATGGCTCTATCCTGAATTGGATTTCAACAATAGGCGGCGGCACGGACAAAGAACGCCGACATTTGACGACGAAAGTGAAAGTTTAATATGATAATTCGATTATTCAAAGAATTCAAAATGAAAAGAAAACATATGTATATATATTTACCGGCATATTGTTTATTTGCAAAGTGTGAGAAATCACAAATATATTGTAAAATGTAAGTTTTCAATTAAGTACGAAGTTTGGTTAAATGTCTAATTGGAAATATAACAGATAAGTCGGTTCACTAAATCAAATTTCTTGAAAAAAAGATATGTGAAAGTAGGAATGAAGTTGCGCAACTCTCAAACCTAAACGCTGCTCAGGCGATAACTGATAACATTTCTTATTAGTTTGCCCAAAATATTATGAAATACGCAAGAGATATTTAAAAAAATATTATTGTCATTGGCCAAGTATACTTAAATTTAATGCATTAATGTCTTCAATTTCTACGAAAACTATAAATAGTTTATCAAAATATGTATTCGTTGCAATGAAACATAGAGAACGGTAGCAATGCTGGATTATTACACCTAATGATGTGATGGTCCAGCTTTGATAACCGTTCTAATATCAAAGTTTTAACGAAATGTATACATCATACTTCTACAATAGAGCAATTTTAACAAGAACACTCATAATGTTAAATTATTGCAAATTCTTCTGGAAAATCCATTTCTCCGTTTGTACATTTTATATTTTCTTTATTTGCTATAAACATACTGTTTGTTGTTTTATGCAATAAAATATATTGAATTGAATAACTACTCAAGCCGTCATTCCGGGGGTCATAATTGCGAATCCCCGCTACATAAAAACTTCTGTCCATCAATTGACATAGACTATACAGACTATATATCGTTATTATATAAATAAAATGCTATTTAACCATTTCCCTCATACAATAAATCTGCTACAGACGTCTTTGAAAAAGTGTATTAAAATATATGAAAACTCTGTATACATGAAAGAACAAGTATTGAATAAAGTTGACAACAATGAAGTTGCTCATTATGAGCATTTTTCGTTTTGCAACTATATTTTTTAACAATGTCTGCTGTGGAGACGTTTGGTTTTGGGAAAGGGCTAAAAACGGTGTTAAATCCCAATCCAAACCAACTTGCCTGTATAACCAGTATCATTGACACACAGAGACCTAATGTTCATGACTCGATCGAATCATCTTTCCCATATTTGATGCGTGATTGGAGACACTTAAACTCGCAGACGACAATAGGAACGCTATCAAACAACAAAAGGGCGCGTGCTAATGTTTTCTTTGACAACAAAGTTTCTTTATAGAATGAGGGATCACTGGTCTAAAGGTGTTAATTTTCTGGAGAGAACTCTAATCTCATTGTCGCTACCTTTTTAGCACAGAAACCACGTTTACCCGTTTATTCAACCCTTTCCAACATACAGATGCAATTTGACGCATATGTAGCAGTCAACTTTTGAAAACCATGTGACAAAAGAAGAACTTGTTCATCATAACTAGAGCAATATTTTTGTTTTCAATGATAACGATTTTCCATAGTTTCCTATGTAACATAACTATTGTATGTGCGAATGGTTCCATATGCTATTTTTGAAATCGTCTGCCTTGATAACATCTTGAGAGATTGACATTTTATTCTGCATTTAAAAATCTAATCATACCTTTTTTAAAACATAGTTTTATCTAAAATTAACAAGGCGGGACAATATGAAATTGCTCACATGTTTCTTTTAACGAACACTCGAAACTTTTTTTTATCATATCTCGTTGTGTAAACCATCAACGTGTTTAAATAATGTTAGGTAACTGAATTCAAAATTCCCTCCGTTTGGAACATCGCTTTCTTTTCTCAAATTATTTTCTAGTTGTCGTGTTTTCCTGAGGCGTCTAAAGTCGCATGCACTAGGGAAACAGGTTATACATTATTGTATTGTATTCGGTACAGAATCACGACAATAAAAGTGAAAATGAAAGATAGCAAAATGGTCGATGACAAACAAGTCAAGGAATTTATTTGAGTATAAAATAAACCAGGACACTTGATAAGGCTTTACAAGTTCGCCGACCAAAGTACCCACAAGAAGGGGATTAGTAACGATGAGAGTGTTTTTTGTACCGTTTGACTGGTTGTTTAAGCGCGTGTCTGTATTTAACTCCATTTTTACGCCTGTTTAGTTCTTCTAGAGAATCTTTAGTGATACCAGATTTAGGGATTAAAAATCTGAAGAGTCTTGGCGCCGTGTTGGTCATTGGGAAATACATTATTTTTATTTAGCCTTTTTCCCTGATACAGATGAATTATCGAAAACATTGTGGGAAAAGGGGGATATTGCTCTCGATATGTTTCATGTAAAATCAATATGTCAGCACAAATTGGATATGCGAATTTAACAAAATATTGATGTTGTTTGAATTCTTTTCTATAATGTCCCTGAAACAGACGACTTATGCAGCAGACATCCGGTGAAAGCGCTTTAAATTCACCGTCTCCGACATTTACCAAATCCGTATCGAGTACAATTCCACCAATTTGCCTAGATATAACATAACATACATCTGATCTTTCAAAATCGTAATGCTGAAAATAATATCGGATGAACGGTTATGAGAGTGTTTCTTATATCTTATATCGTAAAATCAAACAGATGGTCGGTCAGTACGTGTCCGGTACCTTTGATAATCCGGGATTATATAATTTGCTTAATTAAATTCCGCTTTATCAGTCTAATGACCCACTGCGTAATGCTAATTAACTCATTTACAACCTGTTTCTAACTCACCGTTTCTTTTAATCTCTCTGCTCTGATTGCAATGTAATAGGCTATGACGCAAGGAGCGTGTAATCGAAAATAGAAAACTATTAAGCGTTATTATCTCCCCTGGTGCTGGGACGCCGCGTGAGGTTAATTCTAAGTTACGGTCCGCCGTCTGATCTGCGGTAGTCAGAGATACGGATGAAGTAATAATTGTCAATAAACGCCCCCCTTGAGTAAGAAATCAGTGATGGAAATGTCCGCACAAGAACAGTTTATGGCTATTAAATGGGGTGCACTTGAACTTGGGTCGCAATCGCATTAGTTCCCTTCAGTTAACGAACGCCGATGGACATTGTGGAGGCGTGTTATCCGAAAAATTACTTTCGGCGATTTGAAACCGTGGTGTTAACGATTTGGATCCGTATACACTGTCATTCACAATATTAGTAATAAAAATGCTTCGAATCTTCTGAAATACTTGACTTATAAAAGCCTTGAACCACAGAAAATATCATGCTCGTGTAGGCATGTTTGGCCCTTGTTGTTTTTAACTTTTTACGTAAAGTATTTTTCTTGTGTCGTGTCTCATTTTTAAACGAAGTTATGAGATAAGCACATTATATCATGGTTCAATGGCTTGATGAACGGCTGTTTAAAACGCCTTTGTTGCAGGAGAATGTACGGGCACTTCAATGACTGAATTCCTCATAGACATTAACTTGTTACAAAGTATAATTGGGTCGTGCTCCAGGAAATTCCTCCGTATCGTATTTTGTGATACATCTAGATAAAGATCCATCAGCTCATCTACGCTAACATATTCCAATGTGCATACACTGTTTGTCAGAATTGTCCTGAATGTTTAGGGCCTTAATGTCGAACATTGCAGATTCTGATATGTTTGCGCATCCATATTAAACGATCCAAATCAATTGATTGATTGATTGTTTGGTGTTTTACGCCAAATTCAATAATATTTCAATTATATCACGGCATTACCTGGGTAAGATACCAATACTACCGGTCCATTTATCCTGATACCAGTCAGTCAGTCGTAATGCTAACCCCGTAACCCTGAGCGCAAAGGAGGGCAGCCATTACTACCATTTTTAAAAGGATCCAAATGTTCCCCTTTAGTTAGAGGTTTCTGGAACGTTTAAGTGACTTATTGTCAAACAATAAGAGATAAAGCTCAGACTGCGTTGAAGCTTAACATCATTTTCCAACAACATTCTTATTTTAGTGCAACAGCGAATCAGACAACTGGTTACACTGGTGACATTCCCACATCGATTGCAGGATTTAAATATTGTCTCTTATCATTTCAGATTGCACTATAGACGAAAATGGTGTTCGTAGATACCGGACCGCATTTTCACGAGAACAGATCGGCCGACTCGAGAAGGAATTCTTTAAAGAGAACTACGTCTCCAGACCACGCCGATGTGAGCTGGCTCAGCAGCTTAACCTCCCGGAAAATACGATCAAGGTAAATATATATCTACAATAAATTGTACATATCTTTATCTCTCTTTGCACTTTCCCTGATGTTCGAAAACGTGTTGGAAAATTGAGCAATGGCTCAACACGAGCAATCTTCTTCTCTCACAATGTTTTAAATTGTGTATCGTAATCAGATTAATTGTCAAGACTAAACATTTTTGTCTAAGCAGACAACTTGATTCTGAAAACGTAAAACCTGGGAAAGGTTTAAAGCGGAATACCAAATGTTGAAAAACAAGGATTTCAAAAGTCGTATTTTGCAGAGTATTTGACAAGTCCTATCTTGATTCCCGACTTCAGCTTTGAATTTAATCTCGTGAATGAGTTGCGAAATATCAAAATATCAATGGGACAGAACAAAAAATGAAGCTAAAATAAGTAAATAATGCTCTCGAAACAATATACCAAGTCATTCTATCTTGAAATTTGCACCCGGCGTGAGTACCTCATTCTGATTGCTATCGTCAAAAGTTTAAAGCTCAAGTTGTTTCTTATCTATATAGATCTATCAAAATAGCGGTAAATATCAATAATGAAACACATCAATATAATGGTCGTAATTTAAAAGAACCGTTTAAAGGTAGGGAAAATTAAAGATCATTTGAAAATTAGAGGAAAAGTTAAACCCAGGACCCGTGTCCATGGGAAAATATTTTGTCCGTACCCGAACAAACGTTTGAAGCTCCCCCTGGCGTCATTTAATATTACTAATTTGGCATTTGACTCGATTGATGAACGTTTAAACAGGTTGTTTTATGATCGACAAGCGAGTTTTTTTAGTTTTGTTAAAACTACTCATTAGCTTTCTTTTCGCAATGAGCCGTGGCAAGAGAAAATAATTGCCATTTAGAACATGAAATCATATTCAAAGACTCCTCCAAAATGGTGACAAGTTATGAAAGTTATTTTGGGGTAAAAAGCTACTAACAAATAGTCCTTGCCTTGCAATGCTTTCAAAGGATGCTTGTTGCGAATTCAGACCAAGCGTTTCAAGAAAAGCGATAGATACGTTTGTTTTACAATGTCTCTCAAAGGTTTCGCTGCCACAGACTGAATACACACTCATATTAACTACGGAAGAGATTAATACTTCATGAAAACAGCATTTAGTGTATTCATCTGAATACAAATGAAGATCAAAAGTTTCTTGAAATCTTCTTTGACAAATTTGCGAACAGTGCGGAGTCAGATCTAAAAGTATAGCCCCGTTACCTATCCGTGAATCCATATTTAGGAACCCATTTTAGTTTGACAAGCCCCATCTGAAAAGATAACATCTTGCTATAATGGCCGCCAATACGAGCTGGAAATGATGCGGATAATCTTTTTATAGCTGTCATAATTGTCAGCCTCGTTTTGAAGGTTCTTTTTGACAAGTCATAAAATATAGTGTTGCTTTTAATCTAAACAGGCGTAAATATGTCATTTGACAGGATTTAGATGCGTCTGTTTTGTTTTCAGTCACTGATAAAAGTATTTTCTTCAATCAAAATGATAACTCTATATGAGGGGGCAGACATAAACAGGGTGATGTATTTAATCCTTTACTTGATATGGATTTTATCTTTTGCAATCGTTTCTTTGAAAATCATTGGGAAAAAAAGAGTGTCATCTTGTAAACTAGAAGTTTAATTTTGATAAAGACATCACTTAAGAACGTTTATAAGCATACACATGTCATGTCTGTCGACAGAATAATGACACAATTCTAATGGCCCCTTTTTTGATGAAAACTATTATATGTCGATTATGTGAAACTAACTTCTTAAGCGGAGATAAAACAGAATTAAAGAAACAGGCAAATGACAATAAATACATTATTTAGTTGTTAGAACATATGCTCGGCTTTGTTAGGAAATCAGCTTTGTACATCTAGTCGACCGAAAATGCATTTAAATTACAGATTAAGGATTATTAACGTTTCCCCCCGTTTGTAAGGAGAGTTCTGGTTTGATCATACGGCTTTACTAAAATGATCAATAATCATAGAAATCGCTTTAGATCGATATTTTATCTTTTTGTCATAAGATAATGCATGAATATTGTCGTAAAAAGAAGCTATTGTTATTTTTTAGAAAAAATGACTGTTTTATCGCAGTTTAAATAAAAGCCATCTAGAAGAAGTCGCGCTTTGCTTTCATTTTTGTTTGTGCTTGACAGAAGGGTATGCTTCCGCGCATATGTAACCCTGTCCCATATACAACAAATCCGCAGCGGACGAGACATTTAGCAATATTTGAGCAAAATGATATAAAATCTCTAGAAAAAATACTGTTTAATTATTGCAAGAGTTGAACACGTTGTGATATGAGGAGAAATTGCTCATTTTCTCATTTTGCTACAATGTTTTCAAAAGTCGTCTGCTGCAGAGGCGTCAGAAATGCATCTTTTTGCGGGAAAGGGTTAACAAACATTTATAGTTCTTTTGTCGTACCCCTGATAAGAGAACCCTCAGACATAAACTGATAAAAGCTATCCATATAAGGTCTTCCTTTACGAAAATATGCCTTTTAAATAAACATTTGAATTGTTTGGTAATAAAAAATCATTACTTACTTTCAGGTGTGGTTCCAGAATCGCCGTATGAAGGACAAACGACAAAGAATGGCCATGGCCTGGCCCTACGGTATTGCTGATCCCCATCTGTACGCTTATCTCGCAGCCGCCGCCGCCTCCTACCCATACGGTTTACCCCAGTCGTCACCCATGAACTATTACACTTCACTCGGCATGCATCGGTCAGCGGTACCACAGGTTACGTCCCCTGTTTCAACTCCTTCAATCGGAACGCTCGGACAATATCCATTCCCGAATCCACTTCGACCAAGACCGGAAACTCTTCCAGGAATTTCGTCGTCGTTTCTCGGAGGTTCCCCCAGTATGCACCACCAGCTTCAGATGCACAGTACTTCGCTAGGTGGCAGTCAAAGCACATTTGAATCCTCGTCGTCCATGACAACCAATAGCTCATTAAATTCCAGTGGAGGATCGGTATCTCCGTCTCTAGAAGACAGTGCATATGGTTCTTCAATAACAAACTCTCGACTGGGACACAGCTTTAAACACAGATCCAGTGTATCCCGTAGAAATCCATCTCCACCTACAAATCCCAGTCCGCCGGCGGCACACTCCAAAGCACATGTATCGAACTCTTCACCTCAAGGTTTATTCCGACCTTTCCAAACAGATATTGAACGCACATAGGCGATTTAATTACGAATTGTTATTGTCCACTGTTAGTTATTTTTCTCCGTCATTTATTTACAACGTGTAAAACATTTTCATGCCTTCACTTTTAGAACACATTTTTTAAAATGTATCACTAGATATAGAGCTTTTTGACCAAGTGACACTTTTTTCGTGTAGTGTTTGATAGTAACATAGATTGCATTTCTTTTTCTCAATTTCTGCCTAATCAATATTTTTTCAGAATACGAGTGTATGTAAAAGGAGGGTTCAAATGAAAAAAAGGATTTAAATAATGAATTCATGTATTATTACGTAATTGACATATTGTCTGGGTATACAGTGTCACTTGCTTTGCTTATATATGTCCGAGTAACGAAGTCCGTTACTATACAGTTGTATAGATGGTAGTGTTTTAAATCTCGATCAGCTTCTTGTTAATTCTATCGATGTTGATCAGTGATGTAGTGCATAATACAAAGTTCCTATTCGCAGGATTAAACGCTTAACAAGATTATTGTATATTGCTTATATATATATATGGGCTCTGAGGCAGATACACTTTGAACATATTGTCTTAAAAACAAACTGTACGCTTAAAAACCAAATTTTTACTTTTGTCCGTAGTCATTTCCGTTGGCTCAGTTTTCATATTCAGACTTCAAGCGGATGACCCTTAAACTATGTTACGTTAAAGTATCGATAACCCGTATTCACTTGTCGTTCGTAATATTATTGAGCCGTCCCGCGAGAAAACCAACATTATGGCCTCTGTGTAATGTATCGACCCAGATCAGTGCGACACATTCCGTCTCAGGGGGATAGAGGTATAGAACAATGATTCCTGAAAAAGAAAATTCACAGGAGGCGAAAAGTGTCTATCCGGGTAAGCCTGTGCGGCATGCTTAGGCTGATCCGGGTCGACACTTTACGCAGAGTCCACAATGTTGCTTTTCTCTCGAGACGGCTCAATTGTCAAGTTGTTTCTGTACGTTGAGGCGTCTCTACGATTTGGGATAGAGACGTACTTTACCAATTATAAGGATGACTAACGAATACATACGGACTTTCATTTTGTACTTTATTAAGAAAGTTCAGAGAAAACGGGTTTATTAGGACTTAGTATAAAGTATTACTTGAAATTATTAACCTGATCGTGACTTTTGTTTGAAAACGCAGGTTATTAACAGTTGATCATGTTTTCATCGATGTTAAACTGTGCATACTTATCTCAACATATATTATATATCCATACAAAAAAATCACTCAAACGAGAAGTATTTAATATTATATCATTATTTATTAAAAGTTCAACATCAGGTGAATATTATCAAGTAATATTGAACCATTTGCGTTGCTGGCTACTGCTCTCAAATTTCGTTTCGTTGAGGGCAAAGCATAGCTAGCGCATACATACATTTAAATAAACGTACATGTCTCCTTTTATTAAACCTTTAACCAGCTGAATTCCTGCAACCACCATTGAATCTATTTCATTTTTATATATTTAATTCGTCTTAAAAATAGGTGAGCCGTCCCGAGAAAAAAATAAATATATATACGGACTCTGCGTAATGTATCGACCAAAGTCAGTCTGCGTAGTCCTTGCAGGCTAATCCGGGCCGACACATTCCGTCTTAGGGGGATAAAGGTATAGAGTAATGATTCCTGAAACAGAAAATCAACAGGAGGCGAACAGTGTCTGTCCGGGTAAGCCTGTGCGGTATGCTTAAGCTAATCCGGGTCGATACTTTACGCATAGTAAACCAATATTAGTTTTCTCGCGGGACGGCAAATATTCATTCATCAGTAATGAACACGGTGTAACAAGATTATGCTGTACGAATGTATATGCTGATCTTGATCTCTATTGTTCGCAACTGTAGTTTGAAGTCGTGCACTGCACACAAGGCTTATATGAACTTAATCCTTTCCGCGTGTAGACACATTTTGACGCATCTGCAGCAGACGACTTTCGAAAGCATTGTGGCAAAAGGAGAAATTAGTCATGATGATCATTTTCTTCATTTCCCTAAATGTTTTCAACTCTATTAAAAAAATATATAGTCGTCTGCTGCAGATTGATTGTATGTGGGAAAGGGTTTTTAAAAGTCGTGCACAGCGGAATAAGGGTGAAAGTCATACGCAATAAATAAAATAATTCTGAGCACATATAAAGTAAGGTACTAAGGTGGAATAAATAACACCAGAGAAAATACAGAAATTGGTTATTGTAAACAATTTTTTATTTCCCGCAGATTGATCAAAATGTATCTGCTTCTTGATCCTTAAGGACATGAGTTATTTCACACGAACACTCACACGCACACAGGGGTTTAACCCGTTCCAACATACGACACATAATGCATCAGACGACAGCTTAATAAAACAAACTTAAAAAACCCACGGAACATCCATGTTAATGGAAATAAGAAAAATGAATAGAGTTCAAATTATTGTCTTAAAAGGAGAAATTACACATTCTTGGTAATTTATCAATCCGCCACAATGTTTTCATACTGAGTCGTCTGTTGCAGATACGTTAACATGGGTCTGTGAGTTGGGAAGGGTTGGATTAATGTTAATTATGATCACATGACAGACTAACTTGTATAGTTCGTTAATTTATAACTTTTCCCTAAAAAACATCCGAGGAATGTTGACGACTGCCTTGCTAACATGCAAGATCCTGATCAGACTTCGTGGATGCGCAGGCTGATCAGGATCATCGCTCGTCGATACGTCTCGAGTGTTTACGTGACTATAAATCTGAAGCTAACAGTGAAGATTAAGATGAACCAAAGCCATATCATGTATTTATATGTATTTATATGTTTCTTGATTAACCTACCCTTTCCCACGTACAGCAAATGTGTAGCAGACAACTTTGAAAGCATACCCACAAAAATGAAAAATCTCTATAAAGGGAAGCATAATTTTTTAATTCAGTTGAAAACGTTGTGACAAATGGAGAAATTGCTCATTATGAGCAATTTCTCCATTTTACACAATGTTTTCAAAATTCGTTTGCTACACAAGCGTCATAAAGCGTCTGTATTAGTTGATATATCAATACATATTTACGTATTTATGTGTCACTGTTATTAGGGAAATGGTTAAACATGTAACCGCTTGATGAGAATGAGTTAGGTATGTTATGTGAAAATCGTGTGTACTAGACTATTACAGTTTAGTTAAATATTGTCGTTATCTCTGTAAATAAACGTTGACCAGTATACTATTGTCTTATTTATGTTGAGTTCCCCTTTTCTGGTACTGACAAACCTTGACCCTATACAGCAGACGAAGTATATAAAAAAAAACAATAACATTGTGGAAAGAAGAGAAATAATGGCTCGACTATAGCAATTTCTAGTTCTCCTATTATGTTTACAACTGTTAATTAATCACCAGTATGCTTCCGTCCCATTGTCTACACATTACCGATGACTTTCTTCGAATTGTCTGTCAAACTCTCAACCTAATGACTGCTGAAACTGATTCATATAAGTATTTGTCACCAGTATCCGCACCGTAATACCAGGTTTAATACTGTTTAAAACATTCGGCTAATTTTGAGCAAAATTCTCCGAGTTCCAACTGTGATTTTCCTAGTCCTTTATTACGAATGTATCAAAAGTCGTGTGTATTTATAAAATAGTGAAGCTGTCGTATAAACAATTGGACAGATGGACGACTCACTCTGAAACCTATAAACGCGAGTTTTCTTGCGTCCTCGCAATGCTACTTCATACGACGCGACTGGTCCCAGACTATTATTTCACCCATTGGCTTAAGACGTTTGATGCTTGTCGAAAGCACTTAAACCTTTCCCACAAACAGAAAATCAGAAGCTGGGGATTTCGAAAACATATGGAAAAGCTCGTCTAATGAACAGGTTAAGTCATGAATTGGAAATACGGGGTCCAATTCCTCCAACCTTACTTAGCGCTAAGTAATACTTAAATACTTGAATTTAAGTAAATGACTTTGTTGACATTACCTTGCTGACTAATAAAACTTGTTAAGAAACGAACTATTTTGGCATATTTATAAGGGAAACAAAAATGATGAAATGTGCTTTTAAGTATCTAAGTATAACTTAACCCTTTCCCTCATAAAGACGCTTTCTGACGCCTCTGCAGCAGCTTTTGACACAATGTTTTCAACTTTTAGTCATCGGTTATCCGTTCAATTATAGAGATTTCCAATTTTTTGACTCTATATGTTCAAAGTCGTCTGCTGCTGAATCGCCGTACGATGGAAAGGGTTGATGCTAAGTAAGGTGTGGAATTGGACCCTGGTCATATAGTCGGACTTCGTTCCCAAGATCTAGATATCGATAGAACGTTTCGTTTCCCATTTCGCCGACAAACTACGATCGCCAGCAGCTGACTATAATTAAAAAAAAAAATTGAATTGTTCCTGAAAGTTTTACTCTTAAACTAGCGTCAGGGAGACCTCTTACAAAGCTGAATATCATTAATAAAAAGTAGAACCTTTGCCAGCATTACCAATAATGAACCATCATTGTTCAACGAGAGAAAAGGAGATATCACGTAGGTGGAAAAAGAGGCGGTGCCTGTCGATAAAATCTTAAAGGGAGATAATCATGTCATTGTCTGATGATTTAATTTACACCGCACAAGACGAACATACTGGGGGTCAATTCCATCGTATTTACCGCGGCACTTCAGATAGTTTTAAATATGTACGTGCGAAATTTGAAAACTTTGATGACCCAGTGCTATACAAGGGCATATCAACATTGTACACAATTGTGATTTAAAGATAGAAACAAAGCTAGAAGCTTGTCCTTAACTATGTATCGTTTGCATGCACATAGAGATATTCACGCATCGGATTATTGACAGAGTAGAAGGTATATGAAGACCCGTTTTCAGTTGACTGAGAACTCGGAACATTAATAGTATTATACAGTGTTCGACCATCCCTTTGATGGTGGTCATCTTGACCAATAATATGGGATAATTACCATTGTTACCGCTGTCCAATAAATGCTTTGGTGTCCACTTAACGTCCGGCTATCAATATTTAAGCCTTTGTTGACCACAGGCCTAATGTGCAATTGATAGTTTGTAAATTTTACAACCCTATCTCTTAAATTACACATTCGTGGAATGTGGAACGTATGTGTTTATATCAATGTGCATAATGGATAGGCCCGGTTCTTTTGATCTTGGCCGTTTAGTGGACATAATAACACTGATTTGACCATCATTGGGCCATGATGGACACCGATATAAAAGTTTCCTTTTAAATAATTGCGCGCTTTGCCTTCGGGTCATTGCCAGACAGACAATATGTTTTGATATCGTAATCAGCGTGTAAATCATTGTAAACTGAAGGTGTTAACAAATTGTTTAGATAATCGCAACAGATAATCGTCGATAGAGTATTGTCCAGTCATGGTGGTCATTCACGGTCCAGACACAATATCCACTTTGTTCACTTATGTCACTGACAACTATGAGAGTCGACCTAGAAACGATAGGTCGACCATAGTGCAAGTGCGCATATTGTGGATTAAGATCAACCAACGCATCAGGAAAAAGTAGCTTCCGAAGAATGGAGTAACCGGTGCGAGTATCCAAGAAGTAGACATCGAGAGTGATTAATATAATCGTTCCCCAGGACAACAAATCTGCATAAGACGACTTTGAAAACGCATATTCAAATACACGCACACATCTCTTTTAATGTTTAACAAGTTTAAAATATTGTGGCAAAAGGAGATATTGCTCGAAACGAGCAATTTCTCCTTTTGCCACTATGCTATCAAAAGTTGTCTGCTGCAGAGGTGCCAGAAAGCATCTACACGAGGGAGCGTGTTCACAATTTATCTGCTGTACGTGATGTTTAAGTCATTATTTAAACAATACTTACGAACTATATAGACCAGGATCAGCCTTCACATTCGTTCAGCCAAGTTTTGGTATACTCTGATCGTTACCCATCTATCAATATTTAGATATAAGTCCTCAATATATATTTCAAAAGATATTTCAGGGATGATTAAACCGATTTAAGATGCATACTTGTTAAATTGTTAGTACCTGAATTACAAAGAATTTGAATTGATTGTTTGGTGCTTTACAGCGCTTTCAACAATTTTTCAGATATATCGCGGCGTTTCATAGGTTAGTTACCAGTTTTACTGGTCCATTTATCCTGACACCAGCCAGTCAGTCGTAATGCTATCCCCGCAACACTGAGCGCCAAGGGAGGCAGCCATTACTACCACTTTTAAAGTCGTTGGTATGACCTGGCTGGGGTCTACCACTACATCCCCGAGGAGGTTTTTGTATCACAAAGAAAGGAAGGGGCAACAGGAAATCTGCATTTTCATGAACCATTGAAAGAATATCTATCTTTAAAATAGAGCCTTTGTTCTGTATATAATATTCGAAATGCTAATACTTTTTTTGAGATATTTTGCTTCTCGTAAATGTCTATATGTGTTGTTTTTACATGGGGTTGTTTGTTACTTACTATAGGAAAATTTGCCTGAAAGTAATAAATTGTTTTGTATTGTATTGTACTGCTTAGCAAATGGCTGAATGCTTAATTGCAAGTGTATACAAGACCAAATGATGCTACTAGGAGATCCTCTGAAGTATATATTTGTTCTATCCCCCTCCCCATGAAGATCTGTCTTTGTGTGTTTTATCTTAACCCTTTTCCTCATACGTCAAGTATGCAGCAGACGACTTTAAACATATTTTGTCAAAAAAGAGAAATCTCTATAATTGAACGGATAACCTATGACTAAAAGTGGAAAACATTGTGACAAAAGGAGAAATTGCTCGTTTTGAGAAATTTCTTCTTTTGTCACTATGTTTTCAAAAAGCCGTCTGCTGCAGACGCGTCTATATGATGGAAAGGGTTAACCCTTTCACCACAAAGGCGAACATATGATTTCTGAGGTAATCGGACAAAAGGAAACAGGATAAAAAGCAACGGGCAAAAAGTAACAGTTTTTGCCCGGATAACAGGTAACAGGACAAAAGGCAACAGTTCTAATATTTTTACTTATATTTAAGTTTTAATTCATTTTTTTTTATATTTATTATAAGCAATTTCTTCTTTTCCCATAATGTTTTCTTCAACATTTATAAACATCTGAGAAAAGTAACCGTTCTAATATTTTTAATAATTGTTGACAGAAGATTTCATTGCATGAAAAGGAGAAAATGCCAATTATGAGCAATTTCTTTTCTCCCGCAATGTTTTCCTTCCGCTTTTTCAAACATCTTCACACAGACATGCATTATTTATAAAATAACATTGCAAAGTGAAATAAATATTAGCACAGTGAGTTACATATATTATTGTAGGGTTGTAAATAGTATAATCCGACTGAATTCCTTTGAAAAATGCATTAATTCATATAAAGTTATTATTATCACTATATAACACACAAAAGTGAAACAAAATAATACAAAGTATAACAATATCAAGAAGATACATTATTCCTCTGCTAGTTTGTGTCTTTTTCAAATTTGTAGACTTAAACATATTGATTGTCATTGTGTTTGGAAAATGTGTTGCTTTTTATCCTGTTTCTTGTTGTCCGTTGCTTTTTGTCCTGTTACTTTTTATCCTGTTTCCTTTTATCCTGTTTCTTGTTATCCTACACATTAACAGAGATTTTCCATATTTCTGACTAGATGTATAAATAGTCGTCTGCTGAAGATTTGTTATATGTGGGAAAGGATTAATATAAAACAGCTATCAATCTAGAACTGTTGATTTACTTAGAAATTATAATATAATATCCAGGTCTTGCGAGTTGGGGGTGCTTAAACATCATTGTTAAATAATCACATCAACTGGTATGGTAGTAATACCCGTGGGGGTATCATTCTGGTTTCGTGTCAGACGTTATATCTGGATATAAACCACATGAACGCGGACGGTGAAGACTGTGAGTATACACACTGTGACAGGCTAGCCCGAGTCTTCGCTTTACGTAGATACAACAATTCCCGCAATCGCTACACGCGGTTTAACCCTTTTCCACCAGCAGACGCATTTTGACGCAATAGCAGCGGACGACTTTTGGAAACATTGTGGCCAAAGGTGAAATTGCTCATGATGAGCAATTTCTCCTTTGGCCACAATGTTTTCAACTTTATTTAACAGTTAAACTGTCTTTTATGGAAATCTTTCACTATGCTTTCAAAGTCGTCTGCTGCAGATTTGTTGTATGTGGGAAAGGGTTAAAGTCTATTTATAACACTATCAATCAGTAGGTACTTACTGCATACTAAACAGTCTAAATTACAAACTAGTCCGCATCGTACCTAAAGCAGCAGCTACTAGTAATCACGACACACACACTATTAGGTAGGAATTAGATCGTGTTTCTTAGAATGTCGTCAAACCCGTCATCTGTAGAGGTGTAAAAAGGCGTAGATGCATTTCTTGTCTTGAAGTGGTATGCCCTATAATATTTGAACAGTTTGCTCATATTTATTTGTATTTTGCTTCTCGTAAAATGATAATGTTTGCTCATTGAACATGCTTATTAAAAATGCCTGCAAATGATAAATTGCTTTGCATTTTGTCTACTTTAAATAGTACTTTTGAATTAATATCTTCATCAAATGCAACTGAAAAGCTTGTATAAAAATATAATGTATAAGCAGACAGTGACAAAAGTACGTGGAACTTCTGATGTGCAACTTGTTGAAAAATACACAACCGAAAATAGGGTTTGTACCTCTCTGGGTTCGTTGTGTGAAGTAAAGGTATTTTATAAAAGGGTTTAATGAATAGCTGTCAATTAAATTCTATTTCAATAATTACCTAAATGATTGAAAAGCAAAAATGTCTCCGACCCCTTTACCTCACAGAGCGTTACATAAACACACCATGCATATTTATTTGAAATGGAAATCTATATTTGACGGGCACATTATGACAAATGCGTATACTTATTATCACGTTTTATGAGTATGCCATTGAATAAGCACAGTTCGTATATCTTAACATGCTATTACCTTACTATAAGTTCTTTTCTAAGTCTCTAATGTGAGAGACTAGCCAATGTATGTCCCTTCCTGGAGATTAGGGTGACGATAATTAAGCCGCGACTGGTGAAAAGTGGGTGTTGTCACAACCCTCGGCTTAGTGGAGCTGTATTTCTAGTTTTAAGACAGCTGATACACCAATGTACATTGTAAATTTGTGCATACAGTGAAGTCTCAGACTATACTGTGTGTGCAATCATGCCCGTTCGAGTCGTTACTTTTCGAACATGCAACAAGATCATCCTTAACCCTGATTAGTATTCAATCAGCACATACATGGACATAGGTGCAAATTATCATTCACGCTCAGTGTAGGTTATGATAAGCTTGTACATCTGGTCAGAATCTACACATATTGACAGATCGAGGACTTGCCGTGAAACGGTTGTAACTAGAATTGTTATTTTTGTACCAAGGTTAATCACCTCTCTATAAAGTCTTTATAAGCGTTAAATCATTTTTCTTGGTAAACAATGGAAATTTAGGTGCTCGTTCTGAGCAATGGCATCTAAATTTGCATTGTTTACAAAGGGGTCAAAATTGCCCCAAAACCAGGGTTTTTTAAAAAAGGGTTTTAGTTACAACCGTTTCACGCCAAGCCACCGAGATGCTCCTACCAAGCTTGTGTCAGTAATATGTGAACGATGTAATATCTTCACGAAATGAAACTTGTACCTTTTCCTATTGACGGGCAGATTATTTTTGAAGCTATTTTTTTTTACCTGTAATAGACAGAATGATTGAAATGTTTGCTAGAAGTGAAGCTCATGGCTGTTACTGAAGAATCATTTCAAAACATCCTCATGAAAGTTTTGATTGAGTGTTTTATCCAGACAGGCTGCTCAGCCATATAATTATATTAAATGAGCCGGTCCGCGAGAAAGCTTACATTGTGGACTCAGCGTAAAGTATCGACCCGGATCAGCATAAGTATGCCGCGCAGGCTAATCCGGGCAGAAACTTTTCGACTCCTGTGGATTTTTTTTGTTTCAGGAAACATTACTCTTTACCTCTATCCACCTGAGACGGAATGCGTACACTACGCAGAGGCCATAATGTTGGTTTTCTCATGAAACGGCTCAAATCTATTAGTGACAAACTGGTATGACCTTAACACGAACTTTTGGTGGATGTTTCCATAAAATATAAATACTAGTTTTGTAAGTGATGAATAAATTCCAACGTAAAACTATTGGCTCAATACAATACATCTTCTTAATAATAAAAGTAAAATTGTAACCATTTCGCTATATAGGTTTACACGGATTCAAGTCGCGTGTGTTAAAACTTCGACACTTATTTGTTTTCTATTCCTTTTAGAGTCATCTTCCTTGTATGTTTTTTATTGGGATGGACTTCATGCCGTATTAATCAGAATATCGGTCATATATAACATAAACTTTATTTAAACATTAAGCATTATAGATCAAATTCAAATAATACAAAAATAATAACATACAATGGAAAATGGCATGGCACATATTTACATGTATACACAAAATTATAGGTGAAGCCGTGAGGTGAGAGCACTACTTAAAGAACACATATAGAGTTATGCACATGCTAATTTGTTCTTTGGTGAATACTACTCTTATAACAGCATGGGGAATCTGAGAGTGAAAACATTTGGTAAGATGGGTCAATCCAAATATATGGTAGTAATGGCTTCCCTCCTTGGCGCTCATTATTGCGGGATTAGCATTAGGAGTGACTGGCTGGTGTCAGGATACATGGACCAGTAGTACGGTTAACTTACCAAACAATCAATACATATTCAAGTTACCTCTTATATAGCTTGAAGAAACGTTTAGAAATGCCAACTAGTATACCTTTCCCCATGGACGGGCTCAAACCATCTACGCACATAATAGCAATATCTGAAAAATAGACCGCGATGACATTACATATTTGAAATCGTGGAAAAAGAGAAAATGTGCTTTTTAAGCACACTAAGTTTGCAAGTAGGGGTCAATATGAGCGGTGCTCTGTGAAAATCACTTTATCGTTATTTTTAAACGTGTGGAAAAGTACCTGCATGATGAAAGCCAAATAGATGACTCATTGGCTTCTACTTCTCTACATGAGTTTCTTGGATGACGAATTGACAAAAAAGGCAGAGCCAGATCAGAGTGCGCGGATGCGCTGGCTAATATGGATCTACACTGTTTGCAAATGCACTGAGGTTGGTTTATGCATAACGACGGCCGTATGCTTCACAGAAAGAAAACAGAGACCGGGACGTAAGAACAATGTAAATCACGTGAGTAATTAACATTAAAGAAAAATGATTACAACTAAATATAAACTCATTAACTTGTCGCTCATCCATCTTTGGTTTTCACACGCGCATATTTCCGCAATTAAACTAAGTAGACGGTAAAACAATCAGTTCAGTGTAACCAGTGTTTATAATTTATATATATTCAAATAACGCTAATGATAGATTCGATCAACATAAATCTTTCGTCATTTTCTTGATTATTTAATTGCGCATATGGTGTTTCACGCCGCTACCAACAATTTTCCAGTTATATCACGGCGTTTCCTGGGAAACTAACCAGTCCTACTGGTCCATTTATCCTGACACCAGCGAGTCGATCCTAATGTTAACCCCCAAAATCCTGAGCTACAATAAGATAAAGCCATTCCTACCAGTTTTAAAGTCATTGGTATGACCCGGCCGTGGATCAAACCCGCGACCTCCCGGACCCGAGACGGACGCTCTATCATAACAGCACAGAGTCGGTCGTTGGTTATGTAACACTTCAGAATACGATTCATTAATATAGATTGGTAAGTGGGCCAGGTTTTTCGGACGCAATCATAATAACCGCTCGCAAATATTCCATATTATGTTTCTGTATTTCTAAATATTTTCGAAATATTTATGGGCGTTTTAAACGAGTACCTCTGTAAACACCTGTCTTATCCAAACCGATCATTTCAGCAGCCTAATTATGCCGGTCAGGTTAACCCAGACAGACACTTTTCACCTCCTGTGAATTCTCTGCTTCAGGAATCATTACTCTATACATCTTTCCCCCTGAGACGGAATGCGCAGGCTGATTTGGGTCGATACATAACGCTGAGTCCATAAAGTTGGTTTTCTCGTTGAACGGCTCATATGTAGATGTCAGCATCAATCACCGCCCTGACATGTCAAGCAATCAAGTCTATACACAATGATTCTATATAAGGCTGTATATCTCGTATCAAAACATTGCATATTTTACACGTACATTGAAATGTCATAGCAACGTGACTGGTAGGTGCGTGACTGACAATTTATACGCGCATTGAACTATTAAAACCACGCGGCTGATAGGTGAGTGAACTTTTTGTCCGCAAATTGAACGGTCGAAGCAATGTGAGTGAACAACTTATCCTCATATTGAACTGTTGCAGCCACGTGGCTGAAAAGTTAGTGAAATGTTTGTCCGCAAATTAAACTGTTGCAGCCACGTGGCTGATAGGTGAATGAACTGTTTGTCCGCAAATTGAACGGTCGAAACAACGTAAGTGATAAGTGAGTTCATCTAACAATTTATCCACACATTAAACTATCGCAGCCAAGTGAATGATAAATGAGTGAACAGAAATATCCGCATATTAAATGGTCGCAGTCTTGTGATCTATATGTGAGTGAGCAGTTTATCCGAACATTGGACTGTTGCAGCTACGAGGCTGGGGATAGGTTAGTGAATTGTATGTCCGCAAATTGAACTGTTGAAACAATGTGACTGATAAGTGAATGAACAGGTTATCTGCACATGAAACCTTATCCAACCACGTGGCTGATAGGTAAGTGAATTGGTTGTCCGCAAATTTTACTGTCGAAACAACGTGAGTGATAAGTGATAATTTATCCACACATTAAACTGTTGCAGCCACGTGATTGGTAAGTGAGTGAATTGGTTGTCCGCACAGTGAACTTTATCCGTCACGTGGATGATAGGTAAGTAAATTGGCTGTCCACATATTGAACTGTGGCAACCACGTGGCTGATAGGTGAGTGAATTGGTTGTCCGCACATTGAACTTTCGCAGTCACGTGGCTGATAGGTGAGTGAATTTGTTGTCCGCAAATTGAACTGTCCAAACAACGTGACTGATAGGTGAGTGAATTGGTTGTCCGCACATTAAACTGTTGCAACCACGTGGCTGATAGGTCAGTGAATTAGTTGTCCGCATATTGAACTCTCGCAGTTTCGAGATCGATAGGTTATAGTCTGGTTCCCGACTTCCTAATATATCTATAGGTGCTACCTATTTACGAAAAAACGCAAGATAATTATAAACAAAAATTAAAGAGCATACTTTGGCCATAAAAAAGGATTTATAAGTAATTGACTAGACAATAATAATGTTAATGTCATGTTTCGTGCATTATTAAAAAATATTTGGAATTCGTATTGCTGTCGTCTATTATTACGAACAGAAAATAATAAAGTAAAGACTTTCAGAAAATCAAGGAATACATTTATAATGAACGAGGTTAAAACATGATGGCCAAGATGATCCTTAATCGATCACCTGCATTATGGTAAAGAAGCAAAAAGATCAGCCCTTTGCTGATGCCACCTGGCGACTGCCTTTTTCAACCAGTCAATATGACTGAAACAAATGATGTAAGGGGTCACATTTCTGCTAAACCCTTTCCCTATTAGAGACGGTTTCTGAGGCCTTTGCAACAGACGATTTAGGGAAAGATTGTCGCTAAAAGAACAATTGCTCCTAATGAGAAAGTTATCCTTTTGCCACAATGTTCAAGATGAAGTGTTACGGAAATGAGTCTAATGCTGTCGTTTTTTTGACGAACGGGAAAACATATTTCTTACAGAGTTCCATTTATTTTTAACTTTTCGTACAAATGTTAATTCCCACAAAACACAGCACTTTAATAAATATCGATTTAAAAAAAAAAATATATATTAAAAAGACGACAATAATTTAAAAAATCCGTGTTTTTTCGTGTCATTTTATACATACCCAAAATATCGATTTAAAAAAAAATATTAAAAAGACGACAATAATTTATTTTCAATCCGTGTTTCTGGTCTCATTTTATACATACCCAAAATGGCGGCCCCCATGGATTTGGCCAGTTTCATTTCAGAAAGCTTCATGGGTTATTGAAAAAAAAAAAAAAAAAAAATTCTCACACCTGTTACCTATTACGAAAAAACCCATTTATGTTTTTTTTTCGTATTATAGTAATCCTTTACATAGTTATAAGGGGAAGGAACGTGATTGAACCGTCTGTATAGTTATGTAAATAGACTCTGTTACGTATTCACCATGCGATAGTTCATTATGAGTTATGACGTATTATTTACGTTTTTAACCTTTTCCCACATAAAAAAAACCAGTAGCAGAAGACTTTGAAAATAAAGTGACAAAAACCTGAACATTTCCATAAAAGATAGCTTAATTGCTTTAAATAAAGTTGAAAACATTGTGGCAGAGGAGAAATTTCTCATCATGCAGAGACAGAAAGCGTCTGTATGGGGAAAAGGGTAAATGAAAGCAACGGTTATCACCTACCGTAACCAACCATGCTTTTGTACTATTTACTTAGTCAATATAATATGCACGATTTATTACGAACGAATGAATGAATGCCATATAAATGTCTGTGCCACAAGCATCCGTTAAATTGATTCCACTAAAAAAAAAAAAAAAAAACATGATCAAAATCATTCATCGACATGTGACATGTGTAGCGTTGATATATTTAACTCTTTCAGCGCCAAAGGCAATATTCAGGATTTTGCAAACAATACTGATTCAGGCGAGTCAGCTCGTAACGAGCTGTCTCATCTGAAATCAGCATTGTTTGCTTTCTAGTTATCAAAATTGTCCAATATTGTATTATATGAGAAATTGATACGCCCGATTTTGAACATGGAAGAGTCTACTTCAAACAATTCGGCGCTGAAAGAGTTAAGCCAAATGGCCGCTATGCTTCAATGTAATTAATTGTTCATGGTACAACCGGTTCCGGGTCGTAGTACCCTAAAATACTGCATTTCGACATTTGAAGTAGCACTTCTCCTGTACTGCTTCATTTAGATTAGATGTCGGAGAGGTATATTATTTTAAAGTCCTGCATCCTTTAGGTGCTATCATTTGTATATATTGCAGGACTATTTTGTGCTGTCGGGTGCCTTAAATGTTGAAGTCGATCAAGTCCTGCGAAGGCTTCCAACAAGACATTTTCACCGAGGGTACAACATGAGGATGGAAGAGAAATATTTTTTACTCAAAAATGTAAAATTAGAAGATTCTTAGAATATCATATGGTCATAAAGCAAAGAGTGTAGAACAAGGCACCTACCGCAGGGCATGAAGAAGCTGAACTTATTTAACCCTTTCCCGCATACTACAATTCTGCAGCAGACGACTTTGAGCATATTTTGTCAAAAAATGGGAAATATCTATAATTGAATGGATAACCTATGACTAAAAATGGAAAACATAGTGGCAAAAGGAGAAATTGCTCTTTTTGAGCAATTTCTTCTTTTGTCACTATGTTTTCAAAAACCCGTCTGTTGCAGAGGTGTCAGAAAGCGTCTATATGAGGGAAAGGGTTAAGTAGACATTATTAAAACATTTTTCTAATTTGCTACTTTGCTGTTTTTAGCCTATACATTATTTTACTAACCTCGTACACTGTTTATAGCTGATGACTCATGAACATATTGTTTAATTATCATATAAAGAACTAATGATGAATAATAGGTTAGGTACGAGCCATTCCACGAGAAAACCAACAGTATTAAAGAACATCATGGAAGAACATATTTGGATTTTATTCTGAAAAAGTAATTCGGTCGGCAAATCCTAAAGTTAGAAGCCGTATTTACAGGGACTCGAACCTGGGAACTTTTGATAAGAAGACCAACGCTAAAAAATACCTCTAAGCAACTGTCTTTCACATAATTGAGACCTTCAATTGTTACATAACATGACAAATCATTAAACGATATAGATCTTAACCCTTTCCCTCATACGACAATTCTGCAGCAGACGACTTTGAACATATTTTGTCAAAATAAAGAAAATCTCTATAATTGAATGGATAACCTATGACAAAACGTGGAAAACATTGTGGCAAAATGAGAAATTGCACGTTTTGTGCAATTTCTTCTTTTGTCACTATGTTTTCAAAAAGCCATCTGCTGCAGAGGCGTCAGAAAGCGTCTATATGAGGGAAAGGGTTAAGACTGACTTTCCAGACGATATCAATTTGTATTACCGGTGTCAGGCGATTTATCAAATTAAAGATAGGCTAAGTCTGGGTAGGTTGGGGGTCTGCACGGTTGCCAAATCAAACCATTTTCCTTGATGCAATTGACTCTTGACGCCTCTACAGAGGACGTCATTTTTAAACACTGTGGAAAAGGAAATCATTTTCAACTGTGTATCATAACTATGCTATCAAGTATACAGAACGTTCGTTGCTTTCTTATAAGATGTATTCAACTGAGATGCCTGAAAACATTTCAGGAGAACAGGTATAACAGATCAAGGGCTTGGCGTGAAACGGTTGTAACTTAAATTGGTATTTTTTAACCAAAGTTAATCACCTCGCCATAAAGTCTTTATAAGCGTTAACTCATTTTACTTGGTAAACAATGTTCTTTGCATTGTTTACAAAGGGGTCAAAATTGCCCCTAAACCAGGGTTTTCAAAATAGGATTTGAGTTACAACCGTTTCACGCCAAGCCCTCGAGATGTTCTTCGAAATCAAATTTTGCTTTCTTCATAGAACCGCCTTGCGTTTCATGTATCAGTTGTGGAACGTTTCGTAACTGAAATGATTTGTTTTAATATTTAAGCGGTCGTAGATTGGCTACCGTTTGCAACCGTAAATGTCATTGCTCGCAGGGTTTTAATTAATATGTGAACACTGCATACTGCATTGTGTCTAGCAAAGACCCCCGTACCAAGAATGTATGTACATCAACATGGATAGACAATTTATATTTTTCGACTCAATATCTTTGCTGGACATGTATGCATGCCATCATGCATGCATCGACAATTGACCCCTATCAATGTTCAATTTTGTAAAATGAATTTGGACAGCTTTGGATTTGGAAGAGAACATAGCCAATTCATTTTGAGTTGAGCAGGCTAAATGGTGGCACAGACTTCATACAATCGGTTCCAGCAGTCAAATCTAAAGGTAATATTCTGACCATGCGGTTCGGATGCATATACAGATCTTTATCTTCAGCCTACACATATATTACTCTACTCATTATATGCTCTCTAAGCAAAATCTCAGTTTACATTACACATTAGTAGTTGTGTCGATGTTTTGAGACGTCGTTAACACATTTGTGCAGCAGACTACTACTTCAAATATGCATTTATAGAAGTTTTCCATATTTTTGTATAGATGTTTTTAAAATCGTCTGTTGCATATTTTGTGTATGTGGGAAAGGGTTAAGACCTATCATTGTTGATACAAAGTCAACTCACCAGACACCCAGACATTTTCAATTTGTTAAGGGGATGTCATCGCATTTTTCAAACTTCATTTCCACAGTCTAGTCTTTGTCTAGACCCGGACGTTCACTTTGTTTACTTTCCACTTAACAAACAACAGCTTCCGGGCACTTCTGTAACATGCAGCTTTTAAAAACATGTTGGAAAAAGCACATAGTGTTCATTTCTTTCAAATCAGGATTGTTATTTCACTTCGATATGTGTAGATGAGCTATCTTTTTAAACTGCTGTGTTTCCAATGCAGAAGACACAGAAAATATCAGATTCGGTTCGCCGGAGACAATTATTTCATACTTTCTTTATTTTACCGCATCGGCGGTGTAGTGGTAGAGCGTCCGCCTCGGTGCGGAATATCGTGGGTCCGATTCCCAGCCGGGTCACACCGAATACTTTAAAACTGGTACAAATGGCTGCCCTCCTTGGCGCTCTGGGTTGCGGTGTTAGCATTACGTTCGACTGGGTCGGGATAAATGCATGATTAGAACTGTCAATTGTCCTAGGAAACATCGTGCTATAACTGATTTTTTTTTAAAGTGGCGTAAAACCCCAAATAATAAAAAAAAAGGCGCTGAAAGAGTTAAAAGAAAAGATAGTCTGTTCACAGATAGGTGTATATACTACAGGAAAACCGACATTCTCGTATTGTTGACAAGTGTAGATGGAAAATAACTGTATCTTCGTAAAACGCAAATGTCTGTACATTGTTCATATATAGATCGACGTCTACATTTACTGTACAAGTTTCGATCTGGATAGATAATTTAAAAACAGATGACACGTCTTGTTAGCAGACGAAAACAATCAGACGGTGTCAATATATATATATAATTCTATTAATTTTAGGAGTCGTTTTGTGCTTTAACATCTGACAAATGTACATGCAGATCAACATGCACATCTTCATTTCAAGTTGATTTCAACGATTGACACGTCTGGGAAGCAGACGAAAACAATCAGACGTTGTCAAAATATTGATAAAATTACGTAAAAAAACGTCTGTCAGTAAGAACGAACTTCTAAAATGTGATTAATTATATTTGAAATGTAAATCCATTTAAGTACAGACCTGATTGCTTGGCTGACACGACTTGAGTAACTTTGTGTACATTGTGTTCAAATTCAATTCAAGTTTATATTTGAATAATTGTCACGTCTGGATATCAGACGGTGTCAAACTATTGATAAACTGACGGAAACCAAATGTCGGTCAGGACGTACGAGACCTGCTTTTTACTTTCGCGACATTCTCATGTTCCATTTTCAACCTTCGATTTTAATGATTAATCTGAAAATAAAAACCCCGGGAACCAGATAAAAACAAGTAGACGTTAAACAAAGTACATGTTCCATTTAATCTTCGATTTTAATGATTAATCTGAAAATAAAACGCCCGGGAACCAGATAAAAATAAATAGACATTGAACAAGTACATGTTCCATTTAAGCTTCGATTTTAATGATTAATCTGAAAATAAAACGCCCGGGAACCAGATAAAAACAAGTAGATGTTAACAAAGTACATGTTTCATTTAAGCTTCGATTGTAATGATTAATCTGAAAATAAAACGCCCGGGAACCAGATAAAAATAAATAGACCTTGAAAAAGTACATGTTCCATTTAAGCTTCGATTTTAATGATTAATCTGAAAATAAAACGCCCGGGAACCAGATAAAAATAAATAGACCTTGAAAAAGTACATGTTCCATTTAAGCTTCGATTTTAATGATTAATCTGAAAATAAAACGCCCGGGAACTAGATAAAAACAAATAGACCTTAAAAAAGTACATGTTCCATTTAAGCTTCGATTTATTTATTAATCTGAAAATAAAACGCCCGGGAACCAGATAAAAAAAGTAGACGTTAAAAAAGTACATGTTCCATTTAAGCTTCGATTTTAATGATTAATCTGAAAATAAAACGCACGGGAACTAGATAAAAAAAAAGTAGACGGTACATGTTCCATTTAAGCTTCGATTTTAATGATTAATCTGAAAATAAAACGCCCGGGAACCAGATAAAAACAAGAAGACGGTGACAAAGTACGTAAAAGCAGACGTCAGTAAGTACGAACTACTAAAATGTGATTAATTGCATCTCCATTAACATTTGAAGACTCGCTTATGACTCTCATGGCTGAGAAATGTAAACGAATATAAGCATGTACATTTGTTTAAATTTCATGTCTTGATTTCAATGATTGACACGTCTGGGAAGCAGACGAAAACAATCAGACGTTGTCAAAATATTGATAAACTTACGTAAAAACAAACGTCTGTCAGTAAGTACAAACTTGTTAAATTTGATTAATTATATTTTGAATGTAAATCCATTAATCGTCTCTATAATTTTATTTGCTTTGACTGTGCTTCACTCCGACGTAGCCGCCATTAGTTTTTAGATCACTTCTTAATGTATTAACGAACAAGGCGGTATTTGTTCGATTCTGAGTAGGTCAACGACGTCCCCTGTACCATGTTCCTACTGCAGGTTCAAGATTCAAATTGTGAACGAAGTTTAATGATGATTGGTCTAATGACATATTAGAAGGGGTTAAACCTAAATCGTAAAGTTATTGAAAGTTTAACCCATTACTTGACATGGCTTTTCATAGGTCGTCTGCTTTACAATCATCATACGAACAATTTCACTAATCTAGAAAACTGAAAGAATTATATTGATAAAGAGTTGGAAATATTGCAATGAAAAAAGATGAAATTGCTGGTTTTGAGCAATTTCATCTTTTATTTGCTATGTTTTCAAAAGTGGTCTGCAACAGCAGGCGTTAAATGTCGTCTGTGAAGTAATGGATTAATGTCGATCAATTTAAAAATCTTCAACATACCTGAACTGGTTTTTTTCTAACGCACATCGGAGATTTATAAGGTTAATTAAGACACGCGCAATGAATTAAGTGTTATATATTTAATGCTTACACTGCACACACACTTTGTCCGGAAATAACATATATTTTAAACGGTTGTCTTCTTTTCGTTCGTTTTTTTTTAAATTCTGAAATAGTAATGGCTGTCTCCTTTGGCGCATACATTTTTCTGTAAGAAAATACAGCTAGTGGATATAGACCGATCAGTATCTTCACTGAGTGCATGTTCCAATCAATGATCGTGTGAACTCAGACCGATCTGGTTATTCACTGTACGATCCCCCGTTAGTTTCCAAGTGGCGTTAATCACTAGTATTCCATAATTCATATCGAGGGCTTGGTGTGAAACGGTTGTAACTAAAAACCTATTTTGCAAACCCAGGTCTAGGGGCGATTTTGACCCCTTTGTAAACAATGCAAATTTAGGTGCCATTTCTCAGAACGAGCAATGGCACCTAAATTTCCATTGTTTACCATGAAAAATTATTTAACGCTTATCAGGACTTTATGGCGAGGTGATTAACCTTGGTAAAAATATACCAATTTTAGTTACAACCCTTTCACGCCAAGCCCTCGATATTTTGATTGTTTGGTGTTTAATGCTGCTTTCAACAATATGTCAGTTATATCACGGCGACTCCTTGGTAAGTTACAAGTACTACTGGTCCATTTATCCTGACACCAGCCATTCAGTGGTGATGCTAACCCCGCAACCCTGAGCGCCAAGGAGGGCAGCTATTACTACCATTCTTAAAGTCTTTGGTATGACCAAACAGGGGATGGAACCCACGACCCCCCACAAAGGGCGTATGCGCTACCATTACACCACCGGGGCGGTCTTTACAAGGACAAGAAACAGAACAAGACAAGAAACAGGATAATAAACAGGACAAGACAAGAAACAGGACAAGAAACAGGACAAGACAAGACACAGGACAAGAAACAGGACAATAAACAGGACAATAAACAGGACAAGACAAGAAACAGGACAAGAAACAGAACAGGACAAGACACAGGACAAGAAACAGGACAATAAACAGGACAAGACAAGACACAATACAAGACACAGGACAAGAAACAGGACAAGACAAGAAACAGGACAAGACACAGGACAAGACAAGACACAAGACAAGACACAGGACAAGACAAGACACAAGACAAGACAAGAAACAGGACAAGACAAGACACAAGACAAGACACAAGACAAGACACAGGACAAGAAACAGGACAAGACAAGAAACAGGACAAGACAAAAAACAGGACAAGACAAGACACAAGACAAGACACAGGACAAGAAACAGGACAAGACAAGACACAAGACAAGAAACAGGACAAGAAACAGGACAAGACAAGACACAGGACAAGACACAGGACAAGAAACAGGACAATAAACAGGACAAGACACAGGACAAGACAAGAAACAAGACAAGACACAGGACAAGACAAGACACAAGACAAGACACAGGACAAGACAAGAAACAGGACAAGAAACAGGACAAGACAAGACACAGGACAAGACAAGAAACAGGACAAGAAACAGGACAAGACAAGACACAAGACAAGACACAGGACAAGAAACAGGACAAGACAAGAAACAGGACAAGAAACAGGACAAGAAACAGCTGATACAATGAATGAAATCGAAGTTTGTGATGTTTATTAATAACCGACTCAAAGTCATAACACATAAATATTTAAGTTGACTAATCGTAACCTCATTTATTATTAATCGATATTCTAGAAACATCATTTGGTACAGTTTAGTAGTTTACATTAAAGACTTTTAATGGAGTGAAAAAGTGAATATTTACTGTAATTACACTTCTATATGCTCGGGTTTGTTTAATTCAATATTACCAAATTGTATAATTATAAAGTAAGACAAATTAACATGGACATTTAACAAAACACACCAATTCACGTAATAGCTGTTAGAAATATACTCGACGACAAATAAAAAACGACATTTCAGAGTCGTTTGGTGTGCAGACGAAAGTCATCAGACGTTGTCACAACAACAATTGGAGACATCGGTCAGTTATCTCCCTTTAATACTCTCTACATCTAGCTAGGTCCTATCATTTGGTTTCCTCTGTTTTTATCATTGGTTTCTTTGCACTGGATGGTGCACTTATAATTGCATTTTCTTGGCCAACTGTTATTAGATTGATTAGTAATTCTACATTTGTTTTCTTAAAAACACTGCTATGTAAATTTTCTCTTTTGAATCATCACTTTGATTAACACATTTATGATTAATGTGTACAGAGTAATTGCAATATCTCATTTCGAAATAGCGATAAAGACAAAGAATTCCAACTAAAAGGACCTACCAACTATTTGGTCTTCCTTGGTCTTTATCTGACAAGGGAGATAATATAATTATCATTAATGTCCCTCATTAACCCTTCTCCACATGCAACAGTTCCATTTAAATTATCTAGTAATTATTATTGTATTTCTCTATAAATAAAAAAATAATCAAAGACAATTTGGAAAAATCCAAACAAGACCGTGTTGAGCTGCTACAAAATAATCTCGCGGTTCATATACAATAAACATAATGACATAATTATTATTATGTTATAGGAGCCATGAGAAAGGCTATTTATAGTAACACAGTCCTGCGTGGGATATCTAATTTTCTCATACGAAAGCATTACCGTCATTATTATTATAGTATATGAACCATATAGAGAGACTATTTGTAGTATCTTAACCCGGTCTTGTGTGTTTGGTTTCTTTATTCAATTATTTCTTAAATGAAAACTCGGACGCCTGTGAAGAAAGTTGAAAACATTGTGACAAAAGAAGAAATTGCTCTTCATGAGCCATCTGCTTCACAGACATCAGTACGCGTCTGTTTAAGGGAAATGCTTAACAAAAATCTCTCAGTTGACTCAATACGAGATTATCTTTTATATATCACACTAAAAAGTGAAATCGACATGGACTATTGACTGTAATGCTGTCATTACTGCCAGCTGATTTGACACTGACGTGACGTCAATAATACCGGCTTAGCAAACGTCAAACACGTGTTATTGCTCGGACTGTATTTTTCGATTGTACACATTCTCTTAAACCCTTTCACACATACAACAAAAATGCAGCAGAAGACTTTGGAAAAACTTAGACGAAAAATGGGAAAATCTCTTTAACTTAAAGTTCAATCAATTATTGAATAGATTTGAAAGCATTGTCGCAAATTTGCTCATTATGAGCTATTTATCCGTTTGCCAATGTGTTTTCAAAAGTCCTCTAGTGCAGATTTGTCGAAATGCGTCTACAAGCGGAAAAGGGTTAAGGTGTCGTTAGCCTAAAGAATCGACGAAATGAATATTGACCAGAAGACATACATACTATGAATACAGAGATTTTTTTTGTATTTATTATATTATATGATGGAACGTGTTAAAAGTGATATGACGTGGTTCATTGCATATAAGTTCTTACAAATATTGATGAAGACGAAGCTCTACTTTCTATATTGCTTGAACGACACTGATAAGGAGAGTATGCCAACTATCGAAACTCTATATCGAAGGCTTGGCGTGAAACGGTTGTAACTAAAAACCTATTTTGAAAACCCCGGTTTAGGGGCAACTTTGACCCCTTTGTAAACAATGCAAATTTAGATGCCATTGCTCAGAACGAGCAATGGCACCTAAATTTCCATTGTTTACCAAGAAAAATGATTTAACGCTTATACAGACTTTATGGCGAGGTGTTTAACCTTGGTAAAAAAATTTAATACAAATTTTAGTTACAACCCTTTCACGCCAAGCCCTCGATATGTATTTGTTGTTGTCTTATACCAAACAACATAACAACATTAACAATCCCTTTCTCATCAACCCCCCACCCCACCCCACCCCCAACCCACATAAAAACAAAATCAAAAACAACATAAAACCGAGGGGGTTTGTTCCGGGTCATTGTAATAACGTCTTTAGGGTTCAAATCATCGAACTCCCGCCAGCGATTTTCGTTTGTTTTACGGCACTTGAATTCCGATTACCGGTGTCGCTGTCTCTAATGCAGTGATCTGGAGGTATGCTAATCGTAGGCTGCTATCTCGATGTTGCATTTTTAAATATATATATATTATATATATAATCATAATGCTCAATATTACATGAACCTTTCAAAACAAGACCAGTTTATATTTTTCGTGACGCTGAGGCTTACTCTACGGCAATTGGTTTTTTCTATATAAGTACAATTTATGCATAAATACAATTAAAACGTCAGACACTATCATTGTATTGTAGATCTATAAGCAGAAACATTGATTACAATAGAATTATATATTTGTAGTTTTGTATATGCAACACACTCAAACAGTTTATGTCGATGTCGAACAACGAGCACTTTATAAAATGTCTGACAAAGTCACGTTTATTATCCAATATATCAACCAGCTTCCTTGCCTTGCTATAAAGAGGCTCGTCACTGTATAACCTGTCCTGGGTTGCGTTCAATAGACACTTAACGTTACCGTTAAACGTGAAAACCGATTTCGTTTCGACGGAACAAAGTTGGTTTTCACGAATAATTACTGAAACGTGTTGGATCTTCAAGTCTTTAGTTAAAGCTGCATTCTAGGATTAATGCAACCGCCTCTGTGGTATAGTGGTAGAGCCTCTGCATCGCAAAATGGGAGGTCGCGGGTTTAACCCCCGGCGTGGTCATTCCAAAAAAGAAAAAAGAAATGGCAGTAATTTAGTAATGGCTTCCTTCCTTGGCATTCAGGGTTGCGGGGTTAACATTACGACTGATTGGCAAGTGTCAGGATAAATGGACAAGTATTACTGGTAACTTACCCAGGAAACGCCGCGATATAACGGAAAAAATGACAAACGCGTCGTATAACACCAAATAATCAATCAATCAAGAGAGAAGTGAAGCAGGGAAACATATTGCTCGAAAAATCAGTTTCGCTGGATTGAAGTAGGTATTGTAGTCTAACGGTGCATACATGTGTCCGTTGAACTTGAATCAATAGAAAAAAGTGCGTGCGGCGGTTATATAGAAAATGTCGGCAATACATAATTATGTTCACTGCATGGCGTAACCATCATTTGCATGTTGCGACTCGGCATGACATTCCTATAATTGGATATAGACAATATGTTTTGGTTTCGGAGAAACTTCGAGTTATATATTTACTTAAAGAGACACACGTTTTTTTCTCGAGTGCATAGGCTGAATGTGGAATAACATAGCATTTCCAAATATGGCTTTTAGTCGTAGTTTAAAGTCCTGCAATTAAACTTGACGTCACAAGAGTGATATATGAAAGTTTATCCCACTGATATTGCCTGTAATTATAACGCTTAGCATTATATAAAAAAAACCTACATAAAACATATACAATTCTTCTTTTCAGTATGTAAGGTCTTTTTCGCATGGCTCAATAACATAATTATATAATGTATGATGGTATACCATATATTGCATTCAACCATACTCTTGAGTAGTAAGACATTTTAGAATTTGTAGCAGACAACTTTAAAATCATTGTTGGAAAAAAAAATTGGGGGCGCAATTTCACTCCATTTCCAACACTGTTCCAATACGTAGTCTACCGAAGATACATCGAACGTCTTCTACACTAGGCAAGCCAATACGTGTATGGGTCACGTTATGGTTTCATGTAAAACACATACGCAATGATCTTATCATTAATTGTTGTCAGACGCCGACAAACGAGTCACACCATACGGAAACCATCCTTCTGATGTTTCTTATTAGTAATCATCAAAACTTGTGTTCATCAAACAAACTTCCTTAGACCAGAAACATTCTCCAGACGGTTCCAGGATACGTGTACCACGAGATTACGAATTGTAAGTACCCCGAACGGACTGTGAGGTTTCGAAGGTGCAGGTTGGTCTGGTGGTTCACTGGTCGCTGAAATCCAGATGGTCTGATAAATCCTATGACGTGGCTCAGATTTTAATTTTAACCAAAGGATAATGGTTGTTTTATTGTGCTGTAAATCTAATTCACTGTAAAAGTGTAACTTTATCCAACTTCCTTGTTGCATGCGTGTTATTGATACTCGGAGACGATACACAATGGTAATCTTGGGCACAAAGTGTTACTCACTGGGTACGCGCGGACTTTAACCCTTTCCCACATACAACAAATCTGCAGCAGACGGCTTTGAATACATAGCGACAAAAACCTGAAAAATGTCCATTTAAGAAAGCTTAATTGTTAAATAAAGTTGACATGAGCAATTTCACCTTTTACCACAATGCTTTCAAAATCGTCTGCTGCTAGTGCGTCAACATGTGTCTGCAGGTGGGAAAGAACTAAATCCCCTGCAATCCGAACCGTTCGGCTAAACTTGTCAACTCTATCTTGACCTCGGACGTCTCTCTCGAATAAACATCCCAACGGTTTGAAGTATAGGTATCCGATTATGTAATGAAGTTACAAAAAGTTCTCTATTGTTGTGGGATAATATCCGAAACAACCTGCATGCATTATATTCATTCGGAGTAGACTCGGACCGGAATTACGTAGATCTAGTAACATAGTTGAGAATTACGTCACGGAAATGGCGTGTCATTATTCCCGATGTCAGTTTTCGTAAATAACCAAGTTGGACACGGTTGATGCCCATTATGACGACGATTTTGAACAGGCTTCTCCTGATAACTTAAAACATACACTTAGACATAGTTTAATAACGTAAATTATATGAATCCGTTGAACAATGCGAAATAAAAAAAATAGTATTTTTCAAGTCGTTGATTTATCAGTAAAACTGTAATTTAATGACCATGTTCGCATCGTAATATTAACATATATTAATTAATTTAGAAAGACAAGTATGGTATATAAACTCACACTTATTAATATACAAGAGGAATACAGCACAGCAAATATATATTCCAGTGTTGGATTTCAACGTTTGTAACAGTAATAAGTGTTTCCATTGTCAGAGTATGCAGTCGAAGATGTCTCATAATCGTATTTGACCCGATTACACTACAGTTCAAAATATATTTGGAAATCGGAAAAAAAAATAATGTCGAACTGAGTAATGTCTGCTTTTCTCAGAAGGCTTTCCATATTCTTATATGAAACAAATGATTTGAATGATGGCCATTTGTCATTGAAATATCTAAATTTACCATACATGTATCATTTAGAGTCATCGTTGGTTTTTTTTTGTGTGTGTATATTTTTTTTCCCGCGGTTTAGACTATAATTAAAGATTGACGTGAGGCGAATTGTCGTAAATACGCTTCGTTAAATACAGATAGATTTACCGAGTTTACTTGGCATATTTTTACGACTTACTTAAGCGTTGAAGTTGTCAATGTTTATACACTTGCCACAGCTTTATATATTCCTCGTTAAGCCATTAACTCACACTTATAAGACATTGATGTATCGATGACGTTTTCACAACCAAATTAAATGACACATACTGAACGTTTTATTCCGATTTTAAATCGATCAGCTGTGATTTATCTACTTTTCAAGCAGCACAATGATCAAAATGAACTTGTGAATCTTGATATCTCCAAATAAACATTTATTACCTTTTCCCATATACACACATTTTCTGATACCTCTGACACTTTTAAATCATTGTAGCAAAAGGAGAAATTGCTCATGCAGAGAAATGAGTGTATACCATCACCAGAGTGCATTGCATATATGGCATTGAGTTTAAATTTGTTGTAAATGTGTATAGGATGCACTTGAAATGGTTGTATTGATCAACATTTTTAGTATCTTGACCTTGTTTGAAAGTGAAAGTTGAGAATGTGAAAGAAACGATTTTGTCCGGGCCTGATTTGGTCCAAAATAATGGTAATGTTCTACATGAGAAACGCTTAGAAAGTGTGACAATTGAGGGCTGAATTTGGTGGATTTACCTGGAAACAAAGAAGGCATTTATTTTGTGTAATCAGACCTCAATCATGATTAGGGGACATATTGGTACATGAAAATGTATCACACGGTGCTTTCTATTTGAAAGAAAATTTGACCCGAACAACGCACCACAAGATTACTTATGAGTACAACCCAAGAAATTCCAACTTCAGGGCATATGCGTCTGGTGTTGATCCACATCACACTGAACATTCGCAAAGATCGACCTGACTCTGCCCTGTCCTCAAATAAGAATTTAAGAAAAGTACGAGAAACATTGTACTTTTTGATCATAAATACTGTACAGTTTTTGTTCCCGGATCACGCCTAAGTTGACATTAAATGCATTCTTTCACGGTTTACGTTAAATTAGTTTTAATTTCTTTATTTCATATCGATTGTCAATTTCTTTTTATTTCAACTCCTGTAAATCACTCCTAATTGCGATTGCACCCGATATCACCCGAGTATTGGTTATGGTCCGACTGCAATACATTTACACGTTTTAACCCACCTGCAGACGTATTTTGACACACTTGGAGCAAAACAACCTTTAAAAACATTGTGACAGCATCAACAATTTATCAAAATGAGCAAGTTCTCATTTTGACATAATGTTTTCAATTCTATTCAATTATTACGCTTTCATTCCTTTTCATAGATATTTTCAATAGTTTTGCGTAGATATTTTCAATGTCATCTGCTGTAGATTGGTGTAGATTTGTTATGTTTTGGTAATTGTTAAAGAAAATAATGGGACAGGCCATATAAAAACCAACCTTCGGAGGCTTTGGACTTATTGCAATTACCACCTGATTTAACACTTGTATACATGGGCATTTGTCATCCCGTTTTCAAAATACTTGTATGACAATTTGAAAGAACTAATCTGGATCAGGCTAAGCAAAGGCGCAGACCAAATTGTCAAACTATACACCTTTGTAAATCTAACTACTTTTTATATCGAGCAAGCATCAAGCACTGTTTTGACATTTTTAATGTCGTTATTGGTGTTAAATGAGCTCATATATTCCTTCTCTTTTCACATTTTTATTTTGTATCTCACCAATAAGACAATGATGTATCGATGACATTTTCATTTCCCAATTAAGTAAGCCGAAATCGGTGAGATATCGATCGATAATTGATCAAATACAATAATTGACAACCACGTGCTCGCTCGAAAACTGACATTAGCCATTGTCTTGTTGTGCTTTTAATGACTTTTACACAGTATTTCAGTTCTATCGCGGCAGCAGTACGCTTATCAATGCACCCTTTATGACTAACCAGTATTACACTAGGACATGCGGCATGTCAAAGGACATTCAAACTTGACCGCCACGACTAGAGGTACAATCCTACACGGCCACGAACATATACGAACATATACCTACGGTCACGGAGATCTTATTTCTTTACTGCGAAATAACGGTTTTATATAAACTCGACTTCATACCTGAACTGATAACGATAACGGTCAGTATAATCGGTACGATTTGTACGAGCCCCGCCCTGTCCTGACAAATAATATATACAATCTACAATAATGTATGTAGTAATTAGGCCACCGGCCCACACTACGAAATATATCTCTAATACAAATCATAGAATAAATGTGATATGCATAGTCAGTTGATTTAATAATTTTGTCACATAAATAGCTAGCTGCTTAACATTTTAAACATTAAAACTAACCGATATTTAGTTCAATATTTACAAGACATTTAATTATACTTTTCACCGCACCTTTACGCGTTTCCCTTTTTAAGTGCATCTCTTTTATAAGCGGAACGTATGCTTATCAATGGGGCCATGTCTATTGCATATCGAAATAATTTGAAAACTGTTTTAAGAGGAACATGTCTGCCAAACTTTTTTGAAATTAGACAAGAACGTTGAAAGACGATTCAGCAACAATGCACAATTCAGAAGCCAATGACTCTAAACAGCATTACACATAACGGAGATTGATTCGGGGACCTGATCGATTATTGATCGAAGGTTAACCATCGATAATTAGTCGTTTGATTTGGAAATAAAAACGTCATCGATACATCACTGTCTTATTAGTGTGAGTTAATTGTAAAATTCGATATAAAACCTGTGACAAGCAGATAAACATTGACACTTTTTACGCAAATAAAATAGTTAAAATGTCCGAAAAGTATCAAACCTATTTCTTACCATATTCTTACTCAGTCTGAGCTGTTTTCATACAATCTAACCAAGTGCAGAAAATTCATGACACCTCTGGTGAATTTTATAAACATTGTGGGAAAATGATTGTGTTTTTGTTTGGGTTTATGCCGCCTTCAACAGCGAAATTTATATCGCGGCAGAAAGGAAAGACGATAGTGGCCCCGCATCTTATATTAACATCGAGCTTACGGTTCAAGCAAGGGTCAGACTGTGGCTGCCATTCGTATTGAAGGTCCGCCAGCCACAGGTGCTGTGAGAAAAAGAAGAAAATTGTTCGAATAGAGCAATTCTCCTTTTCCTACAATGTTTCAACTTTATATCCAAATTATACATGTAATATGACACTTTTTTTCTCTGACATTTGCAAAACAGATGTATCTAACAATATTATATCAGGTAAACTTTTAAATTGAACATTCCCAAACCTTCCAGACACAAAAGGTCAGCATTTTTATAACACATTGATACATATCACTCCATTTGAACGCATCTGAAGAATCGGAATGAAAAACTTAAAGCCATGTACATAATTGAACCGTCCCGCGAGAAAACCAACATTGTGGACTCTGCGTACAGTATCGACCCGGATAAGCCTCAGCGTGCCGCGCAGGCTAAACCGGATATACAATGTTCGCCTCCTGTGGATTTTCTGTTTCAGGAATCATTACTCTGTACCTCTATCCACTTGACTGTGTCGGCCCGGATTAAGCCTGCGCGGATTGCACAGGCTGATCTGGATCAATCAATTACGCAGAGTCCATAATGTTGGTTTTCTCGTGGAACGGCTGATAGAAATCCTTTCCCACATGCAACAAATCTGCAGCAATCGATTGAAAACATCCAGACAAAAATCTTAATACGAAAGTATCATACTTGAATAGTTTTGAAGAATTATGGCAAAGGAGAAATTATGAGCGAGTTCATCTTTTGCCACACTGGTTTCAAATCGAGGGCTTGGCGTGAAACGGTTGTAACTAAAACCCTATTTTAAAAACCCTGGTTTAGGGGCAATTTTGAACCCTTTGTAAACAATGCAAATTTAGTTGCCATTGCTCAGAACGAGCAATGGCACCTAAATTTTCATTGTTTACCAAGAAAAATGATTTAACGCTTATAAAGACTTTATGGGGAGGTGATTAACCTTGGTAAAAAAATACAAAATTTAGATACAACCGTTTCACGCAATCCCTCGAAATGTTGTCTGCTAGAGATGCGTCTGTATCAGGGTAAGGGTTACTTACTATGTAAAGGGTTAGTGTCTGCCATGCAAAGACAATTACGCTTAGTAAGCATACAAACATGCTCGCTGGTTAAGATCAAATATGTTGAGAAAAAATTGACCGCAAATACTAGAATATGTCACTCGGGCCTATGCATTCGTACCTCTATTAATTTCGTAGGCACTGCCTGATCTGTTTCTACATCGGTCGTTCAAAATCAAGGATATACTTTTTTCCTTAGTTGACGGTCAGTCATGAAAAATGGATAAAGGCATGCAGTTGAAATTAATACGTCACCGATGTATCAATGCCACTTTCGTGTTTCATTTGTTAACACAAACTATACAATACATATATCTATATTAAAATTGACACGGATAATGTCAAATTATCAATATTAATACAATTAATATCGACAATAATATGCAATAAATATATCTCGATCTGTTAATGTAATGTTTTTTATCCACAGCATGTCTCTGTATCACGTCAATGTCAGCGTGTCTTCTGACGGGTTAACCGTTTTTCTGATACAGACGACATTTGACGCCTCGTTACGTTAGCAGACGACTTTTCAAAACATCACGAGAAATAGAGAAACTGCTCAAAATTAGAAATCCCTCCTTCGCCTCACACGTGTTTACAGCCCCTTATTAGTTCCTAAACATTCAATAGTCCAGATAATGCAATTTTCACATCATCTGTTTCGAAAGCCGACGACGTAAAATATCGCACCCGTTATATAGTTATGTGCATAGTTTCATGAGTTATACGAACATTGGTGCAAAATGTTGGCGATGCTTTGACATACAGCGTGAATTCGTGTTTATAATGTAACTATCACTAGTCTTGAGTTTGAAAATGGTCTTGCAAATTATGGAGGTAGGCATTGCTAAATATTGATAGCTTAGATGTGAAAAAAGTTGACCAATTAATAGTGACAATAATAGATAGATATAATTAGATATATTTATTATGCAAAAAAGATGTACAATCCATCAGCATAAATGTATGAATGGATTTGACAATAAACCAAAGATAATGGCCCTCCATAACTCTCATACTGCTGCATGCTGAATTTGCAATATGCAATAGATATATCAAGATCTTTTAATGTTATGTTTTTTATCCATAGCATGTCTCTGCATCACGGGTTAACCCTTTTTCTGATATATACTTTTCAAAACATCATGAGAAAAGGCGAAATATCTCATTCACCCAACACTTTCCCACAACCTAATAGTAAGGTTTATACACCCTATATTCAATGTTGCAATTTTGTTTTTGCTCATCTGCTGTTCTCAAAGTAGACAGCTGTTAGATATCAAACCGTGTGTAGTTTGATTATGGTTTATACGAAAATTGGTATACACAGTTGGCGATTCTGTGACATATAGTGCTAAGTGAGTAAGTAAGTAAGTATTAAGTAAGGAAGTAAGTAAGTAAGTAAGTAAGTAAGTAACATTTTATTATAGTGACATGTGTACATAATATACAAATACAAACCGGCAATAACCGATATAAACACCCCGCCTTGTAGGGCCTATAAGTCACGTTTGTTTAACAATATTTACAGTTAAGGTAAACAAAAAAGCGATACAGAGATAAGAAAAAAAGAATAAATGAAAAATTGAAAATGAAAGGAAAAACAAAGATTATAATTTACATGCATAATAATTATTCATTTATATAGACACTACGTCTTCTTTTCATTGATCCAACAAGAAATCTTGCAACTTGATTATATAGTTCTAAAACACAACCTTTAAACCTGTCTATATTAGAAAGTGTATTGAATGATGTATTCTTTTGTTGTACCCTGCTGATGAGCGATCTGCTCAGATCTTCTCAGATCGTCATAGGCAGGACACGTCAATAGAAAATGGATCTCGTCTGCAATTGAACCATTACTACACATTCGACAGACCCTTTCCGATATGTTAAGCCCTGTAAATTTTCCAGTTTCTATTATTATTGGTAAAATGTCAAATATAAATTGTGCAAGGTGAGATTCATGCCTTTAATGGTAACGTATATCCTGCTGAATCCCTGTATCAGATTTCATCTGCCTTGATTTTGAAAATTTTGGAAATCGTCTGCCATATCTACCAAGTTAGCTTAGTTAGATTGATGGCTAATTAGACGGAAACCCAACCCACAAACATACGCCAATTTTCTGTTAAAATTATACTTCTTTTTGTATTCAAGACGTAACACTTCTTTTTCATGCGGACGACTCTAAAATCACCCATTTCAGGTTGAGCAGTCAAAGGCACTGGTCCCTTTGCACGCAAAGAATGTTGTATGGAGTACATGTGCGAGCATGTTATGGAATACAAGTAAGTTGAAATGAGCTCCGTGATAACTTATATAACTTTAAAAACAACAACAGTGTTGATCTCCAATCAATGAAACAAATCCTTTTCAAATGGGCGGAAGTTATCCTAAAGTGACACCTGTCAGACTGGCTTAATGTATACAACGACTTTCATTCTCATCAAATTATCAGCAACATGAAAACCTTTACGACAGTCATAAATGAGTCAATGTATAAATCAACGTCCTATTTAGAAAGCTTTGGACATTCAATGATGCAAATGATAGCATAAAAATGAACACATTTAGTATTCAGCGTGACATATATACAATTGCATAAATGACGTCTGCATGCGTGTATTACGTGAAATAACATTAGTGCTCTCTTCGCCTAACTCTTCAGGGTGAATGGACAAGTTCATTATTTATCCGGTATATTATTTTGATAAACTTCATCTTAGTAACATCATTGTACCATCAAAAAATGAGCCGTCTCACGAGAAAACCAACACTGCGTAAAGTATCAACCCGATTCAGCCTAAGCATGCCGCGCAGGCTAATACTTTTCGCCTCCTTTGGATTTTTTGTTTCAGGAATCACTACTCTAAACATCCGACTAGTAAGCGAGGATTTCTTAACCCTTTCCCACATATGACAAATCTGCAGCAGACGACGTTGAAAATGTCCTCTCAAAAAGATGGAATCTCTCTATACTTGTAGGTATAATTACTGAAAACGTTGTGGCAAAAGGAGAAATTGCTCGTTTTGAGCAATTTCTCCTGTTGTAACGACGTTTTCAAAAGTCTCCTGTTGCAGATATGTCAAAACACGTATACAGGTGGAATAGGGTTAATTAGCAATATTATAACTAACGCTTTTGCTTATCATCTATGAAATTGTTTGTGCTGTGAAAACGCGCATCAAATGTAAAATCATTTTGAATTTAACACTGGCGATTGCTGTTTCCGCTTAAGTGTTCGTCTACAATATGAATACACGTTAAGCCTTTACCAGATACAGACGACATATGACGCCAGTGCCGCCAGGACCTTTGAAACCATTGTTGAGAAAATGTATATTGCTCAATTTGAACAATTTTCCCCTTTCTTCACAATATTTCCAACATCGTTTTAATAAATAACTTCCAGACGTCACTTCATTCTTTCGACATTTCCACTGAATAACCATACGAGGTTACCGGTCAACAGACGTCATATTTAACGTCAAAGGTCAGTGTGTTATGTCACCTAGACTGCGATTAATGGGGCTGATGATGTTGTCCAACGCTATTTGCATTCATAATCTGTCTGGGTCTGTCTGAATCGGACATACTCGGCTTTTAACGGCAATAATACTCAGCCATTTTGGACTGGTTCTGGGAATCGTATAATATGTGAGTACCGCCCATCACGTACGCTTTAAACACATGGAGAAAGAATAAAGAGCTTTCTAAGTATATATAATTTGGGATTCTGTAAGTAAAGATATACAGGATATTTTATATCTGCTAACATATTTTAGTATCTAAATGTATCATGTATTTGTGATATTATTTATGGCTCAATTGTACATTTTGAACAAGTAAAACGGTTTGAACTTAAACTTGTATAAGTGTCACCGTTTCACCATCATTATAACATCATAGTTATCGCAAACATAACTTAGTTTCATGGGATTTCGTTCCATTTACGAATAAACCACATCCAGTATTTATTTCGAGTTCTACATCATAAAGGCTTTGCAAGAATGCTAAGATCAACGTGGCATTTTCATCAACAGCATCACTAACATGAAATTGAATAAAAGCAATGAAGCGAATTGTTGTTGTTGTTGCTTTCATCCGTTATAATGTGCCTTTGTGTTTTTACATGAAACCAAAGAGTAGTGGGCCAGTCTGTGAACAACTTTATTAAAGGTCACTGATTTCGAGAATAAATTCGGCTATGCCCAATCAGATATTTGAGCACAGAGTGAATATTCATAATTTAGGGTTTGGTTCTATTTGAACATGTTTGACATATTATAAATCATAATTGTAATTATAGTTTTATTTGGTGCCCATCGTATACCCAATTGGACGGAGAAATATGCGATTATGTCACTGATGTATTACAAATAAAACACAATTGACACAGATATTACATTTATGGGCTTCCAATGTCGCTGTGTTACATTGGTTCCGAACACAAGTCGCCAACTTTCAGGTTAATATGGTCTACACGTGGTGTTAAACTGACACCTTTCGTGACAAATGTCAATAATTATTGCACAATTAACACATAAATTGCGATGATTTTTCACTTCGACATGAAGTTTTACAAATCAATCGGAGACACAAAGTCTCTGCCGCACGCGTACCGGACTATAGAAACGTCATTGTTCGGAAATCTTCGGTAATATTCGGCAATAATCGTATTTTTTTACCTTCGATTGGGTGGTTGGTTTTAAATGCCTTTTTTTCTAATATAACAACTGTCAGATTCTATATTTAGATAAAATTTTCATTTCTTCTTTAACGAATGATTCATTAAATTTGAATTTACTTAGGTATTTTTTTCATTATTTGTCTAGACTTTTATGGATATAAACCGCAATCCATACAATGGCATAATGAACTAGGCTGTTGATCTGTTCTACTTTCCTTTTTCAGACAGAGAAATACAATTAAAATACAATCAACACATCATTGATATTCACATACATTCGTTACAAATCGGTCTTGTAAAAATGGATCATCATGTGTGATGCATCTAGACTTGTACTTTTAATCAACGTTTTTCCAGATTAAAATTTCTTTAGATGCCTCTGAATCAGACGATATTTGAAAGTAATGAGAGTTTTTGGAGAGTGAGGAGAGAAAAATAGAGGAAAAATTCAGTCAAAGATATAGGAAAAGTATATACAAAAATGTACGCTCATGCTAAGCTACTTACACCCTTTCCCATATACAGACACTACCTTACGCCTCAACAGCAGACGTCTTAAGAAAAACGAAATCTGGCAAATGGAGGGAGAAATACAGGGGCGTAGCTTTGCAATATGCCGTCTCGTGAGAAAATCAACATTGTGGACTCTGCGTAAAGTATCGACACGGATCAGCCTAAGCATGCCACACAGGCCTTCCCGGATAGACACTTTTCGCCTCCTGTGGATTTTCTGTTTCAGGAATAACTACTCTATACATCTATCCCCCCTAAGACGGAATGTGTCGGCCGGATCAGTCTGCGCGAACAGCGCAGGCTGATCTGATCGATACATTACGCAGATGTCTATCGACGCAGCTGCACTTTGGGGGCATTTTGAGAAAAAATGTGTAGGCACGTGCCTACAGTGCATAAAGGGAGCTACGCCCCTGCATTTTGCACATTAAGAGCAATTTCTCTAATTTTTCAGAATGTTTTCAACTATATTCTATAATTAATTATAATTTCATGTAAAGAGATTTTTCTTATTTTGCAGATATGTTTTTTCAGTATTTCTGCATCAGATTTGTTGTATGAGGAGAAAAGATTAAAAGTAAAACACACGTTTTCATATGGCAGACAAGAGAAAATTATTACAACTGGTAAATTGAAATCCTTGTATTGATATAAGAATGGAAACCATTGTGGGAAAGAGGAAAATTTCTGGTTTGAGCAATTTCACGGTTTACTACAAATATCGTCGGCTATAGCGACGGTAGAGTATAATTCGTTTCTATCAGGTGTACTATACTGATACAATGTGCATAGTAAATAAAAGAATAGTTTTATTCGATGAGTACAAAGTATATTATTTGGTAATTCATTTATTTTTCAAACATCACAAATCTTCATAAATCGTTTGGGGTAAGTAGAGAGTTGATATATTATGATAAATGACGGTCAATGAGAATCTGTCACAATTACGTCACATCTATTATGTCATCACGTCAACACAGTGGAAAGATAAATCAATAAGGTCCTTCAGACCTGTCCATTTAGTACATGTTTATGTGGACCGCGTCAGACAGAAACAAGTCACCACCATTGTTCATACGAACAGTGCGGACACTGACGAGCACGTGCAAATGCATAATCTAATCAGCGATGGTTTCGGTTCACCCAATTAGGCTGTAGAACTTAACGTCATTAAAAAAAAACATAAAACAGTAACAACGAAGAAACGGTAGGTTAAATAATTCTTAGGACATTATAACAATTGACTGAACAGTATTGAATTGATAAAAGGGTCGTTTTAGCCCGCCATGTCTCTTGTACATAAATTCACTACACTAAAGTGAGGAATAATTGAATTTGCCACTGGTTATGAAGCTGGTGATGGATCGACGGCCATCTTAGGTGGCCATGGCATGGACAAAAACACATGTCCTATGAAAATAGCAGTGCTTGTATATTGGGAGTAAGTACAGGTATCTTGCCGTTTCGTGCAATGTTGACCTTTGCCCGAGTGCAGACAACATTGTGAACCATTAACTCTTTCCAACATCTAGACGCTTTCTGCAGCAGACGATTTTGAAAACTCTTTTGCAAAAGGGGATATTGCTCATAATGAGCAATTTCTCCTTTTCGCGGCAATGTTTTCAACTCTATTCAATGATTACACTTTCAGTTATAGAGATAAATCATATATTTGACCCGATGTCTTTAAAGTCGTCTGCTGCAGTTTTGTTGATGGTTGAAAGGTTTGAATTCCCACAGTACTGTTAATTCTATTTAAAAAATACTCTTTCATTTCCCAAGATGAGGTTTATTTTACATTAAATATTTTCAAAGCGGACGACTCCAATAAAATCCAAAATGGTCACACGATTAATACTAATATACATAAACGGTGCAGCAACGCTTATTTTAGTAAAATACTCTAAAATGTTTTGTTGCTGCAATCTTTGAATAGCATAGGTCGAATTTTAAAGACCTGTTTCGCATGTGCTACAATTGTTGTTGTTGATTTTGTGTTCTGGGATTTTAGTTCAATCCGACCAATCCGATCGACGCATGGTGTTCATTTACATGAGGAAAATACGTTTTAAGTTTTGTTGTTGTTAATTTTGTATATACACATAAGTATATTGTACACATTTTTTTAATTCTCGTTCAGCAGTGTATTACTTGTACACGCTGTTCATATAATCCATTTTGCAATGTAGCGACAGCATTACGTATTTGATTGACAGATTATTAACAACTCTGGGCAGGTCAAAGGTCAAAACATGTTGACTCGTTTGTTCTGCGGTCCTTGGTCGTGAAACGAACAACCAAGCGAACAAGACTTTTGTCATGCAGCTTTTGGTGAGAGCCATGTACCGCCGTCAATACTCCAGTTGGTTGGTGAGCGCGGTCCGCTTTTATACTTCATGTTATTATCATAGATTGACAACTGATTGAGTTTTCTATGATACAGAACATTGAGATGAAAGTGAAATCGGTTTGTCAAATTGAGTAATAATATAAACAATCGATTCCACCGTGTTTTGTCCAGTTTGTCATTCTACATCTTCCCGAATGATGATTGTATTATCATCTCGAGTATTCGAGTGTCCTAATAACTAACATATGGAAAATCGCTTTATATCCAGGGCTTGGAATGTAACGGTTGTAACTAAAATGTATATGTTTTTACCAGGTTTAATCACCTCGCCATAAAATCTTTATAAGCGTTAAATCATTTTGTTTGGTAAACAATGGAAATTTAGGTGCCATTGCTCGTTCTGAGTAATGGCACCTAAATTTGCATTGTTTACAAAGGGGTCAAACTTGCCCCTAAACAAGGGATCTCAAAATATGGTTTTAATTACAACCGTTTCACGCCAAGCCCTCGATATGGAACTATAATTATTGGATTGGGTTGAAAACATTGCGGCAAAAGGAAAAAACACTCATTATAAGCAATTCTTCTTTTGCCATAATGTTTTCAAACGTATTCAACTGCAGAGGCGTCAGAAAGCATCTGTTAGTGCAAATGGGTTAACCAGCTTCCATTTTCACTTGGATTGATATTTGAAGCCGACCCACTGCAACTAAATGCAAAGGAATGGGCAATAATCAAACCACGGTCAAGCCTTGATAAACAAGTCGAGGCGAGTTTATAACATGTGCAGACAAAACACTGATTGTGCATCGCTGCAATCTGATCCGAAAGGAAACTAATGTCAGAAGCTTCTTGAAACCGGCTTTGACTAAACTTAGCGCCTGTGCAGTTTGGTCTGGATCTAAATGGATTGCAAATATCCCTAGGGTGTGTTTCCGTAGAGAACAGATTACATGTTACAACAAGCGATAATGCGTTTGCACCATAACTCGCATTGAAATAGATGTTACATATCCCATTAGATATTAATATTTGTTTAGTTGTACAACTGGCGGCTATCATTTATTTCCTAAGTCAGAAATTTTAATTAATGTAAACATAAATAGCGAAATAAGTCAGTCAGTCAGTCTTGTTGAATCATATAAATAAAAAACGGGTTTAAAGCTTATTGCTAAACAAAAAAGGTAAGTGTCCTTATTACAGTCAGTTTCAACCCATTGATATATATCGAGGGCTTGGTGTGAAACGGTTGTAACTAAAAACCTATTTTGAAAACCCTGGTTTAGGGGCAATTTTGACCCATTTGTAAACAATGCAAATTTATGTGCCATTGCTCAGAACGAGCAATGGCACCTAAATTTCCATTGTTTACCAAGAAAAATGAATTAACACTTATAAAGTCTTTATGGCAAGGTAATTGACCTTGATAAAAAAATACAAATTTTAGTTACAACCGTTTCACAGCCAAGGCCCCGATATTTTTCTAGTCGTCGATATATAACTTAAAACGTCATCGATCAATCCATACCGCTAGTTATCGATATTTTGTATGGGACAATTTTGGCACAGCAGCTTTTATTTCGGGTAATTTTGTCCACATTTAAAATTCCATAGACGTTACAAAGACATGTCTCTAGCAGAAACATTGAGTCGAACATCAGTTAAGTCGGCAAGTCTGGCAGCTATCGACCCAGGAAACGTGAGTTCGAACCCTGGATAGGTCGTTGATTCATGGACATATTTCATTATTGCTTGCGTCGTTCGTTTTCCGAGTACAGTTGCAATGGAACCAGGGATGACATGGTTAGATAAACTAGTCGCCATAATATGACTGACATATTGTTGCAAACTGTATCAAACTGATATCATGCAAACATACTTAAAAGAAAAAAATATAAGTGACTGTATCAGACCTCTGTAGCATAAGATTTGACCGTGATATTTATCTCAACCGTTAAATTTATACGATATCTTAAGATTCGGCTGCCATGAAACAATACCACAGAGTAAACTACTAATAACAGTTTGCAACAGTGTGAGAAAATAGGAAATTGCTATGAGAAGTTATTCCTTATTCACAACATTGTCAAAAGTCGTCTGCGTAAAACTAAATACATAACTGGGACTATTTATTTATTTCATGTTTTTTTTGAGAATAATGACAAGATTCATAAATATGTTTTTGCCATCGTGTGCAACGTCATTATTTATTTATAATGTCTTACAATGTGTTTATTGTTATAACGTTTTGTAATTGAAACAATACTACAGTCACAGCGCAAACTAAACGTGTTTCATGCAGGTAAAAACAATAACATAGAAAACATAACAGCTCTGCTGGTTTGACCCATTCTCTTCTTTCAGTGGACAGTTTTTGTCTTTACAATTTTAATGTGATAAATTAATACCTTGTAACTGTTATTTAAATATCTCATTAAGCTGACTTAATCACGAGAATAATAGAGCAATGCGTGTACCTGTCCACGAAAAATGCAGTTTTAACATAGTTTTCCTCAACCCCTTTCCACTTGCAGACGCTTTCTGACGCCTCTGCAGCAAACGAATTTTTGAAAACGTTGTGATAAAATGAATAGCTGTTCATAATGAGCAATTTTTCATCTTGCCACAATGTGTTTAACCCTATTTAATAATTAATATAATTTATGGAGATTTAATTTGTCACGTTTTTTCGAATATGTTTTGAAAGTCGCCCTTTTGTAGAATCGGTGTACGTGGGAAAGGGTTTAATAGGGTGTTAAAATGTGTAAATCATCTGTGTCATCATCGCGGATAAACTGGGGTCGCGTCACAGAAAAAAACGCCCTTCTTTAAAAACGCTTTTACCTTTTTCAAAATGCAACAAATCTGCAGCAATCGACTTTGAACATATACTGACAAAAGTGTGGCCAATCTCTGACAATGAAAGAACAATTACTAAACAAAATTGAACACATTGTGGCAAAAGGGGGAAATTGCTCATCATGAAGAGAAATGAATTGCTGCACGCAATATCTGACTTACAATTAGGATGTTTTCTGTATTTCATTTATTATTACTTTTAATTTAATTATTTTGATTTAGTTTCGTTTTTCTTTCGACATACTCGACTTAGAACAATCGCGGACACAGAAGACCCTTTTCGACTGACCAGTCCCTTTTTGACTGTCCTAAAGGCGATCTTCTGATACAGAAACTAATGGCGTAGCTGTTACACTTAGACAGGTCCATTTCAACGACGAATTGAAAACAATTACGCAATGGACAGAAATCATTATTTCAATCATGCCACAATATCTGTCATGCGATGTCAGGGGCAGCCATAGCGAGCTTCTCTTTATAACAGCTCGGTGTTGCAGTAACTAAACCGTACGCCTCGACTGCGTGGGACCTGGGTTCGAAACTTGGTCGGGTATTTTCTAATACCTTTAAGATAACACTCTTCACTTACATCTCATTATCGTACAAACAATATAACATTTATAACATATAATATCCAATACAACAGAAAAGTACAATGCCATTCCCAAGCCGGAGTTATAAGAGATAAGGAATTAATGTTAATAAAATGAAATTTCATTAAAACGGTACACAGAAATACATGTATATTCAAAAACTTTCAAATATTCTTTAAGTGCCAGCAGTGGAATGTCTCTTTGGCGCTCATGGATGAGGGTATCCAAAAACGCTTGAGCGATCGGGTCTGAGTAAACATACCGACAGTATCGTATGAATTATATACTTTTGAAATCATCTTAAACTACATTTCAAACAAACAATCTTTTCTTTGGCTGGTCAATTTTATATTCAACAACACCTACTGTTTCTGTTGTCAAATATCACAGACATGGTAAAAACAAGGACTTGATTATGACTTTGTAACGTATACGCACTTAAAACGAGACGAATGCTTATCTAATTTGTATAAGAAAACGAGGTTGGCAGGATGGCTCTTTTCATAAGTCGTAACGTCACCGACATTTTAAATTTAGTTTAATTTAGTTGATTTATTCTACGTCGATCGCGAAACAAGCTTTCAGCGTATATTAATTACGCATATATTTCTGCTTACAGGAGACTTAACCAGTACTCGCGCCGTGTATATGGAAACATCCAAAAGTCAAAACCCAGGACCTTTGGTACGAAAGGCCGACGCTCTACCTCTGCCCAATTGTCTCCATCATATTTTAAATTTGCCTTTAGTTATATTCCCTAGACAGCATAGTAAGCAGTTTGAATGCGAGGAAAGCAGAGAATCAGTTTATACGTTGTCATACAAGAGAACATGCACGGTAACATAAGACATAGGGAACAATACATGTCTTTGGCGAACACCAGTATAAAACTTAACCATGTGAATAATGCCCGTTGAGTATAATGATATTCCTGGGTCATCCTGTACCATATATTACAACATTCTAGCTGGGCAGGTAGATATGATTTACATTGGCCTGTCTCTTCATTAGTATTTCCTACCATACGAGATTCATCAATGCCAACATATTCACAAACAAATAGGTTCTGTCGAGAGTTGGTCCCGCAAATGGATGACAACGTTGCGGAGGTAAATGAAACGTATTTACGAACTTTAAACTATTTCCTACGTGGAACAAATCTGAAGCAGACGAATTTGAAACCTTTAGGTAAATATAGGATATGTCCCTTAATAAAAGTACATGTTAAGAATAACATTTGAGGAAAAAGAGAAAAAATACTACACATTAAGAATAGAATTGAAAGAAAAATAGGAAATTTACCAATTATGAGTCTGCTGCTGCCAATGCGTCTTCATGTTGAAAAGGGTATTTTTGAGAACCTAAAAAACTTTTATTACTGCTTACTATCACGATGTACAAGATAGACCACTACATTCATACTATACTGTACATATCTGCAGTTAGATTTTGGTCTTCATCCACAACGGGGAATCTATCATACTTGGATAAACAGTGGTACCTGTGTATGAAGAACACCCATTGGAAGGCAACAATCTGGTCTTTGTTCACAGATCTTCTTTAGTTACATGGTCATTTATGCAGAAAATAAGTAATTGGGAAATTAAAAGTGTGGTTGCTATAGACAGGGAATTGCGATTCCAAGGTGGTCTTTAGCAAAGGTTGGTTTGTACTGTTGTTAAGTACTTCTGAACTTTCTAGTGTATCAGGATGCTTTCTTAGATTCAGTTCAGCACCGATAGTTTCATCGGTAACGTCGCGGGGGATGGCAATCAAGTTGTCGTGAGTTCGAAAATCAGTTAAGCCAATCATTCGTTCAGGAATTAATTAAAGTCATTGTGACTACCGCCATACGTTTTCTAACACGACTTGATAGTCAATGCTGACAGGTATCCATGTGCATTGGAAAGTTGTGTATTGGTGATGCAAAGGTAGGGTGAACTGTCTGCCTTGACATAACTGAAACACTGTTCAGACGACTTTAAGCTCTAATTATAACCAAACAAGGGTCCAGTTTAAACTAACCTGAACCACAACACCAATGCAAACTACTATTCGAACAAGAAGGAAGTGATTAACTATGTCAATATTAACAGTGAAATTGTCTTTAAAATGTTTGACAGGAAACATTATACAGTAGCATTGTTCAATATGACAGAAGTTGTCTATATTCATCATTCCATGATGTTGAACACAAACGGACTCATACTCTACAAGGACCCATGGAATTAAAAGTCTTCGATATGGCGACCTTTTGATAACTGATCTGGAAAAAGGTCAAAACAAAGGATCATTCAATATTGTTGAATAGTCATACCCTACATCAACAATAAATTATGGAGCACTTTCGACCAACATAATATTATATCCAATTCAATATGCTCATACGTGCGGTTAGATATGGCTCTATTCTGTTCATCTACTAGTCTCCAAAAGTACCAAAGAGCACCCTACAGACATTGCCAGTTTAAATAAGACTGCATGAATTCATGAATAAATCTTTAACTTATCTTGTCAAATTTCAAATATTTTATTGTATTAAAATGCTCATACAATGTAATACATGTGTAATTTATATTAACAGTGTGTTGCTGCTATTTAAAAAGATAATGATACGCTGTTTAATTCAAAATTCCCTTTTCTCATGGCATACTAGATGAACATAGTTATATTTCTGACGCTGTCCTGGTCCTTACATACAATTAAAAGAAAGAATATATTAAAATTAGGAAAAGTATAGATCTATTTCGGATTATATACATGTATGTGTCGAAGATCATTATAAAGGGTCAGTCAAATGAGAATGAACTGGTATTCACATTCAGTATCAACAAAACAATACAAAAAATACCTTGAAACTTTTTCAGGGTTTTGTCAGAATTGCATTCAGTTTCGTTTTACTGGTCTTAGGCTCAATTATATTCTTTTGGAAAATCTACCTTTCGAATTAAGGAAACATGAAATAAACAATTTATTTGTAACCGTTTCCCAAACGGTACAAATATGCAGCAGACGACTTCGAATTATCAAGTAAACAATATGGTGAGTATAAATAATTGAAAGCATATTTACTGAATAGTGTTGAAAACATCGAGGCAAAAGGAGAAATTGTTCATTTGAAGCAAATTCCTCCTTTTGCCACATTGCCTTTGAAACTCATCTAATATAGAGGCATTTTCACGTGGGCAGGGTTAAGCCGACTCTTTAATATTTATACTAGAACATGGTCCGAACAGTTGATGATTATGATTTATTTGATGGTACAGTGAAACGAGAGAGTAACAATGCAGGGTTTGTTCTTGAACAATTAACCCCCTTTCCCACATACAGCAAATCTGCAGCAGACGTCTTTTAAACCAGCTAGGCAAACATATGGACACTCACTATAAATAAAGGTATAATTACAGAAAATGTTTACGAAGACATTGAGGCAAAAGGAGAAATTAATCGTGTTGAGTAATGTCACCTTTAGCAACAATGTTTGCAAAAGTTGTCTGCTGCAGAGACACCCGAAAGTGTATGTATGTGGGAAAGGGTTAAAATATACAATAGAGAGGCAGGCAAAAAGTACCTATATCGAATATATAAACTGCAAAGGTTGTTACGAGTCTGTTCACTCACACAGTCTCACGTGAAAAGTTCCTGTACTGTTAAACATGATCGGCATTCCCTGGAAATGCCTGACAGACATCCTGACGTACACACCAATATACATTTTGCATGAATACAGTTGTATGATAGAATAATAGACAAACCATAAGGAGAATTTTTCTGATGGAACAGTCCATTTCAAGCTGTCCAATATTACACAAGGTGTCAAGATGAGGGCCAATTATTGCTCCTCTGATTGTCTAATTGAATCATAACCGACATAAAATGTCTGTCAAATGCGATACACATTTATTATTATTCCTTTTTGTCAACCCCACCCACATATCGTGTCTGCAGTGTTGTTCAAGTCACGTCGCACTACAACCTGACCTTATCGACCTTTCAAAAGTTGGAGAGTCAGATAGATCAATGTGCACCTCCGATCAGGATGTTCTCCGTTCTCTGGCTTCAATTCGTTCAAGCATTCGCGAAGTCCCTCAATAACGGTAGTGATAAAAAATACTTTCAAAATTCTCCGAATTGTACGTTTTCGCATATCGTGGTCTATTTCATGTTTTATTAAATAATTATGTTACAGGGGCTACATGGGGCTTAACTCCAGACAATAGATAGTATAGTCAAAGTTTTAAAACTGTTCAAAAGTTTTCTTCAAATATTAGAATCATAATTCTGGAATAAAATAAAGAGTAATCATTTCACTTTCCAATACCATAAACATCTAGCTATTGATCATGTATGCTTCATTTTACTGGGTAGTCATATCCAGTAAGCCAAATTTCTTACCTTTTCATGACTTTCAAATTTCAGTTTCTCAAGATTTACTGCCAAATTAGTTTTGAATTACTTATTATTTACGGGGAATCCGCTGTGGTCGAGTGGTAAGCGTCGCGGATTTCGAATCCGGGTGTTCCGGGTTCGATCCCCAGTCGCGGCACTACGGTCATGGTGGAGTGCCCTTGGGCAAGGCACATTTTCTAGCCTAGTACTGGTTTGTTTACCCAGGGATCATGAATAATTAAATTTAATTGCGCGCTAAATGACCTTAGCTGTCGATGCGCCATAAAACAATATACATTCATTATTATTTACGTTTTTGACACTATTAGCAATAGCAGGAGTTTCAGCATTTCACAATTTTGATTTCCATCCGGGGTTCAGCACCTTTGTGTTTTGATCTACTGGTCCTTAGCCCAGTTTCTTTACATTCTTACTATAGCCATTGCTAGCATTCAAAGGAAAATCTAGCATACCATTTCTTTGATTCAGAAATATCCTGCCCGTGCCATCACTGTATATTGTGTTATGGCTCATCGACGGCTTAGGTCATGTAGCGCGCAGGATATTTCTGAATTTGTCGTTCAAAAGTAGGTCTTTGCCAGTGACGACGAAATTGTTCAAAACATGCAATAAACGTATTCAAAGGACGATAAATAATTAAAGCTAGCAGTACGATTCTTTCTGTTTAAGGAGAACATGTTATATATACAGATATACAATGGAAAACTCGGTTTCGCAATATTTGTGCCAAATTTGTAGCAGAGAAATGAAGTTCAACGTGACACTCGTGAATTTGGTTTTGTAACACCCTATTTGCAGGCTAATAATTTTACAGCGATCACAAAGAAGGAAGTTTAATTCGTGCAAAGAAGACGTGAAGGATAGTATATATATATATTTTAAAATATCTGACATCTTTAATTGGATTGGATATGACCCCAAAACGACCTATTTTTGTTTCTTTTCTAAACGTTTTCATAGACTTAAAACAGATTCTGCTTATAAATTACAAGGATAAATGATACAATTTATGCGACGTGTGAAAAACAGCTTTGCTCAACTTTAGTTGACATTCATTGTGATGTATAAGCAACAAACTACGCTGAATTATGTACTTGATCTCTTTGAAGCTGTATGGAAAGACAGATTGTCTTTTTAAGCATAAAAAGAAGCTACACAAATATTGCATTTGTAAATGTGTTTCCCATTATCTATTTTTCTTTTGACTGTTACTACTGTACAAACATGCAAAATTGAACTGTGTCAGACGAGAAATTGCATCCGTTTCCGCTGTCAAAACGAAGATGTGAACTATGTCTCGATGGATCAGCGTGAAACGGCTGAAACTGTATGTAATTTTAAAACCAGTTACAACTGTTTAGCGTTAAGCCATTCTCTTTTGATGTGATTCGGTTGCGTTATTGGTATACATGTTTTGGTTTTCCACATACTCTATTTTCACTATTAGACAAGGTCAAACTACTAGTTATGATCAAACCAAACAGTTCCAGTACATCCTACGCAACAGAGGTTTTTTAGGGACTATTTGGTATATCAGTCTGGCCGCGGATATATTTGGTGTAAATTGACCTTTAATATAGAGAAGGAGCCGAATTAGGATATGTGCCCGTCCATTTCAAAAGGTTTGCGCTCTATTACAATATATGTGCGGTGTTCTGTGAAAAAATAAGCTAAACATACATATAACATGTGTGGGTGGAAAAGGACATGCATGCTTAAAGTTCCAAATATATATTGCTTTACATATTTGTATTACATTTTCTGCGACTAATTGGCGAAAAGTGCAAAGCCAGATTAGACTGCAAGAATGCGCAATCTGATCTGGATCTAAAATGGTCGCATAAACATTAAGGTTGGTTTTCGAAGAGCACTGCTCATATATGTCAGTAACAACTGTCCGTTCTCAGATTCGTGACGTCTCTGAAACAGACGACCATTGACGTCTCTCAAGCATACATAAATATCCATTTACAACTAGGCGTTCTATTTTGCATCAAAAGTTTGCCCCTGACGTATGTACTAGACGTCGCATCTTTCACCTTGAATGTTTCCAGAGTAGACGGCTGTAAACTAGCATACCAGGTTAACGCTTATACAATCCTTATACAATGTCCACAATATCAATTCTGCATCAGACGACTCTGAAACCCTCTAGGTAGAAATATGGAAAACAATCTATTGAAAATATATTTAGTGAATACATAGCAGTTTCTCCTTTTATCACTAAGTTTTAAGAGTCGTCTGCTGCAGATGCGTTGAAATGCGTCTGTAGGTGGGAAAGCCTTAACCCTGTCCCACCTGCAGACGCATTTGAAGCAATAGCAGCAAACGAATTTTGAAAACATTGTGGCCAAAGGGGAAATTGCCACAATGTTTTCAACTTTATTTAACAATTAAGCTATTTTTTTTAGAGATTTTTGTCAGTCTGTTTCAAATGTCGTCTGCTGCAGAATTGTTGTATGTGGGAAAGGGTTGATACAACGCTATATACTTACGTAGTAGTCCACTACACGACGTGTAGGCGACATTAGCTGTGGTCCGTAGGAAGACCTAACGTCTGTCGTAGCTTTTGTCATTTATTTTGTAGAAAGATGGATGGATGTTGGTGTACGTTATGTCGGAGGATGGTCTATTATTAATATAATGACACTAATTAGCCCAGAATTTAGTGTGGCAACTTCAAAACAGATTTATACCATTAACTTACGAATACCTTTGTCAAAACGTCGTGGATTTGACGAGCAAAGGCCATCTTCATTCAAAATGTCCCTGTTTTATCTGCATTTTGTAACATTACATAATGTATAAACAGTTTTACATGAAAAGCATGCTTTGACGATCGACACACGAAAACAGACCGTTGGAGGTTTATTAAAAGTCATCGATGATCCAGTTCTGAAGGCATATTTTTCAAATGTTCCGGATGTCATAACACTAACCCATACGCCAATGCCAGCATCACGCCTGAAAAACCAACAGGGGAGACTCGCATCAGACTGTGATGGTCGCAATCTTCCAAAGGTCGGTTTTCCATAGTCTGCAACGAGTATATGTTACTATAAGGTCCTGGGTCCAAGTCCAACAACATTATTTAGCGCTAAGTTTCCCTAATGTTTTGTAATACACGAATGGTGGAATGTATTTAAGTATATGACTAAATTGACATAAAAAGCTACCTTGCTGATTAACAGTTATTTTTAAGAAATGAAATATTTTGATTTTGTTATAATGGAAACAAAAATGATGAAATATGAGTTTCAGTATTATGTAACGCTATGTAAGGTTGGTGGAATTGGACCCTGTTTAGCTCGTAGTGTCTGTGTCTCATGAACGTTTATAGTGTAAGCCTGTTGTGGTTGATTGATTGCTTGATTGTTTGGTGTTTTACGCCAATTTAAAAAAAAAAGTTATATCACGGCGTTTCCTCGTAAGCTTACCAGTACTACTGATCCATTTATACTGACACCAGCCAGTTAGTGGTAATGTTAGCCCCGCAACCCTGGACGCCGATGAGGGAAGCCACTACTACCATTTTTAAAATCCTTGGTAAGACCCGGCCGAACCCGAGGAGGACGCTCTATAACTACAACACCGAGGCGGTCAGTCTGTTGTCGACATCAGTCGTCAGCGTACGCAAAATATGTTCAAGTCTGAATTAACGTCAGGCCCTGACCTGGCGAGCTATGCTCTCTTGCGAAAGTACTTTGTATTCTTAATCGATACCAACAGTTGCATGTATTGATCAATTTGTTGTTTCAATTGACTGTTTTTCAACATGTACTGCCAAAATAGCTTTGAACTATATATTACTTACTTTGTTGTCATTAATAGCAATATTTTCAGAAGTTTCAACATTTCAAAATGTTGATCTCCATCTGAAGTTCAGCACCAAAACAGATATACTTAGTTAAACATAATTCTTTAACATTTGGTGACATGAGCAAGTGTTATTTTTTTGTGTGTAAATTTGGCCAAGTGTATACATATGTTTGCAAGTACTGTTTTCCCACTTCAGAGTATGCAGTGTAGATTAAAAGGCAGTGGTAATCGTTTTCAATCAAAGTTCTATGCCATGCTTTGCAGTCTTTCTTTACTCATGACATGAACTCTTGATTTACAAAGTGCGACTCTTAATTTATTGTCCGCAATACAATCTAGATAGTTCTCAAATAGAAAATCATGTTTAGCATACAATAATAAATTAATCTTTGTCGGAATTATTAATAGTTGCATACCAGCTTTGAAAATATTGATTCTGAATTCGATGTTTAATTAACATATAATTAATACTACTAATATCTTGATGCATCCAAATGTGATAGAAACCCAATGAGTCTAACAAAACGGAAGCACGCTAAGCCCAGTCTAATCCATTCTAAATAAATCCACTATTTGCGTCACTTGTTAACATACAATATATATCCTTTTGAGTTATCTCGTGTCATCAAGTCGAAGAATTTTCATCGAGTATCGAAACTTTTCGAACTTTTTGATGACATATAAAGGGACTCTTCCAAGTTCTACATATAATGCAGCCAGAGTTCTAGATCTTTTGATGCATATTCTTTCTACAAAATGTTGTTTGAATGGATTCTACGTCGAACACCTTGTATCATTTAACCACATTTTTCATGCATAACTTAAACAGGTATAACTAAAGAATCGTATTCAAACGGGTAACAGTAATCACACAGGATCCATATTTGATATAAGCTGATTCTATTTGATTTCGTTTAAATAAAAATTGGGTCCTTTGTCCTAAAAAAAACCTAGGACATTTTCAATCCGGGGCCATTGGCCTCGCGTTCATATACAGTCATTTTCGACTGGGAATCTTATCCATACCTGTCAGCAGACAGGTTAACTTAGTAAGTCAACATGGCCATTCGTTATTGCATGCCGGAATAAGACAAAACACATGAATAAGGAAACAGTTATAGAATACATTAATATGAAAAATTGTATTCCATTAAAACGTTTAGTAAGTGGTCCGACGTGTTTGACCTCACTAAATAAAATCCGTACACATAACGGTCCTTTGCGTATTGATAACGAACTGGCAAGGTTCGAAACAATTCCGCAATCATCTGTAAAAGTGTTACTTCCAGTGCAAACTTAATACATTGCAATCTTTCTATTGAGATCTACAGCTGAAAGTGCAGCTACACTAGAATATCATACATGACTGGATATAATGTATAACAAGAACCGTGTTCCGTAAGTACCTGTTTTTGTATGACTCGTCTCCCATTAATCCCCATTATTGTGTTGACCGTGTTAATGGAGGTATCTGACCACAGTTATTATTTACATTCCTTTGTTTTTATACGAACCACTTCGGATTAGGTCCCTAGTTCAGATGTTGTTACAACAACTGTAACGACAAAGACGCCGAAGCCGGTCGTGACGACATAAATAAATCAAAGCGCCAATGGCACAGTAGTGGCGATCGTATGGAAAATCCTGCAAAGTAACAAGCAGTATAAAGCGAATAAAAAGCACAATTTCACTATTTGCCAAACTGTTCAATTTATAAAAATATAGGCATATATTATAATGCTCGATCTCCAAACTAAATTAGACTACACGTTCAGCATTGATTGCTAATTGAATCTAGAAAGGTTCAGACGTGTATACATAACGTGTGTACACACTAACATCATGTGTCCTTTAAACCTTTGTAAACCAGTCTTATCATCTAGACGCTTTCATATATTTAAACAACTACACAATCAAGCGTTTATAATATTGAGATAACCATGCAGTCTCGCGAGCTATTTATAAAACCTTTTGGAATTTCCAGATTTGAGTTATTTGCAAGGCAGATAGAACGCGCAATGATATTTATTATCTGCCCAATCATGGCGAAGATAATATTTACATGTTTTAACTCTATGTAGATAATGTCTCGATAACACTCAAATAGTAGTAACAATCTGATACCAAAGTAGCACTGATATAATTATTATTAATCACGTCTCTGCATCAATGATGGAACTATAACGGATGTGAGTAAATTAGTTTGCAGTAAGGAAAAAAAATATCAACCGATTGTTCAAAACCGACTATGTAAATATTTTTCGTTGTTGTTGTTTCTGTTAGCATTGTGGCGATTGTCAAACCAATCGCCACAAAAACGGCCATTCCCGCTATTTACGCACTATGGTCAATATACAATCAAATACATTCAGTCCTTACACTGTCTGACGTCAGTATCCGAGACGTTCAGATTTGAGTTAGTATCGGCAGGGACGTATCGGGAACTTAGATAGAGAAATAAGGAATATAGGCTGGGTTTGCATATCCCTCCGACAAACATACATGTGGTCTTCTCTGCAGACATCATTTGAAAACATCATTTGAAACATTTTATAAGCTGTGCTGTTTCACTTCCTACGTGTATAGGAATATAATTTTCATTATTGTCGTTAGTTTCAATACTTTTCGTTAGTTCAATACACACAGATGATCTCCCTTCCTTTATGTAGCGGAAACGATGCGCACATGGCGCCTTTGTTTCTTAGTAGACAATTTCTCCAATGGCCTCACAGTATAGTATAAGTTTAAACATTTTTATGATATTTTATATACTCTTAAGATATTCTGAAATGGGACACCATCACTCATTAAAAATGCTCCACAAAATACTGATTTGGTTATCTTCTGTCAACATCACAGGACAGTACACAGGTAATGTTTCAATCTGAACCGTGTCCTTCAAATACACCGCTTGTCCTCATTCTAACTATTTGCAGTTAGTCTCAATTTATATCAAATAAATACAACATCAGTGCAAAGATGTAAAACAAGTGGGTTAAATGGTGTTCTGTGGTTCTTGTTAATTTTAAAAGTCATGTTTTACAAGTACATCGAATCGGTAATTAAAACCGTAAAACAATGGCGAAATTGTTGAACTAAATTAATAAAATGGTGTTCATTAATTCATCTTGATGATGTTTCTGTCAGGTTTAATTAATTTGCATTACACTAATAATTTCCTTGTACATAATGGCAGCGAGGTCAGACTCGACCCTTCAACATAAAAGGGGACATTAATAAATTAGTGTCCTTTGTAATCTACTTAAAACGACAATAATGAATTAAGCGGTGCGTTGTGAAAACCAACCTTAACGTAATTATTACACGTTCGAAAAAAGACCCCCGTGCGCAGGATCATAATAGAAATTGTTTGACAGAAGTGTCGTGAAACTTTCAATGACTAATTTGCTAACAGTGTAGAGTCAGATCAGACTGCTCGGATGTGATTGCTCATCTGGTTCTACACTGATAACAAATTCAGCTCATTTCAGTTAGGAACAATGCTGACAAAAATAAACCTCATATTATCTTAAAGATCGACATTGATGCCTCAAACATGTAGCTGCTATGACATCCGATTATCATCTGCTAAAGAAACATCTGAGAAAAGCTAATTAACGGGAGACTTCAAAGTATTAATTTGATCTAAAGTCGACGAAGATTTTGTTGAATAAAACGAGCAATCAGTCATTGCGAGCATTCTCTCTCGTTTCAACAGGATTTCGTTTGCCGTAATGGTTTAAAAGTCGTCTGTTTCAGGGATATGCTTTCCTGTTTTAAAAGCAACGTTTGAATTGAGAGTGTATTAACTGAAATTCGTCAGAAACAACAGAATTAAGTATTTCATACAACTTTAAAGGTGTAAAAACAGTGTTAGCCCGGCCAAACATCGTATTCGAAACAAAAATATTTGCATTCGTCGACATTGTTTGAACGTTTCAGATTCCACCGCTGATAGAGAACTGTACATACTGTATGAACATGTTTTGTTTAAAGTGACTGCTTCGTAAATGAAGCAAATTAGCAGACTGGCTGAACGACGAGTCGTTCAGTTAGATAACAAACTGGTAGAATGACAGAACAAGAATTACATTTTGCCAGTATACCGTTTCGTTTTGCGCCTCTGATAGTTTGCTACCCAACGAGAATCCCGATCTGCAATATTTCCTGATGACTTCCTAACGACGATCCCGATCTGCATTTTTCCAGATAACTTCCCAATGAGAATCCAGATCTGCAATTTTGCTGATGACTAACTAACGACAATCCCGATCTGCATCTTTTTCCAGATAACTTCCAAACGAGAATCCCGATTTGCAATTATGCTTGTTGACTTCCCAACGAGAATCCCGACCTCCAGTTTCCTGTTGACTTCCCAACGAGAATCCCGACCTGCAGTTTCCTGTTGACTTCCCAACGAGAATCTCGACCTGCAGTTTCCTGTTGACTTCCCAACGAGAATCCCGACCTGCAATTGTCCTGATGTCTTCCCAACGAGAATCACGACCTGCAATTTTCCTGATGTCTTCCCAACGAGAATCCCGACCTGCAGTTTCCTGATGTCTTCCCAACGAGAATCCCGACCTACAGTTTCCTGATGTCTTCCCAACGAGAATCCAGATCTGCAATTTTCCTGATGTCTTCCCAACGAGAATCCCGACCTGCGGTTTCATGTTGTCTCCTCAACGAGAATCACGACCTGCAATTTTCCTGATGTCTTCCCAACGAGAATCACGACCTGCAGTTTCATGTTGTCTTCCCAACGAGAATCACGACCTGCAATTTTCCTGATGTCTTCCCAACGAGAATCACGACCTGCAGTTTCATGTTGTCTTCCCAACGAGAATCACGACCTGCAATTTTCCTGATATCGTCCCAACGAGAATCACGACCTGCAATTTTCCTGATGTCTTCCAAACGAGAATCACGACCTGCAATTTTCCTGATGTCTTCCCAACGAAAATCACGACCTGCAATTTTCCTGATGTCTTCCCAAAGAGAATCCCGATTTTCATTTTTTTTCCAGATAACTTCCCAACGAGAATCCCGATCTACAATGTTTGAGAATGTTGATCAGTTATCATCCCCATGTGTTTCTCAAGAACTAGATTTTCATTCTGTCGTTATGTCAGTTGACTTATTCCAGGCTAGAGAATGCCATTACTGCCCATTATATATGACACTGTTAATTCTCTATTATTCTTATACGCCCAACATATAGTAGAATAGGTGCACCGTATTTACAGCTGTATCGCTTCTAGAGAAGACTGGTTTGAAACAAACTGATGAAAAACATGGCATTGTTAGACATATAAGGATTAAATAAATCTGAACCCTTTCCCACATACGACAAACCTGCAGCAGACCAATTTGAAAACATGCACTCTAAAATATGGAAATTATCTTATAACTAAAATAACCATTATTGAATAAAGTTGAAAACATTGTGACAAAGGAGAAATTGCTCGTTTTAAACAATATCTCCTTATGCCATATTGTTTTCAAAAGTCTGCTGCAGAAGCTTCTGTATGTGGCAAAGGGTAAATAAAACTTGAAACAAGGAAGGAAAAAAAGAAATTGTTATTTTTGTTCGCAGTTTTTCCTTTTCCACAATGCTTTCAATATTCGTTTACTGTGTCTGAAGACGTCCTATGATGCTACAGCTTGCCTAACTTAGTATCCATAAAGGCCGATAATACCCTGTCTTAATGCTTGCCAACTGTTCCAGGGGATGTTTTGTCCAATTCTGCTATATTTACCCTCCGTTTCTTAAAATATCCACGTCAAATTTCCGCATAAAATTGTAAATTTTGAAATATTTTGCTATTAACCTCATTTAGCAATTAGTGGACCATACATTATCATAGAAGATAACGGTATCATGAAGCACAACGAATCGTTTGCTATAAAGAATGCTAAATGTTTCAATACACGGCGTATTGTTTAATCGATTGCAAAAACTGTCATTGCGATGGAGACGCAATACCAGCATTTTCTTGACATGCAGTCTCCTACAACTACAGTACAACTGATGACGTAACACTTAACAGTACGTGTTGCTTTAGTTCTTAGCTAACTCCACATTCGAAATGTACAATTAACACTTGACGTAACATGTCCGTGTACTTTTCAAGAAAATATAAATAATTGTCAATGAAGAGCTGAGCTGAAACACAGGGTGTGTTAGAAAGGACTCCGTGTAAAAGGCAATCGAAAGACGGTATGGATAATGCATGCCCTGTCTGTGAAGTTTTAATTAATTCAATCTTTTTTGTAATTTTCGTTTTAAAGTCGCGCCCGTCTGTTTTCGTTTTTCCAACACTGAACATAGTATGAAAAAACCTGACTTCAATGCAAAGATAGACCGAATCACTTGGTCGACTTTAAATATGCAGACAAAAACAAACTAGAATTGGATTCCATTCCTGCTCTTACACTTATGTATCAGCAACAAAAACACAAACTGTTCAGAGTACATGAGTTATTTTTCTGACCAAAGTTATGTATGGTATGCACACATCATCAAATAATAAAAGGGTTGACTTCAGACACAGACCTGGTACAGTATTAGGTTTTTGTTTTTGTTTGTACATTTTTTGTTCGTTCTCGATTGTCACTATTTTTTGCAGGGATATAATGATGTCCTTATTAAATTAATAGCTATAAATAATATCTTGTCGTGACTGAACAAAAGGTATACCCTGTGCATTTAAAACAATTGTAAAGACCCTGCTAAACCTTTGCAATCGCATAGTTGTGATAAAGCATACACGCTGTAAAGAAATGTAATGGAGGAGGCTTACAAACACGTTCTTTGGAGGAAATAGAGATCTCACTGCCGGATTTCCAGCGCTTTTACCAGTACCCATTATAAAGAACAGAAACATGTCAAGCACTCATATCCGATGCCGATGCTCTTCCGCAGCATAGGGGCAAAGAACACTGACGATTTGTGCATCCATAAACATCATTTAACATCACGAAATTGGCGTCTCTTTTCACGTCATATCAAACTGTCACCTATAGGTTTTTTGTGCAGCTATCTTATATCACGTGGTATTGAGCCTGGGACATGATACGTCTGGCCACAAAACATTTAAGTATCATCAAATCCTCGTTGCAGTTAAGAAAAACAATGTGTGTTTGAACCTGTTGCAAGTGGCTGTCCATATTATTTTGTATTTGACATTCTTTGAGCCCGTCTGTATAAAAAGAAACAAGGTGGCTTTTGTGAACAGTGTAGATCAAAATCGACACTATTCACATATAAATTACGTTCGCGCAATAGAATCGTACGTCAACTTGTTAAGATCAGAGGCATATCAACACATGATGTATGTTCATGTCTCTGTATAGATTATGATACGACTTAGAGGATGTACATGTCACTGGCACAAGAGTTACAAGCTGATGTAATATTAAAATATATTTTCTTTTTCCAGCTCTTACCGTTGTATGAAACAGAAAATAATATATATATATATATATATATATATATATATCTAGCCCTTACGATACTAAGAAATATAATAGTGTAAGGCAACCTACCAGTTTCGTTAGTGCTAAACAAATCAATATTTTGTTTCTATTTTAAATCTTTAATTTTACCGTAAGAGCTAAAAAGGAAATGCTTATTTCAATCAGTATGCATTTAAAAAAAAAGAAGACCTCTTCGAGTTTCTTATACACTATATTTATTAACAACGGTAGACGGGAGTTTGGACATGTATGTCCAACACGACCGCTACACATTTCCGATAGTTGTTGTGGGAAAATACGTCGGGTTCGAAACCGGCTAAGGTTTAAAAACCCGTCCCTTACATATACCCTAACAAGGTTCGAATATTTGCAACGGTCATGTTTGACATTTCCAAACCTCCGTATACCGTTGTAGATTATATACAGTGGCGCAATGTGTTTATGATTTACAGTGGGAAGTGAGTGTTTTTTCTACTAAAGGCTAATGTGCTTGGAGACATATGTACTGGTTTATATTTTTGTTACTTCGTCACGTTAAACAAACTAACCTCTACGGTCACCTCGGTTAGAAACGACCTGAATCCAAATAATCTGTATAGTTTACGCTTTGTACAAAGAGTTGTCATTTCGATACAGAGTTGGCTTAACCTCTGTGCATTTGGATATTAGTTTTTGGAAATTAGTGTTTTTCTGCTTTGCTGAGTGATTATCCATATAGGCCGTACACTATTCTATGTTCAAAATGATTTACTTATGAGTCATAAATGAGAACAACTGACATTTAAAAGAATGTCTGCTATCGAAAAATGCACATCGTCAGGTGATAAAAACGAATGACGTACATGATTGTCTAAAAATGTTGCTAGAATAGATAAAATTCATGTCCATCAATATTTGAATCCTCAATTAGTTTTTCAGATACACGGTCAGTTATTTCTTGTCTATCAAAGGATTAAATGCACCATAAAACATCGTAAAATACCACAGAGAGCATCAGGGTAGAGCAGAAAGAGCAAACACATTGAACCATATTGAGTGACCTACATATTGTGATGTTTGAGCGTAGAGTGATATTTATTTTCATTTGTCTATATTTAGACGCTCTTTCCAAGTGACCTAATTTTGCGATTTATAGGTTTTGCGAATTTTAACTTACGAATTAATGTCTGCATAGTTTCCCTATGAATAAGTTTTCTTTTCTTCGTGTCCTTATCTTTTTTAAGCAGATGGAATGTGGCCTTAAAACATTGCTTCAAATGATGAATTGTTCAAATCCCACAATAATTTAACGAGTCCGATATATCAAGGAAATTTTACATTTCATTACAGAAATAACTGCCCTCGTGGTTGGGAGACACTCAATAAGAAAGGTAGACCTCAACCGGCTAAATGGGACTGAACGAATGGGGTCAACGCAATTCTTCAGGACGGTATTGGTGTCTTACCTGAGATAGTTTTTATATAAATATAAGATATGGGACCAATTTAATCTTACCTGTCCGTCGCAATATAACCTTAGCTCTTGAATACGGCGTTAAACAACAACAACAAAAAAAACCCAGACAAATCAGAGAAATAACGAATGTGCAATCTGAGTTTATAATGAAATGTCATCAAACAGTAAAAGGGTACAACCGAAAAATCTAAAGCGTGAGGATATGGATACTATTTAATTGATCAATAGTTGATGTGTAGCAGTAGTAAGAATCAATTCCGTATTCCTACATTTTGCATAAACATTTGTTTCTTAGTTTGTTTAATCCGTATCCTGATTTTACTTACTTGTTTATCCTGTTCATCCCCAGTGGGAAATAATGCCACAACAAACTGCCTCTACTTCTCTGTGTCTTTAGCTATGTACTGGGCTTGGCCCCAGGTGTAATCAAGTTCTCACATTTCTCCCTGATGGTCTCCAATACAACGCTGTTTTAGGTGTGCGGTGTTGTGGTATTCTCAGAACATAGCCTAACCATCTAAATGTAATGCTCTTTGTCTTACAGTTTTCCAAAAGGCTTTTGTTGCTGACTGATCTTGTTTGGGCATACTATCCTTTTAATCTTTTTTAGGCAGCTAGTATAGAAAACCTCTACTTTACGAAGGCCCCTTACTAACACACTTTATCCTGCTATACCTGCTAAACCCTTTCCCACATACAACAAATATGCACCAGACGACTTTGAAAATCTCTAGGCCAAAACATAGAAAATCTCCAAAAATTGAAATATAGTATCATTTAGTTAAGTAAAACACGTTTTGGCAAAATGAGAAATTGCTTATTATGAGCAATTTCTCATTTTGTCACTATGTTTTAAAAAATGTATCTGCTGCAGATGCGTAGAAATTCATCTTTGTGTCTAAAAGACTTAATTATATTAAGCCTACTCATTCGTGCAGGCATGTCTTGGTATTCACTGTTCGATAATGTCATATTAAACATTGTGAACAACGACCAAGCCGTAATAAGGTAAAGACCAGTCCAAAACTTAGATGGTGAGACAGGATTTCAAAAATCACCGGGATAATGGTAAATATAAATTATACTTACCGTCATCCCGTTTTCTCTTTTATCTAAGACATGTGCAGTATTGTTACCAAAACGTAATGGCAGCCTTCCTTGTCGCTTAGGGTTGCGAGGTTAGCATTACGACTGACTTGCTGGCGTCTGGATAAATTGGCCAGTAGTAATGGTAACTTACCCAGGACACATTGTTGAAAGCGGCGTGAAACATCAAACACTCAATCAATCAATTGTAGTCTTTCTTAGTATATTTATAAATATGTATACTTGTAAATAAATTAATTCGCGTCATCGAGTTGTTTGTTTGTATGATGATGTACGCCGCTTTGAACATCGCATGGCACGGCATGATTTAGGTAAATATCCAGTTCTTCCGGTTAGTATCTATCCTGACACCAGCTCATAAGTCGTAATGCTGCACCATAAACCTGTGCATAAAAAAAAACACTTTTACTATTATAAAGCCTTTGGACTTATCCGACCGGGAATCGAAAATGGACCCCCGTTTCCGACACGGGAGCTCTACAACTTTTATATCACAGCGACGGTTTGTGTGATTGAAACAACAGTTACATGTAAATATCTGCAAAATTGCCAATATGGCATCATTGTGCCGACTTGCTAAATAAAATATTGCTGTGTAGAGGTGAGGATATTTGTGTATAACTGCAACGAAAACCTCAGCAAGTATATACAACTTTTGTTTACGGAGCTAAGTGATTTCACGTCATTATCACTTTTTACACGGTTGCGATTAAACCCCAGGGCATAATTATAATTAATGTTTAAAAACTCGCCGAAATGAGCAGAGGTCGAATGCACCGCTGGTTTACCGTAAAACACCGCATTGTTTCAGCAGTGATCGCTTAGAGGAAACAAAGTGTTCGTAACTACATATTCATACGCTGTCATTTTACGAACGAGGGTTGTGACTTTTAATACCATTAAAATTTATTTGTGTTGTCACATATTAAAATTTTACATTGAAAGATCGTTACCGCAAACATGTCTATAAAATACTGGCAAATACATATTTTATTGACGGCTTCATGCGAGAGAGCTGTAACTGTCCTTGCATATTCAACTGTATTAAGAATCAATCATTTTGTAAGGCATTCTACATGTCATTCTGTCGTTTAGAATGTTTCCACACACAAAAATAAAAACTAATCTGATACAGACGTTATTTGAAGCCTGCAGGAGACGATCTTGCAAAAACTACCGCCTTATGGCATCTGTGTTGAGTAATGAGTTTGAATCCTTTCTCACATACAGATGCATTTAAACGCATGGGCAGCATACGACTTTCATTAACCCTTTCCCTCATACGGCAATTCTGCAGCAGACGTCTTGTGTCAAAAATTGGAAAATCTCTATAATTGAATGGATAATAGCAATTTCTTCTTTTGTTACTATGTTTTCAAAAAGCGGTCTGCTGCAGAGGCGTCAGAAAGCGTCTATATGAGGGAAAGGGTTAAATTGAAAGATCGTTTACCTCAAACATCTCTATAAAACTGCAACGACATAATTGTATTGACCTTATTATGCAATATAGCTGTAATTTTTATTTTACAGCATCTCGTTTGAGGATCAATCATTGCGTACGGAGTTCTCCATGTTAACTTGATTAAGACGACATTTGCAGCCCCTGAAGCAGACGACCTTGCAAAAAAAACACCGTTTCATGTCATCTGAATCGGATAAAGAGTATTAAATTCTTTCTTACATCTCGACGCATTTCAACGCATGGGCATCAGTCGACTTTTGAGAAAATTGTGACAAAAGGAGAAATTGATCATGATGATCAGTTTCCCCACAATGATTCCAAAACTATTCGATTATGTTGTTTTCATTCATAGGGAGTGTCCATACTTTCAAAGTCGGCTGCTGCAGTTTTATTGTGGGAAAATACTAAAGATCGTTTATACCCTGATTTAACCCTTTCCAACATATAGACGCTTTCCGACTGCAGCAGATGACTTTTTGAAACATTGTGACAAAAAAAGAAATTGCTCACAACGAACAATTTCTTCTTTTGCAACAATTTGTGCAACTCTATTCCATATTTTAAACTTTCATTTAAAGAGATTTACCATATGTTTGCCTGGATAATTTCGGAGTCTACTGCTGCAGATTTATTTTATGTGAGAAAGGGTTAATTTGTTATTGCTATAATTTAAAGATTCGATGGTGACAAAACGAAAATCAGACTTTTGAAATGATATGTTCTACTAGAAACATTAAGACAATATTAAATTGTATGTTTAAACAAGATTCATAATAAAATTGCCAGTATAATTAATTTCATGTACTTTGTAACCTTCGAGGTTAACACACTTTGAGTAGAATGATTATTAAAGTTTACACTGTAGCACCTGCAATATTAATAGATTCAAGTTTTATAGCACCCATGCAGAAATGTATCATTACCTTGACAGTTTCTAATAAACAATGTGATTGTTGTCGGGCTTCACTTTAGCTATATCAAAACTAATTATAGTTTATAAACATAGATTTCTCGTCTATAAAATACAGGAACATAATTGGATAGGTTAATAAACTAAAACATCAGCATATGTTTAAATTGCAAATGATATACAATACATTTGCCTGTAATAATGATATGTAAAGGTCGTCGGATTCGATTTTTTTTTTGATAAATGAAGTTACAAGGAAACCGGAACTGAAATTTTGATAGACGCTTTAAAATATTGTAGAAATAGAACAGGAGAATTTTCTTCTTTTGGGCTATTAATACTTTTCGAAAACTGTTTTAATGGTCATTTACTGCAACAGCTTCAAATCGCTTCAAAGTGTTTATAATATCGTAGGAAAAAGTTGATGCTACGCAACTATTTTGTCTTTATTGCGTCGCCTGTCTGGCAGGGAGACCCGATGGGTGTCCGTCTGTCCGTCTCTCCAGGTGCAAGATCTGCTTCATAGGTAATATAGAGGTGTAGCATAGGACAAAAGAAAAACATTTATCTATTCGGTAACCACTAATTATATTGTTTCGTAAGTTGTCATTCTTATGGAAACCAATGTATGAACCACCGAAGGGGTTAATCTTTCGGGCTTGCGTCTATATGTCCGTCACGTGTTCGGCTACTGGACTTATTAGAAACCAAATCATTTCGACAATCAATTGCCAAACTTAGACTTTCATCCCATAATCTAATGATAGCAAGTGGTAGACATAGACAAATTGACAGAAACAACAGGAAATGTGAGCTTTGTACTTTAAACGATTTAGAAGATGAATACCACTTTGTTATAATTTGTCCATTGTTTACCCAAATAAGGAATAAATACATTGAAAAATACTACGTTTATCTACCAAATGTATTCAAATTTACAAAACTTATTGATTCTACATATATAAAAAACCTAACCAAACTTGCTCTTTATTGTGTATATGCTTTAAGCTGAGAAACCAATATATGTCGAAAATTAATAACTGATGTACTAATATGATAAGATTTGAATCATATATATATTATTTTATTTTATGTTTTGAATTATACTCTCTCACCATCTAAAATAGTAATTTTCAAAAAGGTTCTTCTGTTATTTTTCAAAATGGTAGTTTATGCTGTCATTCATGTATGTTAATCATAATTTGTCGGGTTTTCCCAACTTGGATACATATCAATATCTAACTTGGTTAAACAAGATTCATTTTTTAAGGAAAAACAACAAAATAACATAATCATCAATTAATAAATGTATTTACTTTGTTTAGAAACTATAAATTGAATGATTACTATTTTCATTACCATGTATGTTAATTATGTATGCTATGCACAATGAGCTTATATGCTTGTGTTGTAAATAAACTTCTGTTCTGTTCTGTTCATATTGTCAGACGACAGATGTGTTTCTAAGAGCACTCTTGTTCAATCCACCTTTGTCAACCTTTTAATTAAATCAAAGATAATGTTTCTCATCAGTTCACATATCAGGTATGTTAAACAGTCGGCTTTAATTATTAAGATAAATTAAATTAATGTCATCTTTTGACGGAGCGAAACATACTCAAAAATGACTGCATGCTATTAGTGTCTCAAACAAAACTCGTGACATTGTACAAACGTTGTGTCTTTAATAAATTAATGACATTTATTTTCAAACGCGGCTTTTAACCTATGTGATGTTGAACAGGCGTAGCATAAAACAATCATCGAGGTACGTCACATGAACACCTACCTTCGTTGAAAAGAGTCGAATGCTGGTCAAAACAGGACTTAACCCGTCCCGAATGAAGACGCATCGGCATCAGACGACGTTTGAAAACATTGTGACAAAAGGAGAAATTGCTCCAAAAGAGCAATTTTTCCTTTTGTCACAATGTTTTCAACTCTTTTCAATAATTTACATTTATCGATAATTTATATATATTTTCTCTTTTCTTTTCAAAGTCGTCTGCTGCAGATATGTTGTATGTGGGAAAGGGTTAAGACGATTCACGAGCAATAAAGATCTCGATAAGACTGACAATATCAAAGTTCCGAGGGTCAGTTATCGCGTGACGTTGTTCCCATTGTGATGTGTGTATTTGTTAGAGCGTCTACATGAGGAGTGGGAGACCAGGGTTCGAACCCCGAGCAGGTCATACCGAAGACTTTAACAATGGCTTCCCTCTGTTTTGCCCGGGGTTGCATTGATGGCATTGCGAGAGTTGCGTCGGTGCCAGGATAGAATATACCGGCAGTACAGGTGAATTACATAGGAAACGACGTGATCTAACTGAAATACTGTTGAAATCGATGTACAACAACATTGAAACGAATAAGGCGGGACGTTCTCCGATATACCTTTACTCACTGGAAGTTAGGTGGTTACTAACAGTAACAGTAATGTGTACATGCAATGCGTGTTATTATAGTTTAACCCTTTCCCACTTACAGCTACTATGCAGCAGACAACGTTGACACAATTAAGGCAAATCTATGGAAACTGTCTATATGTTTTAAAGCGTAGTTACCGTAGGCAGTTGGAAAGCTTTGTGGCAAACGTCTTCTGCTGGAGATGCTTCACCATTCGTCGATACGGGTAAAAAGCTTTAATTATAATATGAGCCGTCCAGCGAGAAAACTAGCATTACGGCCTCTGCATAATGTATCGACTCAGATCAGCCTGCGCAGTCCGCCGACATATTCCGTCTGAGGGGAAGGGGGGGGGGGGGGGGGGGGGGGGAACAGAAAATCCACAGGTGGCGAAAAGTGTCTATCCGGGAAAGCCTGCGCGGCATACATAGGCTGATCCGGGTCGATATTGTATGCAAGTCCACGATGTTGGTTTTTCTCGCGGGACAGCTCATATCAGTTTGATAATGTTATGCTGAAAGCCAGCGTTATAGTCCACGTCCAATGCAAACCGAGCTTTGGAGACTTTCATATCCGTGGTAATTGACATGGAATTCTATTCCTGTATCCTCGCTTTGATGATTTTGAAATAAGACCTGTGATTATATCAGACCTAACTCTGTGCATTGCTTACTCACTGGTTAAATATGAGCCGTCCCACGAGAAAAACCAACAGTATGGCCTCTGCGTAATGTACCGACCCTGATCAGCCTGCGCAATCCTTGCAGGCTAATCCGGGATGACACATTTCGTCTCAATGGGTAAAGGTATAGAGTAATGATTCCTGAAACAGAAAATCCACAGGAGGCGAAAAGTGTCTGTTCGGGTAAGCCGGCGCAGCATACTTAGGCTGATCCGGGTCGATACTTTACGCAGAGTCCACATTGTTGGTTTTCTCGTGGAACGTGTCTTAAGGATTTAACCCTTTCCAACAAGTTCGCGCACTTTTACGCATCTGCAGCACACAACTTCTGTAATTATTGTCACAAAATGAGAACTTGCTCATAATGAAAAAGTTCTGCTTTGGCCATAACGTCTTCAAATATATTAAATAACTATACAGTCATATATAGGGATTAAACACATCTTTACCTAAATGTTTTCAAAGTCATCTAAATAGTCAATATAAGAATAAAGAATCTCAAAGAGTATTCAGGAAATGAATTTTAAACATCAAAATCAAGCAGGGGGCGCGGTGCTACAAATTGACAGTCATGGTCATGTTTTATGGGCCGCTACAACAGTTATATTCTTTAAGTTCTGTCAGTTTATGGAAAGGTAGGTACCTTGGGCATCTGATACAGTTTAATTAGTGGTTGATGTCATTATAATAATACACAATTATCACGTGTAATGTTAAAGGGTTTTTTATGAGTTAGCGCGTTTTTTATTTTATTTAACTGGCTTGAGCATTATAATCGTGTCTAGGATGACTTTGATGGGAAGTGAAAATAGTTAGTATTAAACTTATTATTTTACATCGATTGCGAAACAGGAAACACATTATATTAATTGCGCTCGATGTCTGCTTCCTGGAAACTTAACCAGTGCTCGCACAGTTTGTGTTGGAATATCAGAATAGGCAGAACCCGCTCATCAAGAGATTCAAAACAGGGAACGTAGGTGCTTGAGGCCGACGCTTTAATCGTTCTAAGTCCGAACATGAGACATATGAATATAACGCTATCGTCTACAAAATATAACATATGCACATTATCAAGATTGTTAAATGCATTTTATAATTCTTAAAGAAGCTAGTATATGAATAGGAAAGGATCGGTACAAACTTAAAAATGCCTGTACCACCTTTTGCAGGAATTCCACAGCATAGAGGTTATTTCGACAGAAAGCTTATAGTATCATATGTTTCACTAGACCATGAAACCGAAGCGCGCTTTGCTAAATTAATTAGCATGAAAATTGATAGTTTTGCTAGAACGAAGCAAGATACAGTTAGCCTCCAAAAGATGCTACACTTTACCGATAAACGTGAAACTTATAATAGATGCTACACTTAACCGATATACGTGAAACATATAATAGATTCTAAACTGTACCGATATGTTTGAAACCTCAAATAGATACTACTCTTTGCCGATATACGTAAAACCACCAAAAGATGCTACAATTTACCAATAAACGAGAAACCTCTAATAAATGCTACACTTTACCGATATACGTGAAACCTCTAATATATGCTACACTTTACCGATAAACGAGAAACCTCTAATAGATGCTACACTTTACCAGGGACACTATAATATAGTGTCCCTGACTTTACCGATAAACGAGAAACCTCTAATAATAGATGATATACTTTACCGATCAACGTGAAACCTCTAATATATGCTACACTTTACCGATATACGTGAAACCTCTAATATATGCTACACTTTACCGATATACGTGAAACCTCTAATATATGCTACACTTTACCGATATACGAGAAACCTCTAATAGATGATATACTTTACCGATAAACGTGAAACCTGCCAAAGATGCTATACTTAACCGATAAACGTGAAACCTTTAATAGATGCTACACTTTACCCATAAACGTGAAACCTCAAATAGATTCCACTCTTTACCGATATACGTGAAACCTCTTAACAGATTCTACACTTTGCCGCTGAACATGAAACCTCCAAAAGATGCTACACTTAACAGATAAACCTGAAACCTCATTTGCTTTAAACGAAAAGGGGTCGCATTTCAAGGAATATTACTGAAACAAACTGTCTTTTCTGGTTTCGGGCGCTTGACGATGACCAACCGTAAGACTTTGCGACCAGTGTACGTCCTGATCAGTATGCAAATCCGTGCAGTTAAATCTGGCTATGTACTGTTCGCCTATAAGCCATAGAAGGTTTCTAGAAACTCCTGAATAACTATTTATTTTTGTGTCCGATAGGAGATATGAGCCGTCCCGCGAGAAAATCAACATTATGGAGCCTGCGTAAAGTATCGACCCGGATCAACCTAAGCATGCCGCGCAGGCTAAGCCGGACAGACACTTTTCGCCTCCTGTGGATTTTCTGTTTCATGACTCATTACACCTCTATCCCCTGAGACGGAATGTGTCGGCCCGGATTAGCCTGTGCGGACTGCGCAGGCTGACTTGGGCCAAGATAAGCCATTTTGGTCACAATGTTTTTCAACTCTATTTTAAAGTTAAATGTTCACATGTACAGATTTTCCAGATATTTCCGCAAATGATTTCAAAGCCGTCTGCTGTAGACTTGATGTAGATCTATGTGGGAATGGGTTAACGAAACAACCGCCTAACGACTACTTTCGTAAATATCTGACCGTTTCGCTACTGTCACCAATATGTTCTTCTTTCTATTTAGTAAAATGTATTGTCAATAAGCTGATTTTGCATATTTTATAATGCTGCTATTGTATCTACTACACATGTATGCAGATGAAGGCAGTACACGGAAAAGTTGCTAAAATCACGTTTACTATAAAATGTCAATTAAAATTAGAATATAAGTTTCCAAACGAATCAATTATGTTTGAGAATATTAAAGACCATTATTGTGCTGTCATATTAAATATCGTAAATGACGAATAATTGATAGTTTAAAATGACACTTCAATGTCGTAAAAGTCCACTTTCTAACTTATAACTGACATGCGCAGTGAACACAGGTGTTCCTCACGACATCCCGGAAACTATCCAGTATAATCCGGGCTTCGTGAACCCTCTAAAGGGTTCGTCTGGTGCCAATTTATGAGTCGAATTACGAGAAAACCAACATTGTGGACTCAAATCAGCTTAAGCATGACGTGCAGTCTAACCCGTCAGACACTTCTCACCTCCAGTGGATTTTCTTTTCAGGAATCATTACTCTATATCTCTACCCCCTGAGACGGAATGTGTTGTTCCGGATTAGCCTGCGCGGACTGCGAAGGCTGATCTTGGTCGATACATTACGCAGAGGCCATACTTGTTGGTTTCCTCGTGGGACGGCTCATATGCTGTTTACTCCTTATCCCACTGTAACCCAAGTTTAAAATAGTTGAATCTCCCCTTTCCAACACATAAAAAATCTGCAGCAGACGACATTGACACAGTCTGGTTAAAAATATGGTTAACCTCTAGGATTTAGTGTAAAAAATTGTTTCAAAGGGGAAAATTCCTCAGTATGAGCAAGTTCTGTTTTTCACACAATGTATTCAAAAGTAGCTGTAGTGGCCTCAGAAAGCGTCTGTCTGTGGGAAAGGGATAATGTTATGTTATGCAGCACTTTCACGCACATTTGCAAACATTCTTCCAGGCTTATATTTAGGTTTACTCGTTTATCAATATTTGGACGGTTCTCCAGGACTATGCTAAAGAATCCAAATGCTTTACAGAAGTTTTCACGAAACCTTCAATGAACAATTGACGAACGGTGCAGAGCCACCAGATCTGGATCTTCACTGGTCGCTTATACCATACGGTTGGTTGATTTACCGAGTGCGCCTCTCATTTAGTACAAACAAGTTGGATAAGATAACAACCTAACACAATCATATCTTGGCAATGACTATTCTGAAGTAATATGCTTCGTATGTTGTTTTGTAGAGAGACTCTTGTGATAGCATACTCACCTTTCCAAAGCATGTATGATGTTAATATAATCTAACCAGACTGTTTGATGTATTCAAATAGCTAGCTCGTCGCACACACAAACTATGAAAATGTAGGGCGTACTAGCATGGAAGAAAGTCGTACGCGAGCCGCAGTATAAAACCCAGTTGACGTACCATGACATATAAAATCATACCAGTGAAGACGTATGTCAGTTTGTACCCACGCTTTTAACAGAAATTAATGTCGTTCTTAATTTTACTATCATTTGAAACCGCGCCACGGAAAAAATCATGGCATGATTGAATAAAAACCAAAACGGACGAATATGTGTCAGTCACGTTAACTGTCCGGAAAGTGAAGTCTTGAAAGTTCATGAGAATTATTACAAGTGATTAGCCACTTTCTAAACGGATACTAAATCTGTGAAAACATTTGAGCAAAATTAAGAGACACTTCTATTAATCAAAATATAATTACTGAATCGACTGAAAACTTTGTTGCAAAAGTAGAACTTGCTCGTTATGAGCAATTTCGTCTCTTTCCAAAGTTTTTTCAAAAACGTTGGCTACAGATACATCTAAATTGGTTATCCCTTTCCCTCATACGACAATTCTGCAGCAGACGTCTTTGAACTTATTTTGTCAAAACATAGAAAATCTCCATAGTTGAATGGATAACCTATGACAAAAAGGGGAAAACATTTTGTCACTATGTTTTCAAAAAGCCGTCTGCTGCAGAGGCGTCAGAAAGCGTCTATATGAGGGAAAGGGTTATACGACAAGAGCAATTTCTCATTATTCCAACGCTATTTTAAATTCTCGAAAGAACACTCCACCTACTAATCAAACTATTATATCATACGTTCTGTCTCAGATATTCATAAAGCAGGCTCAGTGGAGATGTGGTAAGAGCATCCGTCACGCAAGGGGGCGGACCAATGATCGAGTCCGGGTGAAAGCATGCCATTAACCCTTTCCCCCATACGACAATTTTGCAGCAGACGACTTTGAACGTATTTTGTCAAAACATAGAAAATCTCCATAATTGAATGGATAACCTATGACACAAAGTGGAAAACATTGTGGCAAAAGGAGAAATTGCACGTTTTGTGCAATTTCTTCTTTTGTCACTATGTTTTCAAAAAGCCGTCTGCTGCAGAGGCGTCAGAAAGCATCTATATGAGGGAAAGGGTTAATAGCTTCAACCCTGATTCATCGGTCAATGATAAGTTGCAAAGGAAAGGTCGAAATGGGACCACACTACTGTTAAAAGCGGCGAAAAACAAAATTCGAACAAAATTACAACCTTTACCTAATGCAACAAATTGCGGCAGACAACTTTGAAAAGATCGGGGCAAAACTTTGGAAAATAACTATAAATGAAAGTGTTATTACTGAAGACAGTTGAAAACATTATTGCAAAATGAACAATTTCTCCTTTTGCCACAATGTTTTCAATAGTCGTCTGCTGAAGATGTATCAGAATGCGTCACAAATTGGAAAGGGTTAAATCGGACGACTCTAATAAGAAAATATGAAGAAAACGGTTAAGAGAATACCTGCATTAGATAAGAACTGTGCCATGTCGGTGCCATGCTGTAATTATACAGCACTTATCACCCATTTGATGACACCTAACAGCCAATAAATCACCTTGGTTTCTGTAACTTTATGTAAACCTCCAGGCTGTGTGATACCCAAACCGTCTGGGGGCCATGTTCTTACAGCACGATGCCAGGAAACCGGGAACAGTCCAGCGATACAGATAGTCAGAGAAGACAGAAACAAACACGCCACAGGAGTTCACGTTTACTTCATTTGACGCTTTCAGAGTCGTCTGTTTTAATTATATCAGAGGACAACTTTATAGCCTAAAAAACGTTGAAGAACGTATTTTATATATCTTTTTAAAAACCTTGTGTGGTAATAAGAAATTGCTTGTTTTGTAGACAAAAAATGCACCTTTTTCCATATGATATGTATAGACTTTTCATACAAACAATCAATAGATAGGCTGGTTCAGAACAAAATATACTTACAGTCTTATAAAATTGTTAAAAAGTCTTGTAATGACATGCTTTTTTTACACATGAAAAGAGATTTGATGAAGTGTGCATATACTTAATTATAATAAGTATAAGATAAAGTCCTTAATATACAATATTAACATTTCACATGCAAATTCATTTTGATGCATCCGCAGTAGACGACTTTCGAAAAAATATGGCAAATTGAGAAATTGCTCATCTTAACTCTTTCAGCGCCGCTTTGTTTTAAAGTGGACTCTTCATGTTCAAAATTGGGTGTGTCCATTTCTCCATTTATGAACGTTTTGGATAATTTTGATAACTAAAAGGCAAACAATGCTGATTTCAGGTGAGACAGCTCGTTACGAGCTGACTCACCTGAATCTGCATTGTTTGCAAAAGCCTCAGAATTGCCTGTGGCGCTGAAAGAGTTAAGCAGTATCGCATTTTATCACAATAGTCTAATCCCCGTTTAAATTAATAAACTATAATATATAGAGGTTATCCATAGTTTTGCCTCAAAGTTTTCAAAGTAACTCCTGCAGAATGGTCGTACGTGGGAAAGGGTTAATTGAACACATTGCCGAGATTGTATTCAATAATTAGATCTACCCAAATGACCTAAGATCATGACTGTCAATGTGAATTGCTGCACGCACAGAAGGGCCAATTTTCTCTTTTTCACACCTACTTACGAATTGGCCAGTCAGACCCGCTATCAAAGAGGTCATGCGGTGATCTCGAACTATAAAGTGCCACAATGGCAGCGAGTGGCGGGAACTGTCAAGAAAAAAGCGAACCCCGCATGTCCTTGTAAACCAAAAGCTAAGTTTTCACCGTTCTTTAATTGACGGGTCATAAATGATGTAATCGCCGTAATGTTTTAAACCTATTCCTGATACACACACCCATAGACGCCCCATCAGCGGTTCTAATAGTGTATAAGAATTATGGAGACGTTTCTTCAAAGTATCAAGTGTCTGTTTCGTACGTGTATTGACGCTCTGTTTGAAACTTATACTTCCAAATTTCAAGATATTGCAATACTTATTTCAGATGTTGTCAATACAGGTGTCTTAAAAGGCATGATAAAAGGTTAATATGTAATCCTGACACATGATTGAAGCATTTTTATCATTATATATTGTTTTATGGCCACTTCAATATGCATAAGAGTTAGGCCCTGTAGATAAAAGAGGAAACGTTTATACAATGTATAATGGTATCAGACATAGTAACATCTATTTACATATTCACGTGTTTTTTTTTAATTAACCCTTTCCCTCATACGACAATTCTGCAGCAGACGACTTTGAACATATATTGTCAGAAGATGGAAAATCTCTATAATTGAATGGATAACCTATGATTAAAAGTGGAAAACATTGTGGCAAAAGCAGAAATTGCACGTTTTGTGCAATTTCTTCTTTTGTTACTATATTTTCAAAAAACCGTCTGCTGCAGAGGCGTCAGAAAGCGTCTGTATTAGGGAAAGGGTTAACTGTTCACTGTTTCACTGCTTTGAAAACATCTTAATTTGAAACTGAGTATAAATGACTTGATGTCGTTGCATGTATAAAACAACTTTTCCCATAATATTTTTCAAAAGTCGTCTGCAGCATAGGTTCCAAATATACCTTCTATATCCGTGAAGGGTGAAGTAATTGAAGTGCACTTGTCGTAATAAAATGTTTAAACCTAAAACTCTTCGTGACGCATATTCCTCCCTCACCTGCAATTGATAAAGATAAATGAGATATGAATTATTATATTTTGACCACAAATAGCTATTCATAATGATATTTTTAAGAATATCCATGATAAGCGTGTGATAAATACCACTATTGTGCTATAATTTCTACTTATCTACAATTATCAGATCTATAAAAAAAAGTTGTAACCGTTTACCTGATATTAGCTTGAGTGTCGTCTGCTTAGAAAACCCATGGAAGCTCAAAAAGTACAATTATGCTACAAATTTAAAAGCATTGTGGATGTTGGAAGTTGAGAAATATTTCATTTCTAGTAGTGTTGTCCTTTTCCCGCATTGTTTCGTAAACTACGTATCTGCATCAAATGAGATTGTGTAAAATATTATGAAAGAAAATGGAATTACTCAAAAGGAAACAACGTTCATTGGATTACCATATTGACTCGGTAATTCCTTGGTTTAGAGAATGAAAAATAAAGGAATAATCACCATTTTATTAGGACGTGGCCAAGGAAGAAAATCAAAGTTCGAACTTGTTCGAATGATAGATGGTTTATTTAACGGTTGTTAAATTAAACTTAAGATATCAAAGTTTTATGGGCATTCCACCATTGTGTAGATAATTGAATTAAAAGTGTCTTTTACACCGAGGCTTTGATGCATTCTTCGGGACACGAATTACAGCAGTGTGAACTCGACCTTTAATGGAATGGAGCGTGATCAGTCAGAAATATGAGAACCTGGTAATGGTCATCGCTGGCCGGAGTGACCAAAACAAGATGTCAGGACAGGTCAGATGATGCGTTGACCATCAATCGGTTAGCAAGGTATTGACAAAGGAGCTCATTAATGAAATATGGTGGACAGACCAACCCTCGTGGTCATTATTCTTGCGAGATATTGATACATCCTTAACCTATTTTATAACCTCGTGTTGTATTTTTATATTTACGCTTGTCTGCTTTTAAACATATCAGGCAAAACATCATAAAAAGTATTATTGGACAATGATAATTTGCTTGTTTTAAGATAGACCTCATTTTGTCGGTATGTTTTCAAATACGTTATGCTGTAGAAGCAACAAACGTCGTCTGTATCAATTAATGTGTTAATTTATTGAATAGCAGGTGGGAATCTCTTCAATTTCTGTAATTTCTACAATGCGTTGGCACAATCAACTTGATATGTATTAAAGTCGTCGAGTTGGAAAATATTAAGAAGAAGAGCGATGATGGACGATGTAAAACTATTTTTTCAGATTTACGAGATTTGCAGCCTTGCAAACATTATACATGTATAAAAGGAAATACTTTATAAAAATTGCCCATCTCTTTCTCACAGTGCCTGTTGGTTTGCTTGCTTCCTTTATTTCCCCTAACGCATTTTGAGATTTCTTTTACATTAAAGAGCATAAACTTATGAACTAAACAAACTAAATCCGATTTTATTTGGTAATTCGGCACAATACTTCCATCTGCCACGTACAAATATACAAACGTAAAGAAAGAATACGACTAAATGCAACAAAAAACAAAATTAATACGTTTACAATATATTATTTCTATACAAAGATACAAAGCAAAAATGGTCTCATGTGAAAGAGAACATACAATATGCTGATTTTTAGTTTTCACCAAAATTTGGTAAGTGCAATATTCTCTATATTCTGATGCTTTTGAAATGAAGTTGGCAATACTCATTTGAACGTTTTATCTTACTGTAAGTAAACAAGTCGAGAAAAAAAAGGTAATGATAGATATAAACATGCGCATGGAAGTCTTTTTCCACCAATGTCATAACTACGTAAACATCGGATTTCGCAGAGAACTACTCATATATGTATAAGTTTTATACGCTAAAGCATTTAAAAAAAAAGTCCGCCTTTCCAGATTGTAATAGATATATCATATAAATTAAATTGAAAGTATACATAACTGTAAGTAGGTATACGCCGTTTCCAAGTGGTTTGCGTCGGGGATTTGGAACCTGGCGTCCCGGATGGTTATGATTGAGTGCCGTGGGCAAGGCACATTTACTAGCCTAAATTGCTTGTCATGAATAAGTGAACTGTCACCGGGATACAATGGAAACAATTTTGGAAACGTCAATAAAACAAAATCATAACTGTGAGGCGATAATTTAGCCGTGTCCATTCCAACTAATTTATATCCGAGTACTATTCTTTCTTATTTGACTAAATGGAATAATATAGCATTTCTGGCAAATATTGAAACGATAGCTCTGTTTAACTATGAATAATCATTATCGTTACATCCTCATTGCTATCAATTGAAAAACTGTTTTTGCATGTTTGTCCTTTGTGTCTGATGTACATGTATTAATGTCAATTTAATTTGATATTTGTTCAAAGCACGTAAAATAAACAGATAATGCAATTAACTAGTTTAAATAATAGTTATCCCAATTTATAAAAAAAGATCTAAACGTTTTAAATATTGTTCCCGTGTGAGATTCCCTGTTACATTTTTTCATTACTTAACCCTTTTCAACATATAACAAATCTGTAGCAGACGTATAGTCAGTCAAACATATGAGAACTCTTCATAAAAGTAAGACCAATTATTGAATAGAGAAGAGCATTTTCTCCTTTTGTCTCAATGTTTTAAAAAGTCGTCTATTGCAGTGTTGTCAGAAATCGTAGTATCTACGAAACGGTTAAAATAAAATTGTGATGAACGACTGTAGGATTGATGATAATATTATGCATCGACATTGTATAACGTTTTAACTTTTAACACATGTTGCAGTTACCATATACCCGCAATTACTCCCCTTTTCTACGTTGTTTTTCTAACTACATATTGGGGATTAAGTTAAAGATGCGTTCAGAAGAAAAGTTCTTTTAATTTTAAAATCTGTTTGCACTTTCCTTATCTTAACCAACTATTTCTCTTGAAATGAGTTGACATTATGAGCAATATCTCCGTTTTCCACACTAATTTTACCTCTTTGCAAACAATTTAATTTCAATTTTTGAGTTTGCCATGGTCTTGCCAAAACGAATTCAAACCCGACGGCTCCAAATTTGTTGTATTTGGGAAAAGGATGTATTTCTATCATCTCTTGGAGCACTGGGGTAACTTTCTTTGATGGGAAATTGTCCCTGTGCTTATCTTTTCATCGCTTTTAATGATAATTCCCATTTCAATTCATTATTTTACAATATAAACCAATAAAGGATATACATAAAGAGATTTCCATTCCCCGCTAACCCACATTAAAACACGAATAACGGACGATGACAAGGAAAAGACGAAGATAATAAAAATGGATACATTTACACCGTGCTATTCGAAAACGAGGTAATTTAAACTGTGAGTTTCAACTGAGGAGATTGCCATCCACGCATATCCATAGCAATGTTTAGATATTGTAATTGTGTGTTAAAGTGATAAAAAAGCAAACAATCTTTTCACGAAATAATTGATAAAACTATGGAAAAATTGTTCAACAATATCTAATTATGAAGCACAATTTATGTTGATTTGCGAGTGTGGTATGCGATATATTTTCAGGTGACTTTGCCTCATTCATTGACGTGAAATTATTTTACCTGAGATAGCTTTTTTTTCTTATTTAAGTTCAAATGCGATTTTAGAAACATCATACGAAAGATCAACGGGCACATACCTATTACAACTCGGTTCAATAAGGTACATCGTGCCTTTTAACCCTTGTCCCGCTGAATTTCTGCGCAACTTTTCTCATCACTATAACATTCTATTAAATTGCTATACATTTATGGAACATTTTTTACAATTTATTGATAAAAATGTAGCTAACAATGTAGACTGAGATTCGACTGCAAGAATGTGCATGCTGATGTTGATCTGCATACTTCGCAAATGTAGTTTTAAGTCGCGCATCACGATGATCGTAAGTGCTGTAAAAGTCGCGTATAACGGGATAAGGGTTGACTAATTAGGATACTTTTTGTAAAAAGCAACATATGCATCTCCTTTAATTGTTTAATTGACCCCTTCCTACATACAACAAATCTGCAGCAGACGACTTTGAGAAAAATATTTACGCAAACATAATAGAAAATCTCTGTAGGTGATGGTTTAATTACTGTATAAAAACTGAAAACTTTGTTGCAAAAGGAGAATTACTCGTTAAGAGCAGTTTCTCGTTCTGTCTCAATTCTGTCTCGTTCTGTCTGGCTAATTGTTCGATATATAATATATATTTTTGGTGTTATAGATATACCGATATGCCGTTTGTTGTATATACATGTATTTAACCTTGTTTACCACATACAATACATTTTGACGCCTCTAGAGCAGACGACTTCTGAAAACATTGTGGCAAAAGAAGAAATTGCTCATGATGAGAAATATCTTTTTTGCCACAATGTTTTCACAAGTCGTCTGCTCTAGAGGCGTCAGAAATTTGTGAGAAAGGGGTAATTATACAGTTTTTAAATCTACCTGATATGAAAGTTCTATCTACGTCAGTTTTGAAAATATCAATATGCAACATCTTTAATAAGAGCAAATCCTCCTATTCCCAAAATGTTCTCAGAAGTCTTCTGTTTGCAGGGACGTCACGGGTTGGTTGTCTGTATGTCAGAGAGGGGATAAAACCTCCAAAAATACGTGCATTTACAAAACAAAATGCAAAACATGTTTTGGGTATTTCTCAGCACGAGCATTTCCACTTTCCCACAATGATTTCAGTTCTGTACCAACAATATATTTTTAATTCGCAAGGGGTTACCTCTTTGATCTAAATCGATGTTTAAGCTCTTTAGATGACATATCATGTTACCTGTTTTCTGGTCGAAAGGTTTAGATGCAGAGAGTTCTGTACGCAGGACATAATGTTATTCTAGATTTCTCTTCGAAAAATATAATCGATTTGGAAATTATTTTGATATCGTACGGAGCTCTCCAGACCTGGGACTACTAATACGTTTTAGTAGTCCCAGTCCAAACAGAGGAAAATAAAAGAGAAAAAAGACTGAAAGGACTCACAGAAATTGACAGACAAAATTATTCCGCCTTTTTCTCTTTAATGTCATCAAAAGTGATCCCGTTAATCTTAATATATTGCCATTTGAGACACGTCACGAGAAAGTCACCATTCAGAGGTTTTGGAATTGATGGGAGGTACACAGTGCTTCCCTAATAACAATGGTTTCAGATCGCAGACGTTTCTCAGAGCCTTACATGATGCTTGTATATGTACAGTCGAACCTGTGCTTGAAAGACCACACTGGAATAGCAATTCACTGTCTACTGCAACCCCATCTTAGTTTCCCATTAATTCTCCTTTTCTGCATAAATGACCGTGCGATCAAAGACCACCTGTGAACCAAGACAAGATTGTTGCCGTCCCATTGATGGTATCTGTCCCGTTGATGGTATCTATACACAGGTTCCACTGAACTTGGATGCGTGGACTGGTCTGGATATTCAGGGATCGCAAATCGCCGAGGGTCGGTCCTCGCACGGCGTGGTCATTTTGAAATATTTCTCGTATTGACCTTTAATGTCTGTTGGCAAGTGTACAAGTCCACTGAGTGTTTGATAGACGAGGGCGTGTCTTCAGCCAATAATGATCTTCTTTACCAAACTGTATCTTTATTCACATGGACACAGATGTTGTGCTTACTAGCTACATCTCAATCGGTAAAGGACACAAAACTGTTATTTTCCCCTCCCAAGAATGGTCCATTGTTGACCGGCAATCTAATTCATGGAGTTTATCAACACTTACGCACATACAACAAATCTGCAGCAGACGACATTGATCAATATAGCAAAAAAAAAAGGGAAATATTTAAAAGTGATTGTATTATTACTGATAAAAGTTGAAAACATTATGTCAAATGGAGAAATTGCTCATTAAGAGCCATTTCTCACTTTGCCACGATGTTTTCAAACGTTGCATACTGCAGTGGAGTACGAAAGCGACTATGAACAACACTAGAAGATCTGTTATAATTCCGCCATTGGTGGTTTGTCTTGAAGCACAAGTATCATGCCAATATATTTCACATGTTGATACACATATCATACCCGTAGTAATGCTTTTTACAATATAAACATATAGTACCCGTAGTAATGCTGTTTACAATTATACAATACAATACGCGTAGAAATGCCCTTTACAATAATACCCGTAGCAATGCTGTTTACAATTATACAATACAATACGCGTAGAAATGCCCTTTACAATAATACCCTTAGCAATGCTGTTTACAATTATACAATACAATACCCGTAGAAATGCCCTTTACAATAATACCCGTAGCAATGCTGTTTACAATTATACAATACAATACGCGTAGAAATGCCCTATACAATAATACCCGTAGCAATGCTGTTTACAATTATACAATACAATACGCGTAGAAATGCCCTTTACAATAATACCCGTAGCAATGCTGTTTACAATTATACAATACAATACGCGTAGAAATGCCCTTTACAATAATACCCGTAGCAATGCTGTTTACAATTATACAATACAATACGCGTAGAAATGCCCTTTACAATAATACCCGTAGCAATGCTGTTTACAATTATACAATACAATACGCGTAGAAATGGCCTTTACAATAATACCCGTAGCAATGCTGTTTACAATTATACAATACAATACGCGTAGACATGCCCTTTACAAGGATACCCGTAGCAATTCTGTTTTTACAATAATATAATACAACACCCGTAGCTATGCTGTTTACAATAATACAATGCACTGCCCGTAGCAATGCTGCTTATACAATTATACAATACAATATCCGTAGCTATGTTATTTATACAATAATACAATACCCGTAGCAATGCTGATTACAATAAAACAATTCAATACCCGTAGAAATGCTTTTTAAAATGATACAATACAATACCCGTCGCAATGCTGTTTATACAATAATACAATACAACAACACTTGTAGCAATGTTGCTGTAATGTATCACTATCTCCATTTAATGATTTCAAACACATCAGGAACATTAGCAGGCGACAAATAAACGTTATATCGTCTGCGTAGAGGTCGATGAACGATAAATCAACGCCCGTTTGACTGGTGTATTAACTCCTTTTGTCTTCTGTCATGATTGCTACATAATAGTTCATAATTTGTATCTAATCGCAGATTAAAGAAATTTAAAATAAATTATTGAATCACGTATATCAACCCTTTAACCAATACAACAAATTTGCAGCAGACGATTTTGAAACCATCAATCAAAACAGAACTAGGCAAGTATATATAATGTCGGCATTGTTCTATGCACATTCTATAATTAGAAGAAACAAATGTATTACATCGGTTGTAAGAAATCGTTTTATGTTTAGTTTTTGCATTTCATCTATCCAAAATTAATGAGCTATTACAGACGGGATCTTTGCTTATTTCGGTGAATGAACTGAATTAATTGCATCGAGTAAGCTGACACACCATTAATCACAGTTCAAAGAAACAAAGGCTTGTTTATTCATTAGTTCATATGTATCCATTGAATATTTGCAAATTGTTGTCAATTCGAAAAGTTGATAACCCACAAAGCGCCCTAATATCACAATAGTTTGAATGAGAACCGCATAACTTTCATCAACTTAAATTGCGCGCACAGTGTAGTTCTTCACGCAGTTAGGCAACTTCATCATGTTATGCGTTTTAAAAGTATTACTAATTGTTAATGAAGCGACGTTTGATAATAAATACAAAAGAGGAAAGTTTAGATAATTCTTCAGAACCAACTAGTTAACCCTTTCCCTCATATAGACGCTGACGACTCTGCAGCAGACAGCTTTTTGAAAACATAGTGACAAAAGAAGAAATTGCTCAAGCGAGCAATTTCTCCTTTTGCCACAATGTTTTCCTCTTTTAGACATAGGTTATCCATTCAAATATATATTTTCTATATTTTGACAAAATATGTTCAAAGTCGTCTGCTGCAGAATTGTCGTATGAGGGAAAGGCTTTAACTATTTCTTGATTAAACATTGCAGGAAACGGTATGTATACAGGATTGAATCTACCGTTATTTCACCATAACCCATACAGTAACTGGTTATATAAGTACCACCTGTATTCGTAGTATGCACCAACAAACGGTGAATGATATTGGTATGACTTTTACAACAATAACGCAATAAACACATCATTATATCATTAACCCCTGCCCAATGAACAACATCTCCATCTAACCTAGTCTCATTCATATCGGAATGAAGCATATATTAGGGAAATTGGCAGTGAATATTTCTTTTATATTATTCTGTCGTTATATTTAAAAGATCATGTACTTGAAAACAAAATCTCGATAAATATAACAGATGAAAGAGTGTTGCATTGATAACATAGAAACGATGAAGTTTAACAAAAACGGGAAACATCCATGGAGGAAATGTAACCCCCTCTCCGGAGACTGACATCCTAGTAAATACAAAATGGCCGATAAATATACATGATTACAGCAATAAGGATGCTTGGTAAATCATGCGAGGTACACAATATAATAAACATAACTCAATCAGTTACTAAATGATTGGAACAATTAACCCTTTTTAACATTATATATGTGTGTCGTTGGATATAAGAAAACCGCGTGTGAAAAGAAGTAATTTGTTCGCTTGACGATCAATTGTTTCTCTTCCAACAATGAGTTCGAAATACGTCGATATTTTACAGGCTCCAATAGAGGGCTATATATGGTTAAATTGGTCTAGAGTTGTGTACGAGTTTGGTGTTGAGGTCTCGAATGTATCCCCAAATGCTAAGCGTCTAACTATAGATGATGGCTACGAACCCGTTGTTTCCCAATTAAGATGAAGAGCGATACGAGAAAGCTACCCAAGACAATGGTCTCATAATAGGATAATTGGAGGAAATTTGGGAGATCATAGAGAAACAACGGTTTTATTGAACAGGTACTAATAATCTTGATGATGTCTTATTTAGAGCGTGAACCGCATGGGAAATACGGTACATAATGGTGTGTTATTGTGTTACGGCAGTACTTGCTTGTTTCAGAAAACAACGATTACGTTAACCAATTCTCTGATACAGATGACGTTTGACACCTTAAGATCAAACGCATTAAGATATTGAGATAGTGCGCCTTCCCACCAAACCGTTTACAACTTTGTATTAAATTCATTCTCCCACGTTTTGAGACATAACACGTTTTCCCTTGGTAGTTGTTCCTTTAAACGGATAACTCTTACACAAATCATTAAAGGTGTACAGTTTTCTTAAAATAAATCCCCAAATGTTAAACAAATTATAAAAACATAAGCATGTAATTAGTGGAATCTTCTTTCTGTAGTAATTACTGAATATTCAGTTCTGATTCAGGTAGAGATGTCGTAACTGTGTACCAAACTTTGCCAAATATTTCATTTCAGAACTTAACTCTTTCACTGCCAAATTTCAAAAAGTCAACTCCTTAATATTGAAAATTTGACCACCCCATTTTTCATCCAATAGGTATTTGGTAAACATTTAATGTCTGAGTAGTAAACACAGCTGAGTTCAAGAGAGACAGCTTGTTGCGCGTCTACATTGTTTACAACATCATTAAATTGTCTTTGGAAGCGAAAGAGTTAAAATAACATGATACCAAACATTGAACCTGTTGAACACGGTACATATTGTGATATTATTCTTACGAAATTAACCATATCGTATAGACTCGTAACCAATGAGTGGGAGTATCATTGTACTTTTTCTCTGGTGTCTACCAGGGTCCAATTCCACCAACCCTATTACTTAGCGCTAAGTAAAACCTAAATGTTTAAAAGCATATTTTATCATTTTTGTTTCCCAAATATTTAGCAAAAAAATAATTGTGGAATGTATTTAAGTAAATGACTAAGTTCAAATAATTATTTACATTACTGACTAACGATTCTTATTAACTCTTTCAGCGCAACAGGCAATATTGAGATTTTGGCAAACAATGCAGATTCAGGGGAGTCAGCTCGTAACGAGCTGTCTCACCTGAAATCAGCATTGTTTGCCTTTTAGTTACCAAAATGTTCCAAATCTTTCATAAATGGAGAAATGGACACACCCAATTTTGAAAATGAAGAGTCCACTTTAAACAATGCGGCGCTTCCAAAACTTTCATAAATTGAGAAATTGACACACCCGATTTTGAACATGGAAGAGTCTACTTTAAACAATTCGGCGCTGAAAGTGTTAAGAAGCGAATTATTTTGGCTTTTGTATAAAGAAAACAAATGAACGCTATGTTTCGTTGGTGGAATTGGGGCCAGTAGGGCTACTATTGCTCGTTAGGATGGCCAACATTGCTACAGTAAACCCCATAAACAATCATTTATTTAAATGAAAATTTGTTCTTGTGTTTGAATGGTGTTTTACACCGTTTAATATGTTACCACTTACAGAAAATACAAAGCTGCACTATAAATATCAGTTTAACTATTGAATAGAGTTGAACACACTGCGGCATGATTGAGAAATTGATCATCATGAGCAATTTCCCAATTTTTCACAATGTGTTTAAAGGTTGTCTGCTCCAGTAAAGTCATAGTGCCTCTGTCAGAGGGAAATTATGTATTTAAACAGTATTTCAATAGTATTATGGACTTTCGTGTTACCCAGCAGAATCATACCTGTTAAACCGACACATGTATGCAGATACTATCTCCGAAAAGCTGTATGCAAGGGTTGGTTGGGGGTTTGACACCGTCGTTTTCAAGAAAGTGTGAATCATATAACGGTGGCCAGTTCACCTACACAAGTGCTCCAAACAACAGTCTTTCCAAGCAAGGGTGGTAAGTCACTATTATAATTGTTAAGTCGTTAGTATGGCTGGACCGGAGATTAGTTAAGTTTAAACTAATTTATTTCACATCGATTGTGAAACGACTAACTTTTACCTTATGTTAATCACGCTCGTTGTCTGCTTTCTGGCGAACGAACCAGTACTCGCGTCATTTGTGTGGGGGGAGTCCAAAAAGCAGAAGCCGCTCATCACTGGATTTGAACCTTGGTATCCCTCTTCTGGGATGGATAGAGTCCCCTCTAACTTCTAGACCTCAGAGTCGATTAAGTGTGTTTAAGAATATCGAGGGCTTGGCGTGAAACGGTTGTAACTAAAATTGGTAATTTTCTACCACGGTTAATCACTTCACCATAAAGTCTTTATAATCGTTAAAATCATTTTTCTTTGTAAACAATGGAAATTTAGGTGCCATTGCTCGTTCTGAGCAATGGCACCTAAATTTGCATTGTTTTCAAAAGGGTCAAAATTGCCCCTAAACCAGGGTTTTCAAAATAGGTTTTTAGTTACAACTGTTTCACGCCAAGCCCTCGATATGCCCGTTTCTAAGCTTAAAGACGACGTGCAAGTTCGTTTTGAAATGTTTCACCCGATATCGGAGATGACTGTTTTAAGTGATATTACTAAAGGATACTTTACTTTAACACCTTGAACAAAAAAAAAAAATCGACAAATCTATCAGTTTATATCAACTACATCATAACTTGCATTGAAAGTATGCATACACAACACTTCGGATACATTACGTGGACGCAGATTAATGCGAGATTAATTTGTATTTTATTCAAACACTGTTGAAATGAGTGTTATAGTTATCGATGAACACGTGGTAGATCTAGCCGATGCATTCATACACACGTATGTTCAGCATTTTGGGGCGCGTCAGGCGAAATGTGGTCTTATTGCATCGCTATGTACAGTAGTTTGACAAGGCATTTTTGGATATTCGAGTATAAGAGGGAACACAGAGGTACTACCACGCTAGACTTTCGTCAGGTGTCACATTCGTTGGCCCTCTGAATTAAGGAAGAAGAAATTACTCAGTAAGGACATGACTGTTAAGATAGCTTCGATCACATTCAGGATAATTACAAAGGAACGTCTCTTGCGCAAACATTGCGTATGCTTTAGTTGACCGGGCATTGTCTGGTCGAATGAACACATTTTACTGCATATTGTATTCCTAGCGCTCGTGGTTTTCGGATTGGATACTAACCATACCATTGCTATTATAAAGATGATCGCATAGGTATGAAAATGGTATAAAATACACGATAAAACAGAACGTGAATAAACAAAACAAAGTCTGTGTTTCTATTGTGCATCATTATAATGCCTTTGACCACAACTCATTGTATTTAGACAGATGGGTCACAAACTGATATGAAAGGGAAACATAAAAGTCAAACGCCCGTCTTTGATTGCTAATTGCCCGACAAATAACGGCTATTAGGAGGTGAAGTCGCCGATTTGTACATATAGCCAGTTTTATAGGCAACGATCATGAGGCTATTTCCCACACATCGCGACGTCATAAAAATAATTTTCTCTCTTGATGATAAACCAATGAGTCGAACGTAATATACTCAGTAAAGGCTGGTGCGCGAATGTGCTTCCACAAAAGACCGTCGAAGTGTTCTTTGTCTCAAAATGATCCACAACACCTTCTTTCGAATCAGGATCTTCCGCGATCGCATCTAGTTGTACAATCATCCTGAAAGTCTTCGCAGAACGGTTTTGACTAAACCGGGCTCGATCCCCAGTCACGGCACAGTGGTAATGTATAGTGCCCTTGTGCAAGACACACTTTCCTAGCCTTGTACTGGTTTGTTTACCCAGGGATTATGAATAATTGAATTGTCGAAGTGATGTGACTGAAATAATGTTGAAAAAGGCGTAAAACGCCAACAAAACGTAATCATTTTCCATCAATATCTTAACCTCGGAATGTTGGTTTTCATATGACGCGGCTCAAATACCAATACAGATAATATTACACAATGTCAACTTATTCTTAATAAAAGCTCTGCAGTGCTGACGGCCTGGGGGCTGCTGGAAGGTTGGATTTTTCGACGCACGCGCCCTACGGCCCCCCGGTTAATCCGCCACTGTATATGTCACGTGACTTCTTTCGTGGGGTGGGGGAGTCGGGCACCCGCTAAATCCGTCACTACATTTTCCACGCCTTTTCTTTGTTAACCATTATTTTATTCGACGCACGGGGCCTACGGCCCCCCGGTTAATTCGCCACTGTATTTTTCACGTGACTTCTTGCTTTTTTCCCGTTCCTCTTTGCGAATGTTAATAATGTTAACAAGCGTCCATATTTGACCTCTCGGCGCATTAATTTCTAAAGCATTTCTTAAACTTATATTGGAGTACTCACGCCTTAAGTTTGTCACTGATGTTCCAACAACATTAAAATGATATTTATAGGGGAGATCCT
>JASEVX010000003.1:109932622-110251342 GCA_031761405.1 Serripes groenlandicus
TTATCTAAAGGTCCTGTCTTAGATTCTTGTCAGAGCGGGGTAAAGGTTGTACGATCTAAATTCACAATCGACTGTAATATAAATTAGTTGAAACTTACGTGTATTTGTTTTTCAAAATTGGTCTGTTGGGTAACTTTAAGTTTTGACACCGTTTTTTAAAGGTATAATTGTAGATGTAATATTACAACTAATACTTGATATGGAATTGTATTAAAGAATGACTATTATGAAATCGAAGAGGGTGGTTTATAGCATTACGACATACATGTGTTTTCGTCCAATTTGTCATATTTTGTTATGAAATACACACATTTTGCATTTGATGTTTGTACATGTACAACATGATAACATATATCTTTGGAAAAGGGTTAATAATAGGTTGAACAGGTTAATATTCATGTGTTATTGATTCGGGTAAAACTACTAACCATGATGTTGTATTGCATTACATACCTTGTTTTATCAGACTTCTCGCCAATATAATGACATGTTTTGGGGTTTCTTCCATTGTAGTTATGTAATTGTAAGAAAGTATCATGTACGATTTACTAAATAACTTAATTGATTTTAATGTTGCTGGTACAAAACATCCAACATTCGCAATGTCCAAGGGATGGCCCGTTTTCATAGTATAAATTGTATAGCGTCGTCGAGTTCATCGAATGTTTTCTGACATTATGGTGCGAAAGCACAAATAGCCTGGACTTGAAAAGACAGCACAACACATTCTCACAAAACGCATCTCATCATTTTCTACGTGTTGTTTCCTGGGTAACCGTTTTATATGATATCATAAAAACCTGTTTAGTTTTCAGTATAAGAAAGTTCTAAGACTGTCTTTAAATTGTTTATCAAAGGTAACGATTTAATTTAACCAACGTCACGTATACATGTACCTTCTGCCAATTATGAGTCCAGTAAATTAAGAATCAGCATGAGACTCCGTGGAGTCAAATCACGGACCTCACTGTTTACTTGCCATCGAAGCTCTCTTAACGCATATTCTTGACTTTGATCAGACTAAGAACATAAGCAATATGTTGCTTTTTATTTTAATAATAGTAGTGTTACTTTGATCCAAAGAAACATTGTCTTCCTGTGTCGCGACCTAAACGGATTAATTAACATTAAGGGGTGGTCATCTCGCAGGTTTTCTGACCACCTTTTTGTACCAATAAGCCAGCAATAATTTCACATCAAAGCGTGGACTGTTTCATTAGATCAATCAAAGGCGGACTTAAGTTGCAATTCCGCAACAGAAATATCTCTCTGTCTCGGTTGTTGTTCTTTTAAACAGCTGTCTCAGATAATTTAAAATAATGTAATGCCATCATGCTGCATACGTCAATTGACAAACATTTAGAAAATGGCAATTTCCGAACTAGAACAATCAATTTCCAATAACGATTACAACACTGTATCCAAATTGTACCTCCAGTTTTCAAGTGTAATATATTTTCTTCATGTTATGATAAAAGTAGTCGACACTGAACATACCGTATCAGGTAAGTGGTTTAACCCTTTCCCACCAATAGGCGCTTTCTGGCGCCCCTGCAGCAGACGCCTTTTGAAAATATTATGGCAAAAGGAGAATTAGATCATTAGGATCATTGAGCATTGTGTTCTTTTGCCGCAATGTTTTCAACTTTATTCAAAAAATGATCTTTCATTTATACAGAGTTTCCAAGTGCTTGACTAAATGTATTTAATGTCGTCTGCTGCAGATGTGTTGTATGTTGGAAAGGATCTTAAGCAGAAAAATTACACACACATACTCTTTATTAAACTTAGCACGATCTGTATTACCCTTAACATTTCCCCATGATGTCGACATCATTTGTCACCTCTGAAAGAGTAAATCTTTGAAAACATTTCGTAACAAGGAGAACATGCTTACAATGATCACAACTGTGTTAAAGGTGCTGAAGCCAGAACATAGATATTAAAGTCAAAGTTTTAAAACTGTTTAAAGGTTGTCTTGAAATATTAGAATCATAATTCTTGGATAAAATTAGAATAATATTTTCACTTTCCAGTACCATAAACATCTAAATATTGATCGTGTATGCTTCATTTTAACTGGTTAGACATACCAGGCCACATTTTGAACATTTTCATTACTTTCAATTGACAGTATTTCAACATTACTGCCAAAATATTACTTACTACTTACTTTGTTATCAATATAAGCAATATTTGTAGACGTTTCAACAAAATCAAAATTTTGATCTCCATCTTGAGTTCAACACCTTTAAACAAGCACAATTCCCGTGCATCTTTCAAATACTTTCATTGATAAAAAATTGTCCTCGGATGATTTCATATATGACGACCCTACAATGTCATATCCTTTTTAATCGCTGCTTAACAATTAAAATAGTAATTTTACTACAGAATCGAAAATATTGTTGAAAAAGTGACATTAAGCATACGATGTAAGATGTCGACTGAATCATGGAAATCGACAAAACCCTGATTGGTCATGGTAAACGTTTACTTTATTTAGATACGTTCATCGCATCTATTTCGGTAACTTTGTTTAACTAATTAATCAGATGTTTGGATTTAAATTAGACTGTTAGATTTTACAGAACCTACGATGATCACACATAACTAATCCAGTCGATATTTGCACGGAGGAAAATAGACTTGAATCAGTCCCTAATACGAACTCTTTCCTTCATAAAGACGCTGTCTGACGCCTCTGCAGCACATACTTTTTTTTAAAAACATTGTAACAAAAGAAAAAATTGCTCTTACCGAGGAATTTCTCCTTTTGCCACAAAGTTTTCAACTATTTTCAATAATAATACTTTCATTTAAAGAAATCTTCCATTTTTCGCCTGTTTTAAAAGTCGTCTGCTGCAGGTTCATTGTATGTGGGAAAGGGTTAAAGTATCATAACAATATCAGCGTCTATCTTTTTATCTATGAGTAGTTCCCTATACCTGTAGTAAGTTCAACATTCATTTCGGGTTCGGGAAGACGTCTTGATTTGAATAGGTTATATATGAGCACGCACATGGGAAAATATATATGTAGACATTATTGAACATTGTAGGTTTAAATCAGAATTTTCGTCCGCTCAGTTTTACTCGGAATCTACACAAGTTAACATACGTTTCTGGCAAGCATGTGTAAGTATAATGTGAATAGTGTAGAAACTGATCGGTCTGTGCGGACACAGGCTCAATTATAATGTTAATAGAAGTACATTTATTTGTGAAACTCTTTTATAAACACTGTTGTAAATAATAGAGAATAATACTTCCAAAGTTTCAGATGCTACGCGACTATATTCACAGTCTTTAACCCTTTCCCTCATATAGACGCTTTCTGACGCCTCTGCAGTAGACGGCTTTTTGAAAACATAGTGACAAAAGAAGAAATTGCACAAAACGTGCAATTTCTCCTTTTGTCACAATGTTTTGTCACCATGTGTCATAGGTTATCCATTCAATTATGGAGATTTTCTATGTTATGACAAAATACGTTCAAAGTCGTCTGCTGCAGAATTGTCGTATGGGGGAAAGGGTTAAGAGCAGACGACTGTGAGAGAAGTATAACTGGTGTTATGTAGTTCTCCGAACAGGTGTTCATTGCGAACATAAACTATACCTGATTGATTTAGCTAACAGATAGTAAAGGTAACAGTGAAAATAATTACCACCTAACGAATATTTCGTTAGGTAAACCTGGGATGTAATCTGACAGTATAATACAATACAATAAATGTTATTGCATAAAACAACAAACAATACGAATATGTGTATAGCAATTAAAGAAAATATGAAAACGGAGAAATGGATTTTTTTTAGAAGAATTAACAATCAATTAATGTAAGAGTTTATTGAAAAACTGATCTATTCTAGAATTCATGTTTGTGTAATATTTGATACTAATCATTAGGTGTAATAATCTAGCCTTGCTAAGTTGCTACTGTTCTCTATATTTCATTTCAATGAATAAGTATTTAGCTAAACTATTTATAATTTTAACAGAATTTGAAGAGACTTTAATGCAGTAAATTAAAGTATACTTGGCCAATGACAATGACAATTCAGATCTACCATACAGAGTGTTTGTTCTTTGGTTGTTACATTTTTATCTGCGACCATTCAATGAGCTCGTCCACAGGAAAACCCCGCTGTTTTTTCGTGAACATTGTAGATTTAGATCAGCCTGTGCATCCGCACAGTCAGACCGAGATGTACACAGTTCTTATTTAATCATATTCATATTAATGTGTATTGTATGTAAAAGAAATATTAAATGTTGATAAAAATATTGTTTATTCTCTTAAAATTTAGACTTGCAGCGAAATTATAACAAACTGACTCCTCGTACGTTATAATATTGTTAAAACATTCTATCAACATGTGTTAATTCTGATAAGCCTGAGCAGATAAACAGGGTCATTTGAACCTACCACTTTAGAAAAGGGGCCAACTTGTAGCACGGGAGGGTGCAACTATGTACGTATTGTTAGGGCCTACATGTCGTCTAGTTAACCCTTTCCCACATAAAACAATTCTGCAGCAAACGAATTTGAAAATATACCCGAAAACAATTTGAAACTCCCATTAAATGAAGTACAGTAATTGAATAGAGTTTAAAACATGGTGACAAAGAAGAACTTGCTCGCTTTAAGAAGCCGTCTGCTGCAGAGGCGTCAGAAAGCGTCTATATGAGGGAAAGGATTAATTAACAGTAACAACTACCTAACAACATCTGTGTCAGATAATCCTCTGCAGCAGATGACTTTTTGAAAACATTGACGCAAGATGAGAAACTACTCATAATGCATTCTAATACAACATGGATTTATTTTTAATGAAAACTTGATTTTTAAACAAACAAAATCATAACAAAATTCAATAATGAGCAGGTTTAAAACCAACAAAATCAAATCATAACAAAACTCAACAATGAGCAGATTTAAAACAAACAAAAATCATAATAAAATTCAATAATGAGCAGGTTTAAAACCAACAAAATCATAACAAAACTCAACAATGAGCAGATTTAAAACAAACAAAATCATAATAAAATTCAATATAGAGCAGGTTCTCCTTTTGTCACAATGTGTTCAGCTCTACTCAACAAGTGTACTTCATTTACAGAGAATTTCGAAATGTGTGTCTAGGTATTTTCAAACTCGTCCGCTGCAACTTTGTTATATGTGGGAATGGGTTAAATCTGAATATAACAGGATACCCCTGTTAAACGGAAGAGGAAAATCGAAAAGCGAACAAAAAAGAGAAAAAATAAAAATAAAGAAGACGCCACTTAATTGATTTTATGAAAGGACAGTAATAAATTTAAAACCCGTCATTTTATTGTTAATAACTCCGACATCAAAAGTCATAAGCGACGGGCTATTCAATGTAACTAGAAAGTTTATGTGGGGAAAATGCTTTAAACCCCGAGTCAAATATTGTGTCTCTTCGCGTTTGATCGGTTTGACTTGCGGCTATAAAAACGCCTTTAATGTTTTAATTTCGTTATAGGATTCAGACTGACTCAAATGAAGCAAGAAATTAATCATTTAAAATCAGTGGGTGATTTAAGCCCAAACAGTGATTTTATTTTCTGATGGCTGGTTTTATATACTGAACATCTTTTTCGTAAAGAAAAACACACTACATTTTAACACGTTTAGTAATGTAAGAGCTTTGTGAATCTTTTATCCCCGTTAAACATGGCGAACATAGGAATTTGCTGATTTGCTTGGACTAGAGTTTGAAATGTTGACTCGGGTCAACCTGATTTGGCAACACAGTGACATGTTACCATAAACATGACTCGCGTTTTACTCCAACCGTCGGTTATTCCCGTGACGGATTTGTTTTTGAAAAACACTGCAGCAGTAGTTCTTCTCATAACAGTAGTCAGAACTCTTGCCATGCTTTTTTCTGGATATGAATTTAACAATGGTTTGTATTTACTTTTAAAAACTTAAGCATGAATGGTTACGAACTTGTCCGAAGGTAAATGGTAAAATACTTGTTTTCTTTTGTTGAAAAAATATTTTAAAAAATATCGATCTAACATAAAAGATTTTTTTTTTATATCAGCTTACCCAGTGATCGCTCAATCAAATCGATAAAACGGGGTTATTTCTGTGTCCATTTTGACATTGAGATATCCTGGGACAACTGTATAAGACATGCATGGACAATTGGTTTTTGATTGCTTGGTGTTTTACGCAATTTTCAAAAAAAAAATTCAGTTATATCACGGCGTTTCCTGGGTAAGTTACCAGTACTACTGGTCCGTGTATCCTGACACCAGCGAGTCAGTCAGTCAGTCGTTATGCTAACCCCGCATTCCTGATCGCAAAGGAGGGCAGCCATTACGAAATTGGAACGCGTCGATAACTACAATTTTAGATTTTAATATTTCTTGCTTTTCGTCCTGTACGAACAATATTTCCATTATACGGTTAACCCTTTCCCTCATATAGACGCTTTCTGACGCCTCTGCAGCAGACGGCCTTTTGAAAACATAGTGACAAAAGAAGAAATTGCACAAAACGTGCAATTTCTCCTTTTGCCACAATGTTTTCCACTTTTTGTCATAGGTTATCCATTCAATTATAGAGTTTTTCTATGTTTTGACAAAATATGTTCAAAGTCGTCTGCTGCAGAATTGTCGTATGAGGGAAAGGGTTAACCACTTACTTCGCATGACTTTTCAAACATCGTCTGCTTTACTAGAAAACTATAATTTTTATAATGATAAAGAGTTCAAAATATTGTAATCAAAGTCTGAATTGCTCGTTTTGGGCAATTTCACCTTTTATTGCAGTTTTTCTAAAGTCATGTTCAATGGCAGGTGTCAAATGTCGTCTGTGTGAAGAAATAGGATAATATGAAGCAGGTCATGAAAATAACCAAGCAATCCTGCAATATTTAGGTGGAAGAGCAATGGACACATGTTAGTTAATCATTCCCCACGTACATACACTTCCTGACTCATCTGCAGATTGTAGCGTTTGAAATTATAGTCTCAATAGGGAAAAACTGCTCATTATGATTAATTTCCCTCTTTGCCACAATGTTTTCATCTATATAAAAAATATTCAATCATTTATAGAGATTTTTCTTTTTTGTGTGTAGATACTTTCAAATACGCTTGCTGCATTTTTTTAACCCTTACCTCTCATACGACAATTCGGCAGCAGACGACTTTGAACATATTTCGAAAAAAAAATAGAAAATCTCTATAATTGAATGGATAACCTATGACTAAAAGTGGAAAACATTGTGGCAAAAGAAGAAATTGCTCGTTTTGAGCAATTTCTTCTTTTGTCACTATGTTTTCAAAAAGCGGTCTGCTGCAGAGGCGTCAGAAAGCGTCTATATGAGGGAAAGGGTTAACTGTGGGACAGAGCTATTGAGTAATATAGAGATTCAGTTTCGTTGAATAAGCATCAAAAGTGATATTTGTCACGGATGGCTATGTCTCGCGTGTAAATAGCTATTTTGGTTTTCATGCATAACTTTTTATATATAAAGTTCAATAAAGGTTGCATTATCAAAAGCATTATCCTCAGCGAAAATCAAAAACTATTTGTAGGTCGAAGAATTAAATGAATGTATCAAAATGTTCGCGTGCTCCTCTTCTCATTGTGTTATGATAAGGTTGATAATTCACGCCTGATTGGGCTGCACTGTTTATTTTTAGGTTTTGATAATTTAAGCAAAAGTGAATTTATATCTATACAACTAGAATGTGTATACAAAACAAATAAGTGTTCGTTTTATTTCGTGCTGTTTTTAACGCTATTTTCAACTGTATTTATGTCACTGCGCTTCCTGGGTAAATTATGAGTGTGATTTATCAGCTTAACCCTTTCCCTCATATAGACGCTTTCTGACGTCTCTGCAACAGACAGCTTTTTGAAAACATAGTGACAAAAGAAGAAATTGCACAAAACGTGCAATTTCTCCTTTTGCCACAATGTTTTCCACTTTTTGGTTATCCATTCAATTATGGAGATTTTCTATTTTTTGACAAAATACGTTAAAAGTCGTCTGCTGCATAATTGTCGTATGAGGGAAAGGGTTAAAGCCGATGACACCAGCGTGTCGTAACGCCATCCCACACCACTGATTGCCAAGTAAGGAAGTAGTGGCAGCCCTCTTAGGCGCACATCGTTCCGGGGTTAGCATAACGACTGATGCCTGATGTCAGAATAAATGGACAAGTTGTACTGGTAACTTACCCAAGAAACACTGCGATATAACTGGGAAAATGTTGAAAGCGGCGTAAAACACCAACCAATCAATCAGTCAACCAAGTAGGGAAGCCATTACTATTTTGTTTAAGTATTAAAGATAGGATACCGAACCCTGATATCCGTGCTTCTACTCACCGATAACATGAACACACGGGTTACATCCAATTAATAGTGAACATCTCTTGTTTAAAACTCAAAGTTTTAAACAGTGGTTGTATCATAGAATAGTCCACTTTCATTACTAAATTTTTCACAAATAGGTCCAAAACGCTACATAAGGACCTCAACATAAGTGTTCTTTTGTGCTGTTTTTGATTATCAATAGTTCTGTTATTGTCTTATATTGCTTCTATTTTATTCTTATTTACATATGTACAATACTTATAACAAAACATTTAAACATGTTAGTATTCAAAACACAAATAAAGCACTTACCTCAACATAAGTAACACTCGCATAAACAGCATACATGGACTTCGCTGCATTATCAATGGCTCGTGTATATATACTTCAGTATTAGATTTTGGTCTGATTTCAATCCGATTGCCTAAGTTCATTAATATTCTGCAATTGTTTGACGACTAGTACAGATCATGTTTAGACTGCGCAGGTACGTAGTCTGATCTAGACATACAGTTGGTGGTGCAAATAATGAGTTTTAAGGTATAATGTCATAGAGTTACGCTCATATCTACTTTCACTCATTGAAGGTGATACTTGAGGCGGAACTGATCCCTTTCCCACATACAGACGCTTTCCGACGCATCTTTAATAGACGACGTTTGAAAACATTGGGACATAATGTGAAATTGCTCATTATGAAAAATATTCCCCTGATCCACAATTTGTTCAAACCAAAGTATCCTTTCATTGTTAGATTTGTGTCTTCTATTTGTACTTATTTTTACCTAGTTGTTTTTGAAGTCGTTTGCTGCAGATGTTAGCAAGGGTTCTAAAACTTCAAATGCATATACTTTGTTTGGTATATGCGTTATAATGAATTTCGCCTCCCTGAAGGTGTGGTTGTTCAGTTCGCCTGGAGAGCGGGAAAACGTTCGAATCCCGGTTAGATCATATTAACGATTTTGACCCTTTCCCACATACAATGAATCTGCAGACGACGACTTTGAAATAAAATATAAACAATCTCTAAATGAAAGTAAGATTATTTAAAGAGTTGAAATCATTGTGGCAAATGGAGAAATTGCTAATCATGAGCAATTTCTCCTTTTGCCACAATTATTTAAAAAGTTGTCAGACATCGTCTATATGTGAAACAGGGTGCAATGGTGATGTTTCCCGTATGTTTTCATATCGTTTGTATCCAAACAATTATTGTCAGTAGATGCTGGAAACTTTCGGAGATTAATAGACGAACATTGAAGATGTAGATCTTTCCATGAAAATGCGCAGACTGATCAGAGTCTGGATCAGTGTTAAATGCCATATGGCTTATATTCTTAGCTCTCGTAGGTTTAATTAAAGTATGTATTTTTCTATTTACAAATTACCAAATGTGGTCATGTGCATTAAAGCTTATTTTTTCGATTAACTTTAAGGAAAGTGAATTGGATTCAAATTTTAAAGGTGATAAACAGTATATAAGAAATTGTGAGCTAATTGAGTAATTTGCATTTCTTTTCTCTTTCTTTCTCTCTCTCTCTCTCTCTTACTCTCTCTATCGCGAAGCTCTCAAAGTCAGCTGTTTGGGGAATGTGATATTTACTTCACAGGATTGGATGTTACAACAAAATACAGGAATTATGTATCATCATTTAATATTTCTTTCATAGAAAATTAATAAAAATAAGAATATAACAATTTCTATACAAATTTGTGTCGATCTGCAAATATTGTTTCCGTCTTACTGGAAACTCAATATGTGATATGATATGTTGTCGTAATAACCCTTACCCTCATATAGACGCTTTCTGACGCCTCTGCAGCAGACGGCTTTTTGAAAACATAGTGACAAAAGAAGAAATTGCTCAAAACGAGCACTTTCTCCTTTTGCCACAATGTTTTCCACTTTTATTCATAGGCAATCCATTCAATTACAGAGATTTTGTTCTATTTTTTGACAAAATAAGTTCAAAGTCGTCTGCTGCAGAATTGTCGTAAGAGGGAAAGGGTTAATAAAAATAAGAATATAATAATGTCTGTACAACTACTGGAAACGCAATGTGCAATATGATATGTAACACAAAGGGCACATATACATCATGATCATATATTTCCGTCTCAGACGAAAAAAGTGTTCGTTGCATAGTCGTTGCTACACCACTTTACCATTTCCTATACACGGCATATCTGCGGCAGACGACAGAAAACAAATAATCAAAAATAGAGTTGAAAACGTTATGGCAAAAGGAGAAATTGCATAGTGCGCAATTTCTCCTTTTGCAACAATGTTTTCAAAAAATGTCTGCTGAATATGCGTCGAATTCCGTCTATGTGTTGGAAACGGTTAAAGCCTAGTGTTGCTTATAGGCGGACAGTGAAGACTCTGGTGAGAGTGTGCAGATGCACATACTCACCCAAGACTTCAATGTTTACAACTGTCACAAGACCCCATTTCGTCTAACGCGTCTGAATTATAATTTAAGAAACTGTGTCATCATAATACGTGTTAACTCGATGATGAGAAAATGCGCCCGTTACGATACAATCATATAATATCCGTAATGAAGTTGAATGCAACCCGACAACGTCAAGTATTATTTTTTAAAAACTAGATGGCTGCGTTATAAATCAGTCATAAGTCCTTTTAATAATAATAAGGAGTTATGGCCGTTTTGCGTGAAGTCAAAGATATAAATCTTTCTAATGAGTTTAAACGGTGCAAACGTATTCTTCAACAACAGTTAAAACAACAACAACAACAACAATTAATTATGTACACAAGTTATTTTAGACTGTGTCAATGAATAGATGAATACAAAAAGTAAGTTAACATTTTGACACCAAGTCTTCTGTGATATGTTCAGTATAACAAAATCACAAAGCATATTGAACACCACTGATATAATGGCTCAACCAAATTGTATTCATAGTTAATACTATTGAATAATCAAATTGGAATGTGAACGAATTTAACTAATAACCTTCTCCTGATAGAAACGAAAATTCCGTCTTTTGAAATCAATAAAGGGAAAATGAGTGATAATTTATAACTTGACCACAATATTCCCCACTGCGTATACCACAAGTATTCTTCCAACGTTCAAAATATTATCATTGTCATTGTAAATGTTCGAAAATTAGCATGAGCTGAACGGTTAAGAGTCACATAAATATTCCTTTTCAAAATGTTCAATGCTTCGATAGTTCAGGCTTCTGGAAAAACGGCGACATTGAAGTTGCCATCATTCCCGGCAGTGACGTAGGTAAAGTTGAATGAAAGCCGGGATGTAGTGCGCTTGGCATATGCGGGAAACTCGGATGTATACCACTAGATAGCGAACAGGAAGGTAGTCCGCATGGACAGGCTTTCAGGGATGATAACCCGTGGTGAAGACTGTGCGCGGTATCGGGTTTCATTCGTTGAGACAAGTTTAACGCTGGATCTGGTGCGGAGGACGTGGGTGAGAGTCTCTCCAATGCCGATGAGGTAGTTGAGCAACTAAGGGGTCCGGTTAGAGGGTTAAATCCGTTAAATGAGTGTTTTAAAGGACTGTGTGCTGTAAGTGGAGAGAAGGCCGACGAGGATGGAGCTTGATACATGGTCGGTAGGGGGAATCCTGGGTAAGTCATGGCACCTGGGTTTGGTAATGCGTACGGGTATGAGGCGGCTGCTGCGGCCAGGTATGCGTAAATCTGGGGATCTGGTGGGATACCGTAGGGCCAGGTGACAGCCATGCGCTGACGTTTGTCCTTCATCCGTCGGTTTTGGAACCAAACCTGCAAAACAGATTATAAATACTTTAAATTTCTATTCAACTTGTGTCATTATATTATAAATACTATACATTTCTATTCAATTTGTTTCGTTATATTATATGTATTCCACAGAAAGACAAATTATACAGCAGAATTTAAAATAAATGTGGGAAATCGATAAATAGCGGTTGTTCTATGATATTAGTCGACAGGTCGTATTGCAGGAAGGACGCTTAACATATTTCCTCATATTATATCAAATCATTGATTGATTGGGGTTTAGCACCGTTTTCAACAATTGTTCAGTCATTTCTCCGACCAATGTATTTCCTGATGTTTCATACCAGTACTCAACACAACCTACTTTCCAAGCAACTGACTGCTGTTCGACATAGTCAGGAGCAGTGAATGAACACACATAACTGTAAAGTATTCTGAACCTACCTTAATTGTACTCTCGGGAAGCTTAAGCTGTTTGGCGAGTTCACATCGTTTAGGTCTGGATACATAGTTCTCTTTGTTGAATTCTCGCTCCAACGTGTTTATCTGTTCTTTAGTGAAAGCAGTTCTGTACCGTCTAACGTTATCGATGTTGTTTGGATCTGAAGAGAGATAAAGAGAGTTCTGTAAATATCACGGATCTTTCGTATGCATTTTCCTCATTGTTATATTAACTGTTTAACCCCGTTCCCTCATACGACAATTCTGCAACAGACGACTTTGAGCGTATTTTGTCAAAACATAGAAAATCTCCATAATTGAATGGATAGCCTATGACAAAAAGTGGATAACATTGTGGCAAAAGGAGAAATTGCACGTTTTGTGCAATTTCTTCTTTTGTCACTATGTTTTCAAAAAGCCGTCTGCTGCAGAGGCGTCAGAAAGCGCACATTGATTTGTGATAGGCCTACACCAAATATGTATCGTGGAAAGGCAGAAATGTCGGTTTCTCCTTTTCCACAATGTTTTGAAAATAGTCTCCTGCTGTAAAGTCGGCAAGTGGTGTTTGTTTCAGTAAAAGATTCAACCCTTTTCTTGCTGCATTTAATGTTCCTTATTCCCTCATTCAAATTGACATTACATTGCAAAACGTTAATCCTCTTACGTGTATTGTTGAATTGAAAGTAAAATTGGAACTTAGATGATAATAGAAAAGATATTTCAAAGAGGCATAAAGTATACATAATAAGCGATATGTAAACATGACAGATCAGTGTCGATTTCATAAACAAACGTGAAAAACGGTTTATTACAGTTTAATTTGATTGAGCCATCCTTTAATTCGTTTACTTAATACCTTTATAATTCAGCAGTGCCTCGCTATAGGAAAATCAACTAGTGCGATCAGTGTTAACCCAGATCAGCCTGTGAATCCGTACAAATGCATCATAATCTGCCTTATGGTTCACCACTTGGTCAAAGCAAGCTTTAATATCTGGCTAGAAGTTTAACTTTGAATCAGGAGAATTTTGGAACAGATATATTTTATCAATTAATTTCTTAAATAGAAAAAACGTGAATACACAATGGGTGATATTTTATGTGGCGAAGCTTTTTAATTCCCTTAAACTATTGTTTGGTTTATGGCTATAATAATCCTCCTAGTAAAGCATTCATTGCCTGTTAAATGTATGTTAGCCATTTCCTTTAATAGTTGACCAATGTTTCATTATCATTTCTATATCACAATTTAAATCAAATTTGAACAGTGCTTAGATGCGATTAATACCTATGCAACTCCAATGGTAAATGTCTCTCCATTATTATATAGAGAAATTCGTAAAAGTCTACCCGAGCCTTCGTTCTAAACGCAGCTTATTTGTATACAAATCGAGGGCTTGGCGTGAAACGGTTGTAACTAAAATTGGTATTTTGTTACCAAGGTTAATCACCTCGCCATAATGTCTTTATAAACGTTAAATCTTTTTTTCTTGGTAAACAATGGAAATTTAGGTGCCATTGCTCGTTCTGAGCAATGGCACCTAAATTTGCATTGTTTACAAAGGGGTCGAAATTGCCCCTTAACCAGGGTTTTCAAAATAGGTTTTTAGTTACAACCGTTTCACGCCAAGCCCTCGAAATACACATTTTCAAATCGCATTCATTGTTTAAAAATACTTATGTAAAAAGAAATTATTATCTTTTTGAACAAAGTTTGAAAGACGTCTATTATAAACTGTCTGCAGACAATGTAATTCATCATAAGCAGAATAATAATAATTATCTCTATGTCATAAGTTTTATTTTCTGCGTGTCAATTTTAAAACTTATTACAAATTTAAACAAATGTGTCTCCTTTTAAATCAAGCGAGAGCAGAATTTGGCAACGCTAATGGGTTTTGTCGTAATTGATTACCAAACGACACGAGTAAGTCTTTTGCACTCGAGTAAACGTTTTCCTCCTTGAAGAATATTTTCATAAAAATGCACGAGACAACGTAAAAAAGTAGTAATTTTTATTTCAATAACATGTTCTACTTGCTCAATGTACCTTAATTTGGTATCCCGATATTGTTTATATTATTCTCTTTTCTTCAAAAGATTTAATTTAAGAACATCTTAAAAAGGCAACTCAGATTATATGTTTCAAGTTGATCATTTCGAAGTGTGGCAATATTAAGTTGAGTAAAACCAATCAATAGAACTGCTATTACATTATTTGATAATAAATTCAGTCGCGTGGTTTCATAATCAGTTGTCCCAATTCCTATCAAAAATTCAAATGAAATAGTTTATCTTTACGCGTGAGTTTTAAGAACAACCAACTTAAGAAAGTTCTAACAACGTTATTTCTAATTCTGTAACATAGAATATCGCTGCCAATGAATAATGGCACGTAGGTTTAAAGCTTTCCCTCATACAGCAAATCTGCAACCTACGACTTTGAGCAATTTCTCTATTTGTCACAATGTTTTCAAAGGCCGTCTACTGCAGATGCATCATAAAGCGTCTATGGTTTGGGAAAGGATTTAATAGCAAAAGATGATCGTTTTTCGTAAGTAAATAAGGGTAAACCCAATATACGGACAGCATTTAAATAAATAGATGCGTTTTTCCACCGAATTAGATACAAGTTGACATTTAATAAATACGCACGTATAACATTTCTGATTGCGAATTGAATTTCCGACAAGGATAGAAACATATAAAATAATGGCTTTAACGCAGGATAAAAGAGCCATTCAGTCTTTGGCGACCAGTGCAGCTTCCGATCAGCCTGTGCATACACACCGTTTGATAAAAATCTGTTCTGTTCTCCGACCACTAAATAATCTTACAGTTAATAGTGAAACACAGACAAGACTATAGGAATTTTAGGGACTGATCTAAACTTATTAAGGTGCATATGTCTAAAGGAACATTATTCCTTGTTGAAGCTTATTGATCGTTTCAAAACTGAGCCGTAAGATTCGAATCCATATAAGTATGTCCTTGTGGTCTTAATCTAGAATTAAAAACACATGAGGATAAATCACACCGTAATTACTGTGATTCATAGTTAGAAATATACAGGTTGTGTTTTATGATGATTTGTCCTTAACATTGAATGTGATGATGAGAAGAAAAATAAGAAGAAGATGAAGAAGAAGAAGGGAAAGAAGATGAATGAGGAGAAGAAGTAGTAGAAGAAGAAGAAGAAGAAGAAGAAGAAGAAGAAGAAGAAGAAGAAGCAGAAGCAGAAGAAGAAGAAGAAGAAGAAGAAGAAGAAGAAGAAGAAGAAGAAGAAGAAGAAGAAGAAGAAGAAGAAGAAGAAGAAGAAGAAGAAGAAGAAGAAGAAGAAGAAGAAGAAGAAGAAGAAGAAGAAGAAGAAGAAGAAGAAGAAGAAGAAGAAGAAGAAGAAGAAGAAGAAGAAGAAGAAGAAGAAGAAGAAGAAGAAGAAGAAGAAGAAGAAGAAGAAGAAGAAGAAGAAGAAGAAGAAGAAGAAGAAGAAGAAGAAGAAGAAGAAAATAAGAAGATACAGAAGAAGAAAATAAGAAGAAGAAAACGAAAAACGAAGACAACGACGAAGAAAAATAAATACTGTTTCAAACCGGCAGTAGGACAGTAGTCATATATTCAGACATAACAAAGTGACATCGATCATCAAGCAAGTTTGTTTTCATTAATCATTAATGGGAAATGCCAGTTAATTGCAAACAATTTGTATTACATGAATGGCTGAACAGAGCCAAAGGTGGTGCATTTGGACGCATATTTTAATCATTCGACTCACTGCTTCTCTTCGCAATATTTCAAACCTAATACGACAGACCATGGGCACGGCCATTGCTAATTTCAAAACAGGTGTAACTTTAACGTGTAATAAGATAGTGTAATATTCATCTGGAACTAAGCTAACTGGCTGCGCATTTAACACGTTTATTACATAAGAGCATTTGACACTTTCGGATTCAAAACGCGTGATTCTAATTGAATTGCTTTGCAAAAGATGCAGGGGGAAAATGTGGAAACGTACCCAGCATTGGTTAATTAAATTAATTAAAACGTTTGATATTAATTCCTCAGATAATGATTCTGTTTCTTGATTCTATGACAAAATAAAGCACATGTTTCGAATTAGAATCTATATTTTACAAATAGTGCTTTAAAAAAAAAAAGGGTACATTAACGGATTTTGTTTAAAACAGGGAAAACTCTTTTGACCGTATAATATTACATTTTATCGCCATTTAACACAAACGCATTACACTTGTTATTTATGTTTATATCTATCTTTTTAAGTGGAATACGTATAATTGTACTTAATATGAATTTAAAGATAATTGCAAAATTACACCTATAAATGGTGTGCCCTTGATGGTACTGACGAAAGACATGACCAAAAACAGTCGACGCTAATGTAATATCTCAATTTATCTGTCTGCGTGTCTAAAAGAAGTGTCAATTTAAATAGAAATTACATTTCTTCTATAACATAAAAAGACGTAGACCTTTCATTGTTGTTTTCAATCAAATGGGCACTGCAAATCTTTGCCGGAAAATCCCAAAGTAGGTCAACTCAAGCCTTTGCTATAATATGCCAAGTACTTCGCCGTGGAGGCGCTTAATGTACAAGTCTTAATGTACAAGGTACCAACATCTTTAGATCCAACAGAATGTTGGAACACGCCTAGCCTTTGTGTGTCTTTGGTCTCGTATCACAAGTTGTATCGATATATTAAGTGTACGAGGGTTAAAGGTCGAACATTTGTTCTTTGTTGGGCTTTAACTAGATTTGACAACCTCGTTAGGACTCATTACGAGCGGTTTTTTGTAGAGGGGAGTTCAAAATGTCCTGGTGTATCAGACACCGCCCAATGTGTTATGGATGTCCCTAGTGTTCGAACATTTCATTACGTTTACATCAATGTATATTGTAATCTCCGTTTCATAGTAACATTATTACAATGTACATCGATGTAACGTTCCTCCCCGGTGTCAGACATCGAGGAATCATAATGAACAGCCCTCAATGACCCGGGTACAACATTACAGGTTGATTGATATAGGGTGTGCATGATCGTATCATATTAACCAATGAAAAATCAGTTCAAATGAATATTTTTGCACATTCTAAATCGTGGTAATCTTAGACGGATCTGACCTAAGACCTCTATACGCCTGGTTGCTCGCCGTTGCTAATCGTATTGTTCTATGACCTAGAGTTTTTGTAAATCTTTTGTTGAAGCTTTGGAACTTATAAAGAGACGGGTTAACGAGGGTTCTCTCGACCTCTACGATAAAAGACTAAGCAGAAATAGAAAAAAATGTCTCGGTGTGTTTTTCATCGGAAAAACATGGCGGTTATAAAAAACAGTATAACATAAACATATACATATGACCTGATATGTGTTTTTCAAGTTTACTGATTAGATATACCTTATTTATGAAAAAAATGCGTCTACTCTGATAATAATTTTGAATTGAGATATAAACCTAAAAAAGGTATATCTAAAAGTAGATAATATAATTAGAAAAAGAAATCGCTTTGTGTAACTGAATGGCGATCTAGGGGATAAAACTGCTATGAGGGTAAATGAGACCAGACCACTCTGAGTGTCCTTGCAGCCTGCTCCAAATATGCACTCTTCGTCATTTAGTACTATTTCTCGTAACTATACTATGGTTGGTGCTCCAAATATATGTTTAATTCTATGCCCGTTTCTGTATAGGGGTGCACCATTGATAGATAGATGGATACACTGCAGATCTCTTCTTAAAGTCCTGACACCATATTTGGAATAATTCCGACCTTTTAAGGGTTCAAACGTAACCCTTTCCTACGTGTAAAAGCCCTGCAGCAGATGGCTTTGAAAACATACCAGTAATTTATTGAAAACTCCCTTAAAATGAAAGTACAATGATTGATTAGACCAATTTCTTCTTTTGTCCCCATGTTTTCAAACATTTGTCTGCTGCAGAGCGTCTATATGAGGGAAGGTTAACACGTGGTATATCACGTTTATGTTTTTTACCATGCATGATTTTTATTTATGAAATAGTACAGTGATATTCTAGATGCTTTCCTAACTAAGGAGAAACTCTTCTTTTTAAAATTTGTGACATGCTAATTTTAGATCACATTATTTTGAAAGATTTAAAAGAAAAATAATGTGTAATATAATTGCAAGTATCTATACGTGTACAATAATTTAAATTCAAATTTCTTTTTGTAGTATTTTCTACGGACGTGTACAAAACGTTGTAAGTTTGAACATTGTACAATATGATACTCTTCATACGTCATTTCATATTAGTCTTACATACATAGCCTGAACAGTCTTGAAGAATAGCCATTATCATGAGCTATATACTAACTACTAATAAACTAACTACTAATAAACTTTGAAACTTTGAAACTTTGAAACTTTGAAACTTAGAAACTTTGAAACTATACTAACTGATATGAATTTGTAGAGTTGCCTGCTTTTAAAATACGTTATATCCTGAACATCTGGAACAATAACTTGTATAAAGAGTAGACAACATTTTTGGACGGGAGAAAACGGTTGCCACAATGCTATCTCAAGTGTGTCTGTTAAATAAACGTCAAAGGTAGTCTTGAGAGCTACTGGAACTGTTTTTTTATAAAGTTTTTCCCATATACGGACGTTTCTGACGCCTCTGCAGCACACGATTTTCAAAAAATTGCGAGAAAGGGAGAAATTGCTTATTATGTGCAATTACACCCTTTGTCATAACGATTTAAAACTTTATTTCATATATGTTCTTTCATTTATAGAGAGTTTCCATATGTTTAAATTAAGTGTTTTCAGAGTTTTCTGTTGCAGATTTGTTTTAAATACTGGTTAAAATACAAATTTCACATTTAATTAAGAATTATTTTGGTGCTATCGAAACCTCTTGATTCTTAAAAATGGTCAAAGATATTTTGTCCAAAAGGCAGTTTTAAAAAAATGCGATCTTAAGTAAAATTTATTATATCCTCTCTTCAATTAAAGTGGACTAGTCTATAATGTAGCATAGCTGTAACGTATTTTCCCTGCAGCGCTGTAGCATAAATTATTAATCGTGGTAACGATGTTAACTACGTACAATCACGAAACAAAGAAACACGATTGGTGGCGTATAAAGATCGGGGGGGTCTAAATGCCACTCGCTTTCACATCATATTAACAGGGGCGTAGCTCCCTTTAGGAACTGTAGGCACGTGCCTACACATTTTTTCTCAAAATGCCCCCAAAATGCAGCTGCGGCGATAGACATCTGCGTAATGTATCGACCAGATCAGCCTGCGCTGTCCGCGCAGACTGATCCGGCCGACACATTCCGTCTTAGGGGGATAGATGTATAGAGTAGTTATTACTGAAACAGAAAATCCACTGGAGGCGAAAAGTGTCTATCCGGGTTAGGCCTGTGTGACATGCTTAGGCTGATCCGGGTCGATACTTTACGCAGAGTCCACAATGTTGATTTTCTCACGAGACGGCCTACACATTGATTATTGCAAAGCTACGCCCCTGATTAACACATATTGACTTAGAAAATAATGGGGCTGCACGTCCAAATTCCAAATTCCAAACGTCCAGTGTACGCAGATGGATGAGGAATCAGATGAGACAATGAGTCTTCACTGTACGCAAGATACATTAAGACCCCATCTCGCTAGACGTGGATCTAACATCTTCTGCTAAGCAGGTGGTTTGACGAGAAGAGTGTGCATAAATCACCCCCCATGAAATAAAACTATTACCATATGTGTTTTTATTGTTGTCGTTTAATTGTTGATAACTATGTTTTAAGTTTTAACCACATGGGCAGAAACAGTTTGACTGCCGAGACAATTTATTTCTGTAACCAATTATTTTTATATAGACATGACTAACTTCGAATTGGAAAACCAGGTATCTTTCGTATTAAAGTATTCACATGTAAAATGACGTACAGGGTACAAGACAGTTTCTAAGTATAACATCGGGAAAGGGGGAAATCGCTCGATTCATGATGATAATAATAATAATGGTAACAAAATGAAATAATAATAATAATAATAATAATAATAATTATAATAATTTATGTTAATATCAATAATGATAATTGTAATTTCAATTGTTTAAATATCTTTTTACACAACACCATAAATTTCCCAAGTAAATTTTATAACACCACATAAGAATTTCATTGAAAATATTTCGTTCGGTGAACAATAAATTCTGGATCCTTTTTAAATAATATATTTTGAACGTGGAGTTTCCAAAAAGGATAACTTCTACACATTAGATATATTAAACTTAATTAATATGTGATAATTTTGTAAAGGAAACATTTCAAAATATTAAAAAAAAGTTACAAACTCGAAATACCATTACTTTTTTTCGAAGTTTTGTGATATTGTTGGCTATGTATAGCTGAATGTTAAATCATAGGTTATTCATGTTTAATTCATTCATCATAACTATACATTCAGAATTAAATATGTTTGTTCGTATATTCCTGTCATGTAACTTGTATGTATATGTATGTGTTTAGACAATGTACTTTGTACACGTCAAATAAAATAAAATGTTCTGTCTGTGTGCTATCTCAAAAGTAATAACTGAAATCATATACAGATATTAATAGAACAAAATATATCAGTGTTTCTGTACAAACGTGCGTGGCATATTTAATTAACAATTAATTGTGTTAATTTATTTCATTTGTTTAATGCCTTTTATGCTAGTAAATTAACGTATTGACATTATATTCAGTCTTCGCAGCATCATATTTGATACCTCATCGCTGACCTGATAAAATAAATAGTCATATATATATGAACGATATTTTCTTTTCTGATCATCGACACAATTTTGCTACACAAATTGGAAAAAACAAACTCACACAAGTCATGTATCAGCTTAGAACAAAACTCGCACACAACTTGTTGTCATGTAACGTTTACGTGCATGTTAACATCTCCATTCCTAGTCAAATTAAGGTTAAAATAAAGTTATTAAAAATAATAATATTAAATGATCTTCAACTATATCATTTTAAAAAGAGACGGCGAGATTAATATTTCCCCGTGGGGACAATATATAAAGTTGTCATTGTATTACTCTTTATTTTAATAATACAATACAATAATTGTATTGGCATAAAAGCATATGCACATTCATAGCCAAACAAAATATATGAAAATAAAATATAATCATTTGGGCAAGGTGTAGCATATGTACACAAGTACAGTTTACAGAGAAGTACAAGAATGTATGTTAACAACATTCACAATACATAACATAGATGATATTTTTCTAATTCAGAGCTCTCAGGTAAGATGCGTAACATAAATCACTAACTTTTTTAAATTATGTTTCATCAGCTTCGCCCTAGAGATTTCAAACGGGATTTACGGTAATGAGGATCTCATGCTTTCTATCTCCCCGACACAGACGACATTTAACATCTTTACAACAGACGACGCTTCAAAACAGTATGATAAAAGGGAGTGATTGATCAAAGCAAATACATTATACCATGAAAAATATGTATCAAGCTTGTTAATCCAGTTTTCAATAAGAGCTTATAAATTATGCATTAACATTCGTAACAGCAGGCGTTCCTTAAATGTCTTAGCCGTAAACGGTACAAACGAAATAACAAACAAACAATTCTTACCATTTTCGTCGTTTTTGTTGGGATTTCTGTAGTATTCATTATGGTGGTACATCTTGTCTCCATCGTCGGAAACATCAGAGTCCATCGGCATCATCTTCTCTAAACTCGAGTCGTGTTCGGAGCCGGTCGAACAGGGTGAAGACGGCGACGTGGGACAGCTCTGTCGATCCACGGGGGACGGTATACTCGGGTATTCCGTGGGAAATCCCGGTCTGTGGAACGGCTTCTGTTGTACAATAACGGGCACCTCGGCCGACGGTTGGACAGATGGCGAAATCATCGTGTTAATGTCTATGTATTCAGTTTGTTTCTATCACTTTTTTCAAGAAAGCCTGCCAACAACAGATCCCGTAAAATGTCCGTGTAAACAAATATCATCAACGTTTCAAACTTCACCACAAATCTCATTAATTTTGTTCCAAGTATAATCTATATGTATCACTTTCAACTTTACTCAGTCAATAAAACAATTTTATTCGTTAACTCGAGATGACAAAAAACACAGGTTTCTTGTCTGTATCTATTTTATAAGACTCACAAGCAGTCACAAATGACGAATGATAACATAAATGATGCACGGCTTAATAAATCTACCTGCAGTTTACGACCCATAATCATTTACAGGTAACAGCCAATCATGGAGCAGTAAGGAGGCGGGACTAATTAGTCCGATTTTCTGATTGGCCGAGGGCGGCGGTGGATGATGAAAGGTTGTATCCAACGGGTGGTGGTACTGTAATTTATCTTTATCTGACGTTTTACAAGTGTTTTCTTATCTGGAAACAAACAACAAGGCGGGGCTTGTAATTTTCTTTTGATTTTGTCACGAAACATAATAATTACGAAGATCGATCCTATATGGTAAGGTGTAAAACATGGAAAACACTGGCGGAATTTCTTTGAACCAGGTAGAACAGGACAGGAAGATAGTTAGACATCCATAGATCATCGTTATAAGAAAGTGATATAACCCTTTCCCTGATACAGACAACGGTTGAAAAGAGTCTGGATAAATGTTTAAATAAAATAAAGAACATTACATCTCAATTGTGTAGATTCAGACATATGAATAGATAGATATTTCTTTATTTCCTCTATAAATGAAGAGTAAATTCATACATACATAGTACGACAAATAAAAGAAATAACAGTAAACAGTCCACATATTAGTTATTTACAGGTTGCTATAAGAGACATACAAGTAACATCGAACATACGCAATTTAAACATGTGTGTATATGTGTGTTGAAGGGATTTGTTTGGTGGTTGTGGATGCAATAATGGAAAAGGGTCATGATGAGGGTGCAGGTTAATCATTTATTGCACGCATGTGATAGGTAGCATGTTATATCCAAACAGTATTTATTTTTTTACTAAAAACAATATCAACAATATGAATTTGTCAATGCCTTTTCATGAATCCTAAATAAACAAACAGAAACCATTTATTTCAAACCTTTACTTATAAATTACAATTCAAGATGAACTATAGTCAGAGGTAACAGTGAAAACGATAACTTGATCGTATCACTGATTGACACTGTGGATGTATTAGAATATTAGCCACCGTTAATAATGCATTGAAGCAAACACGTATTTACCCTTTCTCATATACATCTACTCAGTAGCAGACGACTTTGAACATACTTATTCTACATTTTAGACAATTCTTTATAAATGAAAGAGCGATTAACGATTAAAGTTGAAAACATTGTGGCAAAAGTGGTCAGCTCTAAGGGCGTCAGAAAGCGGTTGTATTTGGGAAAGTGTTATAAATAGTTCTCCTATAACCTTTAATCCTTTTGATCATATTAAACAGTTTTAACCCTTTCCCACGTACAACAAATCTGCAGCAGACAATTTTTAAAACTGCTAGGCAAATATGTGGAAAATTTCTGAAAATGAAATTATGTTTATTAAATAGATTTGAGAATATTTTGGCAATAGGATAATTTCTTCTTTTGTCCTAATGTTTTCAAACGATGTTTGATGCAGAGGCTTCAAATTTCATCTGTTTGAGGGAAAGGGTTAAATTAACTATTCCTACATTTGTGTTCAATTCGTACTTTCTTGAAACGTACCAGTAATCTGGGATGAAAATAATATAATACGCGGTAGCGGATAAAAGTCAATACTTAAGTTATTATCGACGTATCGATCTATTACAAGCTACTTATCACCACTGTGTTACTCTATTGGATGCAATAAATGCGTGTAATTACCCAGAATTATCTGACCAATTAATTAATTCTCGATATATTGTAAAGTATAGCACTGCTGAGGGAGCGGTGTCTGGTTCAATCAATGATAACTAATAAGAGTATTCAAATTCGATTTAGGTCCACCTTTTCGCTGATACGACTGATTGTTATCGTCCCCACATTAAGCAGTTCGTTAAAAACATTATGAACGTAAGGAAAATTCCCTTTTTACCCTTTCCCATTTGTAGACACATTATGATGCATCTGCGACTGACGACTTTTGAAACATTGTTGCAAAAGGAGAACGTGCTCATGATGAGCCGATCTGGATTTACACTTAGCCGACGTGTACCTCTTCCCAAGAACGGACTCTTTTTAGGATCAGCTTAACGTCTGTTTGATATCTTATTTTAAGGGGTTGTTTTAATAAAAGATCTGCAATAACATTTTCCTTCTTGCACACGTCTATTTATATCAAAATTCTTCTTCCTTATGATGCTATTTTGATGTACTTACTACGTATAAACTTGAAGTGCATTTATATGACATTCTCTTTTTTTAAATTCTATTTTTCCAAAAATATTTTTATTTCATTTATCAGTAATTTAAAATTCTCGATTATTCGTTTCTTGGATATATATAATAACAATTTCACGTGACTGGACTTTATTCATATATTGATAATAAATGTATTCATTGTTATTCATCATGCTGTACAGTGCTTATATCGGAAACGAAAGTAGAGATACTGCTATGTTCTTATTTATATTATTTTCCTTATAAACACTCATTTTACTAATAAAACTAAAACATTTTGATGGTTTCTAGTTTGATATACTATTATTGACTGGTCTTCGTACTTCTATGTCTTTGTTTTAGAGTACATGTGTACATGTATAAATAAAAGCAAACACTATATATCTTAGCCGTTTTATGACTATTTTGGGTCTAATTGACTCCGATTTTTCAATATTCAGAGAAACATTGACGTGCAACTAATGGGGCTTCACTTCCATATTTTTGCCAAGCCATGTATCCATGTCTTTATAGCACATAGGAGGACAGTGAAGACCCTGGCGACATGGCACACGCTCATCTGAGTCTCCACTGTCCTCAGATGTAAGAACAAGTCAAATCGCGTGATGCGGATGAATTATACTATCGATCAGACACTACGCTTGAGTTATGATAAAAGCGAACTCCACTTAAAGTCGCATCTACCTGTTCAGTTTCTCCTAAAGATGCAGCACACAAATTAGAAATGGTATTTATTGAACTAAAGGCCACGCTGTGTTACAAGGACATATTCCACTAATGGTTAAATCAAACTGAATACCACATGCCTTTTAGTTCGAAAAAGAATTACCATTCATTGCTTTCACCGTGTACCTGATGTAATATCCTTTCAGAGTCGTCTGTTTTGAAAACTGTCGCAACAAATTGACTCCTCTCTTCAAACAATGTTTTTAAAGTTTATCTGCTGTCAAGACATTAGCGTCTGTATATATATATATATACGATACGTTTTATCGACAGGGCCTCTCTTTACATTTAATGACATATATTTTGACATATGGACCGAGTCTGGAGATACGGGGTGTTATTGGATTCGCATCTGCGTACAGTATAGACTCAGGAACTGTCTGCCTATATGTTGAATGTACATTTATTTATCTTCTGAAGAGAACAACCCATACACGTGTAGCGCAACTAGTTGTACGACAGTGTCACTCGATCTTATGACAAACAGTAAATAAGACCCAATTATACCCGACGCGGCTCATCTTTATTGTGGCTTGTACAACTGTCCCATTTAGGGATACGAAATTATGTTTTTCTATGGTAAGGGAGACAACTGTAACAATGTGCCGTAAAGTAGGATAATCGCGTTCGATAGAATAAGACTCCAACGGAGAAGGCGCCATCCTTTGGTTCCCACAATACAGAGAACTAATGTGAAATAGCAGGTAGAAAGATACGGTCGTGGAGATGGCGATTATGCATTTTAAGTGTAACATTGTTTCTATATATACACATGTATAGATGTGTATCCAGATAGATAATATAAAGACAAATGCACGAAGGTTGTAGAAAGGGCGAACACTTTCTATGTAACTGTTCTATTTGTACACAGAAGAACTACAATACAAGACAATAATGCAATACTATTGTAGTTGTGAATAGAGGCCACCGGTCCAAAGTCCAACACAGATTCCTGTACTTATTTAAAAAAATATATAGTATATACTGTTATATAGTACTACTTGCACTATGCAGCAGGTTGTAAAAGATTCTCATATCGTCGCTCCCATTATACTATGAGTACCCATACGGTTAGTCTTACTGCAAGAAAGTGGTCAGATAGAAAACATGAATGATATTCATTTTCAACATAGTGACATAATGCATTAAAGAGTAATACGATCTAATATTATTATATTATACGTTGAAAATCTTATTTCTGAAACTCGGCAGTCTACCATCCTTAACGACAATTCTGCAGCAGACGACTTCGAACATATTTTGTCAAAACATAGAAAATCTCCATAATTGAATGGATAACCTATGACTAAAAGTGGAAAACATTATGGCAAAAGGAGAAATTGCACGTTTTGTGCAATTTCTTCTTTTGTCACTATGTTTTCAAAAAGCCGTCTGCTGCAGAGGCGTCCGAAAGCGTGTATATGAGGGAAAAGGTTAATGATATATACGTATTATACATGCCTTGGTATATATTCAAGTTAAATTTCTGTTTGTTTATATTCATTGCTTCTAGTTTCTGTAATCTGGCATCATATTTATGATAATAGTAAACTTTATTGTCGTAAAATCAACATGACGTGAACTCAAAGTTACGTTACTGTAATAACATCCCCCCGAGTGAAGTGACTATAAAGTATAAGTGCTCACACCGCCACTATGTGTGTAACTGTTATATGATTAAACCGTAACCCTGTCCCGCATACCATAAATTCTGCATCAGACGACTTTGAAATGGAAACTCACTTTCAATGAAAGAACAATAGTTGAATAGAGTTGAACACATGGTGACAAAAGCAGAAATTGCTCATTTACAGCAATTTCTTCTTTTGTTGACATGTTTTTAAAAAGTCGTCTGCTGCAGAGGCGTCAGAAAGCGTCTATATGAGGGAGGGTTAAACCCTAACCAAAAGGAGACGCATGTTGACGCATCTGCAGCAGACAACGTACGAAGAAAAAATTCCTCAAAAGAGAATAATGCTCGTAATTAGCAATTTATCCTTTTGCCCAAATGGTCCAAATATTTTAATAATTATATAATTATCTTCTTTTATGGAGATGTTTCGCATTCTTGCAACGGTGTTTTTCAATTTCGACCGCTTCATATTTGCTGTATATGGAAAAGGGTTTAATGGACACTTATATGTGCAGATATCATTAAGAACCTGGGATCCCTTTGAGGTCTCAAGGGGTCTGGCCCTGCGCAACATGATCGACTGTTTTATGACAATCATCTGCTGATTTCAAAGACGGCGTCGTATGTTTGAGGGTTTGTATAATCTACTTATGAGACGAACTTTGGATATATACATGTATTCGTGAACGATGTCCGAGATCTAAATCGAGATTACAGCTTTTTCCGAAGATTATCAATAATGGATTGATTGAATGATTATTTGGTGTTTAACTCCGTTTTAATATATTTCCAGTTATATCACGATGTTTCCTGGATAAGTGACTAACTTGCCAGTAATATTGATATCTAAATATCTCCTGACGTTATCCAATCTCTTGTAATGTTAACCCCACACTACTGAGCGATACGGAGGGCAGCCAATTATGTTAAAGGCTCAGGTATTACCCGGCTGGCGATCGAACATGCGACCTCCCACAACCGAGGCGGATGCTCTACGAATACACCACCGAGGCGGTACGAATCAAGGAACGTGAGACAATACCTCACAATATGTTTCACGCAACACGAGGTTATCCCACGTCGTATCGAGTTGTATTCATTGTCGTATCGAGTCACGTACTGTTTCGCTGTTTTAAGCAAGGGACTGGTCAGAGCCAATTGTTTAACCCTTTCCCTCATATAAACGCTTTCTGACGCCTCTGCAGCAGACAGCTTTGTGAAAACATAGTGACAAAAGAAGAAATTGCATAAAACGTGCAATTTCTCCTTTTGCCACAATGTTTTCCACTTTTTATCATAGGTTATCCATTCAATTATGGAGATTTTCTATGTTTTGACAAAATACGTTCAAAGTCGTCTGCTGCAGAATTGTCGTATGAGGGAAAGGGTTAAGAAAGTTGTTCTTACCACAGTCCTTCAGGATAGATGTCGAACAGTGGAGGTCCTAGTGAGACTGCGCTGCGGTGAAGGCTAATCTAGATATTCATTGATCGTAGTTCAGTTTTCGTATAACGTGGCCCATAACACCGGATGTCCTCTCATCGCTGAATGTTCTTATCATTCCATTCTTAATCTTTAAAGTTTGTCTATGAAAATGCATTTAAGATTTCACGATTCCTACAAATTTCAAAATAGTAAAAAAAACACTTCACCCTTTTTCGCTCAGTGTTGCGGGTATAACTGTACGACGTGTATAATCGGGCGAAGAAAGCCAGAAGTACCGGTAATATACCCCCAGGACACGTCGTTGTTCAACTGAAATAATGTTGAAAGCAGCGTTCAAATAATACACCATACAGCTATTGAAATGCAACCGGTGGCTTAGTGAACAAACTGTTATATTCAAGGACTACATTGACACATCAAAGTCTAGAAGTAATAAACTTCGGAATTCCTTTGGAGTATATTGTTAAGGTGAAACTCATTATTGCGTGGTATCGTCTTTTTATGTCCATTCAATGGAATGGTCACTCTTGACCATTGTGGTCAAGTGTTCCTTTGATCGGTATTTAAGGGTTTAATGAGTTGTATAAGACTGAACTTAATCATATTATCACGCAGGCCCCCATGACAAGTAGTGCATTCCACCTGGTTAATTCCAAATTGGATTAACTGTACAGTGTCTCCGTAACAAGGTAAACAGGTTAGCCGTGACTTCAAAACACAGACAACTTTTGGAGACATGTAGGCGAACAAGCTTGCGTTCAGTTAAATCTTTACGTAACCTAACGGTAGCAAACCCACTTTACAGTATCTGTTATTTGATAGGGGAATTGGCAAACGTTAGGTTACGTATCAGTTTATTGAACGTATACATGGATTCCTGCTATAACGCATTCGTCAAATGTTCAGATTGTACTGTAAGAAGCCTTCCACCAAATTTGACCCTTATCCCAATGTACTCAATTACGTATGTCGTTATACACGAAATAAAATCCCATTTGCGAACAATGTAAACCAAGATCATCCTTCACATTCGTGCAGTCTGGGTCTCTGTTAATCTAGGTCTCATTGTTCGCTACTCATACACCGATATGCAGCCGCAAAACCTACCCCAGAAATATATAAGAACTCATTCTATATCTATGGTGTTGACATTAGTCGCAGACGTTGGGTAGAAATAGGGTTAACATGGACTGGAGAGAGGAGACATATGAGCCTTCCCACGAGAAAATCAACATTATGGACTCTGCGTGATATACAGACCCATATCAGCCTGTGCAGTCCGCGCAGGCTAATCCGGGTCGACACATTTCGGTTTAGGGGGGATAGAGATATAGAGAAAAGATTCCTGAAACAGAAAATCTACAGGAGCTGAAACGTGTCTGCCCGTATAAGCCAGCGCGTCATGCTTAGGCTGATCCGAGTCGATACATTACGCAGAGTCCACAACGTATAATATAGGTTTTTTACAACAAACAAACTGAACGTAAAATAAATTGCATTTCTATACAACTATAATGCAGCTATGTTTGTCGATCCATAGATGGATATCATAATGAAACGTCACATGCGTTTGACGAGAGGCGTTTCAAAGAATATCCATACCTTTTTGGTGATTGGGTCTGCCATAATGAATAAGTTCTCCTTTTGCCATAGTATGTTCAACTCTTTTCAGTAATAACACTTTTCTTTTTAAAAGAGTTTCCTTATTTTTGCCCAGGTGTTTTCAATGTTGTCTGGTGCAAATTTATGATATGCGGGAAAGGGTTAAATGCAAACAGTTGCGGTTAAACATAAGATATAAAATACAACAGCAATATTTCATAGGCGAAAATTAACGTACCCATGTTGTGGGGAAACCGGTCTAGTCGGGTAAATAATTATTACGTGACAGTAAGTAGAGATAAAACTATTAGCACCCGGTTTCTGTCGGTAACGGTTGATGGTGACGCTATTAAAGAGTTTCGTACCTTAAGGTGATTTCGCATATATCTGTGATATAAAAATATAAATGAACCCCAAATCTTATCAAAAGCGATGGTCAATAAATGGATTAAGTAAAAAAGCATTGTTCAAAAGAAAACTTTATTAGTGAGAAAGTATTAGCAAGATCTCGTATTATTTCATGTATCTCTACTGTATTTGCAAAGTACGCAAGTAAAAGATTATCGGAATGGAACGCTTGTTCAGTATTACCTGTCTTAGTTATATGGTTCCATCCATGTTATCATTTTCAAAATGCTATTTTTGTCAATAGCCTAACATACGAGGGGAGAATGTATCTGTGTTTGGTTACCGTCACTCGATAACCGACTCCTTGTACCTTGCGACCAGTAGATAACCCACTTTCGCCAGTACCTTTGCACAGCTTGATCTTCACTGTCAACTTTCTAGCTATATAGTCATACAGGTATACTGAAAGCCTGACAACAACGGCTATGACATAAGACGAACAATACAGGAACGCACCGCTTATCATACTTTCTTATAATTTCAAAACATCAGAGGGTCGATTTCTGTGTGACGCGATTCTTTACAAAATACAGTTTTCCTTCGCTAAGAACAAAGCCACCTTTTTTGTATCGCACTTTCAATGATAGTAATGAGCCATCCTTTGCGCTCAGGGTTGTGGGTAAGCAATACGACTGATTGGTTTGTGTCAGAATAAATGGACCAGTAGTACCGGTAACTTACCCAGGAAACGCCGTGATAACTGAAACATTGTTGAAAGCGGCGTAAAAAACACCCAGAAAGGGCAGTTTAAACAGTATTACAGTTACATTACGAGGTCCTGTAACCCTTACCATGTGATTCCTGACTTTCTCGCACAGGTTCACCACACGACACTCTTCCAATACAATTGACTTCCTTCCCGGATAAAGTATTAATTAAAAGACGAAAGACGCTTGTCAGTCACCGGAATTTGAACTCACCATGTGTTCAAAGTCGATGTGTATTCGACATTCGACATTACTTGAAATTATAACAGATAAACAAACTTTATTTGAAAAACAGGTACACTATATTTTGTAACATTTTATTAAGATGTTTTCAAAGTCGTCTGCTGCATATTTATTGTATGTGGGAATAGAGGTTTTAAACTTCTCCGTGCCAATAGACACAGAATGTTGAGGGTTTAAACTGTTTCCACGTCATCAGTGAATAACATTTGAAAGTGTTTGGGCATAAGTATGGAAAATCTCCATAAATGAAAGTATAATTATTGAATACAGTTGAGAACATTGTGAAAAAACGATTTTTTTTCATAATTAGCAAGTTTTCCTTTTATCAAAATGTTTTCAAACGTCGTCGGAGGCGTCAGTAATCGCATCTGTGTGGGTGAAATGGTAAACGGCTTTTTGAAAACATAGTGACACAAGAAGAAATTGCACAAAACGTGCAATTTCTCCTTTTGCCACAATGTTTTCCACTTTTTGTCATAGGTTATCCTTTCAATTATAGAGATTTTCTATGTTTTGACAAAATATTTTCAAAGTCGTCTGTTGCAGAATTGCCGTATGAGGGAAAGGGTTAAAATGCGTCTGCATGTGTTAGAAAGGGTGTTAATGTTTTATCAGTCAATCAGTTACCTAACACGTAATACGTTTTTCAAAGTTTCTTCAAAGATAAAACATAATTGGATTTCGAACAGGAATGATTCTGATTAGACGGGAAAATGGTATGTGCGCTGATCTTGGTCTCTGACCCGTCGTGAGATGTCGACGAATTATGTAACCCTTTCCCACATACAACAAATCTACAGCAAAGACGGTAACATAAATTAAGTATCTTGTCTTGAAGGTTTCTCCAGATGAAAGCACATGTATAATTATTAAACAAAGCTGAAAGGAATCTGGAAAAAACAAACAAATTTATTCAATCTAGTTGAACACATTGAAGGTAATGGGAAATTGCTCATTTTATGCAATTTCTCATGTTGCCACTATACTTATTGAATAGAAATTATAACATCGCGGGAAAAGGAGAAATTGCTCATCTCAACCAATTTCTCATTTCGCCAATATTTTGATATATCGTCTACTGCAGATGCGTCAACATGTGTGTGAATGTGAGATAATGTTAAACCTTTCCCACATGTAGACGCTTTCTGACCCCTCTGCAAACTTTTCGAAAACAAAGAGGCTTAAGGAGAATTTGCTTAAAATGGGCAATGGCTCCCTTTCCCCGTATTTTTTACAACTATATGCAAAAAACAATTCTTCCATTTTAGAGAGTGGCCACGTGTTTTTCATAACGTTTTTTTGAAGTCGCCTGCTGAAGATTTGGTGTATATAAGAAAGGGTTATTAAGGGAGTACATTATTTTGTATGGGTTTATTTACCAACTTTAAGTGTTAAAGTATACTGCGTTAATGTGGTCAGTAACAATCGGTTAAATAACGGGTTTAAGAGATTATAGGCCCTGATTTGATTAAAATGTGTTAATTGAATTAGAGGTCGGCGTGCCTTTTTATCTATGTATCATCGAAGTAACAGGCAAATAAAATTGTAAAATGCTCTATTTAACTTTATTGGGAACAAAAGGCATTCACACGTTTCGTAGTTAAAAGGCATTTCACGTCCCAAATACGAAATTAATGAAATTACAATGCACCAGGAAAGTAATCGTTTAGTATACTAAGTTATTCTTTTACCTTATGTAATAGTTAAACCCTTTCCCATATACAACACATATGTAGCAGATGACTCAAGCAATACTATAAGCACTCTCTCTATTTGAAAGTATAATTATTTAATAGGATTGGAAATATTTAGCTAAAGGGGAAATGCTCATTATGAGCAATTTCCATTGTTGCCATAATGTTTTCAAAAGGTATTTGCTGCAGAGGCGTTAGAAAGCGTCTGCATGTGGGCAAGGGGGTTAAGAGTCACCTACTTTGGAATCAGCTGAGGAGGAGGGGCTGATTTGCGTGTAAACACACACAAAAACGATAATAATTTGCATTTTTTTTTTCATGGAAATATTTGAAAGCATTATGGAAGCAGAGGAATTTCTCTTTTAATCAACATGTTGGTTGACTTTGATAACGAAATTATTGTGAACAAGAAAAAATGGTCCGCATTTCTAGCTATATCTTTATGTTTTAACAATGTTTAAAGAAATTGATTGCGTAGACGTTGACTATCGAGGAAATATTTCGTACCAGCTTCCCGAATCCCTTCGACAGACCAAATAGAAATACAATCGAATAGACGTTCTGAATCAACGGCATCTAGACACACGGTCTGTATATCACCTCTGAGGGAAGAGATGTAGAGATATTTGACCCTTTCCCCTCATACGACAATTCTGCAGCAGACGACTTTGAACATATTTTGTCAAAAAATAGAAAATCTCTATAATTGAATGGATAACCTATGACTAAAAGTGGAAAACATTGTGGCAAAAGGAGAAATTGCTCATTTTGAGCAATTTCTTCTTTTGTCACTATGTTTTCAAAAAGTCGTCTGCTGCAGAGGCGTCAGAAAGCGTCTATATGAGGGAAAGGGTTAACATGTCCGAATAATTTGCGAACACCTATCTGGTCAGAACGATATATTTATTTGAATACTGTTTAGGCCGATTTCAACTGTACGTCAATAATACAACGATGTTTTTCTGGATAATCTACCAGGACTGCTGGTAATTTTATATTGCCACCAGTGGAAAAAGTCGTAATGTTATACCTGCAAAGCTAGGTGGAGAAAGAAGCCAAGAGAACCATATTTAAAGTATTGGATGACACGCCTGATAATCGATCCCTAGGGTGTATCAGAGACATATAAATACTATATGTATATGTCTCTGGGTGTATTAACCCTCTCCCTCATACGACAATTCTGCAGCAGACGACTTTGAACATATTTTGTCAAACAATTGAAAATCTCTATAATTGATTGGATAACCTATGCCTAAAAGTGGTAAACATTGTGGAAAAAGGAGAAATTGCTCGTTTTGAGCAATTTCCTCTTTTGTCACTATGTTTTTAAAATGCCGTCTGCTGCAGACGCGCCAGAAAGCGTCTATGTGAGGGAAAAGGTTAAGAGAAACCTAACACATTGAACATTCGGATATGACTCGATGTTTTAGGACAACTTGAAGAGGCGGTGTGAATATATAAAGTTAGTTTTGATAACAATAGTCAACACACAGTGGACATTTGAATAGTTTCTCCCACATTGTTTTTAATTGTCGTCTGCTCGTAGACGCGTTATAATCGTGATTCCTTCGACACGCAGGCCATGAGTGTGTTCATCTCATATCGATCAGGTTCGAACCTTTTTGGTTACGCCAAGGACACTATATAATATGTAATATAGTGTCTCTGGTTACGCACACTACATTGGAAACACCGTACGAACACTTTGTGGTAACGGAAAATTGCCTCACTGTGTTTCCTATATCTGTATGAAAAGTAGAGCGTTTAATATTAACCCTTTCCTTCATACGACAATCCTGCAGCAGACGACATTGAACATATTTTGTAAACAAATAGAAAGTCTCTATAATTGAATGGATAACCTATGTCTAACAGTGGAAAACATTGTGGCAAAAGAAGAAATTGCTGGTTTTGAGCAATTTCTTCTTTTGTCACTATGATTTCAAAAGGCTGTCTGCTGCAGAGGCGTCAGAAAGCGTCTATATGAGGGAAAAGGCTAAGCTGTTACAGCGTTATTCTGATATCTTTTCCAAAGGAGACGCCTGCTAAAGTAACCTGTAGTAACGGTTAATGCAGGTTTTCCTGTGCCACGGTTCAATTATCTACCATAAAATAAGACTAAATAAGATCGCCCTCTGCTAGTTAAAATCCCCTTTGATGTTTTGTCGTCGACAAATTCCAACCAATGATTTGGAAAAACGGGAGTATTCACTTTGATAGTGTTTTCTAAATATGGCGTTTTGTGTCCCGGGGAGCGCTTCGTCGGCAACGCTATGTCGCTTAGCAACACAGGCAACTGCATAAAACGCAGAACACACACTTACATCGTGGAAAAAAGCACATGTTTCCTAAACGCATCTTGACCATTTCATCCACATTTTACATTTAACAACATTTCAATAAATATTGTCTTTCTTTCTGATAGTTCTGAAATTAAATGGTTACAATCATCTCTGATTTAACCTCGGTAGCGAAAACTGATTAAGCAAAGTGTTAAAGTGGGAGGGGGGGAAGTCAAGATAAGCGGCAGTTAGAATGGCCCGCTTTCAACTTTCATTTTCGTGAAATTGTCTTTTCAATGAGGCGTATTATACGACTGAGAAAGAGACATCAGAGAGCGTCGTTTTAATTTAAAACGGTTTAATGACTGTATGATATAGGTTTTGGACGAGTTTGAACGACAATTTCGAAGTTAAAAAGGGGCTTCTCGTTGTTGTTGTTTTTTGATTTTTTTCTAACCAGGGGCGTAATAATCAATGTGTAGGCCGTCTCGTGACGAAATCAACAGTGTGGACTCTGCGTAAAGTATCGATCCGGATCAGCCTAAGCATGCCACACAGGCCTACCCGGAGAGACACTTTTCGCCTCCTGTGGATTTTCTGTTTCAGGAATCACTACTCTATACATCTATTCCGCTAAGACGCAATGTGTCGGCCGGATCAGTCTGCGCGGACAGCGCAGGCTGATCTGGTCGATACATTACGCAGATGTCTATCGCCGCAGCTGTATGTTGGGGCATTTTGAGAAAAAAAAATGTGTAGGCACGTGCCTTAAAGGGAGCTACGCCCCTGCTAACGGGTTGGATCGAAATAAAGAGAGTTAAAACGAATTCGAATGGTGAGCTTGGGTCATATTTTTAATTTGTTCGAAAGCAGTGTAGATCCCTTTCGTGTTGTTTATCATTTCCCACTTGCAGACGGCTTTTGAAAACAATTGTTGCAATAAGAGACATTTGCTCATCAGTTTGCCGCTTGTATTTAAAAATTCTATTCAATTATTATATTTATATGCACCCGTTTATAAAAAGTGTCACTGCTTACGTTGACGTTTGCAATGTCGTCTGCTGTATATTTGTTTAATGTAGGAAAGGGAAAAATTAATAAGTGCATCCGTATGATTTACTTACATCATGACAATTATACAATTTGCAAAGGCTGTATAAAAGGACAAACGAACACACAAAAGAGAAATAATCACTGGAGGAGCATACTCGTTCTGTATCACTGGGGGGTAATTTAACAGACTTTCTAAAGAGGACATATGAGTTCATGTAGAAATACAATGGAAGCCATGTTTCCCTTATGCAATCACACAGTTAGGATGTGACATAGGATTGTATCGATAACATCCGGCGCCATTAACCCTTTCCCTCATACGACAATTCTGCAGCAGACGACTTTGAACATATTTTGTCAAAACATAGAAAATCTCCGTAATTGAATGGATAACCTATGACTAAAAGTGGAAAACATTGTGGCAAAAGGAGAAATTGCACGTTTTGTGCAATTTCTTCTTTTGTCACTATGTTTTCAAATAGCCGTCTGCTGCAGAAGCGTCAGAAAGCGTCTATATGAGGGAAAGCGTTAAATTATATGGTCACCATTGGGAAAAGGAAGACAAAAAAGAAATTTCAACCCACGCCACACCAATAAAAACAGCAAAATTAAACCTTCCTGTAAAAGGTAGCTCAGTCGGTAGCGACGGGAGCTGTCAATCCAGGGGCTGTGATTTCGAACCCCAGCTCGGCCAACATTCTTTGAGACGTTTGACAAAGGTCACTGTGACAAGAGCCATTCGTCTTCCACCAATGGGCTAACAGTATATGTTGGAAAGCAGCCAGCTGCTTGGAAAGAATGTTGTGTGGAATACTGGTGTGGGAAACACATGAGTAGGTGAACTGGCCGCCGTGATAGGACTGACAAAATGTTGAAACGGCGTTAACCCTTTCCCTCTTATAGACGCTTTCTGACTCCTCTGCAGCAGACGGCTTTTTGAAAACATAGTGACAAAAGAAGAAATTGCTCAAGACGAGCAATTTCTCCTTTTGACACAATGTTTTCCACTTTTAGTCATATGTTATCCATTCAATTATAGAGATTTTCTATTTTTTGAGAAAATATATTCAAAGTCGTCTGCTGCAGAATTTTCGTAAGGGGGAAAGTGTTAAACCCCAATAAGTTAATCACGTAAAAGGTGCAATCAGATCCGGGTTTTGTTCAGAGGAGAATATATCTAGAGCTACCACGAGGGTTACAAGCATGTCGTTGGAAGTAATCCTACCCCATCTACATGGCTTGGACGATGTTGGTAGACTATTCCTCAACGGAGCATGGCTTTACAATTATTATGACTATACGTTTCAGAGAAGATTGTAAATGTTATACTAAAAGCGACAAGGAGAAAGTATCCTGACTCTTTCGTAAAACATCTGAGATTTCAAGATGCATGTATCAAAGCAGATACATAAAGGTGCGCTAGAAACCGCAGGAAGATGTGAGCCAACACCGCCTTTCTCTTGTTTTTATTTCACACCATCTTTTAACTAATAGCCTAAGTTATATACTTACACGAAAAGCCGTATTTCAATAAGTTATCGTTAATTAGATCGTAATTATTACTAACGATACCTTGTAAACCATATTGTATACGTATAATATCACATGTACATTACTGATCTCTTTGATGGTACGGATAGACAAACTGCGATAAGATGGCAACAGTTGTTATTGCTGTGTGATAAGATCTCAGGAATCTGGGAAAAGTAACAAGTACAAGTCTACGAACGGTGGTTTCATACCAAACTACCTTAACTACATATTGTAACAACATGCAGTTATGTCATTTTATAAATAAAGAAACGTAAATGTAACATTCCGTTAATTAACAGTTTCCAACATACAACACATATATGGTAGCTTGAAATCGAGTAAGTAAAACTACGAAAAATATTTAATCTAGACAGTTTAATTATTTGATAGCGTTGAAAACATTGTGGGAAAATCAGAAATTTGTCATTCTGACCGATTTCTCCTTTTGCCACAATGTATTCATAAGTCGCCTGCTACATAAAGATGTGAGCAGAGTAATCATATAATAATGAGAAAACGAATTGATGTCGATGAATGGGGTCTTATGGCACTGTCGAAGTACCTATCCTCGCCTTACATATCAGACAAGCTCCCTTCAAGCCTTTCTGGCTTTTGCTAAGACATCCTGACCCGTTTCGCTTCTACTGCTATTGTTATTCGTCAAGTCTCTGTAAACCCTTTCCCTCATATAGACACTTTCTGACGCCTCTGCAGCAGACGGCTTTTTGAAAACATAGTGACAAAAGAAGAAATTGCTAAAAACGAGCAATTTCTCCTTTTGACACAATGTTTTTTCACTTTAAGTCATAGGTTATCCATTCAATTATAGAGATATTCTATTTTTTGTTCAAAGTCGTCTGCTGCAGAATTGTCGTACGAGGGGAAGGGTTAAACTGTATCTCTTTTATTTTCCAGTTTCCGTCCATCTCAATGGTTTTGTTTTACTATGAGCCCGTTCGTAGGAAGAGGTACATGCTGGCTTAAGTGTTTAGTGTAGACCCAGATCAGTCTGGGCACCCACATTACTTACACTCACCTATTACTGCTATTGTTATTCGTCAAGTATCGGTTAACATTTTATTTTCCAGTTTGCGTTCATCTCAAGGGTTTTGTTTTACTATGAGCCCGTTCGTGGAAATAGGTATATGTTGCCTTAAGTGTTCAGTGTAGATCCAGATCAGTCTGGGCACCCACATTACTTACACGCACTTATTATAATATGTTGTCAACGTGTCAAGCTTCCGACTGGGCAGATCGACAGGGTGAGTTGAACGTACACAAGTTGTTCCTTGTTTGCACGCATAGGCTCATATTCTGTTTTTGTACCATTCCTTTCTTGCCTCCTAATATGTCCATTAATGATTGCTTGTTTAGGGATTGCGATGTGTATTGGTCAATGTTTTAACCACCAGTCGGCGATATGTGTTTTGGAGTGCAGGTATTTGGTAATTCTCTAACTTTCACCTCTATCGCTACCATACACTCTTAAGCTGTTGATACGGGTGATTGTTCTAGAGTTCACTAACAATGTGAAACAACAGAATTCGAAAGTCAGAATGGAGTATTTAAATATCGGTTTTATTTAAAAAAAATATATTTTTTTAAATTGTAAAATCCTTTGTTGCATCGTAACGATGTATACTGAGCTTAGTAATCAAAGAGAGGCAACTCTTCCAACACCGCATGGGCTGAATACGTAAATTTATTTATACCAGATTACGTAAATACCAGATATTGAAATTACATGTATATCTCTTCTCTGATGGGATTCGCTAGGTATCCCTTAGCGAATCCCACGTCGCCTACCGGCTTGTCTGTCTGTCTATCTGTGTGTATGTATGTCTTTCGTCTGTGTGTATGTGTATGTATGTGTGTGTGTATGTATGTCTTTATGTCTGCCTCTGTCTTAAACCCCCGCCCCTACACCCGACCCCCCCCCCCCCCCCCCCCCCTCGCTATATATGTCTGCCTGCCTTTCTCTCACAACATTTGTAAGATTATTGTAGATTCAACCCTAAAACCGTTCAATTCATCCCTTTTACGTAATGTTTAACATATCCCTACTTTTTCTGAAATGTAATATTTCATTTTGCACATATTCTGTTAAGTTCACATGCTTTCAATTGCGATGTTTCCAACTCAACATTAAAACGATACCTTCAAAATTTAGGCTAACCACTTTCCCCCCAAGATACTTAACAAAGTTGATGAATCTAGCAATAGCATAGCATATAAGGTAAAAGGCAGGAAAATGCCAGACCGACAAACTTAGGTAGAAAACAAGTAAACTTTACTGCGTGTGATTTACACTGCGATTTTATCTGAGGCATAATTTGACATTATGTTTTTCAAAGAGCGTTGTACATCAAAGGATTAAAATACGATACAAATGAATAAACTTCCACTTGTTCCTATGATCTTGTGTATATTTATTACCAAACTTTGTAAATCTTAGCTCCTATCGTGTTAAACAGGGCCGATTTGAAACAGTTTTAAACAGTTTGTCCCCGACAAACACGATCATTTGGGACTAAACAAGGGGGAGATTAGTCGGTAAATCATGGCTGGTTGGGATATACCATCGGAAATTATTCTCTCTTCAACATTTTACTTAACCACTAACCTGATATGATGCTTTTAGAAGTCGTCTGCTTTGAATATTTCTGAGGGAAATCATTAATATCGGGAAATATTGGACATGCAAGATACTTGAAACACTGTGCATGAAGGAGAAATTGCTCGTTTTGAGCAATTCCTACTTTTTTTCACGATGTTTAAACAGTTGTATTCTGTACAATGCGTGACAAACGTGCCTGTACTTGGATAAGGGTTAAAAAGTAAACACATGCAAACAAAGATCCCGAGAGAGGGAGTTATACTATCAATTTTGGGGTAACAATGCAGGTGGCCATTCACAAAACTTCTAATTATTGTCAGCATTAATTAAAGATAGTTATATTGACGATATTCCAATGGATATCACAACACAGGATCTTGAATAAAGAAAATCGATGGCTTAATACCAAACGAGTCTAGAAAGTCGTAAAACGCATGTGCAAAGACCAGTATGACGTTTAATTTACACTGATATTTTTGAAGAAAAAAGGTAACATCTGTTATATTGGGAAGCGAACGTTTATAACGAATATAACATTATGGAAAAGAAAGAATCGATTTGTAGAGTAACATCTCCTGTTTTCACAATATTTTCTTACGTTATCTGCTGCGGATGTTTCCAGGTTGTCTGGAACAGTTTACCTTTCCCCACATGCACACGAATCTGCATTAGTCGACTTTGGAAACATTGTGGCAAAAGGAGAAATTTCTAATTATGAGCAGTTTCTCTTTTTGTCGTAATGTTTTTAAACTCTACCAATAATTAACCCCCCCCCCCCCCCCCCCCCCCCCCCCCCCCCCACCCGATATATGGGAATGTTCGACACTTGTGCCTAGAAGTAGATGTTTTCAATATCTTACGTTGCAGATTTGTTGTATGTGGGAAAGTGTTAATGGGATGTTTTTGAAGTATGCAGTGCGAATACTTGTAAGATCACGCTAGATCTGAAGTGTCCATAGTGGTAGGGTGATCATTCTTTGGTCTGTATACATTCTTGTTACACAGTGATATATTTAAGTATTATTAAATGTTATTAATAATTTATCAAACTTTATTAAAGAGCGTATAATGCATTTGAACTAGGCGTTTTTTCTGACGTAAACTTTTCTGAATCTTCATACACATTGTGAAATCTTGACACATGTAAGTATGATTTTAAGAAAGAATAGACAACATTGTGAACAGAAGACAATGGACTATTTCAGGTCCTATGGCTGCAGTGGCATCAACAGTAGTATGTAACAGGAACATGGTAAACGTATATATATGAGTTGTGCTGCATGAAGAAGCAACCTGGGCAATTTATTACACGTGTAGAAAAAATACAAAACCTTATGGCTTCCATGCTTTATTACGTCATCGCGATTAGAATTACCTTCCGAAATATATCTAAATAGATTTATTAATACTTTCTGTTTTGAACTGACATTATTTGTTAAATTTACAAATATTGGGCCATTGCATTTTACCTAGATGATTTTGTCTGATAACTGATATTGTGGACAACCTAAAGGATATTCATTTTTCCGATTAGGTTGGAAGATTAAACTTTCAATGCCATGCTTTTCTCTTGAAATACCATTAACCAACCAGTCTCAATTTCTAACTTATGAGAGCATAATCTAAAACAAGCAAATAATTTAAGCCATTTGTTATTCGAAATAATATCTAAATATTTTTTATAAGAGAATTATTTTTGAACTTACAATAATATGCCAACTTTGGCGAGTTATTAATTGACATATTCCAACTTTGAATATTGGTAATATATTCTAGTTTTAAAGATTGTACAATAATTAAAGTTTCCGTCAAAATTGAATCTAATATTTGTAAGATCAATTATTGTATTAATCTTCTTTGCCCAACAATTAGTATTAATAGTATCACATTGGTCCCAATAAGAGTCATATAAAGAAGAGTTTATGTTTGACATTATCTTGCACCAAACTTCAAAGAACGTTGACTCGAAACAGACGTATGTAATTTCTGATCCCGAATACTTCGACAATTTTAACATCACGTAGCTGCGACCTTTGAACATGTCATGGGAATCAATACCAAAAGGTTCTTTGTTTTCCCAAAGTCTAACAATAGTCACGCCCTAGTAGTGGGTTTTCGTGTGAAAAATGGGAAACAACTCTCGTATCGTTTGATTTGTTGTCAATACTTGGATAGTTTAACGCCTTTCTTGGGGATAGCAGACTGTTTGGCAGACTAGTTTGTATCGTAACGCAATGCGGCTTGCGTTCTTATAAGGGGTACAGTAAAGATACTTATCAATCAAACTAAAATTACTTTAATCGTTATTATTCGGTATAAACGTCAATTCATTCATTTGCTACATGTGTTCAAGGACACGTATCATTATGACTCACGTGTCGTATTTATATGAAGCTTGTGGTTTCTATATTATGAAAATACAGTCTAACCTGTGTTTAAAGACCCCCGGGAAGAGAACAGTCTGGTCTTTGTTCACAGGTGGTCTTTAATTACAGGGTCATTTATGTAGAAAATGAGTAATTGGGAAACTAAAAGTCTGGTTGCTATAGGCAGGGAATTGCTAAACAAATGTGGTCTTTAGCACAGGTTTGAATGTACATGTAAGACACGCCTTTGAAATTTGATGAAAAGATAAACAATATATGATATTTAAAATCTGTACAGCAAGGTCAGGATCAAGCTAATCCGGTAAAGTAAAACCTATACCAGAGCTTTAGATAAGGGGCATTTAACATGATCTTAAATCTTCATTTAACACTCAAACCCTATGTTGAGGATACTCAAAAGAATTGTCTCAGTCAAGGGAATATAACCAAGTAACATATTGGGGAAGGTCGTGATTCGAAGATTATGACCATGTCCGTGGTGCAGTGGTTAGAGAGTCGGTTTTGGGAGCGCGAGACAAGGGTCCACGGCTGGGTCATACCAAATACTTTATAAATGGTATGAGTGGCTTGCCTGCTTGGCGTGAAGGGTTATGGGATTTTATAACAATACGAATGATTCACCGATTCATAAGACCGATAGAATTTGCAAATTTCCAAGAGAACTCCGTGATATAGCTGAAATACTGATGAAAATGGCGTAAAACTTCAAGTTGGAATATTTTCTAAAGTGGTCTGAGACCGGGCGAAAAATGGTAAATATATTAAGAAGAATCTTTATGTCAAGGGAAACAAAAAACTACTTTTTGTTTGCACACTATCACAGATTTACCTCCCTTATTCACACTCATTTTTATGCGGGGGATTCAGCTATGTTGAATACCTCCGTATATTGTCATGCCCAGCTTTCAGGAAGTGTAAATTTGTATTTTTTTTGTGCTGCCCTCTGTTTTTTCAAAATGGACAATTTTTCTTGATTGTGCAGGGATCAGTTAAATACGTTTCACAACAAGCTAAACAGTATGCACATTATACAAAGTAAACGCACACAATGTAAAGTTTTAATCCATGAAGTTGTATACACAATTTAGAAATTTAAGTTAGACATAAGGATCTTAAATGTTTAAATGTTTCTTTTAAATATATGGAAAACGAGTAGCTTGAAAGCGGGTAGCTCAAAAACCTTTTGAGAAAATCCCTGCAATGAAAAAACGGAAATACGGCTGTCGTGCATCGTCAACATTTCCCTTTGTTAACACTCTACAGGCTACATTTTGCATCGGATCTTCATAAAAGTTAATCAGAACATTCATCTCCAGCAAATCTTGGACAAGTTTCAAACTGGGCCATTTGAGGTCAAAAACTAGGTCAAATTGAAGGAACATCTTGTTAACACTCTAGAGGCAACATTTTCAACTTGAGCATGTTGAAACTTTATCAGAATGTTTGTCTTGATGATATAAGTCAAGTTCGAACATGAGTCATGTCGGGTCAGAGAGTAGGTCACTAGGTCAAATTGAAGGAAAAGCTTGTTAACACTCTAGAGGCCGCAACCTTTGCTTCAGCAGTTTGACATTTTGTCAGGATGTTTGTATTAATGATTTCTAGGTCAAGTTCAAATATGGGTCAGAAACTAGGTCACTAGGCCAAATTGAAGGAAAGTCTTGTTAACACTGTAGAAGCCGCATTATTTACTAAGGCAGCTTGAAATTTAGTCAGAATTCTATCTAAATGATATCTAGGTCAAATTCAAATATGGGTCATATTGGGTCAGAAACTAGGTCACTAGGCCAAATTAAATGGAAATCTTGTTAACACTTTGGAGGCCTTATTTTCAACTTGAGCATGTTGAAACTTTATCAGAATGTTTGTCTTGATGATATGTAGGTCTAGTTCGAACATGGGTCATGATGGGTCAAAAAATAGGTCACTAGGTCAAATTGAAGGAAAAGTTTGTTAACACTCTAGAGGCCGCAACCTTTGCTTCAGCAGTTTGAAATGTTGTCAGAATGTTTGTAATAATGATATCTAGGTCAAGTTCGAATATGTGTTATATTGGGTCAGAAACTAGGTTACTAGGCCAAATTGAAGGTAACTCTTATTAATACTGTTGAAGCCACATTTTGTGCTAAGGCAGCTTGCAATTTGGTCAAAATGTTTATCTATATGATATCTAGGCCAAGTTCGAATATGGGTCAAGAGCCGGGTCACTAAGCCAAATTGAATGGAAACCTTGTTAACACTCTAAAGGCCTTATTTTCAGCTTGACCATATTGAAACTTTATCAGAATGTTTGTCTGGATGATATGTAGGTCAAGTTCGAACATGGGCATTGATGGATCAAAACGTAGGTGACTAGGTCAAATTGAAGGAAAATCTTGTTAACTCTGTAGAAGCATCTTTTTTGGCTTGGCTACATCAGCTTGAAATTTGGTCAGAATTCTATCTAAATGATATCTAGGTCAAGTTTGAATATGGGTCATGCCGGGTTAAAAACAAGGTCACTAGGACAAATTGAAGGAAAATATTGTTAACACTCTGGATACTGTACTGCATTTTTAGCTTGAGCATGTTGACACTTTACAGTGATGCTTCTAGGATTTTCTCAAATGGGGTCCAAGGGGGAGAAGGGGGGGGGGGGGGGGGGTGTAAACTTATATAAAATGTAAATCATTTACTGACTAACTGTAGAGATTCTACATCTAAACACTGACAGCAGTAGCACACTATACATTGGTATACACTTCTTGAATTTAATAAAGTAACTCCAAATTGTTAAACAGTTAAAACTATTCAACAGAACTTCAGTTATTTACAATTTACATATTTATCACAGGCCTATTTTTTCAGTTTGTACAGTCTTCTGTCTTTCTTTTCTTTTTTTCACAGTGCCAATGCAGTGTATAAAGTTTAAACCAACACATAATTAACCTGAAGATGGACAATACCAATTCAACTCAATTTTATTAGGCATTCGGCAAATACACATGCCATTGGCCATAAACAATAGATACATGAAAATATGACAATGATAAATATTTACATTCTATATATACATTAGACAAAATATATACATATATTATATTGCTGAAAAAGTAATACATTTTTAAAATAATTAGACTATATTTTCTAAACTTAAATCTCTCATTTCCAAAGCTTCTTTAATAAATTTTGCCGTATTGACTTGCGTCTTTCTTCTTTTTGATGCCAGCATATTGGTAAACTGGGTAACAGTTGGCCAGGTTATAGAAAGGAGTCTTTTTCTTAAATCATTGAATTTCGGACAAATGCATAGGAAGTGATATTCTGTTTCAATCTGCATTGAATTACAAAGTTGACAAATTCTGTTCGCTCTATCAATATTTTCGAATCGTCCAGTTTCAATTGCAAGTTTATGCGCTGATAGTCTAAATTGGCTAAATTTAATCCTAAGTTTTTCATTTTTTAAATTCATTAAATAATTTTCAAATTCAAAACAATTCTTAAACTTACAGTAATACTCTAATCTCGAGCAATTATTTATAGAACTAAGCCATTCTTGAATAAAAGTGTCTCTAATACGTCTTTGAATGGTTTTAAAACATAAGCTGGATGTATTATGAGAATTCATTAAATATGAAAACCCATAATCATCAAGATCAAGGGGGGGTGTAAACTTATATAAAATGTAAATCATTTACTGACTAACTGTAGAGATTCTACATCTAAACACTGACAGCAGTAGCACACTATACATTGGTATACACTTCTTGAATTTAATAAAGTAACTCCAAATTGTTAAACAGTTAAAAGTGTCTCTAATGCGTCTTTGAATGGTTTTAAAACATAAGCTGGATGTATTATGAGAATTCATTAAATATGAAAACCCATAATCATCAAGCTTCTGTTTCACTTTATTGCACCAGAAAGATTTAGAGCGATTTGATATAATAATTTGCTCACTGTATACTGTGTACCTTAAACTATCTGTATTATCTTTAATTTTTAACCAATATCTGAGTGATCGTTCGAGAGCTATTATCGTCAAAGGATATCGACCGAGTTCACCATAAACAGCGAAGTTCGGACTCCAAGAATGATTTTGCAAAATTTAATGTGTAGTTTTTCAACAGCCTTTAGACAGTATATACCCCAAACCTCCGCTCCGTATAGTAGAATCGGTGAAACCATTGCATCAAATAAAAGTAATTTTGTTTTAATATCCACTTTCACTTTTTTAAATAAAAACAAAAGATTACTCATAGCTCTTAGTGCCTGATCATGCAAAGCACTAACAGCATTATGCATTAATCCTGTTTTAGAGAATTTAATCCCCAAGTAACAAAACTGATCCACTACTTCTAAAATGTCAGCACCAATAGACCATTCAAAATCACAGACTTTCTTTCTTTTTTCAAAAATACAAATTTTACTCTTACCAACATTAATTTTCAATCCCCATTTTATAGCGTAATCCGCAATACTATTCAACTGGATTTGTAAACTATGTTTATCCGTAGTGAAAAGAACCATATCATCCGCAAACATAAGGATAAATATAGAAAGGTATTCTATGTCATTTTCTGTTAAATTATCAATATTAAAAGACTCGCTTATGTCATTAACAAATAAAATAAACAATATTGGTGACAAGGGCTCACCTTGTTTCAATCCTACTGAAATGTTTATAAAATCAGACAGTTTTGCATTATTAGAAACCTTAATACATGATGTAACATTAGCATATAATGATTTTACCATGGTAACAAATTTAAAACTTAGTCCCGAAGTTATAAGCTTTTGTATCAATAATTCTCTGTTTATAGTGTCAAAACATTTTTCATAATCAATAAAAGCACAAAACAATTGTTTATTATACGACAGAATCTTTTGTATAATACAGTGCAGAATAAAAATACAATCAAAAGTACTTTTCTTTTCTCTGAAACCGAATTGGAAATCATTAAAAACATCTTCGCTTTCACAATACTTATTGAGTCTATTCCTGAGACACAGCGAGAATAATTTTGCCAGTGTACTTATAACGGTAATTCCCCGATAATTTCCAGGATTATCCTTTTCACCTTTTTTGAAGATAGGAACGATAATCCCCTTTGTCCATGCCTCAGGATATATACCCGTATCATAAATTTTGTTGAAAATGACAACTAAATAAGGAGCTATAAAATCTTTTCCGTCTATAAAAAATTCTGTTGCTATATTATCAATTCCCGAACTTTTGTTACGATTCAACAAAGAAATATTAGACTTAATTTCTTCGATAGTAAATGTTTTATCTAAGCTGTCGATACGTATATACGCTGTGTTGGAAGACTCTACACCTGCTACATCCAACAAATTGCCGTTATTCGATAGTCGTTCAAAGTGCTCTACAAAATCATGCGCAGACAATGGAGTATCGGAAGGTTTACTATTATTGTACTTTTTTATTGTTTTCCAAAATTTACGGCTATTTCTCTTACTTAATTCAGACAAATTTTGCCCCTCTTTTGTAAAATACTTTCTCTTGGCTCGGCGTTTTACATAAGCATATTGATTTCTTAATTTCAAAAAAGTAAGTTTGTTATCATTTGTTCGGCTCTTCTTAAAGTGTTCTTTGCTTCTTATAAAATCGACTTTTGACTTCTTACAATCCTCGTCATACCATGGACAATTTTTTTTCTTACCCCAGGTCTATTCTTAAATTTCTTACCATAAGTTTGTTTCGACAAGTTAAGCATCAACTCATTCATTCTGTGGATACATTCATCAATAGTTATCTCATCTTTCGATAATTGAAGCGAAATAGTTTCAAATACATTTACATTAGTTAGCAAAGAATGGTTGAATATATCTGTTTTCTCACTATCCCATACAATCTTCTCTTCCTCACTATTTATATGGTCTCCTTCGCAATTGTCCCTTTCATTCATGTTTGTGTTACAATTTGAGATGTTAAATTCGAAAGAATATCTTAACGCACAATGGTCCGAATATTCATTCAAATCTAACACATCAAAGTTGTTCATAAGATTTAAACATCTTTTATCCAACAATAGATAGTCCACAAGACTAGAACCAGCCGTGTTTTTTGTCAATTTAAAACAAGTGCAATGGCCCTCATCAAATCTACCATTCACCACAACTATATCATGCCCTTTACACAATGTTAATAGCTTATTACCGTAATTGTTCACAACTGTGTCAAACCATTAATCAAAACAGATCACAAAGACACTGCCTAAAATGTTTTCAAGAACAAGCTATCCGTCGCTCTGTTACCCCACCCACCCAATCACACTGTACAGGGAATAACAATTTATCCAGCATTTTGTGTTCTTAGAATAAATAATGAAATCCACATCGTAAAATTAATTCACATAGGAAACACAACAAATTTGTTCAGCACAAATATGAATCGTTGTCTTGATAAGTTATAAATTCTTGCATACGATTTTGAGATGAAACATCTAAAGTAAAATCGGCCATTTTGGTAAGGGAAACAACTCTATATTAATTGTATAAAATGTGGATAGTTTCTAGTTTTAAAACGGCGGTCCCGATTTGTCCGATATAACAAACTCTGCAGTTATTAACTAATGAAACAGAGCAAAACATGTCTCCTGTTCAATTTGTTCGTCACTTTGTCGATGTCATTGGAATAATAAGGGGCGCGCTGGAGGGGTAAATGTGCGGGATTTATATGAAAATGGGGCCACAGGGTACGCACTGATCCATCTTTTTGGGGCCCTTTATGAAAATATAGCGGGAATAACGCAATTCCGCGGTCTAGAAGCATCACTGCTTTATCAGAATGTTTTTCTTGATGATATCTAGGTCAAGTTCAAATACGGGTCATGTTGGGTCAAAAAGTAGGTCACTATGTCAAATTGAAGGACAATCTTGTTAACACTCTAGAGCCAACATCCCCGCATTTCAGTACTTTCAGTACTTTGATTAACGTTTAAGATTAACACGCCGAGCCCCGGTAGCTCAGTCGGTAGCGATGCGGGCTGTCAATCCTTGGGTTGAGTTTGAAACCAAGCTCGGTCAACATTCTTTCCGTCGTTTGACAAGCGTCATTCGTCTTCCACCAATGGGCTTTTTCTATGTGGAAAAGCAGCCAGTTGCTTGGAAGGATTGTTGTGTGGATTACTGGTATGAGAAATCCATGAAAAACATGAATAGGTGAAGTAGCCGCCGTGATATAACTACAAAATTGTTGAAAACGGCGTTAAACCCCAATCAATCAATTATGATTAACACACATTTCTAGCAAATACCCCTGAAACTCATTCATATAAATGAAATAAATGTTTAAAGAAGCGTTATACACCTTTAAAACGCTGTTTAGTAACATTGAATAGTTTTGTTCGGATGTTGGTATCCTTGATATCTAAATAGACAAAGGCCCTGTCAATGTGTGACGCCCGTGAACAACACAATCTAGTAGAATGGTCAATAGCAAAATCTTGACATAACAAAAGTGACTAACGGGGATAAAATTTCACGATAGATTAGAAATGTGCTAACAGAATGAAAGTCTCGTTATTAGCAAGTCAGAGTATTTTCAAAAGTTGTCTGTGATTGGACGTAAACAGGTAACATCTTATTCTATGGGAGACACAAACTACACATTATGTTCACTACAATAAAGGATATAGCTCCCTTATTCATGAACAATGATTTTAACATGTAGTTCTGGTATATACCCCGGAAATATCTTGATATAACTGAAATACTGTTAAAAGCGGTGTTATACCATAATACAAATTTTACTATCAATAGTAACAGTAAATAGCTACGGATGTTCTATTTACATCTTCGCTTTAGTGTTGATATATCACGATAACATATGATAATCAAACAAAAAAGTAAAACGTCACAACGGACTTGTGTTCTCCATCAAATCTCGGAAAAGGACGAAACTAGGTCACATTGAAGGGAAATCATGTTAACACTCTGGAGGCCATATTTTCAACTTGAGCATGTTGAAACTTTATCAGAATGTTTGTCTTGATAATATGCAAGTCAAATTCGAACATGGGTCATAAAGTAGGTCACTAGGTCAAATTGAAGGAACATCTTGTTAACACTCCAGAGGCCGCAATTTTTGCTCAGCAGTTTGAAATTTGTCTTAAAAATATCTAGGCCAAGTTCGAATACGGGTCATGCCGGGTCAAAAACTAGGTCACTAGGCCAAATTGAAAGGTACTCTCGTTAACACTCTAGAGGACGCAATTTTCGCTTCAGAAGTTTGAAATTCGAATGTTTGTCTTAAAGATATCTAGGTCAAATTCAAATATTGGTCAGAATCTAGGTCAATCGGACAAATTGAAGGAAAATCTTGTTAACTCTGTAGAAGCCACTTAGTCAGAATTTTTATCTAAATGATATCTAGGCCAAGTTCGAATATGGGTCATGCCGGGTTAAAAATAAGGTCAGCTTGACATTTGATGGGAATGTTTATCTAAATATCTGAGCCAAGTTCCAATATAGGTCATGTAGTGTAAACAAATAGGTCACTAGGACAAATTAAAGGAAAATCTTGTTAACACTTTGGATGCCGCATTTTTTTTGCTTCAGCAGCTTGAAATTCGGTCTGAATGTTTGTCTGAATTATATCTAGGTCAAGTTCGAATATGGGTCAGAAACAAGGAAAGTATTGTTCGAACTCCGGAGCCCGCATTTTTACTTTGAGCAAGTTGAAACTTTGCCAGGATATTGTCTTGATGATAACTAGTCAGGTAAAAATATACAGATCACTAGGCCAAGTGAAGGAAAATCTTGTTTACACTGTAGAGGTTGCATTCAGAATAATTGTCTTGATGTGTTTTGCATTGCAGTACATTGTATAATTAAAGGGGCCATTTCACCAAGGATTGATTTTTCCAATCGGCCCGATCTGGACCAGATTGTCCCCTATGAATAACTTTTTTTATCGGCCCGATTATCGTCCTGAATCGCCTCCAATCGTACCCTTTTTTGATCCGCCCAATGGACCATGGCGGGGGACGAATCACGGACGTTTCCGGGGCGCAAGTACACGGCAAAGGCCCGGTAGAGACCCGCTTCTCGCAGAGACTATACGAAAGCTCGCAGAGGGCGGGCGAGACAAGGGGACCCTCGGTTTTTGATCGGCTACTGTTTTTCAACATGTTAAAAACAGTAGCCGATCACTTTTTCGGTACCCGACCCTCGGAGGACTGAGGCGATTACGCCAGATCTTCTCCCCGAGGGTATAGGGTAGTGCTCGACAGTGCTCGCAGGTTCCCGACTATTTTCGGAAAAGTGCGGCCGATCGACCAAAAAAAGGATTGCGCACTATCGGGACCAAAACAGTCCTTGGTGAAATGGCCGCTTAAGGTGAGCGAACTAGGGATATCATGACCCTCTTGTTTTAGTAAGGTATTTTTAAAATTATACAGGATGTTTTTCGAGTAGACGTGAGTCACGTGTATTAAAACACAGTTGTGATGTTTGATACTGCATAACTTTCAAATAGTCATTTTATGGTAAAACCATACATTTTTCAATTAATAATTTCAGATATAAGTATGTCTTAAAGAGATGGGATGATCACCCAGGCCATTTCTGAAGTGGAGCAAAAACTGGGGGGAAATATTCTCATCCAACCTAGGGAGCTTTTACAACAAATAGGGGCGAGTATGGTTAAGAAAATTGAGTTTAAAGCACTCGTAGACCGCGCATATGCCATGGCAAAGAAAAGAAATAATTGGCAATGGGTCGTTAAGGTCCAAAGCGAGGCTACTCCTTTCTTTAGTCCAGAGCGGATTTTAGGAAATTTTCCTCACAATTTAAAAAGTTGCAATCGTGTTAGTCTGCCTAAAAAAGGCTCCTGCACTCAGAGTAGGGACATCAGGTATTATGGCGATTCAGATTCTTTAGTAACTCTATTTTCGGTTAGCCAGGATGTTTCCCACTCAGGTCGGTAATGATTTGTTTTCAGAACCAGAGATCATTGAATTGTCACCCGGAGCACTATCGCCATCTAATGGAGGCGAGGTGTACATTGGAAAATACTTTTTAATTTGGTACTAGTAAAGGTATTTTTAAAATTATACAGGATATTTTTGAGTAGACGTGAGTCACGTGTATTAAAACACAGTTGTGATGTTTGATACTGCATAACTTTCAAATAGTCATTTTATGGTAAAACCACACTTTTTAAATAATAATCTCAGATAAAAGTATGTCTGAAAGATATGAGATGATCACCCAGGCCATTGCTGAAGTGGAGCAAAAACTGGGGGGAAATATTCTCATCCAACCTAGGGAGCTTTTACAACAATTAGGGGCGAGTATGGTTAAGGAAATTGAGTTTAAAGCACTCGCAGACCGTGCATATGCCATGGCCAAGAAGAGAATTAATTGGCAATGGGTCGTTAAGGCCCAAAGCGAGGCTACTCCTTTCTTTAGTCCAAAGCGGATTTTAGGAAATCTTCCTCACAATTTAAAAAGTTGCAATCGTGTTAGTCTGCCTAAAAACGGCTCCTGCACTCAGAGTAGGGACATCAGGTATTATGGGGATTCAGATTCTTTAGTATCTCTTACTTCGGTTAGCCAGGATGTTCCCACTCAGGTCGGTAATGATTCGTCTTCAGAACCAGAGATATTGAATTGTCACCCGGAGCACTAGCGCACTCTAATGGAGGTGAGGTGTACATTGGAAACACCTACGTGTTTTCCGTTCTGCCCCCAAAAGCAGTAAATGCAGAGGGTGAGAGAGCTTCAGGTGCACTATTTAATGTGCAGTATTTATTAATACAATACTTAAAGCAGACTTTTTTAATTTGGTACTAGTAAAGGTATTTTTAAAATTATACAGGATATTTTTGAGTAGACGTGAGTCACGTGTATTAATACACAGTTGTGATGTTTAATACTGCATAACTTTCAAAATCATGTTATGGTAAAACCATACATTTTTTAAATAATAATTTCAGATAAAAGTATGTCTGAAAGATATGAGATGATCACCCAGGCCATTTCTGAAGTGGAGCAAAAACTGGGGGGAAATATTCTCATCCAACCTAGGGAGCCTTTACAACACATAGGGGCGAGTATGGTTAAGGAAATTGAGTTTAAAGCACTCGTAGCGGTGCATATGCCATGGCCAAGAAAAGAAATAATTGGCAATGGGTCGTTAAGGGCCAAACCGAGGCTACTCCTTTCTTTAGTCCAGAGCGGATTTTAGGAAATCTTCCTCACAATTTAAAAAGTTGCAATCGTGTTAGTCTGCCTAAAAAAGGCTCCTGCACTCAGAGTAGGGACATCAGGTATTATGGGGATTCAGATTCTTAAGTATCTCTTACTTCGGTTAGCCAGGATGTTCCCACTCAGGTCGGTAATGATTCGTCTTCAGAACCAGAGATATTGAATTGTCACCCGGAGCACTAGCGCCATCTAATGGAGGTGAGGTGTACATTGGAAACACCTACGTGTTTTCCGTTCTGCCCCCAAAAGCAGTAAATGCAGAGGGTGAGAGAGCTTCAGGTGCACTATTTAATGTGCAGTATTTATTAATACAATACTTAAAGCAGACTTTTTTAATTTGGTACTAGTAAAGGTATTTTTAAAATTATACAGGATATTTTTGAGTAGACGTGAGTCACGTGTATTAATACACAGTTGTGATGTTTAATACTGCATAACTTTCAAAATCATTTTATGGTAAAACCATACATTTTTTAAATAATAATTTCAGATAAAAGTATGTCTGAAAGATATGAGATGATCACCCAGGCCATTTCTGAAGTGGAGCAAAAACTGGGGGGAAATATTCTCATCCAACCTAGGGAGCTTTTACAACACATAGGGGCGAGTATGGTTAAGGAAATTGAGTTTAAAGCACTCGTAGACCGCGCATATGCCATGGCCAAGAAAAGAAATAATTGGCAATGGGTCGTTAAGGCCCAAACCGAGGCTACTCCTTTCTTTAGTCCAGAGCGGATTTTAGGAAATCTTCCTCACAATTTAAAAAGTTGCAATCGTGTTAGTCTGCCTAAAAAAGGCTCCTGCACTCAGAGTAGGGACATCAGGTATTATGGGGATTCAGATTCTTTAGTATCTCTTACTTCGGTTAGCCAGGATGTTCCCACTCAGGTCGGTAATGATTCGTCTTCAGAACCAGAGATATTGAATTGTCACCCGGAGCACTAGCGCCATCTAATGGAGGTGAGGTGTACATTGGAAACACCTACGTGTTTTCCGTTCTGCCCCCAAAAGCAGTAAATGCAGAGGGTGAGAGAGCTTCAGGTGCACTATTTAATGTGCAGTATTTATTAATACAATACTTAAAGCAGACTTTTTTTAATTTGGTACTAGTAAAGGTATTTTTGAGTAGACGTGAGTCACGTGTATTAATACACAGTTGTGATGTTTAATACTGCATAACTTTCAAAATCATTTTATGGTAAAACCATACATTTTTTAAATAATAATTTCAGATAAAAGTATGTCTGAAAGATATGAGATGATCACCCAGGCCATTTCTGAAGTGGAGCAAAAACTTGGGGGAAATATTCTCATCCAGCCTAGGGAGCTTTTACAAAAATTAGGGGCAAGTATGGTTAAGAAAATTGAGTTTAAAGCACTCGTAGACCGCGCATATGCCATGGCAAAGAAAAGAAATAATTGGCAATGGGTCGTTAAGGCCCAAAGCGAGGCTACTCCTTTCTTTAGTCCAGAGCGGATTTTAGGAAATCTTCCTCACAATTTAAAAAGTTGCAATCGTGTTAGTCTGCCTAAAAAGGCTCCTGCACTCAGAGTAGGGACATCAGGTATTATGGGGATTCAGATTCTTTAGTAACTATAACTTCGGTTAGCCAGGATGTTTCCCACTCAGGTCGGTAATGATTTGTTTTCAGAACCAGAGATCATTGAATTGTCGGCCGGAGCACTATCGCCATCTAATGGAGGCGAGGTGTACATTAGAAAATACTTTTTAATTTGGTACTAGTAAAGGTATTTTTAAAATTATACAGGATATTTTTGAGTAGACGTGAGTCACGTGTATTAAAACACAGTTGTGATGTTTGATACTGCATAACTTTCAAATAGTCATTTTATGGTAAAACCATACACTTTTTAAATAATAATCTCAGATAAAAGTATGTCTGAAAGATATGAGATGATCACCCAGGCCATTGCTGAAGTGGAGCAAAAACTGGGGGAAAATATTCTCATCCAACCTAGGGAGCTTTTACAACAATTAGGTCGCCGTATGGTTAAGGAAATTGAGTTTAAAGCACTCGCAGACCGTGCATATGCCATGGCCAAGAAGATAATTAATTGGCAATGGGTCGTTAAGGCCCAAAGCGAGGCTACTCCTTTCTTTAGTCCAAAGCGGATTTTAGGAAATCTTCCTCCCAATTTAAAAAGTTGCAATCGTGTTAGTCTGCCTAAAAACGGCTCCTGCACTCAGAGTAGGGACATCAGGTATTATGGGGATTCAGATTCTTTAGTATCTCTTACTTCGGTTAGCCAGGATGTTCCGACTTAGGTCGGTAATGATTCGTTTTCAGAACCAGAGATATTGAATTGTCACCGGAGCACTAGCGCCATCTAATGGAGGTGAGGTGTACATTGGAAACACCTACGTGTTTTCCGTTCTGCCCCCAAAAGCAGTAAATGCAGAGGGTGAGAGAGCTTCAGGTGCACTATTTAATGTGCAGTATTTATTAATACAATACTTAAAGCAGACTTTTTTAATTTGGTACTAGTAACGGTGTTTTTAAAATTATACAGGATATATTTGAGTAGACGTGAGTCACGAAAATTAAAACACAGTTGTGATGTTTGATACTGCATATCTTTCAAATAGTCATTTTATGGTAAAACCATACATTTTTTAAATAATAATTTCAGATAAAAGTATGTCTGAAAGATATGATATGATCACCCAGGCCATTTCTGAAGTGGAGCAAAAACTGGGGGGAAATATTCTCATCCAACCTAGGGAGCTTTTACAAAAATTAGGGGCGAGTATGGTTAAGGAAATTGAGTTTAAAGCACTCGTAGACCGTGCATATGCCATGGCCAAGAAAAGAAATAATTGGCAATGGGTCGTTAAGGCCCAACAGCGAGGCTACTCCTTTCTTTAGTCCAAAGCGGATTTTAGGAAACCTTCCTCACAATTTAAAAAGTTGCAATCGTGTTAGTCTGCCTAAAAAAGGCTCCTGCACTCAGAGTAGGGACATCAGGTATTATGGCGATTCAGATTCTTTAGTAACTCTATTTTCGGTTAGCCAGGATGTTTCCCACTCAGGTCGGTAATGATTTGTTTTCAGAACCAGAGATCATTGAATTGTCACCCGGAGCACTATCGCCATCTAATGGAGGCGAGGTGTACATTGGAAAATACTTTTTAATTTGGTACTAGTAAAGGTATTTTTAAAATTATACAGGATATTTTTGAGTAGACGTGAGTCACGTGTATTAAAACACAGTTGTGATATTTGATACTGCATAACTTTCAAATAGTCATTTTATGGTAAAACCATACACTTTTTAAATAATAATCTCAGATAAAAGTATGTCTGAAAGATATGAGATGATCACCCAGGCCATTGCTGAAGTGGAGCAAAAACTGGGGGGAAATATTCTCATCCAACCTAGGGAGCTTTTACAACAATTAGGGGCGAGTATGGTTAAGGAAATTGAGTTTAAAGCACTCGCAGACCGTGCATATGCCATGGCCAAGAAGAGAATTAATTGGCAATGGGTCGTTAAGGCCCAAAGCGAGGCTACTCCTTTCTTTAGTCCAAAGCGGATTTTAGGAAATCTTCCTCACAATTTAAAAAGTTGCAATCGTGTTAGTCTGCCTAAAAAAGGCTCCTGCACTCAGAGTAGGGACATCAGGTATTATGGGGATTCAGATTCTTTAGTATCTCTTACTTCGGTTAGCCAGGATGTTCCCACTCAGGTCGGTAATGATTCGTCTTCAGAACCAGAGATATTGAATTGTCACCCGGAGCACTAGCGCCATCTAATGGAGGTGAGGTGTACATTGGAAACGTTTTCCGTTCTGCCCACAAAAGCAGTAAGTGCAGAGGGTGAGAGAGCTTCAGGTGCACTATTTAATGTGCAGTATTTATTAATACAATACTTAAAGCAGACTTTTTTAATTTGGTACTAGTAAAAGTATTTTTAAAATTATACAGGATATTTTTGAGTAGACGTGAGTCACGTGTATTAATACACAGTTGTGATGTTTAATACTGCATAACTTTCAAAATCATTTTATGGTAAAACCATACATTTTTTAAATAATAATTTCAGATAAAAGTATGTCTGAAAGATATGAGATGATCACCCAGGCCATTTCTGAAGTGGAGCAAAAACTGGGGGGAAATATTCTCATCCAACCTAGGGAGTTTTTACAACAAATAGGGGCGAGTATGGTTAAGGAAATTGAGTTTAAAGCACTCGTAGACCGCGCATATGCCATGGCCAAGAAAAGAAATAATTGGCAATGGGTCGTTAAGGCCCAAACCGAGGCTACTCCTTTCTTTAGTCCAGAGCAGATTTTAGGAAATCTTCCTCACAATTTAAAAAGTTGCAATCGTGTTAGTCTGCCTAAAAAACGCTCCTGCACTCAGAGTAGGGACATCAGGTATTATGGGGATTCAGATTCTTTAGTAACTCTAACTTCGGTTAGCCAGGACGTTTCCCACTCAGGTCGGTAATGATTCGTCTTCAGAACCAGAGATAATTGAATTGTCACCCGTAGCACTAGCGCCATCTAATGGAGGCGAGGTGTACATTGGAAAATACTTTTTAATTTGGTACTAGTAAAGGTATTTTTAAAATTATACAGGATATTTTTGAGTAGACGTGAGTCACGTGTATTAAAACACAGTTGTGATGTTTGATACTGCATAACTTTCAAATAGTCATTTTATGGTAAAACCATACACTTTTTAAATAATAATTTCAGATAAAAGTATGTCTGAAAGATATGAGATGATCACCCAGGCCATTGCTGAAGTGGAGCAAAAACTGGGGGAAAATATTCTCATCCAACCTAGGGAGGTTTTACAACAATTAGGGGCGAGTATGGTTAAGGAAATTGAGTTTAAAGCACTCGCAGACCGTGCATATGCCATGGCCAAGAAGATAATTAATTGGCAATGGGTCGTTAAGGCCCAAAGCGAGGCTACTCCTTTCTTTAGTCCAAAGCGGATTTTAGGAAATCTTCCTCACAATTTAAAAAGTTGCAATCGTGTTAGTCTGCCTCAAAACGGCTCCTGCACTCAGAGTAGGGACATCAGGTATTATGGGGATTCAGATTCTTTAGTAACTCTAACTTCGGTTAGCCAGGATGTTCCCACTCAGGTCGGTAATGATTTGTTTTCAGAACCAGAGATATTGAATTGTCACCCGGAGCACTAGCGCCATCTAATGGAGGTGAGGTGTACATTGGAAACACCTACGTGTTTTCCGTTCTGCCCCCAAAAGCAGTAAATGTAGAGGGTGAGAGAGCTTCAGGTGCACTATTTAATGTGCAGTATTTATTAATACAATACTTAAAACAGACTCTTTTAATTTGGTACTAGTAAAGGTATTTTTAAAATTATACAGGATATTTTGGAGTAGACGTGAGTCACGTGAATTTAAACACAGTTGTGATGTTTGATACTGCATAACTTTCAAATAGTCATTTTATGGTAAAACCATACATTTTTTAAATAATAATTTCAGATAAAAGTATGTCTGAAAGATATATGATCACCCAGGCCATTTCTGAAGTGGAGCAAAAACTGGGGGGGAAATATTCTCATCCAACCTAGGGAGCTTTTACAAAAATTAGGGGCGAGTATGGTTAAGGAAATTGAGTTTAAAGCACTCGTAGACCGTGCATATGCCATGGCCAAGAAAAGAAATAATTGGCAATGGGTCGTTAAGGCCCAAAAGCGAGGCTACTCCTTTCTTTAGTCCAAAGCGGATTTTAGGAAATCTTCCTCACAATTTAAAAAGTTGCAATCGTGTTAGTCTGCCTAAAAAAGGCTCCTTTAAGCCTAACAGAGTAGGGACATCAGGTATTATGGCGATTCAGATTCTTTAGTAACTCTATTTTCGGTTAGCCAGGATGTTTCCCACTCAGGTCGGTAATGATTTCTTTTCAGAACCAGAGATCATTGAATTGTCACCCGGAGCACTATCGCCATCTAATGGAGGTGGGTTGTACATTGGAAACACCTAGGTGTCTTCTATTCTGCCCCAAAAAGCAGTAAATACCGAGGGTGAAAGAGCTTCAGGTGACAAAGAGAACTTGATTGGGAAAGAGATGTCATTAGTTGCCCCGGTGGAGGGTTCTGGGCACTGTAACAGTGTCGGGTTCATTGGAAGGAAATCGTCGCATCACTTTGCATGAGAAAGTTGATAAGAAAGTTTCTGTTCCATCTGATAAACCTCGGAAGTTGTCGGTCTCCTCTTAAGTCTTCGGGATTAACATATTTAGGATGTGTTGTTAAAGCCCGATCTCTGAGAGCTAATGTACCCTTTTCCCTTGTCTAAACTATTACATGATACAGTGACTTGTGGTTTGCTGAACAACCCTTCTTTCCATGCTAAGCGGGTCGAAGCTCTGGGATTGCCCAGACAATGGTTGTTGTGGTCTATGGGGCCAGTAGAAGATTTGCTCTCTCTTGTGTGTGATTCTGATATTTTGAAGGAATGATTAATGAACGACAGAGAATCAAAAGGCATGGTTGCCTCATGCCAGCATATGAGATAGCAGATTGCACAGTTTTAGCTTGCACCCTGTGAACTCGCCTGTCTGCCTGATACATTGGCGTTGTTTGATGACACTGCTCAATAAAGTGTCAGCGAGACAGCGAGCAGAGTTTTATAGTAAATATAATACTAATGTCCGGAATGACCCCGGTGCAACATTATAAGCAGAAATTGGTAGCAACATATAGAAGACCTGTAGGTGATAACCCAATAGGAACTTCGAGTTCCTGGGCAGTCTCTATGGATCGGGAAGTAGAGATGGATACAAGCCAGGGTAATGTTTTGCTTCCTTTTCCCGCAATAGACAGTCATATGCATCTTGATAGGACTGCTAGGAAGTTGTTGGTCGGGACCTCGCAGGCTGGTGTTGATGATGTCCTGAAGGTTCGAGGAGATAGTTTTGCAGGTTTTCGCCTGTTTCCATAGCAACGGTGGTTTCTATGGCGACCATACTACAAAAGGAACAACAAGAGCCTAGACCATTCATCCCTACCAAGTTTGATCGAAATCCGTTGAATAGTTTTGGCGCTACGCTTGCCACAAACAAACGGACTGAAACGAAGACCGACTTAACGGGTCTCTAGAAGAGAGAACCAATAGTTTCTCAAAGCAGTGTAGTACACGTGCAGCTTAGTCAGAAGTTTGCAACGTCACTTGAATGGTCAACGAATGAGCGCAATTTGCTCAAAATAAATATGTGACGTGTCTACTGAACTTTTGACGTAATATGTCTGTGTCTCCCTTTTTTTTAAAAAATAAATGAGTCTGTTTTGCTGCAAATATCTTCCTAAGTTCTGGCATTTACACTATTTATAAGCCACACAGATTCAATGTGTATCTTACATTTAAGAATAGACTGACCCTATACCAATCAAAAGGTATTTTTTTAAAATAACGTAAATAGAGTACTCTTCGACGAATTTCTAATTGGCCACCTAGTTTTTATAATATTTTACGAAAAGTATTCGGAGAAAAATACAAATAACAAAATTTAAGTTTAAACCAATTTATTCCTAATATGTTAAACAAAACTTCATTGCAATTTGACCACGGGAACAAACTTAACAGAGAGGGTTAACATGGGCACCCTTAAAACAAAAACTGCAAGATCAAATCACGTCGTATTTGATTTCGTTTCGATACTTTGTATGTCCACCTGCTGCGGCAACTACAGCAAGACACATTGTCCTCGTTGATTTACTGTATATGTGAAGATACTGTTGTGGAATGGCCGCCCACATATGATGAATAATACGCGTGGGCTCCCTGATATTTGGTTGCAGCGAAGTGTATATGAGTAGAACGGAAATGGCCATTTGGTCCAAGGTCAAAATGAGTACTGTTTGATAGGATTACAAACCGGTCGGTCGGAAGCCATATTTTGAGTCAAGGTGCTGTTTTGGGGGTATTTATCATCTTCAGTGATAGTTCTAGTTTGTTTTAGTTTTCTTCATCATACACAGCACTTTGTTTTCTCAACTTTTGAATCTTTTGCCTGTACATTTTTGTTGCCCTCTTTTCCTCTAACTTTGTCTTTAGACTTAGGAGAAGTAACCCGTTTTCAATTATTGATTTCAGTTATTTCCTTTGATCTTTGAGTTCTCCCCTTAGAAGAAAGTTTATCAACTAGTTTTGACATTTTTTTTTGTTTATTTCACTTTATTTCCTGTTCGAAGAAAAACTTTGAGTTAAAATATAACATAATTCTAATCTTTGTGTCCGGAGTGTTACATTTCAAGGCATTATAAACCTGTGCCGGAGTGTTGCCTGTTAGTAATACGTGTAGTTATATTATAATTAAACTTATCGCTAGCTTTTATTATGTAAACATTGATATTAATTATAATAAACTAAAGATGTTTTATTCTATATTTAGATAAAAATGTTTTAAATACTGTACTAACTCAGAGTTACTTTATCATACTGTGTATCAAGTGTGTAAAGCATTGGAATATTACAGTGCCATATAAATAAAACAACCAAGCTACAGAAACTATTTATTCATTATTTGTGTGCCATTGGCGATGTTTGCCAAAATTATGTTACAATCGGGACATCACTTATGATCATTTAGGCATAAAACATGATTTACTACCTGATCAAGATAGTTGTAGATGTACTTGTGTTGACATTCTTGTTTTAAAAGTAAAATAAAGAACTAGGCAGTGACCTATTTTTTGATCTCATATGGCCCAGTTTCGAACTTGTCCAATATTTGATTGAGATAAATATTCTGATCAACTTTCATGAAGATTGGATGCAAAATGTAGCCTGTAGTGTTAACAAGCGCAAATGTTGACAACGGACGGACGCCGGACAAAATGTGATCACAATAGCTCACCTTGCACTTTGTGCACAGGTGAGCTAAAAAGGGATGTAACATTAGTTTCAAAGTTTAAATGTTTAAAATTGATGTCTTTATACATATTTTCTTTTCATGCTATACATTTATTATAGACCATTCAGAACTGCCACCAGTTGGGTCTGTGATTCTGGAACTTCCAGAAAACAGTTCGGCAACAGCAACTTCATCTGCCCCAAAAGGTGCCACCATCAATGCTCGTGATGTTCGAAGAAAGAGGAAGAGAACAACAGAAGACAGATGGACATTTTAAGAATAGAAAAGGAGAAGCTCAGTTTAGAGCTTCAGTACATGAATCAGAAGTTTGCATGTTTTGAACAGATGAAGTCGCTCCGGAGATTGAAGGAGTCATTTTACAAGAAATTTCTTACTTCACCAGAAGACTGACTTTATATGTTTCATGCAACCCAATTAAAGCTATCACATAAACTGAAGAGTTTTTCTTACAAGGTTGTAAAGCGATAGTGAACCATAAAAATACTTATCTCAGAGATTTTGCAGGGGCATGCAGCATAATTGGAAAACGCTACAGATCATGCTACAACACTGATGTCCATTTGTACAGGTTTTTAAATAATTGAATGATTCACTATCAATTGACAACCTTGCAAAATGAACACCTCATTTTATGTGACAGCTTTAATAAGTCCATTATATTGATTCTTTATCTTCAGATGTTCTCGTCTTTGATTTTTGACTTTTAAAAATGATCACTATTTGGTAATTTTTTTAAATTATTTCCAAATTTGAAACTTACAGGATAGCAGTTGAGTATTAATTATGTATCTTTCAATTTTTCTATAAACATGAACACAATATCTGCAGCAGACATATCATTTGTTTAGGCTTCATGACACCTCTGCAATAGACAAACTGTGAAAACATTGTGGCAAATGGAAACATTGGTCATAATGATCAATTTCTATATATGCTACAATGTTTTTAATTTTATTTTATAACTTCTTTCATTTAAAGACTTTTTAAATATTTTTACTATATGTTTTCTAAGTCTTCAGTTGCAGATTTAATGTCTGAGGATGTATCAGAATGTGTCTGGAAGTGGGAAATGGATAAGCATTAATTTAACTGATATTTATGCAATATATATACTATAGGCTTATTGGAATTTCTGACTTAGCATAGATTCGTGTACTTCTTTCCTTGGTAAGAAAATGTATCTCTCCCCTTATTCACGTCATTGTATTGTGTCATATTGGTATTTAAAAGATACGTACTTTGACAACCTCTTAACACTATTTCTCACATGCAGAATGGTTTTGCCTCATATGAAGCTAACTATTTTTGAAAAACATTGTGGATTAAGTAAAAATTGCTCAAAATGATTAACCCTTTCCCACAAACAGGGTTCGAAACTATAAAACTTTGAAAAAGTTCTCAGTGCTCAGATATGATCTCCATGCTCGAAACAAGGCACAAATTCTGAGTACAGATTAAAACTTTTATAGTTTTGGAACCAGGATGCATTGCTACAGTAAAGATAAAAAGAAGTTTCCAAAAATGTCAAGTCATGCTTTTTATCATACATGTATCAATAATTATTCTCTCAGAATATAGGGATTTTCTATACCTTTGCAGAAAAGTTTTTAAAATCATCTGATGCTGATTAGAAAGGGTTAACATTCGAGTCAATGAAATGCAATCATATGGAAAATATTGATACAAGTATTTAGTTGAAAACATGGTATGATACTATATGAATATCACATTCCTTTGAGGGCGCTATTAAAATTGTCAACCTGAAAACAATACTGTTGACCGAGGCAACGCCAAGGTCAACATTATTTTTCGAAGGTTTACAATTTTTAATAGCGCCCTCACAGGAGTGTGATATTTATTTTATTATACCGTAAAAACAGATATTTTTCTGAAATAAGTTTTAAATTTTAATCTTAAAAAAGAGAGAAACTCACCACAACAATTATACCACAAATTGCAGTTCCAAGTATTACCACACAATTTATAACATTTAAGCATTTATACTTCTCTCAGAAATATTGTTTTATCACAGATTTATAACACAATGAAAACTTTTCAACAATTATATCACAAATTGCAGTTCCAAGTATTACCACGAAATTTATAACATTTAAGCATTACTTCTCTCAGAAATATTGTTTTATCACAGATTTACAACACAGTGAAATCTTTTAAATTGAACTGTTTAACAACTTTAAACTTATATTTAACAAATATGACAGTTAACTTTGAACATTTCAGTTTTCTTCACAATATTCTTAACAACTTTTAACTGATTATTAACAAATAGGATTGTTTTATGATAGTTTGCTTTTAACGGCACAGCTTTCTTCATTACAATGAAAATTGACTTTACAGTTACTCATATTGGGGTAGATATAGTACTGTGGGTGACTACTGGTACGCTGCATTGATGTCCCTGGAGCATTGATGATTTGTGGGGATATTAGTTACTTCGCTGCCGTTTGTTTGTACATTTGTAGGGCACAATATTGGTCGCGATACATTTTCTACGGGTACCAAAGCTGGTTCAATGACAGCTGGTGTTGGTTGTACTTCTAGAAACATGTTTTCATCACTGAAAATGTTCAAAACTTCTTCACTTGTTAAGAATTTAAGTTCAGTATTACTTTTGGCATCACACATCATTATTTAAGCAATTGGACACTTCTCGTTGTTTTTCCTCCGAAAGACGACATGAATAGCTTTTAATAGAAGCCTTTGACTTGTGACCTGATGTACGCATTATGTGACGCGCCTCAATGCCTGCCCTATCTAATGCTGAAATTGCGGTTGCCCTAATACAATGGTTAATGTATCACTAGGATAATTAGCATACTCTCGATATCTCGGGCATCATGTTTCCTAGCGGGCGCCTTACAATACATCACATGATCTGAATCATTAAATGTGTCAAGTTGTCTCTGCCATACATCATCTAGGCTTGGGGATAATTTACTAATGTACTTCTTAAAAGCAGCAACGGGACATGTCGGGTCATCCTGCCTAGCATACATCTTTCCCTCTCAAATTGTGTCATCGCGTGAAGCCTCAGCCCTGAAAATTATATATACAAAAAAATTCTTAGTTTGTTTTCAACAATCGGTTATTCCTAAAACATATTTTACTGAAAAATCATCAACTAAAAGTAGCCTACTATAGCTTCACATAAACGATATATGTATGATTTCAGTGTTCGGTGTTAAAATCCCAGCCTGATAGGGTAGGTAAAAAGAGGGTCAAAACACTTTACTCAGTCTAAACTGTTGTTTTGACAGTCTTTACAACAGATTAAAAAAATCATTACGTATAATGCAATTTATTTACCAATGCAATTCTTGTACAGGTTAAATGACAAAAAAAAACCATACAAATATCAAGGAAATCTGGAATAGCTCACACTACCTGTGGTTTTTATCTGATTCGTTAATGACTTGATGGACGTATTCTCTACCCGTAGCATTACGGCAAATGTGTCCTTTTTCTTGGAACGCAAGTTTTCTCTCCCGCGTCGACAAAGGAAATACATTATGTCAAACCAAACTTTGCGTTAAAGGCCACAAGGGGTATTAACACTCAATCCAAGACAATCTATACCTAAAATGTCCATGTCAGCTTCTGCAATTTCTGGTTTGTCATTCACACTCCCAAATCCCTGCTTTTTGAGATCTGCCATTTTGGCTTTAAACATTTCCTTGGAAGAAGTAAAGTCCGTTTACAAAATGTCTATGGAACACTTATCCTTCAGGTATTTACTTAATCCATATCGAACAGTATAGAATGTTGTTTTCCTCGCCTAAAAACTGACGAAACAGTTCCTTTTGTACTTTTTGAGTCTTTTCCTTCCACCAAAAGTTGCAATTATTCGTCAGAAAGCGCTGCGAAGCGATGAGAAGTCATTTTTGTTTGCAAAACATTATTTTGTCGGCTGTATAATGTACGACCTTCACCTTGTCAAACGAATTTCGGAAGTTTAAAACGCGGATTTTGCGGCCTTATTTTCGCCGAACCGTGCGCACATCAAAGTTGCGCATGTGATATTATTTTGCCGTTCACTATTAAAAATTAGTGACTGATCGGGAATTTACATAGAGAATTTTAACTGAGGTATAATAATATTATATACATGCAGTGTGAAATAAGTGCTTTCTAACATAGATCTCAAAGTGATCAGTTTGCAAATATATGTGTGTATTATGGACAGGCTTCAACATCAAAAGCATCACAGGGGTTTTCTTTTTATATAACCCTTTCCCACATGCAGAAACATTTGATGCATCTGCAGCAGATGACATATTAAAATTGTCAGGTTAAAAGAATAAGTTGCTCAAAATGAGCACTTTCTCCTTTTGACACAGTGGCCCATCAATAACTGATTTATAATATTTTTGTCTTGAAGTTTTCAAAGTACTGCAGTGCAGATGTGTTGTATGTTTGAACAGGTTAGATGTTTTACATTAAAAACTAATCACTAGTTATACACCCATTAACCCTTTCCCACATACAATAAATCTCAAGCATACAACTTCGTACACATCTAGGCAAACATGAAAAAAATCCCTCGAGAAGACAGAACAATTATTGATTAGGGTTGAAAACAATGCTGCAAAAGTAGAAATTGGTCATTTTTACAAATTTCTCATTGTGTAACAATGTCAATTATTGTCTCCTGCAGAGGCACCAGAAAGCATATTAATGCTGGAAAGGGATAAGTTACTTTCATGTATATTATGTGTCGTACTTTACAAAATAGTATTTCATGTGCATCATCCTAAAATTACCATATTCACATGAATATTCAAATTAATAGAAATATGTCCAAGCAATATAATCTCTGACCTGCAATCCGTCATGCTGTCAATTCAATATGACTGGATCTACATGGTCGATTTCCTAAAAAACTGGTTCATCATGAAATGGAATGATATCTCCTACATCGATCCCTAGATTGTGAAGTATGGCACGTGCAACTGTAACTTTACAAGCTTTCTGAGGAGTGATGCGTAGTTTGTCTTTTAAAAGACCAACCCGTCTTTTTAGAATCCCAAAATTCTGTTCTATGACAACAACGGTCCTTGTTTGAGCTGCAATGTATTTTTGTTTTGTGTGCCTGAATGCGTCATGACGTATTGTTTTGTTGGATAGGCAGTATCACCTACAAGTATACCCTCTATTATACCTGAAAACAGGGGAAGATTATGTGACTTTCCCTATGGTAAACATGTCATGAGGTGCTTGGCATACATCCATTTACTAGCGTCTAACAGCCCCGCGAGGTGCTTTAGTTACATGTATATTAAAACAAATAATACAATGTTTCATTAATCCTTGCCCACAGAACAGAACAGAACAGAACTTTATTCAAGAATATTGACTTGAACACATATGGTTCATCGTCAAAATACAACATATTTAAACATACATGAGTATGAACATACAAATTAAATATACATTTTTTAACACTCTTTTAATGAAATTATAAATAAACACATATATTTAGATAAATAACACAAAATAGGAAAATACATATTTACATATATTTGGATAAATATCAAGTTTTCAACACTCTCTTTTGATGAAAATATAAATAGACATATATAACATCTACAGTATAGAATAATACACAGATAAATATAAATATATAGGATAATATACAGATACTGAAAATACTTTTTGCGGAAATAATGCACGATAATGCATGTAATTTCTTCTTATACAATAACATTGTTTAATTTTTTTTTTTCTTTCTTCATTAGCTTTTATGTAGTATATTCCAACGGCATTTAATCCTTTATATTTGAACTGTTTAACAACTGAATCAATTTTAACATACTAGGATTTTGGTAGTAATACATTTTTATATATTTTTTTCTCAAATCAGTATAGGCAGGACAAACTAACATAACATGAAACTCGTCTTCAAGCTCTTGTAAACTGCAAAGTGAACAGATTCTATCAGTTCTACTAATGTTCCTATGCCTACCGGTTTCTATATATAAATTATGAGCTGATAGACGTAATTTAGCAACGGCGTTCCTATATGATGATATTTTCATTTTTGTAAGATAATCTGACCATCCAAAGCTAGATTTAAGGTGTTTGAAAATAGACAATGAGGATTTAATGTTAATGTCTTGAAACCATTCACTTATATACATATCAATCAACCTATTACGGCATAGAGGTACACAACGTTTTAGATTAACTGAGTCTAGAAATAGCCAAACGTCATAAAATCCTGTATTTTGTACAGATAGACTGATTATGACGGCTCTGCAGCAGACGACTGTTGAAAACATTGAGACAAAATGAGAATTTGCTCATGACGAGCATTTTCAACTTTTTCCACACTGTTTGCAAGTCTATTCACTAATTATAGTTGCATTTATAGAGATATTCCATATTTTGATATTGCTGTTTTTAAAGTTGTCTGCAACAGATTAGTTGTATCTGAAAGGGTTCACTTGAAACCATAAAACACATTTAAGTCTTATAAAATAAGAAGTGTACAAGGTACTGTTTTCAAAGTATCTGCAGATTTGACTGTTCCGAAACACTCGGCTGTCATGAGCAAAACCCGTCCATTTCGGAACACATCCTTTATCTATGGTCACATATCATCTTAAAATCATATTATTGAATTTAAATTAATATTCAAGTAGTTCAATTTGCTTTTATCTTGAAATCTAATTAAAATCATTTTTCTTAGAATTATAAGAAATTATGTATTACATTATTTATGTATTTTTATTACAACAAAGAAAAAATCCTTTTGAGATTCAGACAATCCTGTACTTAACTTTTATTTATGTATTTTTTTCTCATATACTAGTCATTTAACCATTTCCAAGTCGCAGATGAGTTTCGAGGCATGTTCTGTAGACAACTGATGAATCCATTTTTACAAAAGATTAATATTGCTCCTAATGAGCAATTTCTCCTTTTGTTAAAATGCTTTCAAATCTATTTATTAACTTTACATGCATTATAGAGATAGTGTGACATACACGTTTTATAAGTCATATTATGCATATTTGATTTATCCTTTTTAGATATACTGTACTGAAGTTGAGCTATTCAGTATATATATATATGTATACCTGTACATTTATGGAGGCAAACCCTTTCCTGTCCATGCACTCGGGGGTATCATGCCGAGGTTTAAGGCTAGGAATCTGCGTCCCGTCTACGCACCAACAGCATTTGGGAATTCTGAGAATAAACAAAATGCGCAATAAATGTATGCAGTATAGTTAAGCTTTAAGTTAACAAAAATCCCAAACCCATCTGCAGCAGACGAATTTTGAAATCATTGTGACAAAAGGAGACCTTGCTCACTACGTGAAGATCCTTGGTTTAAGTTTTACTTAGCGCTAAGTATTGTTCATCATGAGCAATTAATACATTTGCCACAATGTTTTCAAAGTTCGTCTGCTGCAGAGTCATCAAACAGTGTCTCTTTGTGGTAACACATTACAGGTCTATGAATAAAGTTGAAAGTAATGTTGCTAAATGAGATATTGCTCATCATGAGCAATTTCTCAATTTACCAAAGTGTTTTCAAAAGTTGTCTGCAATTGGGAAAATTTTAAATAATTGAAAAAAAAAATGTAACTATACCATTTTCCTCACTGAAGTCAATTGGCTGAAATGTGACATCAGTGTTGTAAGTATTCAATTCTGACACATTATAACAATTGTAACATTTGTTATATATGTATACTTCTTGTATGTAACTAGAAACATTGTAAAGTTTAAGTTACTAAATAAAGAAAATCTTCAGTATATATATATCTATATATTGTAAATTTATCGTTAATATCGATTACCTTCTATAGAGGCCCACATGGAAGATTGGGAAAACCCAAATGTGTAGCCTGACAAAATAATAAAGTCATTATTTAATGTATTATTATTATTATAATAATTATTATTAAAGTTACTGCTAACCATTAATATGGACACCGCCAAACACACCATGAAGGGTAGTTTTTGTCTGGCCTCTAGGGCATTGATCCACATTTCCTCTGGATTACATTAAACACGCCGACCTCCTCCAGTGGGTGGATTGTTCAGCTCATCACTATTTGCCTTTGCTGAATTTAAAGTAATAAACATCAGTTTTTCAGTTGTAGAGTGTCCACCTTGGGTGCGAGAGGTCACGGGTTGAATCCCGGCTGGGTCATACCAAAGACTTTAAAAATGGTAGTAATGGCTGCCCTACTTGGCGCTCAGAGTTGCGGGATTAGCATTTCGACAGACTGGCTGGTGTCGGGATAAATGGACCAGTAGTACTGGTAACTTATCCAGGAAACGCCGTGATAAAACTGAATTTTATTTGAAAGCAGCGTGAAGCACCAAACAATCAATTGATATTTAAATCTTTTTAGTACATGTAGGTAGCTTAATTAAACCTTAATTGGTTAATTTGTAATATGAAATTATAGTTACTCTGTAAATTGATATTAACTTAATATTTTTCATCTTGGGCGTAAGTTGTATGATAGAAAGGAATTTTATCCATTTTTAAACCCTCTCGACTGATATTTTATTTGTAGAATTCTTACTAGAGCAAAATATAAAAGCGTGTTCTGAACAGCCTTGAATAATTGAAGTATGATTTTGAGATAGAAAATAAAATTACTGCAAGATTTTCAAAAGTTTCTGTAATTTTGTTTGTGAACCCTTCAATTTAAAAGTTTTCATGCACATATGCGTCAACGGTATTCTGTATCAGGGGTTTAAAGGGTTTAATTTAGATTGAATGGTAATACAGTATGTTGGATTCTTTCAAACACTTTCTTTACAAATATTATCAAATTACATGCCATCTATTTTATTGGCCGGATTGCTCAAGCAATTCCGGTCTATAGATTGGCGATGTCCGTCTGTCCGTCTGTCTGTCTGTCTGTCCGTCAACATTTTGGTTAAAGTTTCAGGTTAGGCAAAATGGTTAAAGTTTCTGGTTAAGCAAAATCTCAGACATGGAAAGAGCTACAAACTTGAAAATTGGTCTGTGTGTAGCCACTAACATGTTCTTTTGACTTCCATGATAACTCTTCACCTTCACCTTGCTATTGCCCGTCTGTCTGTCTGTCCGTCAACATTTTGGTTAAAGTTTCTGGTTGAAGCAAAATCTCGGACATGGAAAGAGCTACAAACTTGAAAATTGGGCTGTGTGTAGCCACTAACATGTTCTTTTGATTTCCATGATAACTCTTGACCTTCATGTTGCTATTGCCCGTCTGTCTGTCTGTCTGTCTGTCTGTCTGTCTGTCTGTCTGTCCGTCAACATTTTGGTTAAAGTTACATCACAGCAACTTGCGTTTTAATTTGCTTTCTACAGTTTTATAGTTATATCACGGCAACTTGCGTTTTAATTTGCTTTCAACAGTTTTATAGTTATATCACGGCAACTCGCATTTTAATTGGCTTTCAACAGTTTTATAGTTATATCAACTTGTGTTTTAATTTGCTTTCAACAGTTTTATAGTTTTATCATGGCAATTTGCATTTTTATTTGCTTTCAACAGTTTTATAGTTATATCATGGCAACTTTCGTTTTAATTTGATTTCAACAGTTTTATAGTTATATCACGACAACTTGCGTATTAATTTGCTTTCAACAGTTTTATAGTTATATCACTGCAAATTGCGTTTTAATTTGCTTTCAACAGTTATATAGTTATATCACAGCAAATTGCATTTTACTCCCCTTTCAACAGTGTAACAGTTATATCACGGCAACTTGCGTTTTAATTTGCTTTCAACAGTTTTATAGTTATATCAACTTGTGTTTTAATTTACTTTCAAAAGTTGTTAAGTTTTATCATGGCAACTTGCGTTTTTATTTGCTTTCAAAAGTTTTATAGTTATATCATGGCAACTTTCGTTTTAATTTGATTTCAACAGTTTTATAGTTATATCACGACAACTTGCGTATTAATTTGCTTTCAACAGTTTTATAGTGATATCACTGCAAATTGCGTTTTAATTTGCTTTCAACATTTATATAGTTATATCACAGCAAATTGCGTTTTACTCCGCTTTCAACAGTTTTATAGTTATATCACATCAACTTGCGTTTTAATTTGCTTTCAATATTTTAATAGTTATATCACAGCAAATTGTGTTTTAATTTGCTTTCAACAGTTTTTGGCTGGATTGCTCTAGCAATTACGGTCTATAGATTGGCGATGTCTGTCTGTCCGTCCGTCTGTCTGTCTGTCCGTCAACATTTTGGTTAAGTTTCAGGTTGAAGTTTCAGGTTGAGGCAATCTCAGCACTGGAAAGGGTTACAAACTTGAAACTTTGCCTGAAGGTAACCAGTAACAAGTTCTATTGATTTCTATGGTTACTTTGACCTTGACCTTGGTTTGTCGATTTTCAAGGTCAAATTGCCGACAATCCGGCCTTACCGTCTTCAGCGGTTTCTTGTTGAAATATTGTATGTGACATGTCATTTTGGAAACCTGTTGACATAACAAATTGAAATTGGGGTCAAAATCTACCTTTTAAGCAAGGAACATCTTCATATTTTAACCCTTTCCCACATTCAACAAATCTGCAGGAGGTGACTTTAACAAAATTTATTCAAAAATGAAGAAACTTTCTATAAATGTAAGAATGAATTTTTGGAAAACATAATGGCAAAGGAGAAATTGCTCTTTATGAGCAATTTATTTTGCCAATATGCTTTAACCCTTTCCCTCATATAGACGCTTTCTGACGCCTCTGCAGCAGACAGCTTTTTGAAAACATAGTGACAAAAGAAGAATTTGCACAAAACGTGCAATTTCTCCTTTTGCCACAATGTTTTCCACTTTTTGTCACAGGTTATCCATTCAATTATGGAGTTTTGACAAATTACGTTCAAAGTCGTCTGCTGCAGAATTGTCGTATAATGGAAAGGGTTAATAAGACATCTGCTGCAGAGACATCAGTAATTGTCTGTATGCCATGGGAAGGGTTAAACAATTTTCTTTTAAATCTATTCCTTGAAAAGGTAATAACATTTGTCTTTTTCATGTATCTAAATTCTAAACATTTGATTGAAAAAAATGAAAATCTTAAGAAATAAAAAGTATCAAATTTGTAGCAAAGAACTGAACTTTGGCAAGTGAATGAAAACTTGATATAATATAATTTCTTATTCAACTTAATTTTTTTTTCAAATGTCAGAAAATCTTTTGAATTCAAATAGATCTTCAAAAATATCATATTTAGTAATGTATAAATATAATGGAACTGCAGAGTTAATAGTACATTCATCATTATGTTTGATTATGTGCAATAAATTAACAGCAAATAAGATGAAACACTCTTTGTCTGCATACCAAAGCTAATCATAGCTTTTATCTTTGCACAATTCTTGGCACTTATGCAAAATTGCATAGTTTTCGAAAACACTGGATTGCTTTTTCAACCACAATGTATTAGTGGCCTTGAAAACTGATGGGGACTCTTGTAGGACTATTAGTGTGGACTGTTGTAGGACTTGTAGCTCATCTGTCTTGTTAACTATTTCCCATAAACAGATGAGTTCAGAAGTGTCTGCAGCAGATGAGTTTCGAAAACATTGTGGCAAAAGAAGAAATTGTTCATAGAGAGCAATCTCTCCATTTGTCGCAATGATGATTCACAGGGAAAAAAACATGGCCGCCATGGGGCAGGGCTGTTTTGCCTTTTATGGCTATATTGAAAAAATCTTCTCCCAACTTAGTGTCAGCCCAATTTACAAATAATGTTGTAGAAATGTTCCTAGGGTAGCGACGCCGGCTGTCAATCCAGGGGTTGTGAGTTCGAATCCCGGCTCGGCCAACTTTCTTTCCAACGATTGACAAAAGTCAATGCGACATGCGTCATTCGTCTTCCACCAATGGGCTAAGTCTATGTGGAAAAGCAGCCAGTTGCTTGGGAAGATTGTTGTGTGAACTACTGGTGTGAGAAAACCAGGAAATGCATGAGTAGGTGAACTGGTCGCCGTGATATAACTGAGAAATTGTTAAAAACGGCGTTAAACCCCAATCAATCAATCCTTTCTATGAGATTCCATCAAGCTGTGATGAATAGATTGAAAACTCCTGGCTGTATTTGGGCAGAGTAATATCGCCTTATACATTGTATATATAAAATTTAAAGAAACTGGCTTGTTTTCAAATAATTTTGAAGAAATGTTCTTTGGATGACCCTCTATGAGATTCCTCCAAGACATGTTGATTGGTAAAAAAACGCTGCAGACAGGAGGCAGAGGGCTGCTATGCTTTATATGGCTTAAGTTATACACTTTTAAAAAATCTTCGCCTTCAAAAGTATTATGGCAGGTTTTCCAGAGGACTAGCCTTATATATTGAAATTGGCTTTAGTGAAATCTTCTTTTCCAAAAACTATCAGGCTGATTTTCAAATAATTTCGTAGAAATGATCACTGGGGTCTAGGATATTCTTTTTACTCATGAATGTTGAAAAAAAAGTGTCACAAGGTTTTAAATATTTGTTAGCTGAAAATGTATCAAAACCAGAGATTGCTTTTTTGAAAAAGCGATTGTCTCCCCATTTGTGTGGTCGTAGGGGAGGAAAAGAAATGATGGAGATGAATTTTTTAGTTTTGGACTGGAGATGAAGCAACAGTGACAATCCTCAGTTATTGAGCGGAAACCATTTTTTAGCTGAGGGTCTTGGTCTTTGACCTAGTGACCTCAAAATCCATAGGGGTCATTTGCTGCTGGTGACCAACCTGCACACCAAGTATGAAGTTCCTGGGCCAAAGCAATCTTCAGCTATTGAGCGGAAACCATTTTTCAGGCAAAGGTCACCGTGACCTTGACCTTTGACCTACTGACATCAAAATCAATAGGGGTCATCTACAGGTTAGGACTAAGCTGCACACCAAGTATGAAGTTCCTGGGTATAAGCGTTCTTGAGTTATTGAGTATTGACACATTTTTCAGCTGAAGGTTACCATGAACTTCGACATTTGACCTTGTGACCTCAAAATCAAACAAATTCAATAAAGGTCATTTACTGGTTAGGACCAACCTGCACACGAGGTATGAAGTTCTTCAACATAAGCATTCTTTAGTTATTGAGAGGAAACCAATTTTCAGCTGAAGGCTACCATGACCTTGACCTTTAAGCTAGTGACCTCAAAATCAATAGGGGTCATCTTCTGGGGGTGACCAACCTGCACACCAAGTATTAACTTCCATGGCCAAAGCATTCTACAGTTATTAAGCAAAAACAATGTTTCAGCTCAAGGTCACTGTGACCTTGACTTTGACCTCAAAATGAATAGGGTCTTCTACTGGGCATGGCCAACCTGCATACCAATTATGGAGTTCCTCGGTCCAAGCGTTCTTCAGTTATTGAGCGGAAACCATTTTTTACCTCACAAGGTCACCATGACCTTGATATTTGACCTTCTGACATCAAAATCAATAGGAGTCATCTACTGGTCATGACCAACCTGCATACCAAGTATGAAGATCCTATGCCCAAGCGTTCTTCAGTTATTGAGCGGAAACAAGTGTGACGGATGTAACCTTGACCTTTGACCTAGTGACCTTAACATTAATAGGGGTCAGTTGCTGGTGGTGACCAACCTGCACATCAAGTATGAAGTTCCTGGGCCCAAGCAAAAACTATTTATCAGCTCATTGTCACTGTGACCTTTCAAGCTCATGGTCACTGTGACCTTGACTTTAGACATACTGACCTCAAAATCAATAGGGGTCTTCTATTAGGCATGGTCAACCTGCATACCAAGTATGGAGTTCCTCAGCCAAAGCGTTCTTCAGTTATTGAGCGGAAACCATTTTTTACCTCACAAGGTCACCATGACCTTGACCTTTGACCTTCTGTTATCAAAATCAATAGGGGTCAGCTACTGGTCATGACCAACCTGCATACCAAGTATGAAGTTCCTACGCCCAAGCGTTCTTCAGTTATTGAGCGGAAACAAGTGTGACGGACGGACGGACGGAACGGGCAAAAACAATATGTCACCCCCATGTAATGGGGGAGACATAATAAGTCTATATGTTGGAAAGATTCAGGGAAGGGTTAACATGTATATGTATATTATAAGAATGCGAAAAATGTTAAGTAAATGAAATTAAGAAATGAGAGTGGAGCCGTACTATTACTAATTACAGTACATGTACCAGGGAATTTATAGACACCTGTTATTAATATAAGTTTGCATCATTAATTTACCATGAATGCTGTTTTATGGCTTTTATTCTCTTCAAGAGCTATCCCTTTCCCACATACAAGACATCTGCAGCAGAAGACTTAATAAACATCTAGACAATACTATGGAAACATTCTGCAGCAGACGGCTTTTTGAAAACATAGTTACAAAAGAAGAAATTGCTCAAAACGAGCAATTTCTCCTTTTGCCACAATGTTTTCCACTTTTAGTCATAGGTTATCCATTAAATTAAAGAGATTTTCTATTTGTTGACAAAATATATTCAAAGTCGTCTGCTGCAGAATTGTTGTATGAGGGAAAGGGTTACTTATTTGTGTTAGCTTACCTGAATGAGTTAATGTGGTTGGCATGACAAATCACATTACATAACTCAGGTGAGTGATCCATGGTCATCATGGCCCTCTTGATTTAAAAAGTTGTCAGCTGCTGATGTGTCAAAATGTGTCTTTATGTTGCAAATTCTTGAAATTTTGTTTGAAAATATCATACAATGTCTTATGACTAGTTATTATTTATAAAAGGAGCAAGGTATCATGAAGTGTCCGCTTTTTATTCTTTTCCCTCATGCAGCAGACCTACCACCTGGTGTAGTGGTAGAGTGTCCACCCCGGTTGCTTTAAAATGATAGTAATGACTGCCCTCCATGGCACTCAGGGTTGCGGTGTTAGCTTTTAGACTGACTGGCTGGTGTCATGATAAATGGACCAGTTGAACTGGTAACTTATCCAGGAAATGCTGTGATATAACTGAACAATTGTTGAAAGCAGCATACAACATCAAACAATCAATCATGCAGCAGACCACTTTTAAAAACGGTGTGGCTTAAGTAGAAATTGATCATAATAAACAATTTCTTCTTTTGCCACAATGTTTTCAATTATCATTTTATTTACAGAAATGTCCATGTTTTGATGAGATGTTTTCAAAGTTGTATGCTTCAAGTTATCAAATTACAAGGATGTTGACAAGTGACAGGTGTAAGCAACCGGATCAAAACATGTAACAAAATGAAACTAACATACCTAATATGACATTATAAGTAACCAATAACTGAGGAATCCGTTGTGGTCGAGTGGTCCAGTGGTTAGCATTGGGGATTTGAAACCGGGCGTCCTGGGTTTGATCCCCAGTCACGCCACGACGGTCATGGAGGAGTGCCCTTTGGTAAGGCACATTTCCTAGCCACGTTCGAGTTTGTTCAACCAGGGATCATAAATAAGTGAACTGTTGCCGTGTTATAACTGAAATAATGTTGAAAATGGCGTTAGACCCCAATAAATCAATTTAAGCGACTCGTTTACATTGATAATATCAGATGATAAATTACCAATATAAGGAAACTTGAAAGTCCAACTTTGATGTTGAAAACATAGTCGGAGAAATTGCTTCTTTTGAGAAAATTATCCTTTCCCAACAGTGTTTTCATAAGTATTCTGCTGCATTATAAGGCAGGGATTGGACACAGCGGTAAAACCAGCAGTAATTGCTTCCAGTGGAATACAGTAATCCATTCTTCATGTTTCAAAATCAATCTTCAGAGAAGAAAACAGTTAATAGACAGCCCCAGGCTTGATGCTGATAATTGCATATTTCTGTCTCATAAATCATCAGACAGTGGTTTTATGAAGTTCTTAATATATATAATGTACTCTAGAACTTGATATTTAAACCTCTACCTTATTTCCTTTGCTTATCCTCACTTCGGTCATACCAAATACTTTAAACGATGTTTTCAAAAGTTGTCTATTGCAGATGCGTCAAAATGCATCTGCAAGTGCCAAAGGGTTAACCTTATTTATCTACTATAGTTTTCTAATACATCAGAAATTATTTTAGAACAGGAAGGCAAGAAGTTCTTAAGTAAGTCTTGAAATTATTTCTGAAACTATATTACTCTAGAACAAGAATTACTCTTCCATTTTCTTTTTAGAAAATCTTACTATAGAATAAGTAACAACTTCACATTTTAGGAAAATTTAAAAATAGATTATATAACTTTGTTTACTATAATTAATCTCCAGTGTGCCTTGTGTACCACATAAAGTGTTTACTAAGTCCAACTAAGACTTTTAATGTTGTTTCATCCAAACTGTTCTATGTGCACATTCAGGATCTGTGATTAAAACTGCTAACCTAAAAATACTTTTTCGGGGTCATCGATCTGTTTTCAAAATACCTAAGCTAAAAAAAATAACGGAAACGTCCTGAAAATTTGATGCACTATTTTGACAAAAGAGTTGAAAACAATGTAAGACAAATGGAGATTTTTTTTGTTCTGAGCAATGTTTTCTTTATTATGATGTTTTCGTAAGTTGTCAACTGCTATTGACTCAAATGTCATGTGTAGCCAGGAAGGGCTTAAGGATGTCATGGACATTTATCTTGGCCTTATGTCAGCCTACATAACTGGATAGCGGTGCTTGACACTACAAATGCCACATCACAGACTTCATGCAAAGCAGTTGTAACTACATCTTGTTACAATATTTAGTTACAACTGTTTTGCATGAAGCAATCAACATGCATTTCAGGTCAAGTGCTGCCACCAGTGTTGATGTGTGTCAACATAACAACACATTCAGTATGAATGAAATAACAAATGAGCCTTGACTTGCGATTTAACTCTTTGCAAGGGAATAATTAAAAAAAATACAATTGACCTAAAGCTTATAGGTTTTTTTAATCAAAAGATACATATACCCGTTTATAACAGATAGGTGGACATTGAAGACTCGGTATGCAGGTGCATTGCTGTAAGACATCAAACACATCTTAAGTATATAAGTTGAGCTATGCTATAACAAAAGTGGAAAGTCCAATTATCCTGATACATACTCAAGTTCAAGGTCATTAAAATTGTATAGAGATTTTCAATGTCATCAGGTTTTCTGCAGTTTTCAACAGTATTTCAGTTATATCACAGCAACTTAGAACATTGATCCCTGAGCTAACCATTTTTTGCCTTATTAAAATGTGTTGACTCCCAATGTAGAGGGTTCTAGTATCGCAAAGCATCAATTTTACCTCAAACTGCAGGACTGGTACACGTTTCCCATTGTTAGTATTGGTAGAGATGATTGGCAAACATCAGAGAAAAACCAAAGTCCCATGGAAAGAAACAAAGTACAGGTCTTTTCAACTTGCCCAATAGAAGTTCTGAAGGTAAAATAAAACTTCTTTAACCCATTCCTCATGCAGATACATTTTGAAAAGAATACAGTTGACACATTCAGAAATTGCTTGTACTTACCAATACTGTTTTCGTCCTTATTCTACATTGTACTTTCATTTAGAGATCTTTCATATTTTCCCCCAGGTGTTTTTATAGGTATTTGTTGCAGATTCTTCTAAGTGGAAAGGGGTTAAAATAGTGCTAGATTTAATAGAAGCCTTCCTTGATCAGTTCCATCAGTTCTTGCAAATGTTATGCCATACTTTGAAAGAGGCATTTATGTTTATTTTGGTATTTCAGATATTCTGTGTGTGTGTCTTGCATTATTCTTCAATGTAATTGACCTATTGCCATGAAAGACTATGATAACACGAGCACCATAGTTGTGCAGTTCACAGGGTATATTTTTTGCCTCATAAAAAACCTTGACATTATCTTAACGAAACACGAAGCATTTTTTCCGTTTGTCTCAATGTTTTCAAAAGTTTTCCGCCGCATATGTGTCAAAAAGAGTCTTTAAAAGGGTTTTTAACACTGAAGTATCAAACAAAGAAGATTAGTTGGGGTTTATCTAATTCAATTGGACACATTGTTTTAGAATGGTCTGTGTGATGTAACAAATTCAATTATAAAACAAGCGGAGAAACCTATCAAAGTACATGTAGCATAATTAACTCTTTGCAAACTCAGCTGCAGCAGTCAACTTTTGAAAAACTTGTGGCAAAATAAGAACTTGCTCTTAATGAGCAATTTCTCCTTTTGCCACAATGCTTTCAACTTTACTCAATTAAGTATACTTCATTTATGGAGATTTTCCGATTTTCCATATTTTTAACGAGATGTTTTCAATGTTCTCTTCTTCAGATTGCTTGTTTGTGAAAAAGGAAGTTATCAATCATCAGTGTATAAAAGACATAAAGATGTTGATGAGATATATACCTCTTAAATCATGACACTTAAAAATAATGTGATAATTAATTTTGTATATCGGACATTTATGTTTTGATCATTGCAATGCCCTTGACATTTCTTACGGCACATCTGTCAGTGGGAAAGGGCTCGGGCATATCTGTCAGCGTGTAAGGGCTCAGGTATATATGTCAGTGGGAAAGTGCTAAACTGGCATATCTGTCAGTGGGAAAGTGCTAAGTCATATCTGTCAGTGGGAAAGTGCTAAGGCATACCTGTCAGTGGGAAAGTTCTAAGGCATATCTATCTATCGGTGGGAAAGGGCTAATGCCTATATGTCAGTGGGAAAGTGCTAAGGCATACCTGTCAGTGGGAAAGTGCTAAGGCATATCTGTCGGTTGAAAAGGGCTCAGGCATATCTGTCCGTGGGAAAGTGCTAAGGCATATCTGTCAGTAGGAAAATGCTAAGGCATATCTGTCAGTAGGAAAATGCTAAGGCCTATCTGTCAGTGATTGGGAAAGTAAAATTTTGAGGAACTCGTTGGAACAATTAACCCTGTCAGTGCTGGAACCAGTTTTGTGAAACCAGGTACCAACAGTATTCTTAAAGCCAGGTCAGCTAATGCATCTGACCAGCCTCTGTACTGTTTGCTGCTCAACTCAATATTTTTACCTTGATGTTCTGATATTGACTATGGACTATGCAAACCTGGACAAGTACATTTTGTAAATCAGATAACCATAGTGGTTACAAACGTATGAAGGTATGAACATTACCTAATCAACGATATCCCGACCCTTCTTGTTACCCCTTAACCCTTCCGCTGCCAAAGGCTATTAAAGGCTTTTGCAAACAATGCAGTTTCGGATGAGACAGCTCGTAACAAGCGGTCTCGCCTGAATCAGCATTGTTTGCCACTTAGACATTTTCATTATTATCTCCCTTAGTAAAGAAAAAGCGTCTGCTACAAAAGTACCTTTAGAACAAAGATGAATGAAACTGTAGATGAGGTATTTCAAGAAATTTTTCAGCAAGAAGACTTTTTAAGTGAGTTATTAAATAATGACATGGAGTAAGAGGATGTTTCAGAAGCGTTTGGGGAATTTAACCCAATATCTCAAAATACAAGGGCATTTAGATCCGTGAATGTTGAACAGTTCCTAACAGAGAACGAAAATCAAGGAACTAAGAAAAAGACTCAGTCATATGCAATTGTTAAAAACATTCTTTTTTGCTGTACATGAGACAAGAGATGCTGAGCTTATCCCTCCAGATGAACTAAATACACTTTTGTGTCAATTCTTACTGGCTGTTACGAAAAAGGATGGATCTGAGTACGAGGCAACAACCTTACGGGGAAATGTCCTCCTTGGAGAGGTATTTGAAACAAAAACAATGCAGAGTTGAAATAATGAAAGATATTGAGTTCGCGAAGTCCAGAGAGGTATTGCGAATGAAAATGAAGCATTTGAAAAAGTCAGGACTAGGTAACACACCCCAGACAGCAACGATGCTTACAGACACACACCTTGTGAAAATGTATGGGAGCGGTACTCTTGGTTAACCGTCACCTGTCATTTTGGTTTAATAACCGGAAAGGAAGTTCATTCATTGCAATGGGGTGATGTGACCCTTTGTATGGATCATGATACTGGTGGGGAGTTCATCGTCTTAAACACTTAAACACGGAGAGGCAAACTAAAACTAGGACTGGAATAGATCCAAAAGATACTAGGTATGATACTTACAATAATATATCCAAATCCTAGAATAAAAATCTGTCCATGGCTAACAAATCTATAATATCCTATACAATTACTATGTTCAATCTGTATGGATGATCCGCATCTTCACTTAGTCTGACATCATCCAAATGATGAAGAATCCGCAATCATATCATGCATTGTCCTATCTATCAAGACAAATTCACTGATAGCTAGTAACAATACAAACCAAATAAGGTACATACTATGATTACAAGATGATCTTTGTTATTTCGTAGGAACCAATGATACTTACAATAATATATCCAAATCCTAGAATAAAAATCTGTCCATGGCTAACAAATCCATAATATCCTATAAAATTACTATGTTCAATCTGTATGGATGATCCGCATCTTCACTTAGTCTGACATCATCCAAATGATGAAGAATCCGCAATCATATCATGCATTGTCCTATCTATCAAGACAAATTCACTGATAGCTAGTAACAATACAAACCAAATAAGGTACATACTATGATTACAAGATGCTCTTTGTTATTTCGTAGGAACCAGCAAATCCTCAGCGTGCCTCTGTTCAGTAAAATTTTGTAGCGATATGTCAGGTCCACAATGATATTGTATTGATGGCTGTGAGTCCGAGTCGTTTGAGTAAGTTGATTATTAAAAGCACTTTCCAGTCAGCATACTGTGTTCCATATATGGCCCGAGTCATTTATTACCATTAACTAAGGTAAGTCATTTTTCTTTTCAGATTAGTAAAACCTAGGGCTATGCCAATCCGGGTAACCCTGACAAGAGACCCTGTTCATCTATTTAAAACATACAGAGACAAACGACCGCAAGACATGTTAGATGCTGAAAGTCCCCTTTTGTTAACGGCAAACGTATCTGGTGTTGCATCGAAGTGGTTCAAGAAGACCCCTATGGGCATAAACAAAATTTATTCCATATTGAATGAAATGAAGATTGACTCGGGAATAGAATTACCCCTTACAGGGTTATCTTTGCTGGGAAAGGTTTCAATCTACCTTAACTCATAATAAATTTGATTTACATAACGAATTACTTGCCACATTATTTTTAAAAGTATTTTGAAGCAGATGTTGCAAAATGGGGACCCCCTATTAGGAAAATGTTTTTCATAAATTGAATATATGATCAACACTTTCCCACATACATGTACAGAAAATCTGCAGCAGACAACTTTGAAATCCTTTAAAATATGGAAAATCTCAGTAAATAGAAGTATTATAATTGAATAGAGATGAAAAAATGTGATGTTGTGAACTTGTGGTAAAAGGAGAAATTGCTTGTTTTGAGCAATTTCTCATGTTATCACATTTTCAAAAGTCTCCGGCTGCAGATGCTTCGACATGAGTCTATATGTGGAACAAGAGGCCCAAACAGCCCTGCCCCCTGGTGGCTATTTTTTTTACCAACAACCATGGCTTAAAGGAATCTTGTAGAGTGTCACCCAAGGAATGTTTCTGCAAAATTATTTGAAAACCGGCCTGACACTTTCGTCGGAGAAGATATTTTAAGTTTTCACTATAGCCATATAAGGCAAAATAGCCCCACCCCCTGGCAGCCATATTTTTCAACCAATCAATATGGCTTGAAGGAATCTGATAGAGGGTAAGCCTAGGAACATTTCTACAAAATTATTTGAATATCAGCCAAACACTTTCGGAGGAGAAGATTTTTTAAGTTTTCACTATGGTCATATAAGGCAAAATAGCTCCGCCCTCTGGCGGCCATGTTTTTCGACCAATCAACATGGCTTGAAGGAGTCTGATAGAGGGTCACCCAATGAACATTTCTACAAAATTATTTGAAAATCGGCTGAACTCTTTCGGAGAAGAAGATTTTTGAAGTTTTCACTTTAGCTATATTAGGCAAAATAGCCCCGCCCCTTGACGGCCATGTTTTTCAACCAATCAACATTTCTTGAAGGAATCTAATAAAGGGTCACCCAAGGAACATTTCTACAAAATTATTTGAAAATCGGCCTGACACTTTCGGAGGAGAAGATTTCAAGTTTTCTCTTTAGCCATATAGGCAAAATAGCCCCCCCCCCCCCCCCCCCCCCCCCCCTGTGACGGCCATGTATTTTACCAATCAACATGGCTTGAAGGAATCTGATAGAGGGTCACCCATGGAACATTTCTACAAAATTATTTGAAAATCTGCTGAACACTTTTGGAGAAGAAGATTTTTGAAGTTTTCACTATAGCTATATTAGGCAAAATAGCCCCGCCCCTTGGCGGCCATGTTTTTCAACCAATCAACATTTCTTGAAGGAATCTAATAAAGGGTCACCCAAGGAACATTTCTACAAAATTATTTGAAAATCGGCCTGACACTTTCGGAGGAGAAGATTTTAAGTTTTCTCTTTAGCCATATAGGCAAAATAGCCCCGCCCTGTGACGGCCATGTTTTTTACCAATCAACATGGCTTGAAGGAATCTGATAGAGGGTCACCCATGGAACATTTCTACAAAATTATTTGAAAATCTGCTGAACACTTTTGGAGAAGAAGATTTTTTAAGTTTTCACTATAGCTAACTAAGGCAAAATAGCCCCAACCCCTGGTGGACATGTTTTTCGCCCAATCAACATTTCTTGAAGGAATCTAATAAAGGGTCACCCAAGGAACATTTCTACAAAATTATTTGAAAATCGGCCTGACACTTTCGGAGAAGAAGATTTTTTAAGTTTTCACTTTTTTTCTCTTTTGGTTGCCATGGAAACCAGAATTATGGATGGATAATTTTTTTTGCGTCCTATGAAGTTTGAACCAAATTGGCCAAGTGGTTAGGGAGAAGAAGTGGTTTAAAGGAACTAGAATGGAGTGCTCCCCGGAGCACGTGTGTCACCTGCCGGGGCCTTGTCAGAAAATTTTAATTTTTGACAGAAAAGGGGCAATAACTCTGATATAAAAAATATTTGGATTATCCCCCTTTTGTGAACCAATCACACACATTCATAAAACATTTGTCAGAAGTTTCAATGTATCCTTTGAGTAGAAAACAAGTTATTTGAAAACGTGACGAAAAAGTGTGACGGACGGACAGACAGACGCACGCACGACGGACAATTCGCCATTACATAAGCTCGACTGGCTTTCAGCCAGTGGAGCTAAACTTGAGAAAATGAGTCTTCCTTGCCACAGAGATTACAAGTCATACAAAAAAATAACTCCTGAGACTGTGGTCATTATTATCTCACCATTGTCTTACATTATACAATTGAAGGAAAACAGGAAAAGGCGATCCATGCAAATTTAAAAGGACATCAAGTGTAGTGCTTGGACAATGTGGGACCGGGAAAACCTTCAGCGCCAAGGAAGGCAGCCATTACTACAATTTGTGATGTGGTATGACCCGGCCAGGGATCAAACCTGTGACCTCCTGTACCCGAGGTGGACGCTCTACCACAACACCATCGATCGAGGCGGTCAAGTACAATTGTATCTAGTGCTTAACTAATTATAGTGTTTATTAGATGATTTCCGGTATGTCACAAGAAGAAAACATTTCCTTATTTCATAATAATGAAGATCCTGATCAGTATGTACGTATGCAGTATGATCAGGGTCTTCACAATTCGGAAATAAGAGAATGTTAGTTTTCTGTGACATACCTGAAATCATCTATATCCCATAAACAGCATAATTGTATAATGCTTTAACACTAGATAAACACGCTTATTGTGTATACGTGCTTCAATGAACTGAGTTATTTTTATAACTGTTTTCTTGTATACATTTATACTAGGAATACAAGGAGAGAAATGACAGAATATTTACAAAGAAACATTCGCCAAGTTGGGAGACGACGATTGGTACTGCATTGAATGCTGCGACTCAAGTTGTGAAAGGTAAAATACTAAGCTAGACATGACCCATATTCAAACTTAGCCTAGATATCAAGAAAAACATTCTCAATTTAAAAATGTATCTTCCAGTGTTAACAAGATGTTCTTTCAAGTTACATTAAAGGGTACCAAGAGTCAAAAAATAAAATTTGACTATCAAAACATTAATGCTTAAATAATAACATAAGAACAAAACAAAAAAAATGTTTTTAAGTATGAAAAGATAAATTGTTTGCAATAAAATTAAGCTTTCATGGAAATTGCCGAGTGCGAAAAGTGAAAAATCTTTTTGCTGCAATGTTTACCAAACTCGTCAGCTTTAGTTGCGTCAAAATGAATCTACATCTGTGAAAGGAGTAGCTTACTTGATTGTCAAAACCGGTATACCGGAAATATATATCACGAGAATCCTGATCGGTCAAACAAAGAACTGACTTTGCACGTGTGCTTAAACCCTTTCCTCTTTCAACAAAATTGCCGACGAAATTAAAAACATCTTTACACACAATTAGAAGCTCTTTAACTCTTTCCCACGTTCAGACAATTTCTACAACAGAAGAATATATTCATACAGGGTTGCTTCATTGTGTTTAGGATCATTACGCTATGAGCAATTTCTCTCGTTTTCAAGTGTCGTCTGTTTCAGAATTTGTTATATGAAGAAAGGGATAAATGAACTACAAAGCACTGTTGTCAAGGTCATTTGTATGACATGCGTCAGTAATTTTCCATTTGATGTGGGTGACTAAGTTGCACGTGGTTCATAATAATAATACCGTGTCAAATGAAAACCCGCCTTCCGATAGTTGGGAATATTCAGATAAATATGCTCTTCTGTTAAGACTGATCCGGATCATCACTGTTCGTAATATCGCCTAACAACAATTATCGAAGTATTTGGAGAACAGTAATGAACAAAAAGCCGGCATTGCAATTAGGTAAATAGATACAAACTGTCTTAACATTTGGAAACAAAACAGATTGTCTATTTTTATGTGTCGTGACTCAATCTTTATATATATGGTGCAAAGTGATGTAATGTTATAGAAAACCCTTGTGAAATAATTACATTAAACAATTACAAATGGATTTGGATATTTTCATAGGAATACGGTAAGTTCCCGACGCATTTCATTTTCACACGAAAAATGTACTTGTCGGACCTTTCCAAAGTTTTCGCGTCGAGTCCAATGCCTTTATCCACATTTTCCTTACTGTGTCGTCCTTGGGGAAGCTATGAAAGCTAACAACGTCCTTCGGCATGTATAAACACTCCCTACCACACACTCTCTGGGCAGTTTCACGTTTTATTTCTCTTTAATTATTCCAAATATATCGATGCGTTCACGATTTACCCTGTCAACATATTGATAGTCGCCATTGAATTCCCCATGAGCACGTCACTTCCGGTATATTTTACGGAAATTGCCGATCTTTTTTTTCCGTTAATCTCGACCTGGCTTATTAAAGTTATTTTTTTGATAGGTTTTTATGATTTTCTCTACATATTAATCGCGTATTTGAATGTCATTATTGGTACCCTTTAGGATATAGAAAATGTTTGCTTGTCACCAAAAACTTAGATATCAATCAAAAATAAATTAGACAAATGGCATGTGGAGATAAGATTTCTTGAACAGTTAAATATTCATGATTCTTTTCATTTCTTTATTGATTTAGAAAAACATTCAAACACTGGAGACAGCTGAAAATATCAACATACATGGACAATCATTTTATTAATATATTTCTTCTGAAATACATAACTCTCAGGACTTAATTTCTTGTTGGAAATGTTTATTTGTTGATGAAGATCAACTTAAAACGTGTTACAATGGAGAATATTTGGATGCTCTATTGCTTGAAATTATTGCAAAATATCTAAAAATGTTGTCTGGACAGTTAAGGCAAGAGTATAAAAAAGAACTTAATATACAAAAAGAAGAGGCCCATAGAAAGCAAACCCGAATGAAAGACAAATAATCACTTATGATGCTATGCTAAATGACAATAATGACTCAAAACTAGTGTCCCATCTAAGATTACGCAGTGAAGTATTAGGGAACAGTTCATTGCTCAGTTCATTTACAAAAGAACTTTTAAAGAGCTTATGTGAAGCATATGCTGTGGTCATCAGTAGTACAATGAAGAAGAATGACATTGTTACATTGCTGACTTCAAAAATATCATATACTAAAATAATGCTTCATCCAGAAAAACTTAGACCAAGGACTTCATCTACAGAAAAAGATCATGAGCAATTTTTCCTTTTGCCACAATGTTTTCAAAGGTCGCCTGGTGTCTATATGTGTGAAAGGGTTAAGTCTTACACAAGGAGACGTATTACTTTTAAAAAAAAAACTTGAACCGATTCACGAAAGCTTAGAAAAAAGTTAACTTCACTTGATTGCCGATTCACTCACTGAGAACCAAATAACTGATGGAAACAGCTTTGAATGAGTTTTAATTCTTGTAATGAAAAAGACGTGATGCATATTGTTCCAGTTATATTGAGGAAGGACATAAATATTATGTGTTTATTTGCTGTATGATCTTAGGGGAATTTCTTTTTTATATTTTCCCATTGAAAGGCTTCAAAATAGTTTCAATGAAGTTTCAATGAAGGCCGTTCACTTCCTTGAACGATGGTATGCACCATGTTTCACTTGACCACTGATGTTTAATATGCATCGAAGTCTTGTTTCCTTTCCTTCAACTTATATAATTTAAAGTAAGTGCTAATGCAGTTCCGGCGACAGTAATGCCTTGCATCAACTATCTCTTGTACTTTTATTTATGAAGACTTTCCACATCTTAACTAAGATGTGTTCACATTTGTCTGCTGCCGATTTGTTGTATGTGGGAAAAGGTTAAATAACTTATAATTAATTGTGGACTGTTTTGGCTTTTGACCAGTCTCTCAAAGTCTAAATCAGTGGGGCAAAAATAGCGCATCTACCTCTGCACCAGTCTTCCACAATGTTTTATTTTGTTACAATGTTTTTAAAAGTTGCTGCTGCAGATGCGTCAAAATGCGTCTTTATGTTGGAACGGGTAGTCTTTCATGTGAAATGAGAGGATACTGACCCGAAACCGGTAAATTCATGGAACACAAACTGTAGTACATGGGTTGCTAGCTCTAATTTCTTCTCATCGTGGCAGATCACAGAAGTGTTGTTCTTGGTATCTCCCATATCAACCATGCCAACACGATTCCAGGTGTTCCTTTCCTCTCTATTTCGAGATCATCCTGGATAGTCATCTCATCTATCACTAGACCACCACGTCTCCCAAAATTAGATATAGCTTTTCTTTTACGTTCCTTTGCCATCCATTGAAGATTATCTGCACTGAATCGAATAGGTTGCTTCACAGAGTTCTTGTAGTACTATAGAAGGCGTTTCGACCGCAGCATATGGGATTTCTTTAGCTGTTCAAATGCACTTGGAGATTTTATAAATAAACCCAATGCAATGCTTAATTACTTTGGATTCCAGCGTCTATGGCGTGGATCAATGTCCACTGTGTTCTTCAACTGGTACTCCAACAGAAGCTCTAGTTGTGCTGGAACCTGTTGTTTAGATACGTTCTTTTATCACAAGTCTGAACATCATTTTCATCTCTTTCATTCGAGTTTATTAAAAAGACTGTATTTACAGATGTTTTGACATTGGTAGTTTCAAGTTGAATTTTCTCATCTTCATTGTTTTGTTATTTCCTTTGCTTTTCTGTAAGAATTCGAACACTGCGCACAGCAAATCAGAAATGGTCAACATGCTTTACACAACCTGACATTTGTTCCGTCTTAAATCGCCTATTCACAGAATTTTCATTTTGCATAGTTGACCACATTTCTTCAATGTAAGAAGTCTGTGACTGGTATATTTCTGATGCTCCTTCACAAAATCGGAGATGTTTAGGTAAAGATAGAACAGTCAATATTTTTCTGTGTAATTTGAATTCCAAAGCTGCTTTTTATTACAAATTTTAGAACCGTTATTACCAATTCACTGTGACAAAAGATAATTTGGCACCTACTATTTTTTTACTATTGATACAGTTCCTTTAAAGTTGTATACGAAATTGCACGTAAACTGTTCTGATACACAAACTACTTATTGATTTTAAAAAGCTCCATCATAAATTTTGAAATAGTATCTTTAGGACGTACAACAGTTTTGTTCACCGAAGAAGCAGGTTGCTTTGTTGAAAATGTCGTCTAGGTGTATATGGCTATGTGGACCATGTCTGTAGTTCAGGGATAACCTGTAAATGATGAAGGAAATTTGATATGAAATAAGCAAATTTAACTTAATATGAGGCCGTTCATGCACTAAAAGGTAGAAGTAGGCATTTATGAAAAGTATTATGTTCAGATCAGGCTCTAGTCGATTCTTTTGAGTACCAACAAGAAAGGGTTTAGTTAAGTCATAAGAGAGATAATAATGGGAACAGACCAGTTTAATCCTCCTTACCTAGTCCTCTGATATAAGAAACTGTCCTGTTTAAACATTATTAAAAATATGCATGCAGCATCACTAAAAACAATTATATCAGACATTATATGCATTAATTATAGTATTGACTGAGATCATCTTATGATGAAAGATATATTATTCAGAGCAGCATTAACCATAGCAGTAATGTAGATTTTTCTTTCCAATATGGACTTTAAGATGAATCATGCTTTTAATGTTATTGTATTATGTTTTTCAGGAAACTTATAAAAAGTTTATCAGAACTTCAGAAAGTTACTGCCACAACAGGAATGGCTAGCACACAATTGGGAATTGATGCTACAACATCGCACCACTGGTGAGGAGTTATGGATGGAAGGTACTCCAGCAAGCAAATCCAATAGCTGATGCTGAGTGAAGAAACCTATGCAGCTGCAAAAGAAAGGATACTGGTGGCAGATGTGTTGTTTATTGATAAAATAGATATGCTATCTCAGAAGATCTTTGAACTGATTGAATCAGTTTGTAGAATGGTCAGAGGCAATGACCGTATGTTTGGAGGAATACAGGTATGGTAAACATAATTCATTATTTTACTTTTATACTCTTAACAATTTCCAAAATATAGACACAACTTCAAAAATGGTAGTCAAGATCGACGGACCAGTAGACATTCTGTGATATAACTAAACAAAATTGAAAGCGGCCTAAAACAAAACAAGAGGGCCATGATGGCCCTGGAATCGCTCACCTGATTTTTTTTTTTCACTTTAGCTATATAAGCCCCGCCCCCTGGCAACCATAGTTTCCGACCAATTAACTTGGCTTGAAGGAATCTGATAGAGGGTCACCCTAGGAACATTTCTACAACATTATTTGAAAATCGGCCGGACACTTTCAGAGAAGAAGATTTTTTTAACTTTTCACTATAGCCATATAAGGCAAAATAGCCCCGCCCCCCCTGGTGGCCATGTTTTTCAACCAATCAACTTGGATTGAAGGAATCTGATAGAAGGTCATACAAGGAATATTTCTACAAAATTATTTGAAAATCGGTCTGACACTTTGGGAGGAGAAGATTTTTTAAGTTTTCATTATAGCCATATAAGGCAAAATAGCCCCGCCCCCTGGCGGCCATGTTTTTTGACCAATCAACATGGCTTTAAGGAATCTAATAGAGGGTCATCCAAGGAGCATTTCTACAAAATTATTTGAAAATCTGCCAACCAGTTTGGGAGAAGAAGATTTTTTAAGTTTTCACTATAGCCATATAAGGCAAAATAGCCCTGCCCACTGGCGGCCATGTTTTTCGACCAATCAACATGGCTTGAAGGAATCTGATAGTGGGTCACTAAAGGAACATTTCTACAAAATTATTTGAAAATCGGCCTGACACTTTCGGAGGAGAAGATTTTTTAAGTTTTCACTATAGCCATATAAGGCAAAATAGCCCCGCCCCCCTGGCGGCCATGTTTTTCGAACAATCAACATGGCTTCAAGGAATCTGATAGAGGGTCATCCAAGGAACATTTCCACAAAATTATTTGAAAATAGGCCTGACACTTTCGGAGGAGAAGATTTTTTAAGTTTTCACTATAGCCATATAAGGAAAAATAACACCCCCCCCTGGCGACCATGTTTTTTGACCAATCAACATGGCTTGAAGGAATCTCATAGAGGGTCATTCAAGGTACATTTCTACAAAATTATTTGAAAATCTGCCAACCAGTTTGGGAGAAGAAGAATTTTGAAGTTCTTTTCATTTCGTTGCCATGGAAACCAGAATTCTGCATGGATCCCAAATATTTGAAGGAAATCTGGTGAGGTCATTGAGAGGATGCTTTCTGTGAAGTTTAATCCAAATTGACCCACTGGTTACTGAGGAGAAGAAGTTGACGCACGACGCACGCCGGACAAAAGGCGATCACAATAACTCACCTTGAGCAAAGCTCAGGTGAGCTAAAAATAAATCAATCAACTGTGTGTTTGATGTGTATGGGAAATGGACAACTATAGTCTGCAGTTTTTTTGGAGATATTATAAAAAATAAAATTGTATTAACCCTTTTCCACATGCAACAAATATGCAGAAGATGACTTTGAAACAAGAGGCCCATCCATAAGGCAAACATAAAATCTCCAAACAGCCCTGTTCCCTGGTGGCTATTTCTTTTACCAACCACCATGGCTTAAAGGAATCTTGTAGAGTGTCACCGAAGGAATGTTTCTGCAAAATTATTTGAAAATCGGCCTGACACTTTCGGAGGAGAGGATATTTTAAGTTTTCACTATAGCCATATAAGGCAAAATAGCCCCACCCCCTGGCAGCCATATTTTTCAACCAATCAACATGGCTTGAAGGAATCTGATAGAGGGTTAAGCCTAGGAACATTTCTACAAAATTATTTGAATATCAGCCAAACACTTTCGGAGAGGAAGATTTTTTATGTTTTCACTATGGTCATATAAGGCAAAATAGCCACGCCTTCTGGCGGCCATGTTTTTCGACCAATCAACACGGCTTGAAGGAATCTGATAGAGGGTCACCCAATGAACATTTCTACAAAATTATTTGAAAATCGGCTGAACACTTTCGGAGAAGAAGATTTTTTAAGTTTTCACTATAGCTATATAAGGCAAAATAGCCCTGCCCCCTGGCGGCCATGTTTTTCAACCAATCAACATTTCTTGAAGGAATCTAATAAAGGGTTACACAAGGAACATTTCTACAAAATTATTTGAAAATCGGCTTGACACTTTTGGAGGAGAAGAATTTTTTAAGGTTTCTCTTTAGCCATATAGGCAAAACAGCCCCGCCCTGTCACGGCCATGTTTTTTTACCAATCAACATGGCTTGAAGGAATCTGATAGACGGTCACCCATGGAACATTTCTACAAAATTATTTGAAAGACTGCTGAACACTTTTGGAGAAGAAGATTTTTGAAGTTTTCACTATAGCTATATAAGGCAAAATAGCCCCGCCCCCTGGCGGCCATGTTTTTCGCCCAATCAACATTTCTTGAAGGAATCTAATAAAGGGTCACCCAAGGAACATTTCTACAAAATTATTTGAAAATCGACCTGACACTTTCGGAGAAGAAGATTTTTTTTGGTTGCCATGGAAACCAGAATTATAGATGGATCGAAAAAAATTGAAGGAATTTAAGAGAGGACATTAAGAGGATGCTTCCTATGAAGTTTCAACCAAATTGGCCAAGTGGTTAGGGAGAAGAAGTGGTTTAAAGGAAAAAGTTAACGCACGCTCAGACGGACAATTCGCCATGACATAACCTCGACTGGCTTTCAGCCAGTGGAGCTAAAAATAGTGACAAAAACCTGAAAAATCTCCATAAAAGATAGCTTAATTGTTTAATACAATTGAAAACATTGCGGCCAAACGAGAAATTACGCATCAATTGCGTCTGCAGATGGAAAAGGTTTAAATATGTCTAACAACAAACAAACAATTTTGATAATTTTTTTAGGTAATAGTAAGTGGAATTTTTAAACAGCTAGCTGCCGCCAGTACCAACCTCACTGGTATAACGATGATGGGTCATATTGCTTTCAGTCCAAAGTTAAAAAAAAAAAAAAAAGATTCATATATGACCTCATTTGATTTCAAGGTTTTGAGACAATCTGAAACTGACCTGATAGCGGCAGTGAATGAGTTATGTGACGGGTCTCCATCCCCAGGAACGATTTTGCTGTTCAAAAGTCTCGACAGTCCTCTACCCGACACTATTACCCCATACAGTATTATTTCGAACCTGATTTGATGTTAATTAAATTAATCAGATGAAAATAGAAGACATGCAAGGTCCAGCTGTGTTTTTTAAAGTTAAAGATGAAGGTATGAAGCCTTAAATGTTATAATAGTATTGGGAGTTGATTGATCCAAAATCATGGCAGCCAGGGCTGACATTTATTGATGCCTTTATTCACAACAACTTTTTTTCTGCTCAAAAATCAATAAGCTTGAATTTCTGATTATGTATTTCCATAAATTTTCCAAGGTTGAAAAAAAAATCTACGAGTGAAATTGCACCAATTTCAATCATACTTTATAGGAATGCTCACCTTAATTATACAATGTACTGCAATGCAAAACACATCAAGACAATTATTCTGAAAGCAACCTCCAGTGTTAACAATATTTTCCTTCATTTGGCCTAGTGATTTATACTTTTTTACCTGATATGACCCATATTCCAACTTGATCTAGACATAATTCAGGCAAACATTCTGACAAAAGTTTCAAGCTGCAGAAGCAAAATATGTGGCATCCAAAGTGTTGAGAAGATTTTCCTTCAATTTAGCCTAGTGACCTAGTTTTTGACCCTACATGACCCATATTCGAACTTGGCTTATATATCATTTAGATAAACATTCTCATGAAATGTTAAGTTGGTGACCTAGTTTTTGACTACATGACCCATATTCGAATTTGACCTAGATATCTTTAAGACATTTGGCCTAGTGACCTTATTTTTAATCCGGCATGACCCATATTCAAACGTGGCCTAGATATCATTTAGATAAACATTCTGACCAAGTTTCAAGCTGCTGTAGCCAAAAATTGGTGTTAACAATATTTCCTTTCAATTTGACCTCGTGAACTTCTTTTTGACCCAACATGATCCATGTTCGAACTTGACTTACATATCATCAAGACAAACATTCTGATAAAGTTTAATCATGCTCAAATTAAAAATGCAGTATCCAGAATGTTAACAAGATTTTTCTTCAATTTGGCCTAGTGACCTAGTTTTTAATTCGACATGACCCATATTCAAACTTGGCCTATATATCATTTGGATAAACATTCTGAACAAATGTCGAGCTGCTGTAGCCAAAAAGAGCGAGTTCTACAGAGTTAACAAGATTTTCCTTCAATTTGGCCTAGTGACCTAGATTCGGACCCATATTCCAACTTGACCTAGATATCTTCAAGACAAACATTCTGACAAAACTGCTGAAACAAAAAATGCGGCCTCTAAAGTGTTAACAATATTTTCCTTCAATTTGACCTAGTTTATGACCTCATATGACCCAGTTTCGAACTTGTCCAAGATTTGATGGAATGAATGAATGAATGTATATTGTTTTATGGCGCATCGACAGCTAAGGTCATTTAGCGCGCAATTAATTTTAATTATTCATGATCCCTGGGTAAACAAACCAGTACTAGGCTAGAAAATGTGCCTTGCCCAAGGGCACTCCACCATGACCGTAGTGCCGCGACTGGGGATCGAACCCGGGACACCCGGTTTCGAAATCCCCGACGCTAACCACTCGACCACAGCGGATTCCCCAAAAAGATTTGATGGAGATGAATGTTCCGATAAACTTTCATGAAGATCTGATGCAAACTGTAGCCTGTAGAGTGTTAACAAACCCAAATGTTGACGATGGACGGACAACATGTGATACCAATAGCTCACCTTGCACTTCGTGCACAGGTGAGCTAAACATGCGACAAAATAAGAAATTGATCAAAACGAATAATTTCCCCTTTTATCACTATATTTTCAACTCTAATCTATTATTGTTATTTCATTTAAAGGGATTTTCTGTGCTTTTGCCTAGACGTTTTGAAAGTCGTTTGCTGCATATTCTATTGAGAACTTTGGTTGCTATGGCATCGGAAAGGGGAGAAGGGGAGGGGGGGGGGGGGGGGGGGGGGGGGGGGGGAGGAGGAAGAATGCCCTATCTTTAAAATACTTCTTCTCAGAATCTGCGTATTTGATTGCAATATGATTTGTTAATAATAATACTGGGCTAACAACGTCACTTCCAAAACCATTACACCGATATTAACCAAACTTCACAGGATTTTTCTTTTGGTGATCCTCTTTCAAATTGTTCAAAGATTGAATGCCTAATTACAAATGACGCTTACAGATAAGCTATTTTATTTACAGTGTAGTCTCAGTTCAGTTTAGTTCACACTCTTGATAACAGTTTCTATCACTCAGGCTTATATAAGCAGTTACATATACTACACATTAAGTTGATCGATTTAGGGTCATTTTGAACCTCTTATTTATGTTTAATTTTTGTGTAGGCGACAGACGTTTACTCGGACATTGCAATGCACCGAAAACCTGAACTTTAAAGGAGCAAGCCCCAATCATTACTACTAAAAATTTAGGTTGGGGTGTTTTTAATGGCTCAAGAGGAGTTGTTGATTAATTGAAAAACGATGATCCGATCATATTAATTGAAGGGAAATGCGTTTCAGTGAGGAGGTTTATCTTTGATATTTATGATATGAACAGAAGACTTGTTTTATATATGATTCCTAAATCTCCGTAAAAAGGTTTTATTGTAGATAGCCCCGGAAGAATGTTTAATTTAACATGATATGATTGTAAACGATGAATCTGCGTAGATTCTGTACTCGACTAACAATGAACTGTTTAATGAGATGTACGATTGAGGTACATGTATAGCAGACGACTTTGGAAACAACGAGGCAAAACTATAAAACATTTCTGAAATTGCACATAGACTGCAGTATCCCATACAGATGGCATTCGCCATAGCTGTGCTCAAATCTCGAGGAAAGATCCTAGAAAATGTAGAAGTGGACTGCTTTTCTTTTTTCGCCCCAGGTCAAATGGGAGAAGCAGTTGGACAATGTGTGAGGAAAGCTGGTCTGAAATATCACTTTAATAGAAAAGCTGCCGAGATGAAACATCCTAAAGAGTCCAAAGATCCCTTAGATAATTTCGACTGCTGCAGACAAACACATTTTGTAGTAGTTTAGGTCAGAATATGTAGCCTTTTCATCTTCAGAAATGACCCATGAGTGCCCATGGAAAGTAAAGGTTTTTTTTTGAAGATAATTTGGATTCTAACTTCATGGAATTTATACATGCAGACATTATCAATAATCAAATTGAAAACTCATCTTAATCATCTTTACTTCAAAGTAAATCAAGTTTATAGCAAGGGAGATAAAAACAGAGAAAATTTGGTTGAAGCCTACACATTTTTAAACAAATTTCTTGTTAGTGAAACGCATGAACATTTGTGTGAAGAACTGTTTGATTCCAAACCAATCATCAGTCATTATAACAAATTTTCCTATGAATTAGTATTTTGGCTTATGGACTGTGCAATTCGAAAAAGGTCGTCGGACATAATTGAAAAACAACAAGAGAAAATCGATGAAACAAGATATATCAGTACAGACCCCCTCAACAAGTGGTCAAGGTAAAGTCCTATACATTGCAGGAGCATGCATATATAATATTTCTCAGAGTAAAACATTCTGTGTTAAAAAACCGTGTAGATTTGTCAAATGTAAAGCGAGTCGCTCGCAAGCCTGCAAAACAAAAGCAGCAACTCTTAAAAACACTTCCAGTATCAGAAGTAAGCACGGATATATCTGATCCCAGTATGCAGGAGAAACAGTACAGACAAAGCTTACCGAGAGGCTTGTTTGTTGTTGCTGATCCAGTGTACCAGTTCTTTGTTTTTGCAAATGAACTTCTACAGAAGTAGTTGACACCCAAATATTTTCATCTTAAAATCGAAAATCTTCAGAGGCAGTTAAGAAATGTAAATTAATCAAATTTAATGTGGTAGATAATGGTAACTAGAAAAGAGTGCTCCGCGGAGCACGTGTGTCACCTGCACCTGCTCATTGAATGTGTGACGGACGCCGGACAAAAACAGTAATCCCTAAGTGCCTACCATGCTACGCAGGGTAACACAAAAATCATTTATGAACCTATCTCTACCTGGGACTAGGTCGGTTTAGACGTTTTCCGGCGTAAATTATCCCCCCGAATCTAGCAAGCGGGTAAAATGTCGATACACACCTTGTTATTATTATTATACTATATGGACCGTATAGAGGGGCTATTTATAGTTACACGGGAGGGATTCTCTGTATTACCATTACGGTCATTTTTATCATAGCATGTGGACAATATAGATACTTTTTTTAGTGTTTTCCCCCATTTCCTTCTGTAATGGACATTCGGACGCCTGTGGGAATACTTAATACAAAATAAAATATGTAGCAAAGTATAGAAAATATATAAATTATACATGTAGTAGTGTGGAGATGGTTTTTGTGCAGCAGGGCGCCCAGTAAAATATGATGCTACATGTACTTAAATTGCCTTTCCGGTTAAAATAGCTGTCTCCTTGACCCTTGCTTTGGGAGGATCCACAATTCAGGCAAATTCTTCTGTTATAGCTCACCTGGCACAAATAACTAATGTAAACTGTCTAGGGATCAGCAATCGTACATCATATATGTCTGTCCACCATTTCGTTTAAACGACATCTCCTCTGAAACCACTAAGCCATATAAGGGGTCACATGAACGTGCTTCATGCGGTTTCAACCGTTTACTTCAAACGACACCTCCTCTTCAAACTAATTTAACAACTATTACAGGTCAACAAAAGAAAAGGGAAACACCAACTGAGATTGCAGTCATGGATTGGCAGTAAAGAAGATTCCCCTGAATGTTCTATTCATATTTTCGGAGGAAAGCGTAAACATGTGGATTTTCTTAGTGAAGTTAGTCATAGAGCACTTGTAATTGTGTTAATATATTTAAAATTAAAGGGTCATTAGTTGCAAAGATCCTAGTCGTTAATTTTGTCCTTTTCCAAAACTATAATATGGCATTATATTTATCTCGAGGCTCTTTGTTTTTGATTTTCGTTTTACACCTTGTTTCCCAATAGCGGACTAAGTTGTTCGGCTTGCACGTTTCAGGTACAATAGTTATATATTGAATCCAAAGACACACCAGGATGTCACAACAATCAGTTTCATGAATTGGAGAACAAGGAAACCACACCCAACGGAAACAATCACAGATATGATGCATCTCATAATCCCGAAACAGAAACACACAAACAAACCCGAGTTAAACGAAACACTATCATATCAGTAAAGCCCAAGCTTCCCCCCCCCCACCCCCCAAAAAAAAAACCAACAACACAAAAGAGTACATGTGTATATTTATTACAGTTGGTAACCCATGTTACTAAAGCTTTGGGTGGCGAGTTTCAAATCTGTTTGCATAATTATGTATTTTAGGAAGGGTTGTTGTATCAAATGTGCACAGGTCCAATGAAGATATCCTCCTCATATATAAAGAGGAAATTCTAAATGCAAAGGAGGGAGATTTTGGGGAGGAAAGAGTCTCATGTACATGATTAAGGTTCTTCTACAATTGCAGGGAGAAACGCTTGTAGCTTTTTATTCGACTTAATTTGCTACATTTTTACTTTCAAGTACATGTACATTCATATTTACAGTTACATGTACAAATTTACAATGATATTTTTATAAACAGTTTATAAACATCAATTTGGGGAGATATTGACATGCTTGTTTTGATTACATACACATATCATAAGTGTAGCGGGGATTATTTTATTTAACAGTAACCGGTTTATCTACATTATGCATTTGAAAAAAATAAAAATAACATTGTGACATGATTGTCTAATCAGACATCGAAACATCTGAAAAAAAGTCACTTATCTTGCTGTTGTACTTTTATTCAACAAGATCATGAAACTAAGAAAATAACATTACAGGCAGAAAGTAGAAAGTCAACGTAGGTCTCGGGAAAAGTCAGTGCCAGTTGATAATCTCTTTCAGTGTGGATAACACATTTTGGAAGTTGGGATTAGTTTGGCTACTACTTACGTAGATTTTAAAATATATAGCTATATAGCCAGCTAAGAGTTCGTTTACACCTCAACTGATTTTTTTTCAAATGGAAGTGTGACCATTAGTTTTCAAGCCCCGCATACAAATTTAGGTGAGGGGATGAATAAGCAATTTTTAACATATTTTAATGTATTATTTTCCGTATGTAGATTGGGAATTGCTACATTCGGAATGTTCGATATGTTTTTGCATTGGGAACATGTCCAAATAACGGCTATAAAATAGGCCGAAAAAAAGACAACAACACTGCTTTAATTAAAACTCTTTGTATCATATATCTTGCCTTTACATTGGAAATGTTGATGAAGTTCAAAGAAGGGCCAGACCATATCATTGTAACATATCTTATATAAAGGACCGGGACAATATGTGAACGTTTACAGCTGTTAACAAATATGTTTTGGGTACAAAACCGGCTGACCGCAGACATCATGTGACCGTTGAATAAAGGGCCAGGTCAGAGTAGACTGAATTGGGTTGGAGGAGTCTGTGGTGGCGTTTTAAAGCAGATGACCGCTTATTAGAGGTGTCTTTTAGCCCCGGTTGAACTGTGTGTATATATTAACGTAATACCTTTTGTTAAGCAGAGTTCTAGATAAGGTGCATTTTTCATGTTCTAATATCCTTATTTGACATTTAAACCCTTTATTGTGTGTACTGAAAATAATCATCTCATTCAGATAATAATTTTGAGTAGGATGGGACTCCCTTTTATCGGTGTACTTACGTGTTTTTAAAAAAAAAAAAATATTAAAGCGAACTTAACTGTAAATTATATCCAGTGTCACTCGTTCCTTTATATGTCCTTGTTAATTAACTTACACCAAATAATCATTCACTTCTGTGCAAAGTTCTAAAAATCGAGTCCATCCGCAGCCATTTTGAAATCGACTTTCAAGGGAGGCAATCACTCACCGGTGTAATTACAACGGCAAAAATTAAATTTCTTAACAGTCATATAAGGCTAAATAGCCCCGCCACTGGCGGCAATGTTTTTCGACCAATCAACATGTCTTGAAGGAATATGATTAGGGTCACCTAATGAACATTTCTACAACATTATTTGAAAATCAGCTGAACACTTTCGGAGAAGAAGATTTTTTAAGTTTTCACTATAGCTATATAAGTCAAAATAGCCTCGCCCCCTGGCGGCCATCTTTGTCAACCAATCAACATTTCTTGAAGGAATCTAAAAAAGGGTCACCCAAGGAAAATTTCTACAAAATTATTTGAAAATCGGCCTGTCACTTTCGGAGAAGATTTTTTAAGTTTTCACTATGCTCATATAAGGCAAAATAGCCCCGCCCTCTGTTATATTTAATTTAAATGATAATTTATTAACTGTTCCAAACTATGAACTTATTTACACGATAATTTTAGAATCTATTTGTTAAATTTTCTTATTGGCACAATTTAATCATATTTTCAAAAAATGACCCATTTCTTTGTTATTTTTTTAGTCCTTATTATAACGCCCTTAATTTTTGTAACACAGTATATGATTTAAAATGTTTAAAAATAGCATTTATTAAAATCTATAACCACCACAAACATACAGGCCAAAAAAACAATTTATTTTTTTTAGAATTTTGGTCCTTAATTTCTTCCATCTTTTCTATAGTCGAGAAAACTTCACAGAATGTAAATCATGTGACTTAAAATGCCTATGATGTCATAAGCAGCTAATAGACAACATGTTCAAATGTGAAAGAAAAAATCAATAACAGGTTTTCTATTGAAAAAAAAGAAAAGTTTTTGTTGGTTAGGGCTCAGGGCATGTAGGATTTTCTTTTTATTATGGGTAACAATATTGATTTTTCGGATTTTTTTTTGTAGCATTTGAAAGTCGGGATAACGGGGTTTCCTGATGGAATCAAACGACATCCGGTTGTGCGCGCGGAACATAGAAAACACCGGTTTTGTGTCTACCTTGGTATTCGTGATAAAACAGTAGAACCCGCCCAGGCGAAAAACCACGGTATTCTTCAATGAAAAACGATGGTATTCCATGATAAACCATCACTGTACAACAATGTTATGTTAAATGGCATCATAGTTTATTTTATAACCATTATCATGTTACAAGAGTTATCACTAAAGATGATGAATTTTACTTTAAATCACTGAATAAACCTTCATTAACATAAGTTTACCTGTCAAGTGTTTCCAAGCCAAGTTGAATACAGTGCCATTTCTGAATAAATTCTGTGCTTGTAAATCTTCATTTTATGTTTTTTCTATCTGCTTTTGTGATTAGAATGAGAAGAAAGGTTATTTACAAATCAGTATGTACATAGTTTTTGATGACAATCCATTATAACCGAGTGTTTTGTGAAAACATTGCCTGATTTTAACATGTCACATTGTCATCCATTTGGAAATTTAAATTCTAAACTTCCTGTTGTTGTTGTTGTTGCGATTATTAAATTGGTTCCAGAAGTTTTCTATAAGTGTCCTTAATAAATGTTGTAGTGATATATTTTTTAAACTTGGCAATTTAACAAACATATTTTTAGAGTCCAAATAAAACCCATTAATATTTTTAAAACAAGAGGGCCATGATGGCCCTGGATCGCTCACCTTAATTATACAATGTACTGCAATGCAAAACACATCAAGACAATTATTCTGAATGCAACCTCCCGTGTTATTACGATTTTCCTTCATTTGGCCTAGTGATCAATATTTTTTTTACCTGATATGACCCATATTCCAATATGGACTAGATATCATCAAGACAACATTCTGACAAATGTTCAACTTGCATGCTCCAAGTAAAAATGCGGCCTCCGGAGTTTGAACAATGTTTTCCTTTATTGACCTTGTTTCTGACCCAATAAGACCCATATTCGAACTTGACCTATATATTATTTAAATAAACATTCTCATTAAATGTGAAGCTGCTGTACCCAAAAAATGCGGCCCCTAGAGTGTTAACAAGATTTTCCTTCAATTTGGCCTAGTGACCTAGTTTTTGACCCTACCTGATCACTTGGCTTAGATATTATTTAGATGAACATTCTCATTTAAATGTCAAGCTGCTGTACCAAAAAAATGCGGCCCCTAGCGTGTTAACAAGATTTTCCTTCAATTTGACCTAGTGACCTATTTTTTTACCCAACATGACCCTTTATCGAACTTTGCCTAGATATCATTTAGCTCAACATTCTGACCAAATTTCAAGCTGCTGAAGCAAAACATGCTCGAGTTAACAAGATTTTCACTCAATTTGGCATAGTGACCTAGTTTCTGACCCAATATGACCCATATTTAAACTTGCCCTAGATGTTTAAGACAAACATTCTGACAAAATGGCCTCTGGAGTGTTAACAAGATTTTCCTTCAATTTGACCTTTTGACCCATGTTCGAACTTGACCTACATATCATCAAGACAAACATTCTGATAAAGTTTAAACATCCTTAAGTTTTTGACCTCATATGGCCCAGTTTCGAACTTGTCCAAGATTTGATGGAGATGAATGTTCTGATACACTTTCATGAAGATTGGATGCAAAATGTAGCCTGTAGAGTGTTAACAAGCTGAAATGTTGACGACGGACAAAATGTGATCACAATAGCTCACCTTGCATTTCGTGCATAGGTGAGCTAAAAAGTTGTTACAAAGTTCTTGCAGTGTAACATAATTGGAAAATCAACCATGTTAAACCATGGTTGACTATGATCAAGCTTGTGGACATGGCTTGAATTTATTACCAAGGTTGACTATAGTTAACACTTATCATGGTTAATATTTGTGTCAATGGTTGACCATGGTCAACCATAGTAATTGACTCGTAAAACCATGGCTTTTCATGGTCAACAGTAACATACCATGGTATCCATGGTGTTTTGACCATGGTGTTCATTTCGCCTGGGTACTATTGGTTGAGTAATAAGAGAAATATTGTGGGGGAAATCTCCCACTTATCTATTCTTCAGGTTAGTTTTATTGGACAGGAGTTTGACACTTTTATAAAATGGTACATGAACAATCTGTGTCCGACTCAGTGGTGTACTTGTTGGGAGTTCCTATTAAAATAGATTTTTTTTATATCAGACTAATTATTCGGCCATTCACTAACTAATCGGACACACGGACTCTTGTGTGGTCTATTCCCAGTATGCTGACTGTCGGACTGGGTTTCTTCCCATTTGGTCTCTTATTGTCTACCCGTATATTGACACTATTCCCATTCCGTCTACTCTTAAACTTTTCTTTGCTACTTTTCATCTACCAGATCATTTGAAATGATGAATTACTGAAACTCAAAATGTGTTTCAGTAAATTTACATGAACTTCATTGGCCGTGTTTGCGTAAAGATATTAGAATGGCCAAGATAAATTGATTGTGTGGGTCCGGTTTCCCGACCGACCCTAAAACATTTTTTAATGTCTAAACAAAAAATTAAGAAATGGGTACGGTACGAAAATGCTCTGGCCGTATAAGCGGTAAATGGTTTCCGGTTTTATCGCTACGAGTAATTTTAAGAACGTAGTTGATACGTTGTGCCGAGAACCAGTTTATACAATGGCTGCGCCCGGCGTTAAACACGTAGGGTTTCTACTGGCATTAAACATAAGTAAATGCAATCATATTGTGGAGAGAAAGAAATAATTTATAACAGTCAGTAGCCAATAACAGACAATCGGTGATGTTTTTGACGAGTATCACTCATCGTTAGAAGCCGATAATATGAACAAGAGGGCCATGATGGCCCTGGAATCGCTCACCTGATTTTATTATTTTTCACTTTAGCCATATAAGCCCCGCCCCCTGGCAGCCATAGTTTCCGACCAATCAACTTGGCTTGAAGGAATCTGATAGAGGGCCACCCTAGGAACATTTCTACAATTTTTTTTTTGAGGAGAAGATTTTTTAAGTTTTCACTATAGCCATATAATGCAAAATAGCCCTGCCCACTGGCGGCCATGTTTTTTGACCAATAAACATGGCTTGAAGAAATCTGAAAGTGGGTCATCCAAAGAACATTTCTACAAAATTATTTGAAAATCGGCCGGACACTTTCAGAGAAGAAGATTTTTTAAGTTTTCACTATAGCAATATAAGGCAAAATAGCCCCGCACCCCCTGGCGGCCATGTTTTTCGACCAATCAACTTGGATTGAAGGAATCTGATATAGGGTCATCCAAGGAACATTTCTACAAAATTATTTGAAAAATGGTCTGACACTTTCGGAGGAGAAGATTTTTTAAGTTTTCACTATAGCCATATAAGGCAAAATAGCCCCGCCCCCCTGACAGCCATGTTTTTTGACCAATCAACATGGCTTGAAGGAATCTAATAGAGGGTCATCCAAGGAGCATTTCTACAAAATTATCTGAAAATCTGCCAACCAGTTTGGGAGAAGAAGATTTTTTATGTTTTCACTATAGCCATATAAGGCAAAATAGCCCTGCCCACTGGCGGCCATATTTTTCGACCAATCAACATGGCTTGAAGGAATCTGATAGAGGGTCATCCAAGGAACATTTCCACAAAATTATTTGAAAATAGGCCTGACACTTTCGGAGGAGAAGATTTTTTAAGTTTTCACTATAGCCATATAAGGCAAAATAGCCCCGCCCCCCCTGGCGGCCATGTTTTTCGACCAATCAACATGGTTTGAAGGAATCTCATAGAGGGTCATCCAAGGAACATTTCTACAAAATTATTTGAAAATCTGCCAACCAGTTTGGGAGAAGAAGAATTTTGAAGTTTTTTTCATTTCGTTGCCATGGAAACCAGAATTCTGCATGGATCCTAAAAATTTGAAGGAAATCTTGTGAGGTCATTGAGAGGATGCTTTCTGTGAAGTTTCATCCAAATTGACCCACTGGTTACTGAGGAGAAGAAGTTGACGCACGACGGACGATGGACGCCGGACAAAAGGCGATCACAATAAATCACCTTGAGCAAAGCTCAGGTGAGCTAAAAAGGGCCAGTTGTACGAGACGACATCCTGGTGTACTATCGGGTTGGGTTCTACCGAAAAATTCCAAGGTTCGTTTTCACTTTCAGGGTGGCCTCTTGTAACGTTATTGAATTAATAGATCTGGTTTAAATGTTTTTAATGGAAATTGCATATTTTAAAGTTTGCTTTTATTTGCTTTGTAGGTTGACAGTTTTCCGACAAGTGAGTATGCATACAGTTGTGGTGCCCCAATAACGCCACCAAGACATAACCTTCATGGTAAGGTAGTGACACGCAGTAATTTGCAGTGTTTAACACCTATTGAAATTCCATTATATGTTCACACTGTGGTTTAGAATGTGGCATTGCAGACATTGAGCTTACGAAACAGTTCAAGTCGGTTTTGCCACTGTGTGACGAATGTCAGACTGGCATCTTGCCTTCGGTGCAACGTCCTTACGGCAAAAAGTTGTGAGCACTTGTAAATCCTTGTCCTGCAGTTGACAAGATACTATTTTATGATACCTCACAATCTGACTACAATTAACAGCATCTACAACTATCACATATCCAGAGCAGATAGTTTAAGAGCTATCTTGTCAGGATCTGCAATGTTTGACATTTGATTGTGATTCCAATATTAAAAACCAATATTTTAAATGTGTTTGTCTAAAGTTTACAGTTGTAATACATTTGTAAGAGTTAAGCCTACAAACAAATGTATGATGTGTTTTTTTGTACTTCATAATTATATCCATGTGCACTTTTGGTCAGAAACACTCAACCCACACTATTTAAAGCAAAACAAGAATGGCAAAATGGGCTATTTCACTGGGTATCTGAAAAAAAAGCAACTCAACAAGTTTGTAAGTAAGCAACTTTATTTCAGTAAAATTTGTTTAAAATATGACATTATCTACATCAGAATGCAGTAAAACCAGACAAAACTTGACACTGTGCGCAGGCTGAGAAAAAAAAATGTTTTAAAAAAATAAAATAATTTCCCTGGTAATCTACCCTATTTTTTTCCAGCATGAAATATGAACCACAGAATAATTTCTGCTTCGTTTGGATTATCTGAATTGTCGAAATTAAAGAGGAAAACTGCTAATATAATGCAGCCTATGTCCATATTCAAGTCACCGCATGACAATGAACAATGATGCCTTTACTGGATGACCAAATTTTCAAACTTTGTTCCAAAAACAGTTCAATATTATGACTCACCAGTATGACGTCATCAATTTAAAGGCTTAAGCGCACTTGCTGAACCTACTTGTATGACCTACATATTGTGATGTAGTAGCGAATAGTTATGTTTGTACCCAAAACAGGTCGACATTATAACTAGATTGGGTACCACGCACATATATAGGGATGGGTACAGTATAATACCAGACTTTACAGAAACTGTACTGTGTGTAAAACCGATCGAGTACCTCTATTTTTTAAACCAAGCGTTATCTGTACCGTTTAAGATGTAGCACGCCAAACCAAAACCAGGGAGAGATAAGCATCTAACCAGTTTTCATTTTGACCTGCCAATATGACGTCATCAATGTTTAAATCGCAATATTTAGGCGATACACACGACGGCAAATCTTCTTGAATAATATCATTTCTTTCGTGGTCATAAATGCATCATAAACTATTGTAAAACCAGACGAGTGCTGGCGTTCGCTTCACGGCGCACTTGTTATATATATATTATTTAGACATTAAGAAGTTACTTTTAAGCTACACCGTCAAGGGCATATTATTTGTCGTTCTATTTTAGATTATGGAATTCTTCCATCAAAAAAGAATAAATGTGTTATCTGTGCACAACGGGAATAATTATTCAGGCTTTCTGTAGATGCCGGCTTTTGTAGCGACGTTGGTATAGTTGTTGGCTATATTTTTTTAAAATTGTAAACATCCTTCTATTGCAATAGACACAATTATAAATATTTCAATTTAGCATAGTCTTTGATCCTTTTGAATATCAACATCAATAATTATTTGCGACAAATTTGTTTTCTTTTCAAAATCACAATACTTGGTCTTTAAAACTAGTTGATTTTTGGATTATTTCCTTTCTAAGCATTAATTGTCAATCGGATAACAGGTGTACACAGAGCATTGTTCATCCGTCTTATTTACGTTCCTTGTGCCTGGATGGGTGACTCAAGCTAACACTGTTTGAAGACTCAGTTCTTACAATAGTTATACAATTAGTATAAAACAAAAACGACAAGGAGAAACACATATATAAAATAATAAGTTTTGCACGACTGATTGGAGGGTAGATAGTTTACGTGTTTAACATGAGGACAATAGAACTTAAAACTATTTGAGTTCTGGCATCTCCCGGTTTTACGCTGGTGAGTATTAGTTAAATTATATGATATAGTAGTAGAGACGATAATAAAGTGACCATGGATATTCGTAAACATAATTATTCGAATGGACACCGGTTGATACACAACAGTTAATAGTTTCACCTACTTATTTTGATGCCGCATAGGTCGTAAATTGTGTGCCAGTTTCACACTGGTATCGTCTTGTTTGCCGATTCTACATTGTCGAATTCTACTATTTTGAACTCGGACTTCCTGGGTCCCATATATCGTAGGGGAGTTGGATAACCTTAAAGTTGAGAGGTTTGTTAAAGGGTGTCATACTCCAAATGTTACAATTTATTTAAGTCGGTAAGACACTGTCAGGGTATATATTTTCTTGGAAAGTGTGGCCTTCTAAACATCTACCCTGAAAATGGCATGTTTTCCGCTGGTATTTGATACTCAAATGATCAGTATAACAATATAAGGATTTATTGCACAGGTGGCTAATGGATGAGTCAAGACATAATATGGCATGATAGTGTTAACAAGATTTTCTCAAATTTGGCCAAGTGACCTATTTTTCACCGGAAATGACCCATATTTGAACTAAGCCTAGCTATCATCAAGACAAACATTCTAATAAAGTTTCAATATGTTCACGTTAAAAACATGCCTACCAGTTATAACAAGATTTTCCATCAATTTGGCCTAGTGACCTAATTTTTGACCCGACATGAAATATATTCGACCTTGGCCTATATATCACTAAACAAATATTTTGACAAAGTTTCAACATGCCCAAAAATGTGGCTTTCAGAGTGTTAACAAGATTTTCCTTCAATTTGGCGTAGTGACCTTGTTTTTGACCCAACATGGCCTAGATATCACCAAGACAAACATTCTGACATGCTCAAGTTTAAAATGCGGCTTCCAGAGTGTTAACAAGATTTTCCTTAAATTTGGCCTAGATTTGATGGAGATGTATGTTCTGATAAACTTTCATGAAGATTTGATGCAAAATGTTGCCTCTAGACTATTAACAAGCAAATGTTGACGATGAACGACGGACGACGGATAAAAGGCGATCACAACAAATTCGTGCTCTGGTGAGCTAAAAAACATTTTGACAAAAAGGAGAAATTGCTCAATATTAGCAATTTTTTCTCCTGTCACAATGCTTTTAAAAAATGTCTGCTGCAGATGCGTCAAAATGTTAAGCAATGTTACAAAATCCATGCACCTTTAATTTCTCCATTCACATGTTCCTGTAGAATTCTAGTCAGCTGCATATTTCTTATCATTCCAAGGATTTATTTCATAAAAAAATGTTTGGTCCTCATCATCCATGGTCCTGCCAAGTAATGATTTGATAAATTCAGCCGTCACGATCAATTCGGCAATTTCTGATTCCTGGAAGTTTTAAACAACAATGAAACCATAAACATAGATCTGTAATTGAAACAAGAGGCCCATAATCGTCTTATATTGCTAAACCGTTTTGTAAAAAGCCAATTGATGCATATTTATGTGAAATTATTTTTTCATTTGACCAGTCAGGGGTTGCCAAATATCAAAATAGTTTACTTGTCCATGGGCAAGTAATCAGAAAAAATCACTTGTCCGTATGAATTGACTACTTGTCCATAATTTATATGCACATTCTATATTTATATGGTTTTAGGTTGAAAATAAAAGTAGTTGTTTATTGAACTTTGACATGTAATTGCAGGGTTCGACACTAACTTAAATTTCCAAAGATCATTAAGGACTCCCTGGTGCTTGATGTAGGCAGGGACACTATACTATATTATAGGTTATTGACCCTGTACTGTGAAATCATCGTTGGACCGAGTTCTTTGGTTGACGTTGCCGAGCTTGCGAGGCTACGTTCGCCAAAGAACGAGGTCCAACGATGATTTCACAGTACAGGGTCAATAACCTTTTTATTGCATACTTTCATACTGTAAACTATTTGCTTTACGTTGTGGAGGTTTTTTTATTATCTAGAATTGATCAATCTGCTTCCGAATTAGAAACAAACTGTTTGTTTACATAAGTAGTAATTTGTGTGCAAATGCCGTTTGAATTATAACGGTGACGTAATTGTTTTAGATGACGTCATGCACGTGCATAACCAACATTTTAGACGCGCGTTTTAGACTGTTTTCATGTCAAAAACGTACTGTTTGCATGAGACAGTAAGAAATTGTCCATGATCAATATATGAGAATTGAACATTACAAAGTCCCGTGAGTTTTAACAATGATATTTAGGTCAGCTATGTTTGTTTACATAAAAAAGTAGTCCCTAGCATGTTAATTATGCAGAATTTTCGCACGTCCTTATCTACGGTCATGATCGAAAAATCATGACCACTTTCTTCAATGCAAAGTGAACGGGACAATATGAAAGTATGCAATAATGTAATATATTGCCCCTTATTGTAGGGGTTCATTCCTCCAACCTTTAAGGGAGTCCTCCAAATAACTATTTATTTTAATGGAAAAAAAATAAAAAATTGTGACTTTTTTATTATATATTCATTTAACCATGTTACATTAAAATTAACATAATTTTCAGAGATCTGCTAATATTTTGAAAACATTGGGCCAGCCAACCCACTGAGTCTGAAAAAAGTGGGCATTTTCAAAAACTTTAGGCCATTGTTTAATATTATTTAGCTGACTGAATTTGGACACCAAAAATCTGGCTCTGCTCCAGCTCAGGATAACATCAAACACATTCACATTTTAAAGCAATTGGAACAGAATATTGTTTAAGTCACTATTTAAGTCTGTTTTTTAACCAACATTGATAATTTCATTAACTTTTAATTCAAAGCTTAATATATCAGATTATATCTTTCTCTTAACTTAAAAACATATATGATGCTTTCAATTTCTGCATCATTCAACTGTCTATGATGTATACAGATTCTTAAAAGTGAATCCAGTGTACATTACGAAAGTGAAAGTAAATTTCCGGAAATCCGTCGCAGCTAAACCAAAACGGAGTCAGTTTTTAACTAGTTCAAATCATTAAGACAAGTACTTGCTAGTTTTATCATCTGTTATTCAAACTATACCCGATGTCTAAACATATGCAGCTCACCTTTTTACCACTTGAATACATCGAAAATCGCAGTATCTTCTCTGAGAGGGTTGGGTAAATCCGGCAGGATTGACATCTTCCTAAATCTCTCAAAGGCCTGGTCAGCACTGAAACGAAAAACCAAAACATGCAATTGAGCTCTATGCAATTTCAATTTTAAATATAATCCTGGTAAAAGCAATAAGTGTTAGGTCAACATGGAATTTGTTAGCGAACCCTAATCCTGGTAAAGCAATAAGTTTTAAGGCAACATACAATGGGTAGTGAACTATAATCATGGTAAAGCAATAAGTGTTATGGCAACATACAATGGGTAGCGAACCCTAATCCTCGTAAAGCAATATGTGTTATGGCAACATACAATGGGTAGCAAACTATAATCATGGTAAAGCAATAAGTGTTATGGCAACATACAATGGGTAGCGAACCCTAATCCTGGTAAAGCAATATGTGTTATTGTAACATACAATGGGTAGCAAACTATAAACATGGTAAAGCAATAACTGTTATGCTGGTAAAGCAAAGAGGGTTAAGGCAACATGCAATGGGTAGTGAACCATAATTCTGGTAAGGCAAAAAGGGTTAAGGCAACATGCAATGGGAATAACATACCCTTCAAAGAGGCACTCCCAATAGTTTCGTCCGCACTTGCTTTTCATCTTCATCTGTTGTACCTTACTCTGTGAAGTTACAGACACGGCCTTGGCAGAATCCAACTTGTGGGCTTTTCTCAGATGCTGAGTTAATCGGACAAACTTGATCTGCTTTATAATCACACCACGGTCTTGTTCTGCCTTGCAAATTGGGCACACACGAGGGCTTCTTTGGCCAGGCATAGTTGGTTTAAATGTTAGAAGTGGAGTGAAGTCAGGATACTGTATATAAGTAAATAGAAATAAATATATAAATATATCAAGGGTAACTCTTAATAAAATGAATGAATTATGGGTTTAATAAAATTATCAATTGTCGAACATAACTGGCTGTATATATATGTTGATTTCTTGAAATGCCATGTGGTCAGGTTAGGACAATGCTACGTGTACCTACGTATGTAACAAAAGAATTTAACATATCTATTTTTTTGAAAATGTAATTATAAACCGAGATTGAGTGCACATTTTTGGAAAAATATTGGTACCTGATCAAAGTTTCCTTTCGCTCGTGCAAACGGACTACCATTGATGCACATGTGTATTTCATATTACAAAAGTAATGACATTCAAGAGTAAAACAAAGTCAAAGAACGTTTAATTTACATAATAGTGTTAGGAATGTCGACACAGCTTCGGACACGAAGTTCAAACAGCTAAAGCAAATGCAAATAATGTTTGGAGTAAATAAAACGCAGATTTGATATCCTGAAAATATTTAATACGTTCAATATTTTAGCCATGGATGTGAGTCGATGGAAACTTTACTACGATCTCCGTAATCATACTGTAATTCCTCGCCGGTGGCAATATTACGTGACGCGAAAAGAATGAGACAGGGTCGGTCCTGGACAATGACAATCTTCGGGTGGCAGTTGCTGTTGGTTTTACTGTGGTTCAACAGACGACCAAGTTTTCCACTCTCCTCTGTCGCATCAATACTACAATGGAAAAATATAACAATACTGAATTGCACTTTAAATAATTTCTTAGCTAAATCTTTACAAAAAACATAAAAACAGAGCATGTCACTTTGTACAAATTGCTTTTCATATTTACCAGGTATATAAAAACCACACGTTATACGTATTTAAAGTTAGGCCTATATGTGAACCTTACGTAAAGTGATACCAAATTACTTAGAAATGTATCTTGTACTTTAGCGCAAATATTGATTATGTATAGCAATACTACCAGCTACTTAAAGCTAGTATGTCACCCCCTTTGGAGCATAGCTTATAAGATGTGCTCCCACAACAAGTGTATTCCCCGCTTGATCATTATAATATAGGAATATTTCATTTTGTTTACACAAACGGGTAAAAAACTCTGAATTGAAATGTTTTTTTATTTTACACTTGGGCCAAACAATTCTGTGGTTAAGGGAAACGTTTTTTATCGTTCGCTTCAGTGTCTGATAGTCTGAAACGTGGTCCTGTGGAGAACATCCAGACGTTGATTTAATATATTTCTACAGTGATGAACCCTGTACACACTGTATACCGTCAGAAATCAACTTTATCTTCTTTCTACTGAAGTAGTTGCTTTCGGATTCAAACGTGCATCGAAGACTTTTTATGAGGCTGGCTATGGAAAAGGTATACCGATACAATCGGAGAGCGTTAAATATAACTGCTGATAGACGAGTGCTTTATGGTGCAGACATCACTGACTATAGTTATTTATAAAATAATTAGAAAAAGTGGAACAAGTATTTTATTGTTTCGTGTGAGGGATGAAGCTATACAGCTCTTTGAAGCTTTTTTCAATCAGAAATTGCCGACACTTCCAGGGGCTCTAAAAACCTATTATATCACTCACTCAATATGGGAAAATCCAATATAGAAATGTAAGCTGTCAATGTACAGACAACACATGTGAGCTTCACTCTTTGAAGGATTTAAATTTGTAGAGGCACAGCATGTAGATCTTCTTTCAAAAGTTTCAGAAGACATTTTCCTCTGCTCATCTTCGCATTCTAGGTCACTTCATTGTTACTACAGTGCATGTCTTTTAGATTTAAACCTGTTCAATGTTATCCGCGTATAATTTTGATTGACAGTATTTTAGTAGATAAGAAAGATAAGATATTTTATCCAGATAATTTTGAAGTTAATCATTATCCTGTTATTGTGAAAGCAGATGGTGATTGTTTACCAGCATGTGGTAGTGTTTACCTGTATTGAAATGAAATGATAGCCACAGTGAGAAGGTTAGGGTAAGAATAATTTCTGAACTTGCATTAAATATAGAATATTTTCAGCAAGAAGATAATCTAAGAAAAGGTGCTTCTCAGTCTAAAGATCGGCTATGTTTTCTGACAAGGTATAGCTTCATTACGAAAGTGAAAGTAAATTTCCGGAAATCCGTCGCAGCTAAACCAAAACGGAGTCAGTTTTTAACTAGTTCAAATCATTAAGACAAGTACTTGCTAGTTTTATCATCTGTTATTCAAACTATACCCGATGTCTAAACATATGCAGCTCACCTTTTTACCACTTGAATACATCGAAAATCGCAGTATCTTCTCTGAGAGGGTTGGGTAAATCCGGCAGGATTGACATCTTCCTAAATCTCTCAAAGGCCTGGTCAGCACTGAAACGAAAAACCAAAACATGCAATTGAGCTCTATGCAATTTCAATTTTAAATATAATCCTGGTAAAAGCAATAAGTGTTAGGTCAACATGGAATTTGTTAGCGAACCCTAATCCTGGTAAAGCAATAAGTTTTAAGGCAACATACAATGGGTAGTGAACTATAATCATGGTAAAGCAATAAGTGTTATGGCAACATACAATGGGTAGCGAACCCTAATCCTCGTAAAGCAATATGTGTTATGGCAACATACAATGGGTAGCAAACTATAATCATGGTAAAGCAATAAGTGTTATGGCAACATACAATGGGTAGCGAACCCTAATCCTGGTAAAGCAATATGTGTTATTGTAACATACCATGGGTAGCAAACTATAAACATGGTAAAGCAATAACTGTTATGCTGGTAAAGCAAAGAGGGTTAAGGCAACATGCAATGGGTAGTGAACCATAATTCTGGTAAGGCAAAAAGGGTTAAGGCAACATGCAATGGGAATAACATACCCTTCAAAGAGGCACTCCCAATAGTTTCGTCCGCACTTGCTTTTCATCTTCATCTGTTGTACCTTACTCTGTGAAGTTACAGACACGGCCTTGGCAGAATCCAACTTGTGGGCTTTTCTCAGATGCTGAGTTAATCGGACAAACTTGATCTGCTTTATAATCACACCACGGTCTTGTTCTGCCTTGCAAATTGGGCACACACGAGGGCTTCTTTGGCCAGGCATAGTTGGTTTAAATGTTAGAAGTGGAGTGAAGTCAGGATACTGTATATAAGTAAATAGAAATAAATATATAAATATATCAAGGGTAACTCTTAATAAAATGAATGAATTATGGGTTTAATAAAATTATCAATTGTCGAACATAACTGGCTGTATATATATGTTGATTTCTTGAAATGCCATGTGGTCAGGTTAGGACAATGCTACGTGTACCTACGTATGTAACAAAAGAATTTAACATATCTATTTTTTTGAAAATGTAATTATAAACCGAGATTGAGTGCACATTTTTGGAAAAATATTGGTACCTGATCAAAGTTTCCTTTCGCTCGTGCAAACGGACTACCATTGATGCACATGTGTATTTCATATTACAAAAGTAATGACATTCAAGAGTAAAACAAAGTCAAAGAACGTTTAATTTACATAATAGTGTTAGGAATGTCGACACAGCTTCGGACACGAAGTTCAAACAGCTAAAGCAAATGCAAATAATGTTTGGAGTAAATAAAACGCAGATTTGATATCCTGAAAATATTTAATACGTTCAATATTTTAGCCATGGATGTGAGTCGATGGAAACTTTACTACGATCTCCGTAATCATACTGTAATTCCTCGCCGGTGGCAATATTACGTGACGCGAAAAGAATGAGACAGGGTCGGTCCTGGACAATGACAATCTTCGGGTGGCAGTTGCTGTTGGTTTTACTGTGGTTCAACAGACGACCAAGTTTTCCACTCTCCTCTGTCGCATCAATACTACAATGGAAAAATATAACAATACTGAATTGCACTTTAAATAATTTCTTAGCTAAATCTTTACAAAAAACATAAAAACAGAGCATGTCACTTTGTACAAATTGCTTTTCATATTTACCAGGTATATAAAAACCACACGTTATACGTATTTAAAGTTAGGCCTATATGTGAACCTTACGTAAAGTGATACCAAATTACTTAGAAATGTATCTTGTACTTTAGCGCAAATATTGATTATGTATAGCAATACTACCAGCTACTTAAAGCTAGTATGTCACCCCCTTTGGAGCATAGCTTATAAGATGTGCTCCCACAACAAGTGTATTCCCCGCTTGATCATTATAATATAGGAATATTTCATTTTGTTTACACAAACGGGTAAAAAACTCTGAATTGAAATGTTTTTTTATTTTACACTTGGGCCAAACAATTCTGTGGTTAAGGGAAACGTTTTTTATCGTTCGCTTCAGTGTCTGATAGTCTGAAACGTGGTCCTGTGGAGAACATCCAGACGTTGATTTAATATATTTCTACAGTGATGAACCCTGTACACACTGTATACCGTCAGAAATCAACTTTATCTTCTTTCTACTGAAGTAGTTGCTTTCGGATTCAAACGTGCATCGAAGACTTTTTATGAGGCTGGCTATGGAAAAGGTATACCGATACAATCGGAGAGCGTTAAATATAACTGCTGATAGACGAGTGCTTTATGGTGCAGACATCACTGACTATAGTTATTTATAAAATAATTAGAAAAAGTGGAACAAGTATTTTATTGTTTCGTGTGAGGGATGAAGCTATACAGCTCTTTGAAGCTTTTTTCAATCAGAAATTGCCGACACTTCCAGGGGCTCTAAAAACCTATTATATCACTCACTCAATATGGGAAAATCCAATATAGAAATGTAAGCTGTCAATGTACAGACAACACATGTGAGCTTCACTCTTTGAAGGATTTAAATTTGTAGAGGCACAGCATGTAGATCTTCTTTCAAAAGTTTCAGAAGACATTTTCCTCTGCTCATCTTCGCATTCTAGGTCACTTCATTGTTACTACAGTGCATGTCTTTTAGATTTAAACCTGTTCAATGTTATCCGCGTATAATTTTGATTGACAGTATTTTAGTAGATAAGAAAGATAAGATATTTTATCCAGATAATTTTGAAGTTAATCATTATCCTGTTATTGTGAAAGCAGATGGTGATTGTTTACCAGCATGTGGTAGTGTTTACCTGTATTGAAATGAAATGATAGCCACAGTGAGAAGGTTAGGGTAAGAATAATTTCTGAACTTGCATTAAATATAGAATATTTTCAGCAAGAAGATAATCTAAGAAAAGGTGCTTCTCAGTCTAAAGATCGGCTATGTTTTCTGACAAGGTATAGCTTCATTACGAAAGTGAAAGTAAATTTCCGGAAATCCGTCGCAGCTAAACCAAAACGGAGTCAGTTTTTAACTAGTTCAAATCATTAAGACAAGTACTTGCTAGTTTTATCATCTGTTATTCAAACTATACCCGATGTCTAAACATATGCAGCTCACCTTTTTACCACTTGAATACATCGAAAATCGCAGTATCTTCTCTGAGAGGGTTGGGTAAATCCGGCAGGATTGACATCTTCCTAAATCTCTCAAAGGCCTGGTCAGCACTGAAACGAAAAACCAAAACATGCAATTGAGCTCTATGCAATTTCAATTTTAAATATAATCCTGGTAAAAGCAATAAGTGTTAGGTCAACATGGAATTTGTTAGCGAACCCTAATCCTGGTAAAGCAATAAGTTTTAAGGCAACATACAATGGGTAGTGAACTATAATCATGGTAAAGCAATAAGTGTTATGGCAACATACAATGGATAGCGAACCCTAATCCTCGTAAAGCAATATGTGTTATGGCAACATACAATGGGTAGCAAACTATAATCATGGTAAAGCAATAAGTGTTATGGCACATACAATGGGTAGCGAACCCTAATCCTGGTAAAGCAATATGTGTTATTGTAACATACAATGGGTAGCAAACTATAAACATGGTAAAGCAATAACTGTTATGCTGGTAAAGCAAAGAGGGTTAAGGCAACATGCAATGGGTAGTGAACCATAATTCTGGTAAGGCAAAAAGGGTTAAGGCAACATGCAATGGGAATAACATACCCTTCAAAGAGGCACTCCCAATAGTTTCGTCCGCACTTGCTTTTCATCTTCATCTGTTGTACCTTACTCTGTGAAGTTACAGACACGGCCTTGGCAGAATCCAACTTGTGGGCTTTTCTCAGATGCTGAGTTAATCGGACAAACTTGATCTGCTTTATAATCACACCACGGTCTTGTTCTGCCTTGCAAATTGGGCACACACGAGGGCTTCTTTGGCCAGGCATAGTTGGTTTAAATGTTAGAAGTGGAGTGAAGTCAGGATACTGTATATAAGTAAATAGAAATAAATATATAAATATATCAAGGGTAACTCTTAATAAAATGAATGAATTATGGGTTTAATAAAATTATCAATTGTCGAACATAACTGGCTGTATATATATGTTGATTTCTTGAAATGCCATGTGGTCAGGTTAGGACAATGCTACGTGTACCTACGTATGTAACAAAAGAATTTAACATATCTATTTTTTTGAAAATGTAATTATAAACCGAGATTGAGTGCACATTTTTGGAAAAATATTGGTACCTGATCAAAGTTTCCTTTCGCTCGTGCAAACGGACTACCATTGATGCACATGTGTATTTCATATTACAAAAGTAATGACATTCAAGAGTAAAACAAAGTCAAAGAACGTTTAATTTACATAATAGTGTTAGGAATGTCGACACAGCTTCGGACACGAAGTTCAAACAGCTAAAGCAAATGCAAATAATGTTTGGAGTAAATAAAACGCAGATTTGATATCCTGAAAATATTTAATACGTTCAATATTTTAGCCATGGATGTGAGTCGATGGAAACTTTACTACGATCTCCGTAATCATACTGTAATTCCTCGCCGGTGGCAATATTACGTGACGCGAAAAGAATGAGACAGGGTCGGTCCTGGACAATGACAATCTTCGGGTGGCAGTTGCTGTTGGTTTTACTGTGGTTCAACAGACGACCAAGTTTTCCACTCTCCTCTGTCGCATCAATACTACAATGGAAAAATATAACAATACTGAATTGCACTTTAAATAATTTCTTAGCTAAATCTTTACAAAAAACATAAAAACAGAGCATGTCACTTTGTACAAATTGCTTTTCATATTTACCAGGTATATAAAAACCACACGTTATACGTATTTAAAGTTAGGCCTATATGTGAACCTTACGTAAAGTGATACCAAATTACTTAGAAATGTATCTTGTACTTTAGCGCAAATATTGATTATGTATAGCAATACTACCAGCTACTTAAAGCTAGTATGTCACCCCCTTTGGAGCATAGCTTATAAGATGTGCTCCCACAACAAGTGTATTCCCCGCTTGATCATTATAATATAGGAATATTTCATTTTGTTTACACAAACGGGTAAAAAACTCTGAATTGAAATGTTTTTTTATTTTACACTTGGGCCAAACAATTCTGTGGTTAAGGGAAACGTTTTTTATCGTTCGCTTCAGTGTCTGATAGTCTGAAACGTGGTCCTGTGGAGAACATCCAGACGTTGATTTAATATATTTCTACAGTGATGAACCCTGTACACACTGTATACCGTCAGAAATCAACTTTATCTTCTTTCTACTGAAGTAGTTGCTTTCGGATTCAAACGTGCATCGAAGACTTTTTATGAGGCTGGCTATGGAAAAGGTATACCGATACAATCGGAGAGCGTTAAATATAACTGCTGATAGACGAGTGCTTTATGGTGCAGACATCACTGACTATAGTTATTTATAAAATAATTAGAAAAAGTGGAACAAGTATTTTATTGTTTCGTGTGAGGGATGAAGCTATACAGCTCTTTGAAGCTTTTTTCAATCAGAAATTGCCGACACTTCCAGGGGCTCTAAAAACCTATTATATCACTCACTCAATATGGGAAAATCCAATATAGAAATGTAAGCTGTCAATGTACAGACAACACATGTGAGCTTCACTCTTTGAAGGATTTAAATTTGTAGAGGCACAGCATGTAGATCTTCTTTCAAAAGTTTCAGAAGACATTTTCCTCTGCTCATCTTCGCATTCTAGGTCACTTCATTGTTACTACAGTGCATGTCTTTTAGATTTAAACCTGTTCAATGTTATCCGCGTATAATTTTGATTGACAGTATTTTAGTAGATAAGAAAGATAAGATATTTTATCCAGATAATTTTGAAGTTAATCATTATCCTGTTATTGTGAAAGCAGATGGTGATTGTTTACCAGCATGTGGTAGTGTTTACCTGTATTGAAATGAAATGATAGCCACAGTGAGAAGGTTAGGGTAAGAATAATTTCTGAACTTGCATTAAATATAGAATATTTTCAGCAAGAAGATAATCTAAGAAAAGGTGCTTCTCAGTCTAAAGATCGGCTATGTTTTCTGACAAGGTATAGCTTCATTACGAAAGTGAAAGTAAATTTCCGGAAATCCGTCGCAGCTAAACCAAAACGGAGTCAGTTTTTAACTAGTTCAAATCATTAAGACAAGTACTTGCTAGTTTTATCATCTGTTATTCAAACTATACCCGATGTCTAAACATATGCAGCTCACCTTTTTACCACTTGAATACATCGAAAATCGCAGTATCTTCTCTGAGAGGGTTGGGTAAATCCGGCAGGATTGACATCTTCCTAAATCTCTCAAAGGCCTGGTCAGCACTGAAACGAAAAACCAAAACATGCAATTGAGCTCTATGCAATTTCAATTTTAAATATAATCCTGGTAAAAGCAATAAGTGTTAGGTCAACATGGAATTTGTTAGCGAACCCTAATCCTGGTAAAGCAATAAGTTTTAAGGCAACATACAATGGGTAGTGAACTATAATCATGGTAAAGCAATAAGTGTTATGGCAACATACAATGGGTAGCGAACCCTAATCCTCGTAAAGCAATATGTGTTATGGCAACATACAATGGGTAGCAAACTATAATCATGGTAAAGCAATAAGTGTTATGGCAACATACAATGGGTAGCGAACCCTAATCCTGGTAAAGCAATATGTGTTATTGTAACATACAATGGGTAGCAAACTATAAACATGGTAAAGCAATAACTGTTATGCTGGTAAAGCAAAGAGGGTTAAGGCAACATGCAATGGGTAGTGAACCATAATTCTGGTAAGGCAAAAAGGGTTAAGGCAACATGCAATGGGAATAACATACCCTTCAAAGAGGCACTCCCAATAGTTTCGTCCGCACTTGCTTTTCATCTTCATCTGTTGTACCTTACTCTGTGAAGTTACAGACACGGCCTTGGCAGAATCCAACTTGTGGGCTTTTCTCAGATGCTGAGTTAATCGGACAAACTTGATCTGCTTTATAATCACACCACGGTCTTGTTCTGCCTTGCAAATTGGGCACACACGAGGGCTTCTTTGGCCAGGCATAGTTGGTTTAAATGTTAGAAGTGGAGTGAAGTCAGGATACTGTATATAAGTAAATAGAAATAAATATATAAATATATCAAGGGTAACTCTTAATAAAATGAATGAATTATGGGTTTAATAAAATTATCAATTGTCGAACATAACTGGCTGTATATATATGTTGATTTCTTGAAATGCCATGTGGTCAGGTTAGGACAATGCTACGTGTACCTACGTATGTAACAAAAGAATTTAACATATCTATTTTTTTGAAAATGTAATTATAAACCGAGATTGAGTGCACATTTTTGGAAAAATATTGGTACCTGATCAAAGTTTCCTTTCGCTCGTGCAAACGGACTACCATTGATGCACATGTGTATTTCATATTACAAAAGTAATGACATTCAAGAGTAAAACAAAGTCAAAGAACGTTTAATTTACATAATAGTGTTAGGAATGTCGACACAGCTTCGGACACGAAGTTCAAACAGCTAAAGCAAATGCAAATAATGTTTGGAGTAAATAAAACGCAGATGTGATATCCTGAAAATATTTAATACGTTCAATATTTTAGCCATGGATGTGAGTCGATGGAAACTTTACTACGATCTCCGTAATCATACTGTAATTCCTCGCCGGTGGCAATATTACGTGACGCGAAAAGAATGAGACAGGGTCGGTCCTGGACAATGACAATCTTCGGGTGGCAGTTGCTGTTGGTTTTACTGTGGTTCAACAGACGACCAAGTTTTCCACTCTCCTCTGTCGCATCAATACTACAATGGAAAAATATAACAATACTGAATTGCACTTTAAATAATTTCTTAGCTAAATCTTTACAAAAAACATAAAAACAGAGCATGTCACTTTGTACAAATTGCTTTTCATATTTACCAGGTATATAAAAAACACACGTTATACGTATTTAAAGTTAGGCATATATGTGAACCTTACGTAAAGTGATACCAAATTACTTAGAAATGTATCTTGTACTTTAGCGCAAATATTGATTATGTATAGCAATACTACCAGCTACTTAAAGCTAGTATGTCACCCCCTTTGGAGCATAGCTTATAAGATGTGCTCCCACAACAAGTGTATTCCCCGCTTGATCATTATAATATAGGAATATTTCATTTTGTTTACACAAACGGGTAAAAAACTCTGAATTGAAATGTTTTTTTATTTTACACTTGGGCCAAACAATTCTGTGGTTAAGGGAAACGTTTTTTATCATTCGCTTCAGTGTCTGATAGTCTGAAACGTGGTCCTGTGGAGAACATCCAGACGTTGATTTAATATATTTCTACAGTGATGAACCCTGTACACACTGTATACCGTCAGAAATCAACTTTATCTTCTTTCTACTGAAGTAGTTGCTTTCGGATTCAAACGTGCATCGAAGACTTTTTATGAGGCTGGCTATGGAAAAGGTATACCGATACAATCGGAGAGCGTTAAATATAACTGCTGATAGACGAGTGCTTTATGGTGCAGACATCACTGACTATAGTTATTTATAAAATAATTAGAAAAAGTGGAACAAGTATTTTATTGTTTCGTGTGAGGGATGAAGCTATACAGCTCTTTGAAGCTTTTTTCAATCAGAAATTGCCGACACTTCCAGGGGCTCTAAAAACCTATTATATCACTCACTCAATATGGGAAAATCCAATATAGAAATGTAAGCTGTCAATGTACAGACAACACATGTGAGCTTCACTCTTTGAAGGATTTAAATTTGTAGAGGCACAGCATGTAGATCTTCTTTCAAAAGTTTCAGAAGACATTTTCCTCTGCTCATCTTCGCATTCTAGGTCACTTCATTGTTACTACAGTGCATGTCTTTTAGATTTAAACCTGTTCAATGTTATCCGCGTATAATTTTGATTGACAGTATTTTAGTAGATAAGAAAGATAAGATATTTTATCCAGATAATTTTGAAGTTAATCATTATCCTGTTATTGTGAAAGCAGATGGTGATTGTTTACCAGCATGTGGTAGTGTTTACCTGTATTGAAATGAAATGATAGCCACAGTGAGAAGGTTAGGGTAAGAATAATTTCTGAACTTGCATTAAATATAGAATATTTTCAGCAAGAAGATAATCTAAGAAAAGGTGCTTCTCAGTCTAAAGATCGGCTATGTTTTCTGACAAGGTATAGCTTCATTACGAAAGTGAAAGTAAATTTCCGGAAATCCGTCGCAGCTAAACCAAAACGGAGTCAGTTTTTAACTAGTTCAAATCATTAAGACAAGTACTTGCTAGTTTTATCATCTGTTATTCAAACTATACCCGATGTCTAAACATATGCAGCTCACCTTTTTACCACTTGAATACATCGAAAATCGCAGTATCTTCTCTGAGAGGGTTGGGTAAATCCGGCAGGATTGACATCTTCCTAAATCTCTCAAAGGCCTGGTCAGCACTGAAACGAAAAACCAAAACATGCAATTGAGCTCTATGCAATTTCAATTTTAAATATAATCCTGGTAAAAGCAATAAGTGTTAGGTCAACATGGAATTTGTTAGCGAACCCTAATCCTGGTAAAGCAATAAGTTTTAAGGCAACATACAATGGGTAGTGAACTATAATCATGGTAAAGCAATAAGTGTTATGGCAACATACAATGGGTAGCGAACCCTAATCCTCGTAAAGCAATATGTGTTATGGCAACATACAATGGGTAGCAAACTATAATCATGGTAAAGCAATAAGTGTTATGGCAACATACAATGGGTAGCGAACCCTAATCCTGGTAAAGCAATATGTGTTATTGTAACATACAATGGGTAGCAAACTATAAACATGGTAAAGCAATAACTGTTATGCTGGTAAAGCAAAGAGGGTTAAGGCAACATGCAATGGGTAGTGAACCATAATTCTGGTAAGGCAAAAAGGGTTAAGGCAACATGCAATGGGAATAACATACCCTTCAAAGAGGCACTCCCAATAGTTTCGTCCGCACTTGCTTTTCATCTTCATCTGTTGTACCTTACTCTGTGAAGTTACAGACACGGCCTTGGCAGAATCCAACTTGTGGGCTTTTCTCAGATGCTGAGTTAATCGGACAAACTTGATCTGCTTTATAATCACACCACGGTCTTGTTCTGCCTTGCAAATTGGGCACACACGAGGGCTTCTTTGGCCAGGCATAGTTGGTTTAAATGTTAGAAGTGGAGTGAAGTCAGGATACTGTATATAAGTAAATAGAAATAAATATATAAATATATCAAGGGTAACTCTTAATAAAATGAATGAATTATGGGTTTAATAAAATTATCAATTGTCGAACATAACTGGCTGTATATATATGTTGATTTCTTGAAATGCCATGTGGTCAGGTTAGGACAATGCTACGTGTACCTACGTATGTAACAAAAGAATTTAACATATCTATTTTTTTGAAAATGTAATTATAAACCGAGATTGAGTGCACATTTTTGGAAAAATATTGGTACCTGATCAAAGTTTCCTTTCGCTCGTGCAAACGGACTACCATTGATGCACATGTGTATTTCATATTACAAAAGTAATGACATTCAAGAGTAAAACAAAGTCAAAGAACGTTTAATTTACATAATAGTGTTAGGAATGTCGACACAGCTTCGGACACGAAGTTCAAACAGCTAAAGCAAATGCAAATAATGTTTGGAGTAAATAAAACGCAGATTTGATATCCTGAAAATATTTAATACGTTCAATATTTTAGCCATGGATGTGAGTCGATGGAAACTTTACTACGATCTCCGTAATCATACTGTAATTCCTCGCCGGTGGCAATATTACGTGACGCGAAAAGAATGAGACAGGGTCGGTCCTGGACAATGACAATCTTCGGGTGGCAGTTGCTGTTGGTTTTACTGTGGTTCAACAGACGACCAAGTTTTCCACTCTCCTCTGTCGCATCAATACTACAATGGAAAAATATAACAATACTGAATTGCACTTTAAATAATTTCTTAGCTAAATCTTTACAAAAAACATAAAAACAGAGCATGTCACTTTGTACAAATTGCTTTTCATATTTACCAGGTATATAAAAACCACACGTTATACGTATTTAAAGTTAGGCCTATATGTGAACCTTACGTAAAGTGATACCAAATTACTTAGAAATGTATCTTGTACTTTAGCGCAAATATTGATTATGTATAGCAATACTACCAGCTACTTAAAGCTAGTATGTCACCCCCTTTGGAGCATAGCTTATAAGATGTGCTCCCACAACAAGTGTATTCCCCGCTTGATCATTATAATATAGGAATATTTCATTTTGTTTACACAAACGGGTAAAAAACTCTGAATTGAAATGTTTTTTTATTTTACACTTGGGCCAAACAATTCTGTGGTTAAGGGAAACGTTTTTTATCGTTCGCTTCAGTGTCTGATAGTCTGAAACGTGGTCCTGTGGAGAACATCCAGACGTTGATTTAATATATTTCTACAGTGATGAACCCTGTACACACTGTATACCGTCAGAAATCAACTTTATCTTCTTTCTACTGAAGTAGTTGCTTTCGGATTCAAACGTGCATCGAAGACTTTTTATGAGGCTGGCTATGGAAAAGGTATACCGATACAATCGGAGAGCGTTAAATATAACTGCTGATAGACGAGTGCTTTATGGTGCAGACATCACTGACTATAGTTATTTATAAAATAATTAGAAAAAGTGGAACAAGTATTTTATTGTTTCGTGTGAGGGATGAAGCTATACAGCTCTTTGAAGCTTTTTTCAATCAGAAATTGCCGACACTTCCAGGGGCTCTAAAAACCTATTATATCACTCACTCAATATGGGAAAATCCAATATAGAAATGTAAGCTGTCAATGTACAGACAACACATGTGAGCTTCACTCTTTGAAGGATTTAAATTTGTAGAGGCACAGCATGTAGATCTTCTTTCAAAAGTTTCAGAAGACATTTTCCTCTGCTCATCTTCGCATTCTAGGTCACTTCATTGTTACTACAGTGCATGTCTTTTAGATTTAAACCTGTTCAATGTTATCCGCGTATAATTTTGATTGACAGTATTTTAGTAGATAAGAAAGATAAGATATTTTATCCAGATAATTTTGAAGTTAATCATTATCCTGTTATTGTGAAAGCAGATGGTGATTGTTTACCAGCATGTGGTAGTGTTTACCTGTATTGAAATGAAATGATAGCCACAGTGAGAAGGTTAGGGTAAGAATAATTTCTGAACTTGCATTAAATATAGAATATTTTCAGCAAGAAGATAATCTAAGAAAAGGTGCTTCTCAGTCTAAAGATCGGCTATGTTTTCTGACAAGGTATAGCTTCATTACGAAAGTGAAAGTAAATTTCCGGAAATCCGTCGCAGCTAAACCAAAACGGAGTCAGTTTTTAACTAGTTCAAATCATTAAGACAAGTACTTGCTAGTTTTATCATCTGTTATTCAAACTATACCCGATGTCTAAACATATGCAGCTCACCTTTTTACCACTTGAATACATCGAAAATCGCAGTATCTTCTCTGAGAGGGTTGGGTAAATCCGGCAGGATTGACATCTTCCTAAATCTCTCAAAGGCCTGGTCAGCACTGAAACGAAAAACCAAAACATGCAATTGAGCTCTATGCAATTTCAATTTTAAATATAATCCTGGTAAAAGCAATAAGTGTTAGGTCAACATGGAATTTGTTAGCGAACCCTAATCCTGGTAAAGCAATAAGTTTTAAGGCAACATACAATGGGTAGTGAACTATAATCATGGTAAAGCAATAAGTGTTATGGCAACATACAATGGGTAGCGAACCCTAATCCTCGTAAAGCAATATGTGTTATGGCAACATACAATGGGTAGCAAACTATAATCATGGTAAAGCAATAAGTGTTATGGCAACATACAATGGGTAGCGAACCCTAATCCTGGTAAAGCAATATGTGTTATTGTAACATACAATGGGTAGCAAACTATAAACATGGTAAAGCAATAACTGTTATGCTGGTAAAGCAAAGAGGGTTAAGGCAACATGCAATGGGTAGTGAACCATAATTCTGGTAAGGCAAAAAGGGTTAAGGCAACATGCAATGGGAATAACATACCCTTCAAAGAGGCACTCCCAATAGTTTCGTCCGCACTTGCTTTTCATCTTCATCTGTTGTACCTTACTCTGTGAAGTTACAGACACGGCCTTGGCAGAATCCAACTTGTGGGCTTTTCTCAGATGCTGAGTTAATCGGACAAACTTGATCTGCTTTATAATCACACCACGGTCTTGTTCTGCCTTGCAAATTGGGCACACACGAGGGCTTCTTTGGCCAGGCATAGTTGGTTTAAATGTTAGAAGTGGAGTGAAGTCAGGATACTGTATATAAGTAAATAGAAATAAATATATAAATATATCAAGGGTAACTCTTAATAAAATGAATGAATTATGGGTTTAATAAAATTATCAATTGTCGAACATAACTGGCTGTATATATATGTTGATTTCTTGAAATGCCATGTGGTCAGGTTAGGACAATGCTACGTGTACCTACGTATGTAACAAAAGAATTTAACATATCTATTTTTTTGAAAATGTAATTATAAACCGAGATTGAGTGCACATTTTTGGAAAAATATTGGTACCTGATCAAAGTTTCCTTTCGCTCGTGCAAACGGACTACCATTGATGCACATGTGTATTTCATATTACAAAAGTAATGACATTCAAGAGTAAAACAAAGTCAAAGAACGTTTAATTTACATAATAGTGTTAGGAATGTCGACACAGCTTCGGACACGAAGTTCAAACAGCTAAAGCAAATGCAAATAATGTTTGGAGTAAATAAAACGCAGATTTGATATCCTGAAAATATTTAATACGTTCAATATTTTAGCCATGGATGTGAGTCGATGGAAACTTTACTACGATCTCCGTAATCATACTGTAATTCCTCGCCGGTGGCAATATTACGTGACGCGAAAAGAATGAGACAGGGTCGGTCCTGGACAATGACAATCTTCGGGTGGCAGTTGCTGTTGGTTTTACTGTGGTTCAACAGACGACCAAGTTTTCCACTCTCCTCTGTCGCATCAATACTACAATGGAAAAATATAACAATACTGAATTGCACTTTAAATAATTTCTTAGCTAAATCTTTACAAAAAACATAAAAACAGAGCATGTCACTTTGTACAAATTGCTTTTCATATTTACCAGGTATATAAAAACCACACGTTATACGTATTTAAAGTTAGGCCTATATGTGAACCTTACGTAAAGTGATACCAAATTACTTAGAAATGTATCTTGTACTTTAGCGCAAATATTGATTATGTATAGCAATACTACCAGCTACTTAAAGCTAGTATGTCACCCCCTTTGGAGCATAGCTTATAAGATGTGCTCCCACAACAAGTGTATTCCCCGCTTGATCATTATAATATAGGAATATTTCATTTTGTTTACACAAACGGGTAAAAAACTCTGAATTGAAATGTTTTTTTATTTTACACTTCGGCCAAACAATTCTGTGGTTAAGGGAAACGTTTTTTATCGTTCGCTTCAGTGTCTGATAGTCTGAAACGTGGTCCTGTGGAGAACATCCAGACGTTGATTTAATATATTTCTACAGTGATGAACCCTGTACACACTGTATACCGTCAGAAATCAACTTTATCTTCTTTCTACTGAAGTAGTTGCTTTCGGATTCAAACGTGCATCGAAGACTTTTTATGAGGCTGGCTATGGAAAAGGTATACCGATACAATCGGAGAGCGTTAAATATAACTGCTGATAGACGAGTGCTTTATGGTGCAGACATCACTGACTATAGTTATTTATAAAATAATTAGAAAAAGTGGAACAAGTATTTTATTGTTTCGTGTGAGGGATGAAGCTATACAGCTCTTTGAAGCTTTTTTCAATCAGAAATTGCCGACACTTCCAGGGGCTCTAAAAACCTATTATATCACTCACTCAATATGGGAAAATCCAATATAGAAATGTAAGCTGTCAATGTACAGACAACACATGTGAGCTTCACTCTTTGAAGGATTTAAATTTGTAGAGGCACAGCATGTAGATCTTCTTTCAAAAGTTTCAGAAGACATTTTCCTCTGCTCATCTTCGCATTCTAGGTCACTTCATTGTTACTACAGTGCATGTCTTTTAGATTTAAACCTGTTCAATGTTATCCGCGTATAATTTTGATTGACAGTATTTTAGTAGATAAGAAAGATAAGATATTTTATCCAGATAATTTTGAAGTTAATCATTATCCTGTTATTGTGAAAGCAGATGGTGATTGTTTACCAGCATGTGGTAGTGTTTACCTGTATTGAAATGAAATGATAGCCACAGTGAGAAGGTTAGGGTAAGAATAATTTCTGAACTTGCATTAAATATAGAATATTTTCAGCAAGAAGATAATCTAAGAAAAGGTGCTTCTCAGTCTAAAGATCGGCTATGTTTTCTGACAAGGTATAGCTTCATTACGAAAGTGAAAGTAAATTTCCGGAAATCCGTCGCAGCTAAACCAAAACGGAGTCAGTTTTTAACTAGTTCAAATCATTAAGACAAGTACTTGCTAGTTTTATCATCTGTTATTCAAACTATACCCGATGTCTAAACATATGCAGCTCACCGTTTTACCACTTGAATACATCGAAAATCGCAGTATCTTCTCTGAGAGGGTTGGGTAAATCCGGCAGGATTGACATCTTCCTAAATCTCTCAAAGGCCTGGTCAGCACTGAAACGAAAAACCAAAACATGCAATTGAGCTCTATGCAATTTCAATTTTAAATATAATCCTGGTAAAAGCAATAAGTGTTAGGTCAACATGGAATTTGTTAGCGAACCCTAATCCTGGTAAAGCAATAAGTTTTAAGGCAACATACAATGGGTAGTGAACTATAATCATGGTAAAGCAATAAGTGTTATGGCAACATACAATGGGTAGCGAACCCTAATCCTCGTAAAGCAATATGTGTTATGGCAACATACAATGGGTAGCAAACTATAATCATGGTAAAGCAATAAGTGTTATGGCAACATACAATGGGTAGCGAACCCTAATCCTGGTAAAGCAATATGTGTTATTGTAACATACAATGGGTAGCAAACTATAAACATGGTAAAGCAATAACTGTTATGCTGGTAAAGCAAAGAGGGTTAAGGCAACATGCAATGGGTAGTGAACCATAATTCTGGTAAGGCAAAAAGGGTTAAGGCAACATGCAATGGGAATAACATACCCTTCAAAGAGGCACTCCCAATAGTTTCGTCCGCACTTGCTTTTCATCTTCATCTGTTGTACCTTACTCTGTGAAGTTACAGACACGGCCTTGGCAGAATCCAACTTGTGGGCTTTTCTCAGATGCTGAGTTAATCGGACAAACTTGATCTGCTTTATAATCACACCACGGTCTTGTTCTGCCTTGCAAATTGGGCACACACGAGGGCTTCTTTGGCCAGGCATAGTTGGTTTAAATGTTAGAAGTGGAGTGAAGTCAGGATACTGTATATAAGTAAATAGAAATAAATATATAAATATATCAAGGGTAACTCTTAATAAAATGAATGAATTATGGGTTTAATAAAATTATCAATTGTCGAACATAACTGGCTGTATATATATGTTGATTTCTTGAAATGCCATGTGGTCAGGTTAGGACAATGCTACGTGTACCTACGTATGTAACAAAAGAATTTAACATATCTATTTTTTTGAAAATGTAATTATAAACCGAGATTGAGTGCACATTTTTGGAAAAATATTGGTACCTGATCAAAGTTTCCTTTCGCTCGTGCAAACGGACTACCATTGATGCACATGTGTATTTCATATTACAAAAGTAATGACATTCAAGAGTAAAACAAAGTCAAAGAACGTTTAATTTACATAATAGTGTTAGGAATGTCGACACAGCTTCGGACACGAAGTTCAAACAGCTAAAGCAAATGCAAATAATGTTTGGAGTAAAGAAAACGCAGATTTGATATCCTGAAAATATTTAATACGTTCAATATTTTAGCCATGGATGTGAGTCGATGGAAACTTTACTACGATCTCCGTAATCATACTGTAATTCCTCGCCGGTGGCAATATTACGTGACGCGAAAAGAATGAGACAGGGTCGGTCCTGGACAATGACAATCTTCGGGTGGCAGTTGCTGTTGGTTTTACTGTGGTTCAACAGACGACCAAGTTTTCCACTCTCCTCTGTCGCATCAATACTACAATGGAAAAATATAACAATACTGAATTGCACTTTAAATAATTTCTTAGCTAAATCTTTACAAAAAACATAAAAACAGAGCATGTCACTTTGTACAAATTGCTTTTCATATTTACCAGGTATATAAAAACCACACGTTATACGTATTTAAAGTTAGGCCTATATGTGAACCTTACGTAAAGTGATACCAAATTACTTAGAAATGTATCTTGTACTTTAGCGCAAATATTGATTATGTATAGCAATACTACCAGCTACTTAAAGCTAGTATGTCACCCCCTTTGGAGCATAGCTTATAAGATGTGCTCCCACAACAAGTGTATTCCCCGCTTGATCATTATAATATAGGAATATTTCATTTTGTTTACACAAACGGGTAAAAAACTCTGAATTGAAATGTTTTTTTATTTTACACTTGGGCCAAACAATTCTGTGGTTAAGGGAAACGTTTTTTATCGTTCGCTTCAGTGTCTGATAGTCTGAAACGTGGTCCTGTGGAGAACATCCAGACGTTGATTTAATATATTTCTACAGTGATGAACCCTGTACACACTGTATACCGTCAGAAATCAACTTTATCTTCTTTCTACTGAAGTAGTTGCTTTCGGATTCAAACGTGCATCGAAGACTTTTTATGAGGCTGGCTATGGAAAAGGTATACCGATACAATCGGAGAGCGTTAAATATAACTGCTGATAGACGAGTGCTTTATGGTGCAGACATCACTGACTATAGTTATTTATAAAATAATTAGAAAAAGTGGAACAAGTATTTTATTGTTTCGTGTGAGGGATGAAGCTATACAGCTCTTTGAAGCTTTTTTCAATCAGAAATTGCCGACACTTCCAGGGGCTCTAAAAACCTATTATATCACTCACTCAATATGGGAAAATCCAATATAGAAATGTAAGCTGTCAATGTACAGACAACACATGTGAGCTTCACTCTTTGAAGGATTTAAATTTGTAGAGGCACAGCATGTAGATCTTCTTTCAAAAGTTTCAGAAGACATTTTCCTCTGCTCATCTTCGCATTCTAGGTCACTTCATTGTTACTACAGTGCATGTCTTTTAGATTTAAACCTGTTCAATGTTATCCGCGTATAATTTTGATTGACAGTATTTTAGTAGATAAGAAAGATAAGATATTTTATCCAGATAATTTTGAAGTTAATCAGTATCCTGTTATTGTGAAAGCAGATGGTGATTGTTTACCAGCATGTGGTAGTGTTTACCTGTATTGAAATGAAATGATAGCCACAGTGAGAAGGTTAGGGTAAGAATAATTTCTGAACTTGCATTAAATATAGAATATTTTCAGCAAGAAGATAATCTAAGAAAAGGTGCTTCTCAGTCTAAAGATCGGCTATGTTTTCTGACAAGGTATAGCTTCATTACGAAAGTGAAAGTAAATTTCCGGAAATCCGTCGCAGCTAAACCAAAACGGAGTCAGTTTTTAACTAGTTCAAATCATTAAGACAAGTACTTGCTAGTTTTATCATCTGTTATTCAAACTATACCCGATGTCTAAACATATGCAGCTCACCTTTTTACCACTTGAATACATCGAAAATCGCAGTATCTTCTCTGAGAGGGTTGGGTAAATCCGGCAGGATTGACATCTTCCTAAATCTCTCAAAGGCCTGGTCAGCACTGAAACGAAAAACCAAAACATGCAATTGAGCTCTATGCAATTTCAATTTTAAATATAATCCTGGTAAAAGCAATAAGTGTTAGGTCAACATGGAATTTGTTAGCGAACCCTAATCCTGGTAAAGCAATAAGTTTTAAGGCAACATACAATGGGTAGTGAACTATAATCATGGTAAAGCAATAAGTGTTATGGCAACATACAATGGGTAGCGAACCCTAATCCTCGTAAAGCAATATGTGTTATGGCAACATACAATGGGTAGCAAACTATAATCATGGTAAAGCAATAAGTGTTATGGCAACATACAATGGGTAGCGAACCCTAATCCTGGTAAAGCAATATGTGTTATTGTAACATACAATGGGTAGCAAACTATAAACATGGTAAAGCAATAACTGTTATGCTGGTAAAGCAAAGAGGGTTAAGGCAACATGCAATGGGTAGTGAACCATAATTCTGGTAAGGCAAAAAGGGTTAAGGCAACATGCAATGGGAATAACATACCCTTCAAAGAGGCACTCCCAATAGTTTCGTCCGCACTTGCTTTTCATCTTCATCTGTTGTACCTTACTCTGTGAAGTTACAGACACGGCCTTGGCAGAATCCAACTTGTGGGCTTTTCTCAGATGCTGAGTTAATCGGACAAACTTGATCTGCTTTATAATCACACCACGGTCTTGTTCTGCCTTGCAAATTGGGCACACACGAGGGCTTCTTTGGCCAGGCATAGTTGGTTTAAATGTTAGAAGTGGAGTGAAGTCAGGATACTGTATATAAGTAAATAGAAATAAATATATAAATATATCAAGGGTAACTCTTAATAAAATGAATGAATTATGGGTTTAATAAAATTATCAATTGTCGAACATAACTGGCTGTATATATATGTTGATTTCTTGAAATGCCATGTGGTCAGGTTAGGACAATGCTACGTGTACCTACGTATGTAACAAAAGAATTTAACATATCTATTTTTTTGAAAATGTAATTATAAACCGAGATTGAGTGCACATTTTTGGAAAAATATTGGTACCTGATCAAAGTTTCCTTTCGCTCGTGCAAACGGACTACCATTGATGCACATGTGTATTTCATATTACAAAAGTAATGACATTCAAGAGTAAAACAAAGTCAAAGAACGTTTAATTTACATAATAGTGTTAGGAATGTCGACACAGCTTCGGACACGAAGTTCAAACAGCTAAAGCAAATGCAAATAATGTTTGGAGTAAATAAAACGCAGATTTGATATCCTGAAAATATTTAATACGTTCAATATTTTAGCCATGGATGTGAGTCGATGGAAACTTTACTACGATCTCCGTAATCATACTGTAATTCCTCGCCGGTGGCAATATTACGTGACGCGAAAAGAATGAGACAGGGTCGGTCCTGGACAATGACAATCTTCGGGTGGCAGTTGCTGTTGGTTTTACTGTGGTTCAACAGACGACCAAGTTTTCCACTCTCCTCTGTCGCATCAATACTACAATGGAAAAATATAACAATACTGAATTGCACTTTAAATAATTTCTTAGCTAAATCTTTACAAAAAACATAAAAACAGAGCATGTCACTTTGTACAAATTGCTTTTCATATTTACCAGGTATATAAAAACCACACGTTATACGTATTTAAAGTTAGGCCTATATGTGAACCTTACGTAAAGTGATACCAAATTACTTAGAAATGTATCTTGTACTTTAGCGCAAATATTGATTATGTATAGCAATACTACCAGCTACTTAAAGCTAGTATGTCACCCCCTTTGGAGCATAGCTTATAAGATGTGCTCCCACAACAAGTGTATTCCCCGCTTGATCATTATAATATAGGAATATTTCATTTTGTTTACACAAACGGGTAAAAAACTCTGAATTGAAATGTTTTTTTATTTTACACTTGGGCCAAACAATTCTGTGGTTAAGGGAAACGTTTTTTATCGTTCGCTTCAGTGTCTGATAGTCTGAAACGTGGTCCTGTGGAGAACATCCAGACGTTGATTTAATATATTTCTACAGTGATGAACCCTGTACACACTGTATACCGTCAGAAATCAACTTTATCTTCTTTCTACTGAAGTAGTTGCTTTCGGATTCAAACGTGCATCGAAGACTTTTTATGAGGCTGGCTATGGAAAAGGTATACCGATACAATCGGAGAGCGTTAAATATAACTGCTGATAGACGAGTGCTTTATGGTGCAGACATCACTGACTATAGTTATTTATAAAATAATTAGAAAAAGTGGAACAAGTATTTTATTGTTTCGTGTGAGGGATGAAGCTATACAGCTCTTTGAAGCTTTTTTCAATCAGAAATTGCCGACACTTCCAGGGGCTCTAAAAACCTATTATATCACTCACTCAATATGGGAAAATCCAATATAGAAATGTAAGCTGTCAATGTACAGACAACACATGTGAGCTTCACTCTTTGAAGGATTTAAATTTGTAGAGGCACAGCATGTAGATCTTCTTTCAAAAGTTTCAGAAGACATTTTCCTCTGCTCATCTTCGCATTCTAGGTCACTTCATTGTTACTACAGTGCATGTCTTTTAGATTTAAACCTGTTCAATGTTATCCGCGTATAATTTTGATTGACAGTATTTTAGTAGATAAGAAAGATAAGATATTTTATCCAGATAATTTTGAAGTTAATCATTATCCTGTTATTGTGAAAGCAGATGGTGATTGTTTACCAGCATGTGGTAGTGTTTACCTGTATTGAAATGAAATGATAGCCACAGTGAGAAGGTTAGGGTAAGAATAATTTCTGAACTTGCATTAAATATAGAATATTTTCAGCAAGAAGATAATCTAAGAAAAGGTGCTTCTCAGTCTAAAGATCGGCTATGTTTTCTGACAAGGTATAGCTTCATTACGAAAGTGAAAGTAAATTTCCGGAAATCCGTCGCAGCTAAACCAAAACGGAGTCAGTTTTTAACTAGTTCAAATCATTAAGACAAGTACTTGCTAGTTTTATCATCTGTTATTCAAACTATACCCGATGTCTAAACATATGCAGCTCACCTTTTTACCACTTGAATACATCGAAAATCGCAGTATCTTCTCTGAGAGGGTTGGGTAAATCCGGCAGGATTGACATCTTCCTAAATCTCTCAAAGGCCTGGTCAGCACTGAAACGAAAAACCAAAACATGCAATTGAGCTCTATGCAATTTCAATTTTAAATATAATCCTGGTAAAAGCAATAAGTGTTAGGTCAACATGGAATTTGTTAGCGAACCCTAATCCTGGTAAAGCAATAAGTTTTAAGGCAACATACAATGGGTAGTGAACTATAATCATGGTAAAGCAATAAGTGTTATGGCAACATACAATGGGTAGCGAACCCTAATCCTCGTAAAGCAATATGTGTTATGGCAACATACAATGGGTAGCAAACTATAATCATGGTAAAGCAATAAGTGTTATGGCAACATACAATGGGTAGCGAACCCTAATCCTGGTAAAGCAATATGTGTTATTGTAACATACAATGGGTAGCAAACTATAAACATGGTAAAGCAATAACTGTTATGCTGGTAAAGCAAAGAGGGTTAAGGCAACATGCAATGGGTAGTGAACCATAATTCTGGTAAGGCAAAAAGGGTTAAGGCAACATGCAATGGGAATAACATACCCTTCAAAGAGGCACTCCCAATAGTTTCGTCCGCACTTGCTTTTCATCTTCATCTGTTGTACCTTACTCTGTGAAGTTACAGACACGGCCTTGGCAGAATCCAACTTGTGGGCTTTTCTCAGATGCTGAGTTAATCGGACAAACTTGATCTGCTTTATAATCACACCACGGTCTTGTTCTGCCTTGCAAATTGGGCACACACGAGGGCTTCTTTGGCCAGGCATAGTTGGTTTAAATGTTAGAAGTGGAGTGAAGTCAGGATACTGTATATAAGTAAATAGAAATAAATATATAAATATATCAAGGGTAACTCTTAATAAAATGAATGAATTATGGGTTTAATAAAATTATCAATTGTCGAACATAACTGGCTGTATATATATGTTGATTTCTTGAAATGCCATGTGGTCAGGTTAGGACAATGCTACGTGTACCTACGTATGTAACAAAAGAATTTAACATATCTATTTTTTTGAAAATGTAATTATAAACCGAGATTGAGTGCACATTTTTGGAAAAATATTGGTACCTGATCAAAGTTTCCTTTCGCTCGTGCAAACGGACTACCATTGATGCACATGTGTATTTCATATTACAAAAGTAATGACATTCAAGAGTAAAACAAAGTCAAAGAACGTTTAATTTACATAATAGTGTTAGGAATGTCGACACAGCTTCGGACACGAAGTTCAAACAGCTAAAGCAAATGCAAATAATGTTTGGAGTAAATAAAACGCAGATTTGATATCCTGAAAATATTTAATACGTTCAATATTTTAGCCATGGATGTGAGTCGATGGAAACTTTACTACGATCTCCGTAATCATACTGTAATTCCTCGCCGGTGGCAATATTACGTGACGCGAAAAGAATGAGACAGGGTCGGTCCTGGACAATGACAATCTTCGGGTGGCAGTTGCTGTTGGTTTTACTGTGGTTCAACAGACGACCAAGTTTTCCACTCTCCTCTGTCGCATCAATACTACAATGGAAAAATATAACAATACTGAATTGCACTTTAAATAATTTCTTAGCTAAATCTTTACAAAAAACATAAAAACAGAGCATGTCACTTTGTACAAATTGCTTTTCATATTTACCAGGTATATAAAAACCACACGTTATACGTATTTAAAGTTAGGCCTATATGTGAACCTTACGTAAAGTGATACCAAATTACTTAGAAATGTATCTTGTACTTTAGCGCAAATATTGATTATGTATAGCAATACTACCAGCTACTTAAAGCTAGTATGTCACCCCCTTTGGAGCATAGCTTATAAGATGTGCTCCCACAACAAGTGTATTCCCCGCTTGATCATTATAATATAGGAATATTTCATTTTGTTTACACAAACGGGTAAAAAACTCTGAATTGAAATGTTTTTTTATTTTACACTTGGGCCAAACAATTCTGTGGTTAAGGGAAACGTTTTTTATCGTTCGCTTCAGTGTCTGATAGTCTGAAACGTGGTCCTGTGGAGAACATCCAGACGTTGATTTAATATATTTCTACAGTGATGAACCCTGTACACACTGTATACCGTCAGAAATCAACTTTATCTTCTTTCTACTGAAGTAGTTGCTTTCGGATTCAAACGTGCATCGAAGACTTTTTATGAGGCTGGCTATGGAAAAGGTATACCGATACAATCGGAGAGCGTTAAATATAACTGCTGATAGACGAGTGCTTTATGGTGCAGACATCACTGACTATAGTTATTTATAAAATAATTAGAAAAAGTGGAACAAGTATTTTATTGTTTCGTGTGAGGGATGAAGCTATACAGCTCTTTGAAGCTTTTTTCAATCAGAAATTGCCGACACTTCCAGGGGCTCTAAAAACCTATTATATCACTCACTCAATATGGGAAAATCCAATATAGAAATGTAAGCTGTCAATGTACAGACAACACATGTGAGCTTCACTCTTTGAAGGATTTAAATTTGTAGAGGCACAGCATGTAGATCTTCTTTCAAAAGTTTCAGAAGACATTTTCCTCTGCTCATCTTCGCATTCTAGGTCACTTCATTGTTACTACAGTGCATGTCTTTTAGATTTAAACCTGTTCAATGTTATCCGCGTATAATTTTGATTGACAGTATTTTAGTAGATAAGAAAGATAAGATATTTTATCCAGATAATTTTGAAGTTAATCATTATCCTGTTATTGTGAAAGCAGATGGTGATTGTTTACCAGCATGTGGTAGTGTTTACCTGTATTGAAATGAAATGATAGCCACAGTGAGAAGGTTAGGGTAAGAATAATTTCTGAACTTGCATTAAATATAGAATATTTTCAGCAAGAAGATAATCTAAGAAAAGGTGCTTCTCAGTCTAAAGATCGGCTATGTTTTCTGACAAGGTATAGCTTCATTACGAAAGTGAAAGTAAATTTCCGGAAATCCGTCGCAGCTAAACCAAAACGGAGTCAGTTTTTAACTAGTTCAAATCATTAAGACAAGTACTTGCTAGTTTTATCATCTGTTATTCAAACTATACCCGATGTCTAAACATATGCAGCTCACCTTTTTACCACTTGAATACATCGAAAATCGCAGTATCTTCTCTGAGAGGGTTGGGTAAATCCGGCAGGATTGACATCTTCCTAAATCTCTCAAAGGCCTGGTCAGCACTGAAACGAAAAACCAAAACATGCAATTGAGCTCTATGCAATTTCAATTTTAAATATAATCCTGGTAAAAGCAATAAGTGTTAGGTCAACATGGAATTTGTTAGCGAACCCTAATCCTGGTAAAGCAATAAGTTTTAAGGCAACATACAATGGGTAGTGAACTATAATCATGGTCAAGCAATAAGTGTTATGGCAACATACAATGGGTAGCGAACCCTAATCCTCGTAAAGCAATATGTGTTATGGCAACATACAATGGGTAGCAAACTATAATCATGGTAAAGCAATAAGTGTTATGGCAACATACAATGGGTAGCGAACCCTAATCCTGGTAAAGCAATATGTGTTATTGTAACATACAATGGGTAGCAAACTATAAACATGGTAAAGCAATAACTGTTATGCTGGTAAAGCAAAGAGGGTTAAGGCAACATGCAATGGGTAGTGAACCATAATTCTGGTAAGGCAAAAAGGGTTAAGGCAACATGCAATGGGAATAACATACCCTTCAAAGAGGCACTCCCAATAGTTTCGTCCGCACTTGCTTTTCATCTTCATCTGTTGTACCTTACTCTGTGAAGTTACAGACACGGCCTTGGCAGAATCCAACTTGTGGGCTTTTCTCAGATGCTGAGTTAATCGGACAAACTTGATCTGCTTTATAATCACACCACGGTCTTGTTCTGCCTTGCAAATTGGGCACACACGAGGGCTTCTTTGGCCAGGCATAGTTGGTTTAAATGTTAGAAGTGGAGTGAAGTCAGGATACTGTATATAAGTAAATAGAAATAAATATATAAATATATCAAGGGTAACTCTTAATAAAATGAATGAATTATGGGTTTAATAAAATTATCAATTGTCGAACATAACTGGCTGTATATATATGTTGATTTCTTGAAATGCCATGTGGTCAGGTTAGGACAATGCTACGTGTACCTACGTATGTAACAAAAGAATTTAACATATCTATTTTTTTGAAAATGTAATTATAAACCGAGATTGAGTGCACATTTTTGGAAAAATATTGGTACCTGATCAAAGTTTCCTTTCGCTCGTGCAAACGGACTACCATTGATGCACATGTGTATTTCATATTACAAAAGTAATGACATTCAAGAGTAAAACAAAGTCAAAGAACGTTTAATTTACATAATAGTGTTAGGAATGTCGACACAGCTTCGGACACGAAGTTCAAACAGCTAAAGCAAATGCAAATAATGTTTGGAGTAAAGAAAACGCAGATTTGATATCCTGAAAATATTTAATACGTTCAATATTTTAGCCATGGATGTGAGTCGATGGAAACTTTACTACGATCTCCGTAATCATACTGTAATTCCTCGCCGGTGGCAATATTACGTGACGCGAAAAGAATGAGACAGGGTCGGTCCTGGACAATGACAATCTTCGGGTGGCAGTTGCTGTTGGTTTTACTGTGGTTCAACAGACGACCAAGTTTTCCACTCTCCTCTGTCGCATCAATACTACAATGGAAAAATATAACAATACTGAATTGCACTTTAAATAATTTCTTAGCTAAATCTTTACAAAAAACATAAAAACAGAGCATGTCACTTTGTACAAATTGCTTTTCATATTTACCAGGTATATAAAAACCACACGTTATACGTATTTAAAGTTAGGCCTATATGTGAACCTTACGTAAAGTGATACCAAATTACTTAGAAATGTATCTTGTACTTTAGCGCAAATATTGATTATGTATAGCAATACTACCAGCTACTTAAAGCTAGTATGTCACCCCCTTTGGAGCATAGCTTATAAGATGTGCTCCCACAACAAGTGTATTCCCCGCTTGATCATTATAATATAGGAATATTTCATTTTGTTTACACAAACGGGTAAAAAACTCTGAATTGAAATGTTTTTTTATTTTACACTTGGGCCAAACAATTCTGTGGTTAAGGGAAACGTTTTTTATCGTTCGCTTCAGTGTCTGATAGTCTGAAACGTGGTCCTGTGGAGAACATCCAGACGTTGATTTAATATATTTCTACAGTGATGAACCCTGTACACACTGTATACCGTCAGAAATCAACTTTATCTTCTTTCTACTGAAGTAGTTGCTTTCGGATTCAAACGTGCATCGAAGACTTTTTATGAGGCTGGCTATGGAAAAGGTATACCGATACAATCGGAGAGCGTTAAATATAACTGCTGATAGACGAGTGCTTTATGGTGCAGACATCACTGACTATAGTTATTTATAAAATAATTAGAAAAAGTGGAACAAGTATTTTATTGTTTCGTGTGAGGGATGAAGCTATACAGCTCTTTGAAGCTTTTTTCAATCAGAAATTGCCGACACTTCCAGGGGCTCTAAAAACCTATTATATCACTCACTCAATATGGGAAAATCCAATATAGAAATGTAAGCTGTCAATGTACAGACAACACATGTGAGCTTCACTCTTTGAAGGATTTAAATTTGTAGAGGCACAGCATGTAGATCTTCTTTCAAAAGTTTCAGAAGACATTTTCCTCTGCTCATCTTCGCATTCTAGGTCACTTCATTGTTACTACAGTGCATGTCTTTTAGATTTAAACCTGTTCAATGTTATCCGCGTATAATTTTGATTGACAGTATTTTAGTAGATAAGAAAGATAAGATATTTTATCCAGATAATTTTGAAGTTAATCAGTATCCTGTTATTGTGAAAGCAGATGGTGATTGTTTACCAGCATGTGGTAGTGTTTACCTGTATTGAAATGAAATGATAGCCACAGTGAGAAGGTTAGGGTAAGAATAATTTCTGAACTTGCATTAAATATAGAATATTTTCAGCAAGAAGATAATCTAAGAAAAGGTGCTTCTCAGTCTAAAGATCGGCTATGTTTTCTGACAAGGTATAGCTTCATTACGAAAGTGAAAGTAAATTTCCGGAAATCCGTCGCAGCTAAACCAAAACGGAGTCAGTTTTTAACTAGTTCAAATCATTAAGACAAGTACTTGCTAGTTTTATCATCTGTTATTCAAACTATACCCGATGTCTAAACATATGCAGCTCACCTTTTTACCACTTGAATACATCGAAAATCGCAGTATCTTCTCTGAGAGGGTTGGGTAAATCCGGCAGGATTGACATCTTCCTAAATCTCTCAAAGGCCTGGTCAGCACTGAAACGAAAAACCAAAACATGCAATTGAGCTCTATGCAATTTCAATTTTAAATATAATCCTGGTAAAAGCAATAAGTGTTAGGTCAACATGGAATTTGTTAGCGAACCCTAATCCTGGTAAAGCAATAAGTTTTAAGGCAACATACAATGGGTAGTGAACTATAATCATGGTAAAGCAATAAGTGTTATGGCAACATACAATGGGTAGCGAACCCTAATCCTCGTAAAGCAATATGTGTTATGGCAACATACAATGGGTAGCAAACTATAATCATGGTAAAGCAATAAGTGTTATGGCAACATACAATGGGTAGCGAACCCTAATCCTGGTAAAGCAATATGTGTTATTGTAACATACAATGGGTAGCAAACTATAAACATGGTAAAGCAATAACTGTTATGCTGGTAAAGCAAAGAGGGTTAAGGCAACATGCAATGGGTAGTGAACCATAATTCTGGTAAGGCAAAAAGGGTTAAGGCAACATGCAATGGGAATAACATACCCTTCAAAGAGGCACTCCCAATAGTTTCGTCCGCACTTGCTTTTCATCTTCATCTGTTGTACCTTACTCTGTGAAGTTACAGACACGGCCTTGGCAGAATCCAACTTGTGGGCTTTTCTCAGATGCTGAGTTAATCGGACAAACTTGATCTGCTTTATAATCACACCACGGTCTTGTTCTGCCTTGCAAATTGGGCACACACGAGGGCTTCTTTGGCCAGGCATAGTTGGTTTAAATGTTAGAAGTGGAGTGAAGTCAGGATACTGTATATAAGTAAATAGAAATAAATATATAAATATATCAAGGGTAACTCTTAATAAAATGAATGAATTATGGGTTTAATAAAATTATCAATTGTCGAACATAACTGGCTGTATATATATGTTGATTTCTTGAAATGCCATGTGGTCAGGTTAGGACAATGCTACGTGTACCTACGTATGTAACAAAAGAATTTAACATATCTATTTTTTTGAAAATGTAATTATAAACCGAGATTGAGTGCACATTTTTGGAAAAATATTGGTACCTGATCAAAGTTTCCTTTCGCTCGTGCAAACGGACTACCATTGATGCACATGTGTATTTCATATTACAAAAGTAATGACATTCAAGAGTAAAACAAAGTCAAAGAACGTTTAATTTACATAATAGTGTTAGGAATGTCGACACAGCTTCGGACACGAAGTTCAAACAGCTAAAGCAAATGCAAATAATGTTTGGAGTAAATAAAACGCAGATGTGATATCCTGAAAATATTTAATACGTTCAATATTTTAGCCATGGATGTGAGTCGATGGAAACTTTACTACGATCTCCGTAATCATACTGTAATTCCTCGCCGGTGGCAATATTACGTGACGCGAAAAGAATGAGACAGGGTCGGTCCTGGACAATGACAATCTTCGGGTGGCAGTTGCTGTTGGTTTTACTGTGGTTCAACAGACGACCAAGTTTTCCACTCTCCTCTGTCGCATCAATACTACAATGGAAAAATATAACAATACTGAATTGCACTTTAAATAATTTCTTAGCTAAATCTTTACAAAAAACATAAAAACAGAGCATGTCACTTTGTACAAATTGCTTTTCATATTTACCAGGTATATAAAAACCACACGTTATACGTATTTAAAGTTAGGCCTATATGTGAACCTTACGTAAAGTGATACCAAATTACTTAGAAATGTATCTTGTACTTTAGCGCAAATATTGATTATGTATAGCAATACTACCAGCTACTTAAAGCTAGTATGTCACCCCCTTTGGAGCATAGCTTATAAGATGTGCTCCCACAACAAGTGTATTCCCCGCTTGATCATTATAATATAGGAATATTTCATTTTGTTTACACAAACGGGTAAAAAACTCTGAATTGAAATGTTTTTTTATTTTACACTTGGGCCAAACAATTCTGTGGTTAAGGGAAACGTTTTTTATCGTTCGCTTCAGTGTCTGATAGTCTGAAACGTGGTCCTGTGGAGAACATCCAGACGTTGATTTAATATATTTCTACAGTGATGAACCCTGTACACACTGTATACCGTCAGAAATCAACTTTATCTTCTTTCTACTGAAGTAGTTGCTTTCGGATTCAAACGTGCATCGAAGACTTTTTATGAGGCTGGCTATGGAAAAGGTATACCGATACAATCGGAGAGCGTTAAATATAACTGCTGATAGACGAGTGCTTTATGGTGCAGACATCACTGACTATAGTTATTTATAAAATAATTAGAAAAAGTGGAACAAGTATTTTATTGTTTCGTGTGAGGGATGAAGCTATACAGCTCTTTGAAGCTTTTTTCAATCAGAAATTGCCGACACTTCCAGGGGCTCTAAAAACCTATTATATCACTCACTCAATATGGGAAAATCCAATATAGAAATGTAAGCTGTCAATGTACAGACAACACATGTGAGCTTCACTCTTTGAAGGATTTAAATTTGTAGAGGCACAGCATGTAGATCTTCTTTCAAAAGTTTCAGAAGACATTTTTCTCTGCTCATCTTCGCATTCTAGGTCACTTCATTGTTACTACAGTGCATGTCTTTTAGATTTAAACCTGTTCAATGTTATCCGCGTATAATTTTGATTGACAGTATTTTAGTAGATAAGAAAGATAAGATATTTTATCCAGATAATTTTGAAGTTAATCATTATCCTGTTATTGTGAAAGCAGATGGTGATTGTTTACCAGCATGTGGTAGTGTTTACCTGTATTGAAATGAAATGATAGCCACAGTGAGAAGGTTAGGGTAAGAATAATTTCTGAACTTGCATTAAATATAGAATATTTTCAGCAAGAAGATAATCTAAGAAAAGGTGCTTCTCAGTCTAAAGATCGGCTATGTTTTCTGACAAGGTATAGCTTCATTACGAAAGTGAAAGTAAATTTCCGGAAATCCGTCGCAGCTAAACCAAAACGGAGTCAGTTTTTAACTAGTTCAAATCATTAAGACAAGTACTTGCTAGTTTTATCATCTGTTATTCAAACTATACCCGATGTCTAAACATATGCAGCTCACCTTTTTACCACTTGAATACATCGAAAATCGCAGTATCTTCTCTGAGAGGGTTGGGTAAATCCGGCAGGATTGACATCTTCCTAAATCTCTCAAAGGCCTGGTCAGCACTGAAACGAAAAACCAAAACATGCAATTGAGCTCTATGCAATTTCAATTTTAAATATAATCCTGGTAAAAGCAATAAGTGTTAGGTCAACATGGAATTTGTTAGCGAACCCTAATCATGGTAAAGCAATAAGTGTTATGGCAACATACAATGGGTAGCGAACCCTAATCCTCGTAAAGCAATATGTGTTATGGCAACATACAATGGGTAGCAAACTATAATCATGGTAAAGCAATAAGTGTTATGGCAACATACAATGGGTAGCGAACCCTAATCCTGGTAAAGCAATATGTGTTATTGTAACATACAATGGGTAGCAAACTATAAACATGGTAAAGCAATAACTGTTATGCTGGTAAAGCAAAGAGGGTTAAGGCAACATGCAATGGGTAGTGAACCATAATTCTGGTAAGGCAACATGCAATGGGAATAACATACCCTTCAAAGAGGCACTCCCAATAGTTTCGTCCGCACTTGCTTTTCATCTTCATCTGTTGTACCTTACTCTGTGAAGTTACAGACACGGCCTTGGCAGAATCCAACTTGTGGGCTTTTCTCAGATGCTGAGTTAATCGGACAAACTTGATCTGCTTTATAATCACACCACGGTCTTGTTCTGCCTTGCAAATTGGGCACACACGAGGGCTTCTTTGGCCAGGCATAGTTGGTTTAAATGTTAGAAGTGGAGTGAAGTCAGGATACTGTATATAAGTAAATAGAAATAAATATATAAATATATCAAGGGTAACTCTTAATAAAATGAATGAATTATGGGTTTAATAAAATTATCAATTGTCGAACATAACTGGCTGTATATATATGTTGATTTCTTGAAATGCCATGTGGTCAGGTTAGGACAATGCTACGTGTACCTACGTATGTAACAAAAGAATTTAACATATCTATTTTTTTGAAAATGTAATTATAAACCGAGATTGAGTGCACATTTTTGGAAAAATATTGGTACCTGATCAAAGTTTCCTTTCGCTCGTGCAAACGGACTACCATTGATGCACATGTGTATTTCATATTACAAAAGTAATGACATTCAAGAGTAAAACAAAGTCAAAGAACGTTTAATTTACATAATAGTGTTAGGAATGTCGACACAGCTTCGGACACGAAGTTCAAACAGCTAAAGCAAATGCAAATAATGTTTGGAGTAAATAAAACGCAGATTTGATATCCTGAAAATATTTAATACGTTCAATATTTTAGCCATGGATGTGAGTCGATGGAAACTTTACTACGATCTCCGTAATCATACTGTAATTCCTCGCCGGTGGCAATATTACGTGACGCGAAAAGAATGAGACAGGGTCGGTCCTGGACAATGACAATCTTCGGGTGGCAGTTGCTGTTGGTTTTACTGTGGTTCAACAGACGACCAAGTTTTCCACTCTCCTCTGTCGCATCAATACTACAATGGAAAAATATAACAATACTGAATTGCACTTTAAATAATTTCTTAGCTAAATCTTTACAAAAAACATAAAAACAGAGCATGTCACTTTGTACAAATTGCTTTTCATATTTACCAGGTATATAAAAACCACACGTTATACGTATTTAAAGTTAGGCCTATATGTGAACCTTACGTAAAGTGATACCAAATTACTTAGAAATGTATCTTGTACTTTAGCGCAAATATTGATTATGTATAGCAATACTACCAGCTACTTAAAGCTAGTATGTCACCCCCTTTGGAGCATAGCTTATAAGATGTGCTCCCACAACAAGTGTATTCCCCGCTTGATCATTATAATATAGGAATATTTCATTTTGTTTACACAAACGGGTAAAAAACTCTGAATTGAAATGTTTTTTTATTTTACACTTGGGCCAAACAATTCTGTGGTTAAGGGAAACGTTTTTTATCGTTCGCTTCAGTGTCTGATAGTCTGAAACGTGGTCCTGTGGAGAACATCCAGACGTTGATTTAATATATTTCTACAGTGATGAACCCTGTACACACTGTATACCGTTAGAAATCAACTTTATCTTCTTTCTACTGAAGTAGTTGCTTTCGGATTCAAACGTGCATCGAAGACTTTTTATGAGGCTGGCTATGGAAAAGGTATACCGATACAATCGGAGAGCGTTAAATATAACTGCTGATAGACGAGTGCTTTATGGTGCAGACATCACTGACTATAGTTATTTATAAAATAATTAGAAAAAGTGGAACAAGTATTTTATTGTTTCGTGTGAGGGATGAAGCTATACAGCTCTTTGAAGCTTTTTTCAATCAGAAATTGCCGACACTTCCAGGGGCTCTAAAAACCTATTATATCACTCACTCAATATGGGAAAATCCAATATAGAAATGTAAGCTGTCAATGTACAGACAACACATGTGAGCTTCACTCTTTGAAGGATTTAAATTTGTAGAGGCACAGCATGTAGATCTTCTTTCAAAAGTTTCAGAAGACATTTTTCTCTGCTCATCTTCGCATTCTAGGTCACTTCATTGTTACTACAGTGCATGTCTTTTAGATTTAAACCTGTTCAATGTTATCCGCGTATAATTTTGATTGACAGTATTTTAGTAGATAAGAAAGATAAGATATTTTATCCAGATAATTTTGAAGTTAATCATTATCCTGTTATTGTGAAAGCAGATGGTGATTGTTTACCAGCATGTGGTAGTGTTTACCTGTATTGAAATGAAATGATAGCCACAGTGAGAAGGTTAGGGTAAGAATAATTTCTGAACTTGCATTAAATATAGAATATTTTCAGCAAGAAGATAATCTAAGAAAAGGTGCTTCTCAGTCTAAAGATCGGCTATGTTTTCTGACAAGGTATAGCTTCATTACGAAAGTGAAAGTAAATTTCCGGAAATCCGTCGCAGCTAAACCAAAACGGAGTCAGTTTTTAACTAGTTCAAATCATTAAGACAAGTACTTGCTAGTTTTATCATCTGTTATTCAAACTATACCCGATGTCTAAACATATGCAGCTCACCTTTTTACCACTTGAATACATCGAAAATCGCAGTATCTTCTCTGAGAGGGTTGGGTAAATCCGGCAGGATTGACATCTTCCTAAATCTCTCAAAGGCCTGGTCAGCACTGAAACGAAAAACCAAAACATGCAATTGAGCTCTATGCAATTTCAATTTTAACTACAATTAATAATGAATAAGAATTATTGCACAGGTGGCTAATGGATTGGTGCGGACCCAATATGGCCCTCAACTGATCCATGTTAGCCAACCTGTTTACATAAAACATCTTTGATTGGGGCTCATGTGGAAATTTAACACGCATTCTGACATACCTAATAGATGAATGCCCATATGAGCCCCCTGTCCCCCTCCAGGTAACCATTTGCATTCTCGTACTGCAATCAAGAGGGCCTCCATCTTTGCAGACGACGCAAAGATGACCTTTCATATTTTTATCCGGATGTGCTTTATGTCACAATACATCAAATACATTCATTCTTTGCTTCCTTTTATGTTCAGCTTTTACCATTTATTTAAGTCGGTATTGCACAATCAGGGTAGAAATTTTCTTGGCAAGTGTGACCTCCAAACATTTACCCTGAAAGTATTTTTTTGCACGGGTGACTAATGGATAAAGCGGTACCTAATATGGCATATGGCTCATATTGAAATTAAACACGCATTGCCATACCTAATAGCTGAATGCCCTCGTGAGCCCCCTGTCCTTTCCAGGCAACCCTTTGCATCATTCTTTAATCAGTTTTAGTGTAGTCTATCTCGTACTGTGACCCAGAATGCCATCTTTGAGAACGATGCAAATATGACCTTTCATATTTTGATCCGAGGTGCTTTAGGTCACAATACATCAAATAAGTTTCATCGTTGTTTCCATTTCAATTCAGCTTTGTTTACCAACACACACCATGTATCGTTCGCTTCAGTGTCTGATAGTCTGAAACGTGGTCCTGTGGAGAACATCCAGACGTTGATTTAATATATTTCTACAGTGATGAACCCTGTACACACTGTATACCGTCAGAAATCAACTTTATCTTCTTTCTACTGAAGTAGTTGCTTTCGGATTCAAACGTGCATCGAAGACTTTTTATGAGGCTGGCTATGGAAAAGGTATACCGATACAATCGGAGAGCGTTAAATATAACTGCTGATAGACGAGTGCTTTATGGTGCAGACATCACTGACTATAGTTATTTATAAAATAATTAGAAAAAGTGGAACAAGTATTTTATTGTTTCGTGTGAGGGATGAAGCTATACAGCTCTTTGAAGCTTTTTTCAATCAGAAATTGCCGACACTTCCAGGGGCTCTAAAAACCTATTATATCACTCACTCAATATGGGAAAATCCAATATAGAAATGTAAGCTGTCAATGTACAGACAACACATGTGAGCTTCACTCTTTGAAGGATTTAAATTTGTAGAGGCACAGCATGTAGATCTTCTTTCAAAAGTTTCAGAAGACATTTTTCTCTGCTCATCTTCGCATTCTAGGTCACTTCATTGTTACTACAGTGCATGTCTTTTAGATTTAAACCTGTTCAATGTTATCCGCGTATAATTTTGATTGACAGTATTTTAGTAGATAAGAAAGATAAGATATTTTATCCAGATAATTTTGAAGTTAATCATTATCCTGTTATTGTGAAAGCAGATGGTGATTGTTTACCAGCATGTGGTAGTGTTTACCTGTATTGAAATGAAATGATAGCCACAGTGAGAAGGTTAGGGTAAGAATAATTTCTGAACTTGCATTAAATATAGAATATTTTCAGCAAGAAGATAATCTAAGAAAAGGTGCTTCTCAGTCTAAAGATCGGCTATGTTTTCTGACAAGGTATAGCTTTGACAAATGACATCATTAGGACTATCATTGAAAATGAAATACTTTCAATATGAACTCCATAGTCATTTATTGGTATCTGGCAAGTGTGTGGACTTGCTACAGTGTTGAAAATGTCTATATTTTCTATATATCCAATTTTAGGCAAACACTTTTACAGAAATGTCATGCAACGACATATTGTTCCAAGAGTGGCATCATGTTGACCAGTACAAGGAATGACATGGTACCTATAAATCGAAAACCTAATTATTTTGCTCCCGTCCTTCCCATTGATAATGACCATTCAGTTGTTGAGAACAGATCAAGAACGTTTGCAGACGGAAACAGTGGAGAAAACATAACTATTGAAGCATATCTCGTTGACCCAGTTGAAACTACGCTGGAGAATGAAGAAATAAATTGAAGAGTAAAAGTTAATATGAAAAAGATTACTTGATGCAAGGTAACGAGATAGAAGAAAATGATTTGATAGAAGGAGAAACATTAGATCAAGAGAATTTTATTGGAAATGTAGGAAATGAGAAACATACTTAGATGGAAAAGTGAAGTGAACAACAAAACAGTTTGAAGCAAGGAACACTTAATAAAGAGATATACTGTGAAGAATAAATGGTGAATGAATGTCGAATAATAAAGAAATATAATGATGTCGGAAGTGAAACAGTTAAACAAATTAACAATATGAAAGATGATAACTTGCGGGGAGAAATATCTGAAGTTATAGATGTAGAACAAGTTTGCTCATACGTGTTGGGAAATGAAAAAAATGAAGGAATAATGTTGTGAAAGAACAAGTAGGAAGTAGTAGTGTCAGAGGTAAAACCAATAAGAGAATGAAGGAACTGATAGTCCAGTCAGAACATACTTGAACATCAAACTAATTGCAACAGAAATGGTTTATTAAATAAAATGAAGTTTATAGAGAATATAACAACATATTAAAAATCTACAAAAATCTACGCAGCCATAACTGAAATAAATGACTTTGAAGAAAAAAGAATATGTGCTCATGTTGGGTACTCACCGTACTTTGATCTATACACCAAGCCTTTAACTGATTTTTAATGGATCAAATTCATGAGAATTGCAAAATGAATCATTAAAATAGATTTTTGTTTTAAAGGATCTCATAATCAATAGCTTTTGTTGTAATAACATCAAAGCAGCATTTTGATACTTCAAAGATAGCAGTATACCTTTAGAAATGATTCAAATCAGAGGGGTAAGTATGACTTTCAACACTTTGATCCAAGCGTCTGGATAACCCAAGATGGATTAGTATGCAACAAAAATGTCAACAGATTAACACAAAACAATCAATGGTATGAGGTAATTTAGTGTTTATAATTTGATCACAATAATTGCTATAGGAAATATTAATATTCTTGTCAATGGTACATTGGATACTTTTAAAAGTATCGTATGTGGTTATAATATTGGAGTATTCAATGAATACAGTCTGTTACACTCTTAATTGTGTTATTAAATATTAATGATATTTAATGTTTATCTGTATAGTTTTATAAAAGTTATAAGAATGTCTCTAAAACACACAAAAAACTTACATATGTATGCTCATGTGCGAAGAACATTCATAGCAAAATAGCTAATCTCAATATATATTTGTTTGTTTGTTAAGGTGTTTTACGCCACTTTCAACAATTATTCCCAATACTTAGCTCACAACCCTGAGGGAAAGCCATCATTACCATTTATAAATTATTTCGTATGACACGGCCGGGGATTGAACCGACGCGTCCTGTACATTGGGCATACACTGTCCCATTACACCACACATGTAACCTATTGATGCGTAAATTGGCCTACCCGAATGAAACTTGAGAATAATCAATATGTTGTGTATCTGTCTGTGGGTAGTGGTTAGAGCATTCACCTCTGAAGCGAAAGCATCGGGTTTTGAAAAAATAATATGAATACATATAAATCAGAAATTGTCCAAAGAGAGAAATTTGTCATTTTCTAATATTTTTCAACTGTCTATTATAGCAAAACATGTTATGTTCTGGATGTTAACTATTTCCTTACTTGTTGTCAAAGCAGAAATATCTATATCCTAGCAGGTAAAGGTTTATGCTGTCCACATATTTCCAGTCATTCCTTTTTTATCCTTTAGTCTTCTGCTTCTGATTTGTTGACGTGGGAAAGGGTTAAAACCGAAGATGGCAACTTTTTTTTGAAACCCTTTTATTTTTATTTCAACAGTATTTCAAGTTCACAGCGTTTCCCTGCCTGCGTAATTCACCGAAACCGTCATCCTGACCTTGATCCCTGAGTGCTTATGTTATGTTTCCCCACAAGTCTATGCTGCAAGGATGATAGACAGGAATCAGTCCCTAATGTTAACAAGTTCCCACAAAAGAAGAAATGTTTCAATTTTGTTGTCCAGATGTTTTCATAGGTGTCTGTTACAGATTTGTTGAGATGTGGGAAATGATAACAGTTGGTATTTAACCCATCTTTTCTAAACAACATTACATGTACTTAGAAATGTATGAAGTTAACTCTTAAATTCTCCACATATAGATGCTTTCTGACACCTAGCTCTGCAACAGACGACATTTGAAAACACTGTCACAATAGAATAAATTGCTCAAAACAAGTAATTTCTCCTTTCGCCACTTTGTTTTCAACTCTGTTAGATAACTAAACTTTCATTTATAGAACGTTTCCATACTTTTGCGAAGATGTTTTCAAAGTCGTCTTGCAGATTTGCTGTTAGTGGGAAAGGGTTAACATTTTTCGTGCATTGTCCTTTCTTTGATTGATAAGTTTATTGGTTATTTATATGTTAACCTTGCATAACTATTTTTTATCCCCCGCTTTTTCGAAGAAAAAAAGGGGGGTTATTAATTTCGGTTTGTCCGTCCGTCCGTCTGTCTGTCCGTCTGTCCGTCCGTCACACTTCGTTTCCGTGCAATAACTGCCGCAAATGTGAACCGTTTCTTTTCAAACTTGGTAACAAGGTTAAATGCCTTAACGGCTAGGCCAAGTTCGAATATCACTTTCGGCGGACTTTATTTGGTGGAGTTATGGCCCCTTATTTAACAAAATATGTTGTTTCTTGCCGTTTCCGTGCAATAACTGCCACAAATGTGAACCTTTTTTTTTCAAACTTGGTAACAACGTTAAATGCCTTAAGGGCTAGGCCAAGTTCGATCGTCACTTTCGGCGGACTTTATTTGGTGGAGTTATGGCCCCTTATTTAACAAAAAATGTCGTTTCTTGCTGTTTCCGTGCAATAACTGCCACAAATGTGAACCTTTTTTTTTCAAACTTGGTAACAACGTTAAATGCCTTAAGGGCTAGGCCAAGTTCGAATATCACTTTCGGCGGACTTTATTCGGTGGAGTTATGGCCCCTTATTTAACAAAAAATGTCGTTTCTTGCTGTTTCCGTGCAATAACTGCCACAAATGTGAACCTTTTTTTTTCAAACTTGGTAACAACGTTAAATGCCTTAAGGGCTAGGCCAAGTTCGAATATCACTTTCGGCGGACTTTATTCGGTGGAGTTATGGCCCCTTATTTAACAAAAAATGTCGTTTCTTGCTGTTTCCGTGCAATAACTGCCACAAATGTGAACCTTTTTTTTTCAAACTTGGTAACAAGGTTAAATGCCTTAAGGGCTAGGCCAACTTCGATCGTCACTTTCGGCAGACTTTATTTGGTGGAGTTATGGCCCCTTATTTAACAAAATATGTCGTTTCTTGCTGTTTCCGTGCAATAACTGCCACAGATGTGAACCTTTTTTTTTCAAACTTGGTAACAAGGTTAAATGCCTTAAGGGCTAGGCCAACTTCGATCGTCACTTTCGGCAGACTTTATTTGGTGGAGTTATGGCCCCTTATTTAACAAAATATGTCGTTTCTTGCTGTTTCCGTGCAATAACTGCCACAGATGTGAACCTTTTTTTTTCAAACTTGGTAACAAGGTTAAATGCCTTAAGGGCTAGGCCAACTTCGATCGTCACTTTCGGCAGACTTTATTTGGTGGAGTTATGGCCCCTTATTTAACAAAATATGTCGTTTCTTGCTGTTTCCGTGCAATAACTGCCACAGATGTGAACCTTTTTTTTTCAAACTTGGTAACAAGGTTAAATGCCTTAAGGGCTAGGCCAACTTCGATCGTCACTTTCGGCAGACTTTATTTGGTGGAGTTATGGCCCCTTATTTAACAAAAAATGTCGTTTCTTGCCGTTTCCGTGCAATAACTGCCACAAATGTGAACCTTTTTTTATACAACCGTTTTATTATGGTATGGTCATGTCCCTTCCTCCCTCCGTCCGTCCCTCCCTCCGTCCGTCCGTTCGGGTTTTCCGCACTTTTTTCCTACATACTTTGAGCTATTGAGGTGAAATTTTGTATAACGCTTTCTAGTGATGTGTCACAGATCAAGTTCATATTTCCTGGGATTTCGTCAATTTTTGAATGAGTTATGCCCCTTTTTGGACTTAGAATATTTGTTTTCTGCATTTTTTTCTACATGCTTTCATGTATTACGCTGAAATTTTGTATATGGCTTTGTGGTCATGTGCCATAGATCAAATTCACGTTTCTTCAGATTTCGTCAATTTCTGCATGAGTTATGCCCCTTTTTGGGGTTGGAATAATGTTTTTTCACATTTTTTTCCTACATGCTTTGAGGTATTCAGCTGTATTTTTGTATACTGCTTTGTTGTCAATTCATTCCTGAACAACTTTATTAACTTTTTACAAACAAACAATATATCAAAACAAGAGGAAACTTACAAAGATGTTCCTGACGGGCGTATTATGTACCGTTTGCTGTACTCTTGTTTTCAAACTTGGTAACAAGGTTAAATGCCTTAAGGGCTAGGCCTAGTTCAATTGTCACTTTCGGTTTGCTGTTTCCGTGCAATAACTGCCACAAACTTGGTAACAACCTAGGCCAAGTTCGTTTAATTTACCCTGTAATACATGTTCAATAAAAAGACTACTGACATGTTTAAACCTAACCTCAACATTTTCCTACAATATTTCCTGCAAGCGGGGGATATAAATTTCATGAATTTGCTTGTTCCATATATATATATACAGGCGCATCGACTTTTTAAATTCTTTTCATGGCTTTCGTTAGATTATAATGAATTCCTCTCTAATTTCGGGCCCGCTAGATTTGTTCACACTCCCTACAATGTCACGTATACAAATCAGTACAAAAGACGCTACTCGAGAACACGCTAGGTGTCCTTTCCCAAAGGCTGAAACGCCTACTCATAAAGGCAAAAATATGGAACATCTCTATTAATAAAAGTACAGTTATTGAATATATAATTTTGAAAACATCAAGGCAAAAGGATAAATTGCTTGTTATGAGCAATTTATCTTTTTGCAACAATGTTTTTAAAAGTCATAAGGACATGCAATCTTGGAACAACCATTGGTCTTTACCAACTAATCATGCATGTCTAAGCCAATATTGGTTGCCAAAATGTTTTACCTTTTTCAACATGAAGATGTTTTTGAGAAATTTACATCACACAAAATGTGAAAACCCTCTGGCAAAAGAAGGAATTGCACATAGTGAGCAATTTCTCATTATGCCACAATGTTTTCATTTCCATTGAATATTTGTCATTCATTAATAGCGATGTTCCACATTTTCCTCAGATTTTTTCAAAATCGTTTGCTGCATATTTATTGTATATAGAAAAGGGTCAGGAATAATTGAGCAAAGGATAGGAAAAACTTGACAAAACAGATATTTCAATTCAATTATTTTAGTATTCACGTGTAATTTTTTACCAATTATAGTTTAAAACATGTTTGTTTGATATAAAAAATGCTACCTTTACAAACACGTTGCTTTCTATACAAATGTTGATCTTTGAGGGGTTGAGGGGGTCTTATTTGTCAGTAAAGCTGAAAACATTGTATACAATATACATGTAGGAGTAATTGTCAGTCCATTTTGTAAATAATGAGTTACAGTAAATAAAGAAGAGTCGAGGTTGCTGTGAAAGGGCTCACAATCTTGCATCTGTGAAAATCCAAGACTCGGGACAGAGAGCTAGATATTAACCCTTTCTATCTTGAGATCTAGACAAAAGTACTGATTATCTCTATAAATGATTGTATGATTTCTGAAAGAAGTTTTGAGCAATTTCTTCTTTTTCCACAATGTTTTTAAAAGTCGTCTTCTGCTGCAGAGGCGTCAGAGTGTGTATATATGTAGGAAAAGGTTAAGAAGGAGTAAACAGGTATTTTTGCAAGAATATCATTGTTTTGGCTTAACATACATAATGTACTCAAAATAATTATCTTAGTGAGACGAAATTTGTTAATACCCACAACATAGGGTTTAAGGATATTCAAAGGAGGTTGGAGAGTGAAATGCATTGTACAAGCGTTATCTAGAGCTCTGATAGGATGGACTATACATTTTTACAGTTTCATCCGAGTCCTACCTGTTCTGCTACATCAAGATGAGCAATTATAAGCTCACCAAAGTAGTCTCTCAAAATGTCACCTCCCTGGAGCAAATAGCAATCTTTACAACCACATTCGCCATATTCTTACAAAAAGCAAACAGTAAATATTAAAAAAAAGTCAGGTTATTTTGGGAGAGGGAATACAGTGGAAAACATTGCACGAAAAGAAGACATTTGGTCGCCATTAGCAATTTCTCCATTTCCCATAATGTTTTCCTTAATTGTCAGCATTCAAAACGCTTTCTGACGCCTCTGCAGCAGATGACTTTTGAAAACATTATGACAAAAGGTGAAATTGCTCAAAACGAGCAATTTCCCCTTTAGCCAGTGTTCACAATTTGTTTCAGTAATTATACCTACATTTATAGAGCTTTCCTTAGAATTTTCCAAGATACTTTCAAAGTTGTCTGCTCCAGATTTGTTGTATGTGGGAAAGGTTTAACTTGCCTCTGTACGGTGTTGATCTGGGGAGGGGGAACTGTATGTTTCTATTACAAATATGAATTGCTGCCCAGCTCTTTTACCTCGATGTGATACCAACATACAATACAATACAATACAGAAGCAACAAGACCCCTTTTGCCATGATAGGGCTAAAACATAATGAACTTCACCTCATGAAGAAATGAATGCCCTTCATACTTAAATATAGATAATGCTATCTTCTTTAAATCCCCATTGAAGTGCACAAACAAAATTCATATTTAATTACTTAATAGCACAAGTTTTAACCATTTCCCACATATCTATCATTGTGGAAGACAGTGGTGCAGAGGAAGAGCGTCGGCCTCTCGTATCCTTACTTTGGGATTTTTGCATACAAACGGCGCGAGTACTGGTTAAGTCTCCAGGAAGCAGACATCGAGAGTGATTAATCTAAGCCAAAGGCTTGTTTCGCAATCGATATAAAATAAATAAGTTTAAACTAAACTATCATTGTAGTTATATTAGAGATTAGTCTGTAGGTTCTTATAGTAGTAAGTATAACTCCCTGTATCCTTAATCTTGCATTATACTGTCTTTCCCCGATATGTTGATTTAAATTCCTTTTTTTTTGTTTTCATTACGTGTTTCAAAACATACATTTCGGAGACATTTAAACCAATCCTTTAATAGCTATTGAGTAAGCAAAATAATTAAAATCTGGAACAAAATGTTAAACAGTGTTGAAAAGGTATGCTTTGTAAGAGCAATGCCCTCTTTTTAGCTCACCTGAGCTTTGCTCAAGGTGAGTTATTGTGATCGCCTTTTGTCCGGCGTCCGTCGTGCGTCGTGCGTCAACTTCTTCTCCTCAGTAACCAGTGGGTCAATTGGGATGAAACTTCACAGAAAGCATCCTCTCAATGATCTCACCAGATTTCCTTCAATTTTTTGGGATCCATGCAGAATTCTGAAATGTTTATTGGATGACCCTCTATCAGATTCCTTCAAGCCATGTTGATTGGTCGAAAAACATGGCCGCCAGGGGGGTGGGGGGGGGGGGGGGGGGGGGGCGGGGCTATTTTGCCTTATATGGCTATAGTGAAAACTTAAAAAATCTTCTCCTCCGGAAGTGTCAGGCCGATTTTCAAATAATTTTGTAGAAATGTTCCTAGGGTGATCCTCTATCAGATTCCTTCAAGCTAAATTGATTGGTCGGAAACTATGAGCGATCCAGGGTCATCATGGCCCTCTTGTTTTACAATGTTTTTGATATTTGTCTTCAGGTGTGCTTTAGTCGGCCTGTTTGTCGAAGACGTCTTCTTGCACAAGCCTTTGCTCAAATTGATTGATTGCTTGTTTATCTAAGTTACTTTATGGCACTGTTTAGTGTTATGTGTATGCCTGCTTGCGCAAGTGGTGGGGTAAGATATACCTCGAGGTATGCTCACAAATGTCTATAAATTGATACAAAGTTGGTAAAATCATTTTGATAAGTACATTTTATATTCAGATTACATTTGTGTTAGATATATATTTAAACTAAGGTACAATGTCCGCTTAAATTTGTTCCTTGCATAGATACTTAGAAACAATGTTGAAAACAGTTGGTGTTTTCAGAGAAATATTTATAAACACATATGTGTTTATATGTTTCTGTTGTTTTCTTCCTTTTGGGTTATACTATAAATAGGGGAAATATACCAATTTTCCCTTTGTAGATTTTTGTAGATTTTTTACCAGTGATGTTATAGGTATCAAACTATCAAAAAACAATAATATCATTTCTGTTGCAATTAGTTTGATGTTGAGCTCATTTTCCCCACTTACTGACTGGAAGCAAACCGCTTTATTTGGCCAAAAAGAACCAAAGCTGAATTGTGGTACATAATGGAAAGCATTCTTGCAATAATACCTACACCATGTCTTAAAATAAAATTCAAAGATATATTTTGAAATTGACCACCATGGCAGGACGTTATATGTAAACTTAATTTTAAAACATTTCCAGATGTTTGGCGCCTTTTCTTTACATATATATTAGTGTTAAGGATTATCTTGATCTGGATCTACATTGTCTGCAACTTTGATGAAGCAAGATAGTTAAGTTTGTACTACGGTAAATAGTTATTGTATTTGGTTGGACCCATCTATGTAAAGACCTCTTTAGTGGCGCATGTTAGTGCTGTTGTTGGTTGTTGAGACTTTTTCTTTTACTTTTTAAATTGCTTTCTTCTATTGAGAGATTATGCCATTGCAGCTTCAAATCATGTCATTACTGTTACTTATTATCAGAAAAAGGTTTATAGCATCAAGCACAAGCATGTTTTTGTAGTCTCTTCGACATGAATTTATGGGGAAAAAAGGGTTTTTAGCTCTACTGGCCATAGGCCAGAAGGGCTTATGTCGTGGCGATTCGTCCGTCCGTAAACAATTTCTTGTTAACACGATATAATCTTCACTTTTGATTGTATCTCAACCAAACTTATACAGTAGTTAGATATCCATGAGAGCTCGGTTCCTTTTTGAAAACCAGCCAGATCCGCCCATGCATGACTGGATTATGGCCCTTGAATTGGTCAAAATTGCTATAAAAGAGCTTGTTAACATGATACAGTCTTCACTTTTGATTGTATCTCAACCAAACTTATACAGTAGTTAGATATCCATGAGAGCTCGGTTCCTTTCGAAAACCAGCCACAGATCCGCCCATGCATGACTGGATTATGGCCCTTGAAATGGTCAAAATTGCTATAAAAGAGCTTGTTAACACGATACAGTCTTCACTTTTGATTGTATCTCAACCAAACTTATACAGTAGTTAGATATCCATGAGAGCTCGGTTCCTTTCGAAAACCAGACACAGATCCGCCCATGCATGACTGGATTATGGCCCTTGAAATGGTCAAAATTGCTATAATAGAGCTAGTTAACACGATACAGTCTTTATTTTGTATTATATCTCAACCAAACTTATACAGTAGTTAGATATCCATGAGAGCTTGGTTCCTTTTGAAAACAAGCCAGATCCGCCCCATGCATGACTGAATTATGGCCCTTGAAATTGTCAAAATTGCTTTAATAGGGCTTTTAACATGATACAGTCCAACTTATATAGATAGATAGATAGTACTTAGATATCCATGAGAGTTTGGTTCATTTCTAAAAATGCCCCATGCATGACTGAATTATGGCCCTTGAAATTGTCAAAATTGCTATAATACAGCTTGTGAACACAATAGAGCTTTCATTTACTATCTGATCTTCACCAAACTTAGATGGTATTTGAATATTGATGACATATTGGTTCCTATTGAAACAAGCCAGATCAATGCCAGTAGAGCATAGGCCCTCATGGGCCTCTTGTTTAGCATTTGTTACTCATATGAGCAAAGTCCTTTTTGTCCCTTTACTTTTATTTCAAGTTTGTTGATCCTTATATGTTTTTGAATAACAAAAACAGGACTTCAAGTCAGTTCATTAGTTTAAACCAAGTTTAGGATTTAAGTAGTTGTGTCATCAAATGGTTATTTGTCAGTGCAGTTACACATTTGATCAATGCAGTTACCACTGTGTCACGTATTTCAAAACCTAAGATCGACACAAGTAAAGCAAGTAAGAAGGTATATATATTAATTATTTCGACTGTTCTGCAAGGTTGAAGTTGACAGTTTGTTGTTAATTTAAAAGTAAATATCTAAAAAGCATAGTATGTGTATCCCAAAAGATAATTGTATCATTCAAAAAAGTTATTTTATATGAAGTAGTTTGGTTATAATTTGTAGGTGAATGCGTATTTCTTTACATATACTACTTACATAAATTTTACTGGAGTGTAAAAAGGGGTAACTGTATTGACAATTCCAATGATGCTGTGATATATTTATGTGTGCCATGACTTCAAACACAAACAATACGCTTACAATTTTACAATTTGTGTTTGTTATATGTTTTCGAGTTAAGTTGGTTAAAAAAAAACAATACAAGTCTCTTTTAAACTCTTTTCATATTTTATGTTCCGGAACATGTTGTTTAAAATGACCCACACCTTTTTAGCTCACCTGAGCTTTGCTCAAGGTTAGTTATTGTGATCGCCTTTTGTCCGTCGTGCGTCAACTGCTTCTGCTCAGTAACCAGTGTGTCAATTGGAATGAAACTTCACAGAAAGTATCCTCTCCAGATTTCATTCAAATTTGTGTGATCCATGCAGAATTCTGGTTTCCATGGCAACGACATGAAAAAAACTTCAAAATTCTTCTCCTCCCAAACTGGTTGGCAGATTTTTAAATAATGTTGTGGAAATGTTCCTTGGATGACCCTCTATCAGATTCCTTCAAACCATGTTGATTGTTCGAAAAACATGGCCACCAGGGGCGGGGCTATTTTGCCTTATATGGCTATAGTGAAAACTTACAAAATCTTCTCCTCCGAAAGTGTCAGGCCGATTTTCAAATAATTTTGTAGAAATGTTCCTTGTGTGACCCTCTATCAGATTCCTTCAAGCCATGTTGATTGGTCGAAAAACATGGCCGCCAGGGCTATAGTAAAAACTTAAAAAATCCGACAAAGACCGCGGACTTCAATACCCCCATATTCAAGACATGTATTTGATAGCAAGATATGATGTTAAAGCGTCTCTGACTAGTATTTTTTCTCTCGAAATATTTCTTTGCGAAATGGAAATCCTCATTGGAAATAATTGTATTTTCTGTTGAGAATATCGTGTGAAAACCGTGTAATTTAAGTCCTTTACAACAGGTACAATTCTGATAATAGTTCCAAGCTGTCGCTTGATCCCCACAGATAGATACATCCCGTCATAAGAGTAATAGCGTCGAATAAGATTACATCGATTGACAATACAGGCTATATTGGCTTGAATAACTTATCAACCGTAACATTGGGATTTATCCAGATTAGTCGTATTGTAGAACATGGTATCGGCGTCCTTCTCATGAAGAAATGGCACCAAAATGATTATCAAGAATTTGGTTCCCATATTGTATACTATCAACGAGCTGTGAGTTTCAAATAGTACGATATCAGTTTTACTGACGCATCGTTACCTCCTATGTAATATAATTTTGAAATGTTCTAGATTGCACATGCTTATGTTAGTTCAGATTGATGATCCGATCAGCCGTGCTTTTTAATATGTCGAGTTCAGTCGTTAACGCGGTGTTGCTTTTAATAGTTTTACTCATTTGGGTGAAGTCTGGTCCTTACAGCTCAACGGCCTTTTGTTTGTCGATTATGAATTTAGTTTTACTAATTCTTTTTTATTATCATTATTTCTAAAATCTAGGGTCCCCTATTCAAGGAATGTGCATGCTAAGAGGAGATGTTGAATTGTGTAAAATAATAAACTATGCTCAATATTTCGGTCATATCAATTTGCGAAAACTGTTGTCTTTTTAGCTCACCTGAGCTTTGCTCAAGGTGAGTTATTGTGATCGCCTTTTGTCCGGCGTCCGTCGTGCGTCGTGCGTCGTGCGTCAACTTCTTCTCCTCAGTAACCAGTGGGTCAATTTGGATGAAACTTCACAGAAAGCATCCTCTCAATGACCTCACCAGAATTCCTTCAAATTTTTTGGATCCATGCAAAATTCTGGTTTCCATGGCAACGAAACTGAAAAAACTTCAAAATTCTTCTTCTCCCAAATTGGTTGGCAGATTTTCAAATAATTTTGTAGAAATGTTCCTTAGATGACCCTCTATCAGATTCCTTCAAGCCATGTTGATTGGTCGAAAAACATGGCCGCCAGGGGGGGCGGGGCTATTTTGCCTTATATGGCTATAGTGAAAACTTAAAAAATCTTCTCCTCCGAAAGTGTCAGGCCGATTTTCAAATAATTTTGTAGAAATGTTCCTTGGGTGACCCTCTATCAGATTCCTTCAAGCCATGTTGATTGGTCGAAAAACATGGCCGCCAGGGCGGGGCTATTTTGCCTTATATGGCTATAGTGCAAACTTAAAAAATCTTCTCCTCCATAAGTGTCAGGCCGATTTTCAAATAATTTTTTAGAAATGTTCCTTGGGTGACCCTCTATCAGATTCCTTCAAGCCATGTTGATTGGTCAAAAAACATGGCCGCCAGGGGGCGGGGCTATTTTGCCTTATATGGCCAAAGTGAAAACTTAAAACATCTTCTCCTCCGAAAGTGTGTGGCTGATTTTCAAATAATTTTGTAAAAAACGTTCCTTGGATGACCCTCTATCAGATTCCTTCAAGCCATGTTGATTGGTCGAAAAACATGGCCGCCAGGGGGGCGGGGCTATTTTGCCTTATATGGCTATAGTGAAAACTTAAAAAATCTTCTTCTCCGAAAGTGTCAGACCGATTTTCAAATAATTTTGTAGAAATGTTCCTTGGATGACCCACTTTCAGATTCCTTCAAGCCATGTTGATTGGTAAAAAAACATGGCCGCCAGTGGGCAGGGCTATTTTGCCTTATATGGCTATAGTGAAAACTTAAAAAATCTTCTCCTCCAAAAGTGTCTGGCCGATTTTCAAATAATTTTGTAGAAATGTTCCTAGGGTGACCCTCTATCAGATTCCTTCAATCCAAGTTGATTGGTCGGAAACTATGGCTGCCAGGGGGCGGGGCTTATATAGCTAAAGTGAAAAAAAAATATTAGGTGAGCGATTCCAGGGCCATCATGGCCCTCTTGTTTCCATTTATCAAACAAGAACATTATATGATACATGTTGAGTGTTTAAATATTTATCGTAATGACCCTGTTACCCTATTGCGTATCGTACTAGCGTATCCCAGCGTATGAAAATATCACTCATACGCTGACATACTCTAGCTGTACGTTATGTATAGGTTGTATACGTATCAAGCACGGTCGCATACGGCGAGGCATACTTTTCTTTTTAAGCATGCCTTAAACTGTTGGGCGTATGGTTTTTATACGCAAAGCAGACACAAGGCATACGCGGAAAACGCTCGAGTTACGCTAGTTACTCATAGGTCGAGTACGCTGACATGAAGGTGTACTGTACAGCTAGCGTATTGATGGCGCATAGGTAACGTACTTCTTACGTATCTACAACGTATATAGACATCTTGGCGTATGCCTGACGATTGAGTAACGTATACATAACGTACAACTAGCGTATGCTTGGCGTATCACATGCGTATTATCAGCGTTTTGATAAAGTGTATATACAGAATCCCATTTCTTTGTCACGTGATAGGGTACTGGACATGCGCAGTTCATACGCTACTCATTCGCTAGTTATACGCAGACTACGCTGGCGATACGCTACTCATAGGTTCAATATGGTAAGTACACAAACAATTCTGTATTTTCATACGCAACTTATACGTTTCATTCATACGCAATAGTTTAGCAGGACCATTTAGAAATCAATTTGTAACAAATCTTTCATATTTTCGCCTTTAAACTCCGTCGCTTTCTGTCCGTTTGATTTATTCTTTTGTAAAAATAATTTACTCCATTTAACCAGGGACATTAAAATTAAATATTATTTTTTAAGCTCTCTGGTTTAAACATGTTTATACGTGTGTAACGTCATGCAGATGCATAATTGATATACTAGGCACTCATCTTTTTTTATCGGTATCATCTTTTAACAAGAAAATAACTGTCTGTGCAGGTACAGCGTAGAACATCAAATAACGCCAAATACATCCGCAGCCATGCTGATCCACAGCAAAATATACCTACAACACCTATGTTTCCGCCGAAATTAGCATTGTTATACCTGTATAACGCTAAGAAAGTGGTTGATTAACATGGAATTTATTTGATGTATTGTGACCTTAAGTAGCAAATTGATCTTATAAGGGCTAATTTTACCATGCCAAGGAACAGATATGATATCTTGGCGCAGATAGATTTAACTTTCAATACACGTTCTTTCGTGAATAAATTACATGAGCATTGTGATTGGATTAATGGAGTAAATAAACGTGCAAATAAAATGGTAAATGTAAACATAAACTTATAAATTATTGTAAAAATGAAAGCATTTAAAGATAGTTATTGTAAAATGATATTGCCCACAATGTTGATATTAATCAACTTTGAGTAAGTTTATGTGGGTATATATACCTATAACACTAACATCGGGTAAATACGAACATTTTGTTTTGAAAATGACAATATCGAGGGCTTGGCGTGAAACGGTTGTAACTAAAAACCTATTTTGAAAACTCTGGTTAAGGGGCAATTTTGACCCCTTTGTAAACAATGCAAATTTAGTTTCCATTGCTAAGAACGAGCAATGATACCTAGATTTCCATTGTTTACCAAGAAAAATGATTTAACGCTTATAATGACTTTATGGCGAGGTGATTAACCTTTGTAAAAAAATAAATATTTTTAGTTACAGCCGTTTCACGCCAATCCCTCGATTTGTCCCTTAATCATTGATGCGTATAGTCTTATATTCATGCTTTATTTTACTTTAAACTTGATAATGATTTTAGAAAACTGTTGTACGCGAATCAACGTCATCAAACTATTTAGTGGGAGTGACGAGTAAGCCTTTTAACCAGATGAACATCATCCTAGATACGTACCAACTTCGTTAGGGCTCGGTGAAAGGACCCAGCTACATCACTCGTTTCAGGCGGAGGAGTTTTTCGTGTTTTGGACCGTTTCATTGTTCTTTCCCAAAATTGATGCAGTTCTGTTGCTTTTCGTGTTCACGACTATGATAAATAATCATGACCTACAGAATAGAATAAAATAGCTACTTATTAGACAAACAGGATCACCTTAAATGCGTGTAATAATTAATACATGTACCTGTATATGATAAACCCAATGAGCGAATATATGTTGTAATGATTCCATAGCTAAGCGACGTCAAACAAAAGTCAATGCAATGCCATATTTAATTTCGATGCCGAGTATGTACACAGTGCATAAATAACACATCTGCACTATTGTATACATCGTATTCAGATAGTGTTTGAAATTGTAATACTGACAACAAGATGAGAACGAAAACGATCTCGACCTTCGGGAGTTATCGACCAGGTAAGATCCATATTAGCCCGTATCTGCTCGCAATCTGGTGTTCAATGAAATTGACGTCTCGGAAGAAGTGTTCTGATAAAAACGATTTAACGATATTGCAATGAGATCGTATTTGTTATAAATGGTAATACCTCCGGAAGGCTCAAATTATTGATAGATAGACTGAACTATATCTACTTAATGGAAACGCCATTTTTTTCATGCCGAAGCAATGAACTACAAACACTGACATTGCAGAATTTGAGCCGCATCTGGCGATGAAGGCTCTTATCGACTCTCTGGCTTGGTGTCGTTTTATGCTACATTGACGTGAACTAGTGGCGCTACAATTTTAGCCTTTTTAATCAAAAGTTGTATGTAGGTCTATTTGACATGAACAGACGGTGGTAACTTTGGTGTGACTGCGAATACACATGCTCGTCTGAGTCTTCACTGTTCGCTTGGCAACAGGACCCCAACTAACTTAACGCGGTACCCTACATAATAAAACAGATATTGTATTACCATTTCTAATTTGAACAAGAGCGCCAAATGTCACAAAATACGCCCGTCCTGTTTTTTTGAGACCAAGTATAGTGGACATTGGTTGTACGTCAGCCAAACTTAGAGAGCGGACACTGTTAATACAGTTTTGGCCATTTCGAGGGACATAATTGTGTAGGGAATAAGATAACGTTGTAAGTTATCAAACCTGACCAAGATATTCTGCCCATCAACATTATTGTCTAAATTTGGTGATGATCGGATAAAGGCTTCACAAGTTATTTAGCTGACAAGACCAATTTTAGGTAATTTCTATAATTAAAGGGCAATTACTCTATATCGACTGGAGCAACATGGCTAGTTATCAAACTTGTCCAAGATATTACGCCAATACACATTCTGACCAAATTTGGCGATGATAGGACAAAGGCTTCTCAAGTTATTGAGCTGACAAGACCAATTTTAGGTGATTTCTATAGTTAAAGAGCGATAACATGGCTAGTTATCAAACTTGTCCAAGATGTTATCCCAATACACATTCTGACAAAATTTGGTGATGATTGGACTAAGGCTTCTAAAGTAATTGAGCTGACAACCTTCTGGACGCCGCAGGTAAAACTATAACACGATCACTTTTTCAAAACGGGCGTATAAAAACGATTTCCATTCTTACATTTGACATGTTACCCTAGATTCTTCCATTTAGCCATAATTAACCCTTTTATCACATATAGTCGCATTTAGACAAATCTCCAGCAGACGACTTGTGAAAATATTGTTACAAAAGAATAAATTGCTCCATTTGCCGCAATGTTTTCAACTCTCGATTCATTTATTTTATTATCCTTTACAGAGATGTTTTCAATGTCGTCTGCTGAATATTTGATTTATGTGGGTAAGGGTTAACTACCATGGAATATTAATTATTTGTATTACGGACAAAGAAAACTTATGGTTCATCGCATTTGAATATATGTTTTTTATCAGTGGCTAGGTACATGTATGGTTTACGCAGGTCGGCTAAATATCTTTACCTGTCTTTTTTGTTCTCTGTTTTTTTCTCTTTTTTCTTTTTGTATTTCTATTCCGTTCGTGTTCATGTTTTCATGTGATGTAATGTATATTTTGTATGACGATGTACTATGTATACGTCAAAAGAAAATAAACACTGTTCTGTTCTGTTAAAGAAAAAACTCGTCCTGTAGCAGTTACATATTTTAAAAGTGTATTTCAAATATATTGGTTTATGCCGTAAACAGCAGTTTACATGATATCGCAAAGGGTTCAAGTCTTGAATAATGTCTATCGGAAACATAAAACATTGATAATGTCATTTTTCTATATGCACATATAGTCACAATTTGAGGTAAACCTCTATTTTCTTTTCAATTTTCATCACTCATATTTGCTCATTTAGCTGGTTCTAAACAAGTGTATCCCCCGAGTGACACACATATCTTAAATGCCCACAAAAGGGCAGAGGTGCGTAGTGATGCGAAGTCTGAATCTCTCTCTCTCTCTCTCTTTCTAAAAAGAAGGACAGGTTTGTTTCTCTGGGAGCGATTTTGGATACAAAGAACCTACTTTATTTAAACCCTTATCCTGCTATATCTCTATCTCTTCATGCGTGCTAACACATCGGATTCTTGAGTATTTATAGAGTAACGAAAACATTGTGATAAAAGCAGAAATGTGCAAAGAATAACATTTTGCAATTTGCCATTTTGTTGCACTGTTTTCTAAATTCGTCTTCTGCAGAAGCGTTAGACAGCATCTATAAGTTGGAAAGAGTTATGGTAATGTGGATGTAATTATAATAACGGGTATTGTATGGGGCTATTCCTCTTAAACTCTTTCTTTGTCGAATTTTACAAAGTCGACACTTCTATGTTGAAGATTGAACAACTCCATGTTTCGTCCATCAGAAAATTTGGAAAAATTTAACGTTTAAGTGGCAAACAATGCAGAATTCCGGAGAGACTGCTAGTTTTTGTTCACTGTCCTTTTAAGAAGTATTTTCAGCCAGTAACATACAAATAATTTATATCAATTAGTGCTGCTTTATGAAAAGCATTATACCGTTGACTATATCTTGTTTACACTTTATGGATATTAATACATTCGTTTACAAGTGACATGAAATAAACTTGAAAAAGAGATAACAGGTTAACATGTAATTATCCAACAAAACAAGACACGGATAAGTTTAGTAACTATTTCTCACAAACTTGTACAATACATATAAAGCAAGCAACAAATCAATGCGTTTAAATTGAATAAAGTTGAAAACATTATGGCAAAAGGAGAATTTGCGAATTATTATTATAAGTCATCTGCTGCGGAGGCGTCAAAATGAGTATGTATGAGGGAAAGGGTTAAACACTATTTTATTAATACTCTCTTTACAATATACTAGTTGACATTAACGTACATGTACTTTACATGTGAATCAATTTTGGATTGAAAAACAAGGTGTTTTTTTAATGACTTAATTAAATTCATCTCATGGATAAGTTTACAAGTCTGTATGGTATGATTTATGTCTTTACTGTCTTAGTAATTTTTCACATATCTTTTTTGTTATTTCTTACAATCTTTGATACTTCGGGGAAGGATATCGCCACCGTACTGTATGTGTGTGTGTGTGTGTGTGTTTCTGTCCGTGGTTGAGTATCTCTGTCTTGGTTTCATGAAGGATATCGCCACCGTACTGTATGTGTGTGTGTGTGTGTGTGTTTCTGTCCGTGGTTGAGTATCTCTGTCTTGGTTTCATGCCCAATCGATTTCTCCGCAAAAATAAACCTGAATTCAATGAAACTTAGAGGGAAACTTCAGGACTAAGAGGATATTCATAAGTGATCTGTTTACTCAGATACGACTTTCGAAGAGGTCATGGCCCAGTTTTATCAATCGAATAAATAAATGCAATATGTTTCGTATCCATTAAGAATATACTGTTATTTCAATGCACATTTAATGGCTTATAAAGTATTTATAACAACTGATCATGACCTTAGTGAAACAAGTGCGAATGCCAACGCTCTCTTTTTTCTAAGTCTGAAAAACTGGTATAACTTATACAAATGAAGCCAGTGTTATGTGACTTGGTATAGACATTCGTCCTTAGGAAGATGTGTACCAAGTTTCATTTGAAAAAGGTTAACCGGTTTATGAGTATAGAGGTAAGGGTAACAAGTTGTGACGACGTCGAGGGTATCACAATAACCCCATTTTTTCTTCTTCGAAAAACAGACAAGCGAAAAAAATGTATTTTCATCAAATCTGTGATATTCTATATAACATACACATCGTGTGTAAACCCCTCACATAGTATCCATATTTGAAATACACATATGTCAATTGGATATTGTAAGAAGCTGTATGAGTAAGTAACGCAGATTTGAATTATCACGACATTGTTTACCGATCTCAGAAATGAAACGTGAAGTAATCGTTATTGTTTGTAAGAAACTTATTGTTTATACATTGATAAAAAGGGTTGAACTTAGTATTAATTTTCTTCACACTGTGTGATTAATATCTACCTATCCACATAGGTCAGGCTGCCTTCCTTGGTGCTCAGGGTTATGTGGTTAGCATTACGACTGACTGTCTGGTGTCAGGATAAATGGACCAGTATTACTAGTAACTTATCCAGGAAATGCCGTGATATAACTGAAAAGCTACTGAAAGCGTTGTAAAAACCCTAACAATCAATCAATAATCCTCAAAGATCAGGTCAATACTGACGAGTCATAATTAAACTATACACACGCAAAGCTAACCTTTCAATGTTGTCGAAAACCCACATAACTAGTATTGTATACGGTACAGAGGATTGGCTAATCCATAAGCGTCATTGACTCCCAATACGGATTTCCCCTCCTGTATAAACAGAAACGTCTCAAAGTCAAATATTGCCGTCGCTTTATATATTGTCCCAAAACATTATGAGAAATAAGGAATTAATTTGGGAACAGCTGTGTCCAATTTCCTTAGCAACTTATTGAATGTTTCCAGACTTAATTGACCTAAGAAGCTCAATCAATTCCGTCAACATTTCACTATATAACTACGGACGTCCATCAGGGACTTTTAGCTTTGTTAAAAAAAAAAGCTTTCGACAATATTAGATACAATCATTATACTGTATAATTTGGAATTATATTTGTTTGTATGTTGTTATACTCGGATTTTAACAATTGCTTAGTTATATCACAGCGTTTCGTTGATACCGGATTTATTTATTTGATTCATTGATCTTGACTACAGCAAGTCAGTCCTAATGCATACCCAATAAACCTTATCGCCAAGGTGGAAAAGCCATTACTTCAGAAATCATAAGCACCAAGTTCAAGAAAAAAATAGCCTCATCGTAATTATGACGACTTGTAAGTTGCATCATGTGAACCAACTGCAGCATGTAAGTCAGATATCTTTTATAACCTTACGTGAATGTTTTGGGCACAAATCAGAGCAAGATCATACTGCGTTATCTAGACCCAACTATTTGGCAATTGCCTTATAGTCAGTTTTTCCTATTGCATAGTTCATATACGGCGGCCGTGTCTGGGTTAATTTGGGGTCTTGTTGTTTCACCGCATTGGAGTGAAACTACGTGGGCTCCCATTTTTGATTTTCATCGAAAGTTACAAGGCTATACTTTTGCGTTGAATCATATTTGTCAGTAATAGATATCCCTACATTTAGATAGAGGCTCTCTTCATTCAGATCTTCATCTCATAACCTAATGATAGAAACGGGGCGCCATATTGGACTGGAAAGAGATTCGAAAAAGTGTGTATATTGTGGTAATATATCACTTTACCTTGGTGTTTACCACTATATACAGATTTGCGTTCAAAGTTTATTCTGAAAAAGTTTTATCTTTATCCAAATATGAGCAAATGTTATATGCTGATGGCTAGTTCAGATCAAACAACTATAAGAAATTTGTCTATGTTTATTTACTTTTCCTTTAGGATAAGAAATACGGCATTAGATAATGTATATAATTGTGGTAACCTCATAAATGTATGTTTATTGGCCGGTGACCTAAACGGCATACAATACACTTTGAAAGCTGCACTGTGCGCGCACATAACAAGACCAATAACCGCTATACATGGCAGTTTCAAATCAAAATAAAGAAAGTTAGTAACATCGATAAGGGTTTTCATGTCTCATAAGCAGGTCTGTCGGTACGGAAATATACGCCAATTTATACGTGCGATTGCAAATCGGAAATACACGTGGAACACTCATTGACATAGTGTTGACAAACCCGTGGTGCAGAAGTGAGTGCGTCCGTCTCAGGAATAGGAAAGCAGGTTGAACCATTTCTACCATATTTTAAAAACAAGAGGGCCATGATGGCCCTGGATCGCTCACCTTAATAATACAATGTACTATAATGCAAAATACATCAGGACAATTATTCTGAATGCAACCTCCACAGTGTTAACAAGATTTTCCTTCATTTGGCCTAGTGATCTATATTTTTTTACCTGATATGACCCATATTCCAACATGGACTAGATATTATCAAGACAACATTCTGACAAATTTTCAACTTGCTCAAAGTAAAAATGCGGCCTCCGGAGTTTGAACAATATTTTCCTTTATTTGACCTTGTTTCTGACCCTACATGATCCATATTCGATCTTGGCTTAGATATCATTTAGATAAACATTCTCATAAAATGTCAAGCTGCTGTAGCAAAAAATGTGTCTTCTACAGAGTTAACAAGATGTTCCTTCAATTTGGCCTAGTGACCTAGTTTCTGACCCAATATGACCCATATTCGAACTTGACCTAGATATAATTCAGACAAACATTCTGACCAAATTTCAAGCTGCTGAAGCAAAAAATGTGGCATCCAAAGTGTTAACAAGATTTTCCTTCAATTTGGCCTAGTGACCTAGTTTTTGACCCCACATGATCCATATTCGAACTTGGCTTAGATATCATTTAGATAAACATTCTCATACAATGTCAAGCTGCTGTAGCAAAAAATGCGTCTTCTACAGAGTTAACAAGATGTTCCTTCAATTTAGCCTAGTGACCTATTTTCTGACCCAATATGACCCATATTCGAACTACCTAGATATCTTTAAGACAAACATTCTGACAAAATTTCAAACTGCTGAAGCAAAAATTGCGGCCTCTAGAGTGTTAACAAGATTTTCCTTCAATTTGACCTAGTGACCTATTTTTTGACCCAACATGACCCTTGATCGAACTTGACTTACATATCATCAAGAAAAACATTCTTATAAAGTTTCATCATGCTAAAGTTAAAAATGCAGTATCCAGAGTGTTAACAAGATTACCCTTCAATTTGGCCTAGTGACCTAGTTTTTAACCCGGCATATTCGAACTTGGCCTAGATATTATTTAGACAAACAGTCTGACCAAATTTCAAGCTGCTTAAGCAAATAATGCGGCATCCAAAGTGTTAACAAGATTTTCCTTCAATTTGGCCTAGTGACCTAGTTTTTGACCTTGCATGACCCATATTCGAACTAGACCTAGATATCATTTAGCTCAACATTCTGACCAAATTTCAAGCTGCTGAAGCAAAACATGCGGCTTCTACAGAGTTAACAAGATTTTCCTTCAATTTGGCCTAGTGACCTAGTTTCTGACCCAATATGACCCATATTTAAACTTGACCTAAATATCTTTAAGACAAACATTCTGACAATATTTCAACATGCTCAAGTTGAAAATGTGGCCTCTACAGTGTTAACAAGATTACCCTTCAATTTGGCCTAGTGACCTAGTTTCTGACCCGATATGACCCATATTCGAACTTGACCTAGATATTTTTAAGACAAACATTCTGACAAAATTTCAAACTGCTGAAGCAAAAATTGCGGCCTCTAGAGTGTTAACAAGATTTTCCTTCAATTTGACCTAGTGACCTTTTTTTTGACCCGACATGACCCATGTTCGAACTTGACCTACATATCATCAAGACAAACATTCTGATAAAGTTTCAACATGCTCAAGTTGAAAATGTGGCCTCCAGAGTGTTAACAATATTTCGCTTCAATTTGACCTAGTGACCTCGTTTTCGACCTCATATGGCCCAGTATCGAACTTGTCCAAGGTTTTATAGAGATGAATGTTCTGATACACTTTCATGAAGATTGGATGCAAAATGTAGCCTGTAGAGTGTTAACAAGCTAAAATATTGACGACGGACGACGGACGGACGCCGGACAAAATGTGATCACAATAGCTATGAACCAGCCGGGTATCGAACTCGAGGCGAACACTCTACCAGTGGGAAGTTGGATCACGCAGGTTCAATTCAATTCCATTTTAGTCTTACATAGTAATAATGTTGTGCTAATGTACTAATGCAATACACACAGGGAATAATGAACCTCTGTTGAAAAAGGAGTCAAACTTCAATCAATCGAAATATGTTCATGAACGGATACACAGCTTTCAGTGAGTAAAATTAACGTTTATCTGACATTGCCTTGTACTTCCAAAGCAGCTTATGCGGCCTGGAGAAACGAGTTAAGATATAAGATTTGACTGCGAGTTAAAAACAATATTAAAAAAGGAAATGGTTCATTGAAAAAAAATCACATTTCTTCCAGGAAATAATTGACAGCTGACCATTCAAAGATAATTTCTTTGTACGAAAAAGATTAATAAGCGTTTGACGTTAATCGAGAGACTCCAAAAATGTAATTTGTATACAGCTGTCTTATATATCAGACACTAATATACACACTAGTTAACGTTACAAGAGCTCTGCGACGAGATCGCGACTCTTCGGATATTATGTCCGCTAAACAACTTTCGTGAAAGATATGACCGATTGATTGATTTCCTTTCTTTTACAGTTTGGGGATACGCTGTTGTATACATGCTTTCATATGTATATCTACGGGCCCTTAATAATGTTACTCCTAAAAATAAGCTTATTTCCATCCTGTCGCATAACAGGCCTCTAAGAGTTAATATATTAATATATTATTATCGAAATGCCCTCCAGAGCAGCGAATATCCTGATCAGCCAGCGTGTGTACACGTGTGTAAATAGACCTGCGTGTGAATTCCAGCTAAGAATACAAATGAATACTGTTTCAGAAAAGTATTGAAACATTCTATGACTAATTGGCTAACAGTGAATGTCCAGATCAGACTGCGAGTACGTTCACGAATCTGGATCTACACTGGTTGGATATGTTATATGGTTTATTTCGCAATATCATTTTTTTTTGTACTAAAATAATTTACTAGCTCGAACTGGGGAAATTACAAAATGGGGCCCCCATTGCATTATCACCGGACGAGCTAGAACGTATATAATCGATCGATTGATTTCATCAAGATGTTGGTGGTATAAAGGCGATGGAAAACCTAAACAAATCTCAAACAGTGACACTTTGTTAACATTTGGTTTATTGTGAATGATTGTTTTGCTAATTTATTTGTCAAAATTGCGTTCTACACTGTGTTTGAAGGAGTTTCCCAGTGTTTTTGTAACGTCTTAAGGTATGTTCACTTTTTACATCTATTGTCTTAATATAAAAAACAGGGTACCGGTGTTTATAGTTCTAATGTTATATATGCTTTCTTTACTGTAGGCATTTTATAATTGAAGAAGAAAGACTAACCATTTGCATTAGCATAGTAAACATTTATTCTTTTTTTGCTTTCTTACCTTCGGATTTCAACGTGTAATGTGAAATAAGTGTTTTTTGTATTTTGTAAAATATATGAACGTTGACAATCTTTTATCTTATGACACTAGGTTTTCGTTGTAATTTCAATGTTGTGGAAAAGTAGATTTTCGGAATACACAAAAGTTAACGTTGGTAAGTTCTTATCTTCATGTCAATATTAATGGTTTCAGGGCAAATAGGTCCTCTAGATAATTTTTTCAAACCTATAATAAATCTACAGGTGCTATCGTTTAAAGAAAGAAAAAATGTTTTAAATATAAAATTATACAGCATACTTTGACCATAAGTATGGCTTTTTAAAAATGATTGAATGGACGATGATAATGTTTAATTCATGTTTTTTGCATTGCCACTATATATTTGGAATTTATATTGCATATTGCTCTATAATGAAGTACGGAAAATGTTAATAGATATACAAACATTTTAAATCCTCAAAGTCGTACGAATATAAGTGAACGAAATTTATAACGCGTTCATCCATAAATATCGACTTTAAAATCTTATAATGTCGTCTGCTACATATTTTTTGTATTCGGTTACGTTGTCAAATACATGAAATACGCTGAATTAGTTTGGACATATGTTTTATTTTTGAAGGATTTTGCAGATACGGGTACTTTTATTTTCTATCAAACCAGTTTTTATTTAAATGAAAACTCATTTGAATATGCATTTATTCATACAACTAGATTCTTCAAAATGGATATTTTGCATGATTTTTATATAATAACACTGCAATTCGAATTTATTGTCTATACGTAGACTGCCGTAAGGCATTTGACGAATTTAACCACGTCAAACTATTCCAATATCTTGGATAAATCAGCTAACATGGAAATGTTTTTAAGGTTCTTAAAACCTATGCATTCTAATTTAAGTTCATGTGTTAAAACACCAAATGGTGTAACAAATTCGTTTTCCTGCAATATAGGTACAAGACGGGGATAATAAGACGATCTTTTTTCTCTTTATTATTGAGTTATCGGCTCTTTTAGGGGATAAATGTGGATCAGGTATCTTCATAACCGATGAAATACCAGACTTTATTTGCCAAATGTTTGCAGACGATATAGCTAATTGCGCAGACACCGCCTCCACACTACAGCTTCAATCTAACTGCATGATGAAATTTCCTTAAATACTGGGATGGAAGTTAACCTTGAAAATATTGTCTTCAGAAATGGCGGCCCTTTACGAAATTATGAAACTTTTCATTTCCGTCGTAAAAACATTAAAACAGCATCTGTTTACAAGTAAATGAGACTCCTGTTAACCCATATTTATTTTGGATATTACCTCAAGACAAGTTGGCAGCTCAGGCTCAAAAAGCTTGCTATGCAACCTTTTGGATATTTTCCATGAATTATTTAAGATATTTGATACTATGATCAAACCAATTGTATGTTACGGGTTGCACATTTTGGGCTATGAATTAAGTCCTAATATTGAACATATACAAACTCACTTTTGCAGAAAACATCTTTGCGTAAAAAAAGTACGAACACTAGTATGGTTCTTGGAAGGTGCGTTAGATTGCCATTGTGTGTTTCTTATTTTTCAAATTGTATGAGATACTTTTGTTAGTTGTTACGTCTCCAAAAAACTAGGTACAATGTTACGTAATGCTTAAATCTTTAGATGATGTTGGACGTACTTGTTGGGTTACAAATGTTAAAAAATATGTCATGTACATATGTATTTGGACACATGGATAATCCAAGATATTGGTGATGAAAATATATTCATCAAAATGTTAAAAAATCGAATCATTGATTGTTTTAACCAAAATTGGATTTAAGCTATAAATAATTTAAGTAGCTGTTCCCATTATAGACATTTTAAGACTTGTTACCTTATAAACATAAACATAAACATAAAATAGCATTGTGTACATTTAGATGTTCTAATCATAAGTTAAGAATTGAGATCGGTAGACACAATAATACACCAAAAGAATATCGTGTTTGTGTGCATTGTCGTGATAACGAAATATTACTGCGAATACTATGCTTTCTTTGTATGTATTTAATATAACAGCATTCGTACTCACTCCTCTATTAATTGGTACCGATGGAACACAGACAAATGTTTTCTATACTCTTACTTCAACCACTATGAAACTACGTAAACAAGTAACTGTAGGATTGCAAGCAATACCATAATCCCCTACCGGTTTGCACGTTTTGACTTGGTTTCTGTTGTCATAGCAACTCAATATTTAAGGTTATCAAGACAATAAAGCATGCTTTAACTCATAAAAAAATGACGAAATCCCATGAAACGCGAACTTGATCTGCGACACATGATTACAAAGCCATATACAAAATTTCAGCTCAATATCTCAATGCATGTAGAAAAAAAGTGCGGAAAACTGATTTATTAATATTCTAAGTCCAAAAAGGGGCATAACTCATAAAAAAATTGACGAAATCCCATGAAACGCGAACTTGATCTGTGACACATGATTACAAAGCCATATACAAAATTTCAGCTCAATATCTCAATGCATGTAGAAAAAAAGTGCGGAAAACTGATTTGTCGGACTGACTGACAGATGGACTGACAGATGGACTGACAGATGGACGGAGTGCAAACCTAAAAGTCCCCTTCGGCACGCCGGTAGGGGACTAATTAACTTGCTATGTATACCAGCTTATAACTTACATGTCAATATGAAGGGAAATAACCACGTTTAATAAATATTCTAAGTTAATCTAGATACCTTCCCGTGACACAACTTTGCTATGTATTGTATTTATGTTGTATGTAATGTTTTTTGGGCCGGTGGCCTAGAATTACTAATAAACCTTTTGACTGAATTGAAAAAGATTCGTTAAAGAATATTTAGTTTAATCTTAGTTATATTACATCGATTGCGAAACAAGCTTTTAAGCTTGTATTAATTACGCCCGAGTTTTGCTTCCTGATAACCAGTACTCGCGCCGTTTGCATGGAAAAATCCCAGACAGGACCCGCTAATCACGGGATTCGAACTGGGACCTTTGGTACGAGAGGCCGACGCTCTACCACTGCCTTCCACAAACAAATATTTGAAATGTACCACAAAGACAGCAATATGTTTGATAACCTTACCAAATAACATAAATAAAAGCTGTTTGGTTATAAATGTAATACCTAATCATGCGTATCTGCTTTGAGTGAGCAATAATTCCGATTTGAAAATTGTTCGCTAAGCATATTTCCTTGAACGGGATATGTTTAATGAACCTTCTCTGTCGGTCTCACTTGAGGTGTCTAATGATGGAGTCTCTGTCCTATACTTCATTCGAACTGGTTCTGTGACAGGTGTTAGTTATAAGGATGACATCCAACATCAATTTGCGCGACCTTCCACAAATGATGTAGGCGTATTGTCCTGCTGAAGGACAAAAACACAACTGCACATAAGGCTCACACGAAGTACCAGAGAATAGAGAAGGTTATAGTGCACATGCGCTAGCCTGTCCACACGCCAAACTTTACCCCAGAGAACCTGTCAAACCGAATATAAAGCAGGAATTGACATCTAACATTAATTGATGAACGGGCAAACACATCTCGTTCAGATATCGAACAGTAGATACGCAATTTCAAATTGAGATATAAGGATGTTATCGAGCCTCGTGGTGGACATTGTGTCTGAAAACATTATATCTTTTCAGGATACATATGCCATTTCTTCTTATTTTGGTTATTCCATGATGATATTCGTTTATAAAATATGTAGCAAAACATTATCTTGATGTAAATAATAGTTCGTTTTGCTCAAGATCAATATTTCAAGTGTTTCAACATTTAGACTACTTTAATTGAATATACTTTTCCTTTATTGGCTATGAATATGTTATAATTTAATCAGCTACTGGATGCTTGTTAAGATACAAGATATTTCTGAGTAGATTTGCACAAAATATAAGAAACTTAAATCAAATTTCAGTCCATTTATGTCTTATATCGTTATACTGCTTTTGTTGGTAATCTGTATCTTTAATAATTGTCAACGGTCCAAACGAACCAACACCGCTTGTACTGCTGCCAGCCCACAACACGACACTCGCAGAAATTATATCGTTTTACTCATCAGCTTCTATATTCTTCCGTCAGTTAATTCATAAAAGATCCGGAGATGTTTCGCATTAAAAACATTATCAGATCAAAACGAAGCAGCGGCCTTTTAAATTGGTTTTATTTATCATTCGATATACTTAATGGTTCATGATCCGTTCTGGTTATTGAAAACAAACTATACTACTACAAGATCACGCTTGTCTCAAATACCGGAAAACAAACCTTAGTAAAGTTAGTTGCTTACTCATTAGAAGCTTCATTTTGATTCAGATCAGATTATTTATGTTTGTATGTAAATTCTTTTATACTTATTTGTTAATATAACAACAAATAAAAGAGTCTTTTCTTCCAACATACGCTTTCTGTCGTCTCTGCAGCACACGAATTTTGGCAACACTGTGAAACACGGAGAAATTGTTCATAAAGAGTAATTTTCCCTATTGCAACAATTTTTTTTAACTCGTGTCATTACTTCAAAGATTTTGACTTAATATCTTAAACGTCGTCTGCTGCCGATTTGTTGTATTCGGGAAAGATTTCCGAATCTAATCAGTGGTAAATAATTTAAGGATGTACTAAACTGAGAAGTTGAAATTTAAAAAAAAAAAAAAAAAAAAAGGTTACATTGTTATTAAATCTTCTGATTTTGTTGACAATTAAATCCTTTTTAGTCATTATACCTTTTTATAATGCTCAAAAATTTAAAACAAAGTGGTTTAAATTTATTTTAGACAAAGGGCCTAATTTGTTCGTGAGCCGCTGTCCAGTAGCCATGTTTGATTAAGAAATATAACTGTGTAAAAAGAACATATTCAAGTCCATATATATCAATTTTAATCTAGAACTTGCATAGTATCATATTGTTTTGAAAAAAAAGAAGAAAATATTGGAAAACTTTTATGACATTTGAAGATATGTTTGGAAAAAAAAAAAATGCCCAATCACATATACTTTCCTTTTTAAATTTTGATAAATGATAGTTATTGCAATAACCTGAAGAAGTTTCAGAAAAAGTTAAATATTATAAATATGTTTTTCCCTTATTTCAAAGTTTTAAATTTGTCTATTCTTACACCTGACAAATATGGGTTCTCATTAGGGAAACAAAGTGTCTATTTTTTTCTATTACAACGTATCACATGAACTTTTAAAGATATGGATAAAATAACTTCAGAGTGAGATTAAAACCACAAGAAGACAAACAATTAGCATATCATCTTTCAAATATTGGCAATTTGCGTGATTATATGTTTTTCCATGTGCTGAAATAGCAACAGAAATGCATATCATAAGGCTTTCATAAATACTACCACTACCCTACCTTTATTTATTTTTATTTTTTTATTTAACATACATCAAACTTTCAAAAAAGTAATGTTACAATAAAACTTAAATATTATGAAAAATCAACTTTTCAGTTCAGTACATTCTTAAGTACATTCAATGCTTTTTATTCTGTTTTAGTATGGATAGCAAACCCACAACAAATAACAATCAATGTTTGAAGGACAAAAACGACCTAAAGAATATGGCATTTGCTACGAATAATACCGAGGGTAAGTTTGTCAATGAAATACTGTGATTTATCAGTGTATATATATATATATATTTATTTTTTTCTCTCATTTGAGATGGTATTCACGTTTGAATTGATGCCGGAACAGTTTTTCTTTTCTAACCAAATCTTAAATATATCAAATAGATCAGTTATTTTACTGTGTATCTCGACTCAAACTGCAATGTATATTTGTATAAATCTAATGATCTCCCAATGGTTTAAAGGCGTATGCTACAGTTATTTATAAAAAAAAATCCCAATCATAGAATGTCTTTTTTCTTTGTATTTTGTTAGTTCATACAATAACTAGTTGAAATAAGAAAAAATAATAATATGTTATCGATTTAAAAAAATAAATATTCGTATGTCAATGACATGACCAATTTCATCAAAGGCACAAATATAGGCATTTTGGCCGAAAACCAAAAACACACACAAAAAAAAATGAAAACTACAAATCATATATAGTTCATATAAAACTTTATATATAGAATTTAAATCAATATGAAAAGAGAATTTGTGAGAAAAATATGAAAACAATATATTAAACTGTGTTTCAAGGTCGAAATGGTGTCACATTTTACCACTGAAAAAGTTAAAATCATACAATTTTTCAAGATATTTTCCATTCTACATAATAGAATTTTCTGTAATTATCCATAAACACTGAACATGATTCACTTTAATAAAAAATGCAAATAAAAGATAGGTCACCGTACTCCTTTTCTGGTAAATCGACTTTTTCCTTGAAGCACGGCCTGTTTTTTAAGCAAAACTGCTGTATTTCTAAGAAAAAGCAAGGAAAAAGTCCCTTTACTCTAAAAGGAGTACGGTGACATATATTTTTTTTTGCGTTTTTTATTAAAGTGAACGATGTTTAGTGTTAATGTATAATTACAGAAAATTCTATTATGTAGAATAGAAAATTTCTATGATTTTAACTTTTTCGGGGGTAAAATGTGACACCATTTCTACCTTGAAAAGCAGCTTAATATATTATTTTTCTCAAAAAATCCTTTTTCATATTAATATTCTATATATAAAGTTATTTTTGAACTTTAATATGATTTATAGTTTTCATTTTAATTTGTTTGTGTGTTTTAGGTTTTCGGCCAAAATGCCTATATTTGTGCCTTTGATGAAATTGTTCATGTCATTGAAAGGCCAATATTTTTTTTTTAAATCGATTATTAATATATTTTTTTTCTTATTTTAACCAGTTATTGTATGTACTAATAAAATACAAAGAATAAAGAAATTCTATGATTGGGAATTTTTTTGTGAAAAAACTGTAGCATACACCATTAAGTTTGAACATTTATATAGCGTCATAAAAACGATGACGTCATCCTTTTTTAAATGACGTCATGTATATACAACTTCAGGGTACTGTTGCAAACGCGTCAACACGCATCTGCAAGTTGGGGAAAGGATTAATGAAATGGGACCTTTAAACGATTAATAAAATGGCACATTTAATGAGACAAATTTTAACTTGATCCTATTTTGCACGAACCATGTATTTCTATTTAAATTAGAATGTCTATCTAGTTATATAATATAGTTATATAAAATACACTAGAAATCATCTGGGAGATATAAATGCCCCCATCTCGCAAATGTTCATAACTGTAAAGCTTAAGACTACTTATATGGTGGGCTTTTCATAGCAACTTTGACCTGGTGAAACAAGAACTTGTCTTAAGACCTCTTGACACAGAACCTTTGTTTGAAGAATCGGGGGAATTCATCCTGCACACACAAGTACTAGAGGAGGGTTGACATCGTTTCTTATTAACGTATTTAAACCATTGTGGTCCTGACCTTTAGACCTAGGTCAGTAAATCAAGAACTCATTAAAGCTCAAATTGCAGTGATCTTTTGTGTATAGCAATTCAACAGAAAAGTGCTAGAGCTAACTCAATAAGCCTCCCCAAATATGTGTTGGTGGGGGGCATACATATTATTTGAATATTTGAATAAAATAAGCTGTAGTGTATTTACCTCATATGTAGCACCTCCATGATCCAGAACTTGGGCTATAATGTGATGTAAACGAGACATCTGTATATTTCGGTTTCTCTGTAAAATTGACACAATTATACAGCGTTGGTTTGTTCGTTGTGGTTCGTCAAACTGTCAAGTCTTATAAAGGAATGGGGCATTTATTTGTATCTGATGGTTATGTGTTTTAAATTGAGAATCCTGCAAATCATCACTTGAGCATTGAAGCACTGACCGTTTACCCATTTGTTTAATTTCTTTCCTAAGATTGTGATAACTAGTTTGTATTGCATGAGACAGTTTGGACTTCATAAGCATTTTGCCGACTCTTCCAAGTGAATATCCTCTTGCTCAGCCTTTAATTATATATTTTATGTCATTTTTGTTCATGACTTGACTGTACCTGGGTATTATATCTGGTTCTAAATGTGACAATAAGAATACCGGTTTTCTTAAATTATACAATACATGATTTGATACATATTTAATCCTTTTCCACCTACCAGAAATCGACTAATTTGTAAATATTTTTGGTAAAAAGTAAATTCTCTATGAATGAAAGTAAAGTGATTGAAAACAATGTAGCAAAGGTATAATGGTTCATTAAGAGCAATTTCTCATTTTGCCACTATGTTTTTAAACGTGGTCTTCATGTCGGAAAGAGTTAACCAATTCCCACATGCTTCAGACGACTTATTGAAACATTGTTACATAAGTTTATTTTCCTTATGATGCCTCAGTGCAAGTTTGTTCAAACACTAAAATGTTCCTACAAAACATACCGAAAGACTAAAAAATCTGCATCGCTACTGCAACATAACTTTACTTTTATTATATACTATGTATCGAGGTTTGACGGGTTTTCGATACCATATTAAGCGACATTTGCTTTTTAAGCATAGAATAAAGCAAATAAATAAATAGAAACACAAAAATACTTTAGATCAATTCATTCTTACACACTAAAATATATATCCAACAACTATTTAATTTTGAAAAAAAAAAATACTTTATCAAAAGAAAACACATGTAGGTTGGCCATTTTGAATGGTGTCTTGACCTATTTTCGATACCTCCAAGCTGAAGAGTATAAATAAGTACAGTTATAGTCCAAAATATTTTAATGAACTAGATATTTCAGAAAACAGTTACAATTTGAGTATGAAGCTCAATTTATTCAAAATTAACAGTTCATTCCTGAGTATCAGTGTCATGAAAGGGGGAGATACATTTATCAAGTCTGCAGACTACAGACTGCGTGCAGCAATACTGTAAGTGAGTCTAGTGATTGCAAGATGGGAAGTCACAAACTTCACATAAACCAAGGAAATGCAATATTTATTTCCTGAAAATATAAAAAAATAATCCTATTATATACTTGATTTTTTTTTCATTTAGGAAGTTTAATTAATTGCAGTTTTCTACGCAACTGGTAAAAAGTAATAGTAAAAAACCCACTGTTTTTGTGATAATGCTGTAAACTAATGAAATCTGACCTGTTTGCGACGAATTTGGATTTTTTTTTTTTGAGCGAACCGAATATAACACTTTTTACCAAACAGTGACGTCATTGAACTACATGTTAACTTATTCGCGCATGCAGGAAAAAAAGTATCGAAAATAGGTGAATGGTCCATATAACTTTTCAGACAGTATAAAGAAAAACCATGCAATATTTTACATTTTAAATAACGAAATAACATAATTCACACATGAAATATAATTTATGATTGGCGTCTGAACAACGCCAAACTACCACATTTTGAATGATGTAAACATATATTTCCAAAAAAGCATATTTCAATGATGTCACATCATATTTCAGTGACGTACCATTACCATATTTGTTACCGTATTATACATGTATACAGTACGGTGTTAAACAACACACAATAAATAACATCATCTTCTTTCTTTGGCGGGGCATAAAAACACAGGGTCTGAGAACCAAGTAATACATTTGCATTGATTAAAATGTGTTATATACTGAATTTATAAACATCTCCAGTAATTATTTCTTTAGCTTCAAAGTAGTTAAGCAACTATAGATTCTAGGTCGGCGTCATTTTTATAGTCTTGTCTTTTTGTACGAGAAACCTTAGCCATAACAGCAAGACTTTAGAACAATCAGTTTATCTGTGTTTGCTGTAAATACTCAATTGGTTCGAACATTGTATTCGATTCTTCATCTATAGGATTTTCTTTTCTGCCACCTAGAGCAACACAAGCAAAAATTACCCTAAGAAAGGTCAAATCTTTTCCTGAAAAACTATTGATTTTCCTGTTTTACAGAGGTCCATCCCATTGCCTATTATTTGCTGTAACTACTATTCCTTGACTAGCCATCTTCTCTGTCAAACTTTCACAACACGCCTTTACTTCAGCTTGACATCGTCAAATGTAGACATTTTGTTCAAAATATATTTGTGTTTACCATATTATTGGTGTGTTTCCAAGTCAGAAAATTTCTGAAATCTCCTTGTGCAAGCCTTCTAAGGAGGACAATAAAGATCATCCGGATTATGATTTTCATTTGATGTTTCAATTGCTATAATGGGCTCAAGCTCTTGTGGTACTTCTGTTTGATTGTCATTTGATGAAACAAAAGCATGCTGTTTCAGTATTCAATGTTGATTAGCCCTGTTTCTGTTTGTGAAAAAGACCTCATCCGTTGATAGGACTTCGCCTTCACTGTAAGCCATCCACGTGGAGATAAATGTTTTTAAATTGTGTGACACCTTTCCAAGAACGGCTTGGTCGTTTGTTTCTTTAGGTCATTATGAACATTTGCTTCCTGACAACCAATATACCTGTAAACATACGACATATGTTGTTTTATTTCAGAACGTTTAAATGACTGGCATACATTTGCATCAATTTAAACATTGGCTCGAGTTATTGTTCAAATAGTATTATCAACAGTTTGATAGATAGCGGAGGACTCAATTATATGTGCAAATATTTGTGCCAAGTCTCATAAGCTAAGTCGGTTATCAATAAAGGGATTGTGAATCTGAATCCCAGCTCAGTCATTAATCTACCTGTTTATTGGTCGGTCGGTCCATCCGTTCAACTTCTACCAACGTGTTCTTAGTATAATTGGGAAGGTTGGTCTTGGACGAATGTTGTGTGGAAGTCTTATGAGAGAGAACCAGGACGTACGGGTTAGTTGAGCTGGCCTCAACAACACATCTGATAAAACAATTGAAAACATTTTTTTTTTATAAACTTTATTTTTTACTGTTAACAACACAACGTGTTATATAAACTCATTACAGTATCTGTGTTTGTTCTTGTTAATACAACTGATATAGAACTACATGTTAGGATGGTCATTATATCGTTCGCAATATATACTTTTTGGTCACGAGTTATTAAATACATCAGACTTCAACGTTGCATTACGTTCGTTTTAATTTACAAATTCATCGATAGACCTATTGATAAGTTATATCCGAATGGCGAGTGTGATAATTTTTATACATGTATTATGTTTCCGAGCGATGTGTTGTTTAGTTTTGTTATACTGATTTATGTCTATCCGTAATTATAACCAGAGATATTTTGGAAATGGTCTTTAGAAATTCTGTTCAAACATTTTGTGTTCGTAGTGTTGTTAGATGACCATAATGTCATAGTTTAAACTGTTTATCATATTAAGATTTGTTTTATTTTTTTTCACTTCTGAAATATTCAAGGGTTTTCAATTTGAATCTAAAGATCAGGTTTTGTAAAGTTCTAAAGGATCTATGCTAACCGCATTTTCTAATACGGCATCTATCTACTTTTAACCAAAATGTGTCTGTAAGCTACGAAACGAGTCGAGTCTAGGTTCATATTGAAAATTACAATGAGAAGTGTGGGTTCAATTTCCAATTTGCTTTATCTTCGTTTTGTAAATTTCTTACCCATTTCAATGTTAATGTTTCGTATAATAAGTATGTTTAGCCTTTCTTATCCACCATGCATATGATGTCCGATTGTTGTAGTTCTTGTTATTTTAACATTATTTTCTTTCCAAAGGTATTTAAAAAGTAAACTATTGACTTGTTCAAGGGTTTTCCTCTCGCCGCGACGAAGTTGCAAAATCGAGACGGTGTCAAACATTTGCGTTAAGCTGAACGTTAAAGTTACTTTTTTTGCATTTTCTCAATAAGTACTTGGATTATTTATTTTTAATACTCTTATATATGTGGCCTTATTTTTGGTTTAAACATGAATTTTGGTGGATTTTGAGAATTACATAACATCTATATTTTGTGTAAGAATGATTTTAAATTTTTGAACACACATTTAACTTCTACGGTACCTCAACACATCAAACGCGTTTAACCGTTTATCACGTGCAGCAGGCGACTTTGAACACATCTACTTAAAATGTCACAAATCCCTATAATTAAAAGTATTATTGTTGAATAGAGTTGAAAACATAATGACAGTAGGAGAAATTTCTCGCTTTGAGCAATTCCTTCTTTGCCACAATATTTTAAAAGTCGTCTGCAGTAGAGGGGTCAGAAGGCGTCTATATGTGGGAAAGGGTTAAAGTGTCATACCTTTTTTTCTTCTTCTTGGAACCTGTATTCTTAGTGTAGATAATAAATGTTCTTATACAGATACTACCAAAAAATCAGTCTTGTTTATCCGAGTCAGAGATGTGGGCCTATCGAGAGCTCAGCGCAACACTTGTAACTCCATTTTCACAACTTTTACAGGAGAGACAAACAACTTGTTCTCTCCTTATTAAAAACATCTTTTATTCAATAATGTTGCAATTTCACTGAATGTGTCACCATATACTTTTCATCAGTTTATGTCTTACAGTTTAGAACACGTTGAGGTGTAAGAAAGAATTCGTTCCTTCACCTGAACTAGTTTTACTCTGTTTTACAATAATACTTTCATTTGTCAGCTATATTTAAAATAATTCCTCAAGTTCATAATAAATAAATTGGTAAATGAAAGTATGATATTAGAAGAGAGTTATAAGGAAACATTGTTGAACAAAGAAACAATTTCACCTTTTCTTATGTTTTCCAAACTTGCCTACTGGTCAAAAGTTGTCTTAGTGTTGGCTTAATTAGAAAAAACATTAGAATATTTTATATCTAGTCCCTGTAATTGACAAACAAACATTGTTATAACATGATCAATTATAACACTTCTTTTTTATACAAACAGTTATTATTAACCCTTATCTTCATGCAGAATTGTGTTACATCTGCACGTTTTTTGGGCAGACATTAAAGATGCTTTCATAATTTACAAAAATATTGTTAATCCCATTTGTTTCTCTATTCTTCTCCAAGGTTAACATTTGACATTATTTTTCACCAACAATAATTATTAACGAAGTGTCTATCTGCAAAGCCTGGTATCTTAGGACAAGTCTTTCATTGCAGTCTCTTCCAGACACAATTTGGATTTTAAATGGATCTCTTCATGACACTAGCAGTCTAATTTGTGTCAGGTGGAAGTAGCATCATAACACATTAGTCGTGCACAGGAGATAGAATTTGCATCCTGCATAAACTGATCAAGTTATGTTTGCTGATTGGTACACACTATTCCCTCTTAATTGACTTAACTGTCAGAGACAAGGGTCAGGAGCATCTGACCTAAGTCTCCTGAAAAGACCCACTTCGATTTCTTCACCATTATGAACTGTTTAGTAAAAAAAATAAGGCGGTGTGGTTTCTCTGAAGTCCGTCTTATTGATTTGATTTAATTCCAAGTGACCTTTTGATCTTCAGTGTTTATTTCAAAGTTTTTTTAAATGACATGCAAGTGACTTAAAGTTAAAAAAATAATCCATGAGAGACATTTCCTTTACATGATACGGTTTTTCTCTTCTTGATATTCTGATTAGTGCAGATCATTGTGGAGTAGTATACACTTTTAGGGTTTACTTCCGGACTCTGTAGTAGAATGTATACAATCGTTTTCATTTTGTGTATGACCTTTTTCAAAATATTTATGGGTGATAGATTTGAGTTTCAATGTCCACAAGAAATACCAATTCATTGTCTCCAGAAACTTTATTTTGAGCAGAACAATTGTCACTTAAAAATGAAACTTTCTTTCCCCTGCAGTGCTGAGTGTCTAATAAAACTGTAAACACATGATGCCATTTCGCATGCCCCACGGTTTGAAATACTTCATTCCACACATAGCAGAATCTATAATATAATTGAAAAGTTAAAAGTATTAAGACGCCTCTTGTAGAACAAACTGCATTCAAAACTTTTAGGTGTCAAAGGTATTTCTTGCAAATAACAGCACGCACATGTTATTGATGAATCCATTTTGCATGTAGACTTGTCTTTGTCTCATAGCTTCCCTTATACTATCTTTGATAAGTTTATGATTATCAAATTCCATTTCTTTTTTTATTTATATTTCTCATTTTCATTTCCATATGAAACACAAAGAACTCTTTTAAGACAGAATAAGGACAAAATAAAAATTTCTATAATCTAAATAAAGAAATAACATAATTTACACATACAGTTTAAAGCGACTGAACTCCAGATACCTGTCGAAACAAAATAAAATTTCCAATTTTAAGAAAATACGTCTTATTTTTGTATTTGGGGCATTAACATATGATAACTGACATATTACATACCCCTATAATCGGTGAGATTTTCCCTCCAAATTCTACCCTGTCAGTAACGGGGTAAGTATTTTTAAATAGGAAACCCCTTCATCGGGACAATTGAAAACGACTCAAGTTCACTTTATTGATAAAAAACGATACATTTTCTAGCCTGGTTTTACTTGGATAACATAAAGAATAACATTTAGGGCGAATTCGAGGGTTTTTTTTTTTTTTTTTTTTTTCTTTTTTCGTGCCATCTGGATTTCAGTCGCTTTAATTCTTGATTGCGTTAAACCACGTCCAACTACCACATTTTGAATGACGTAAAAGCATATTTCAATAAGGTCACATCATATTTCAGTGACGTACCATTACCATATTTGGTACCGTATTTTGAATCCGTCGTGACCACCTGCATGAAATGTGCAGGTATATAATAATAATAAAACAAGAGGGCCATGATGGCCCTAGATCGCTCACCTTAATTATACATATATGTACTGCAATGCAAAACACATCAAGACAATTATTCTGAATGCAACCTCCACAGTGTTAACAAGATTTTCCTTCATTTGGCCTTGTGATCTATATTTTTTTACCTGATATGACCCATATTCCAACATGGAGTAGATATCATCAAGACAACATTCTGACAAAGTTTCAACTTGCTCAAAGTAAAAAATTCGACCTCCGGAGTTTGAACAATATTTCCTGTATTGACCTTGTTTCTGACCAAATGTGGCTTCTACAGTGTTAACAAGATTTCCCTTCAATTTGGCCTAGTGACCTAGTTTCTGATCCAATATGACCCATATTCGACCTAAACAATTTTAAGACAAACATTCTGACAAAATTTCAAACTGCTGAAGCAAAAATTGCGGCCTCTGGAGTGTTAAAAGATTTTCCTTCAATTTGACCTAGTGACCTACTTTATGACCCATGTTTGAACTTGACCTACATATCATCAAGACAAACATTCTGATTAAGTTTCAATATGCTCAATTTGAAAATATGGCCTCCAGAGTGTTAACAAGATTTCCCTTCAATTTGACTTTTTGACCTAGTTTTTAACTTCATATGGATCAGTTTCGAACTTGTCCAAGATTTGATGAAGATGAATATTCCGATAAACTTTCATGAAGATTGGATGCAAAATGTAGCCTGTAGAGTGTTAACAAGAGCAAATGTTGACGACGGACGGACGCCGGATAAAATGTGATCACAATAGTGGGCTAAAAATGTCACTTAAATAGTACGTTAACAAATCATAAACACCATTCGAACTTGTTTTTTGACCTGATACCATCACAGTGTCGTAAGACATTTTTATATCACTCGAATACAGTTAAATGTAGTCAACAACAGGTTTGTCTTACTAATTAGATCAAACAAGCTTTCCCGTTATCGCCATAGCAGTTTGAATTCAATTATTGTACTGGTTGCTCTCAATACATTCTGTTTTGATGTGTATGCAGGAAGATATATTACCCAACAGTCAAAGATGCATGTAGTTTTCATTGTGATTACAGGCACTTATGACCAAAGGGAATATCACCAACTGCCTATAGATATGGAGTTATTCTCCGGTTATCGCCATAACTGATGTTATTCCATGACTGTACGTGTTGCTCTTAACCCTTTCCGTGTTTTGATGTGTGTTTAGGAATTTATATAACCACACGATAGCAGATTGAATTCAATTATTGTACTGGTTGCTCTCAATACATTCTGTTTTGATGTGTATGCAGGAAGATATATTACCCAACAGTCAAAGATGCATGTAGTTTTCATTGTGACCAAAGGGAATATCACCAACTGCCTATAGATATGGAGTTATTCTCCGGTTATCGCCATAACTGATGTTATTCCATGATTGTACGTGTTGCTCTTAACCCTTTCCGTGTTTTGATGTGTGTTTAGGAATTTATATAACCACACACACACACGCTCAGAGATGCATGCGATTTTCATAGTGATGACAAGCACTAAAAACCAAAGGGAATATGGATATGAATTTCCTCGCCTGTTATCATAACAGATGTTGTTCCATGATTGAACTGGTTGCTCTCAATCAATTATCTGTTTTGATGTGCATGCAGGAAGTTATATTATTCCAAAATTATACTTGTTGCTCTCAATTCATTCGCTGTTTTGATTTATAAGCATTTTCTTTTTAACCTTTCTCACCTACATACATTTTCTGATTAGCAATGTCTTCTTTTACCACAACTTTTTTTAAAGCTCTTTCAATAATTATGCCCCCTTCGAAGAAGAGGGGTATATTGCTTTGCACATGTCTGTCGGTCGTCTGTAGACCAAAGCTTGTCCGAGTGATAACTCAACAATACCTGGACCTATGGTCCTCAAACTTGACTTGGAGGTTGGGCCTATTTATTTCGAGGTCATTGGGTTAAAGGTCAAGGTCACAGTGACCTTGAACACAAAAACCTTTTTAGCTCACCTGTGCACGAAGTGCTCAGGGTGAGTTATTGTGATCGCCCTATGTCCGTCGTCCGTCAACATTTTCTCCTCTGTAACCGGTGGGTCAACTGGGATGAAACTTCACAGAAAGCATCCTCGCAATGTCCTCACCAGAATTCCTTAAAATTTTTGGGATCCATGCAGAATTCTGGTTTCCATGGCAACGAAATGAAAAAAACTTCAAAATTCTTAAAAATCTTCTCCTCCCAAAGTGTCAGGCCGATTTTCAAATAATTTTGTAGAAATGATCCTTGGGTGACCCTCTATCAGATTCCTTCAAGCCATGTTGATTGGTCGAAAAACATGGCCGCCAGGGGGGCGGGGCTTTTTTGCCTTATTAGGCTATAGTGCAAACTTAAAAAATCTTCTCCTCCAAAAGTGTCAGGCCGATTTTTAAATAATTCTGTAGAAATGTTCCTTGGGTGATCCTCTATCAGATTCCTTCAAGCCATGTTGATTGGTCAAAAAGCATGGCCGCCAGGGGGCGGGGCTATTTTGCCTTTTATGGCTATAGTGAAAACTTAAAAAATCTTCTCCATAAGTGTCAGGCCGATTTTCAAATAATTTTCTAGAAATGTTCCTTGGGTGACCCTCTATCAGATTCCTTCAAGCCATGTTGATTGGTTGAAAAACATGGCAGCCAGGGGGCGGGGCTTTTTTGCCTTATATGGCCAAAGTGAAAACTTAAAAAATCTTCTCCTCCGAAAGTGTCAGGCTGATTTTTAAATAATTTTGTAGAAATGTTCCTAGGGTGACCCTTTATCAGATTCCTTCAAGCCAAGTTGATTGGTCGGAAACTATGGCTGCCAGGGGGCGGGGCTTATATAGCTAAAGTGAAAAAAAAAAACAGGTGAGCGATTCCAGGGCCATCATGGCCCTCTTGTTTAAGCTTGTCCGAGTGATAACTCAACATTGCCTGGACCTATGGTCCTCAAACTTGACTTGAAGGTTGGGCCTGACCAGTAGATGAACCCTTTTTAAGCTTGTCCGAGTGATAACTCAACAATGCCTGGACCTATGGTCCTCAAAGTTGACTTGGAGATTAAGCCTGACTAATATATGAACCCTATTTTTTTTTAGATCATTGGGTCAAAGGTCAAGGTCAAAGTGACCGTGAACACAAAAAAAACTTTTTAAGCTTGTCCGAGTGATAACTAAACATTGCCTGGACCTATGGTCCTCAATCTTGACTTGAAGGTTGGGCCTGACCAGAAGATGAACCCTATTTATTTTGAGGTCAAAGGTCAAGGTCACAGTGACCTTGAACACAATAACCTTTTTTAAGCTTGTCCGAGTGCTAACTCAACAATGCCTGGACCTATGGTCCTCAAAGTTGACTTGGAGGTTGGGCCTGACCAGTAGCTGAACCCTATTTATTTTGAGGTCAAAGGTCAAGGTCACAGTGACCTTGAACACAAAAACCCTATTAAGCTTGTCCGATTGATAACTCAATAATGCCTGGACTTATGGTCCTCAAAGTTGACTTGGAGGTTGGGCCTGACCAGTAGATGAACCCTATTTATTTTGAGGTCAAAGGTCAAGGTCACAGTGACCTTGAATACAAAACCCCTTTTTAAGGTTGTCCGATTGATAACTCAACAATGCCTGGACCTATGGTACTTAAAGTTGACTTGGGCCTGACCAGTAGATGAACCCCATTTATTTTGAGGTCATTGGGTCAAAGTTCAAGGTCACAGTGACCTTGAACACAAAAACCCTTTTTAAGCTTGTCCCGAGTGATAACTCAATAATGCCTAGACCTATGGTCCTCAAAGTTGACTTGGAGGTTGGACCTGACCAGTAGATGAACCCTATTTATTGTGAGGTCAAGGTCACAGTGACCTTGACCACAAACATCTTTTTTAAGCTTGTCTGAGTGATAACTCAACAGTGCCTAACCTGGAGGATACATAATATCTGCAAATATCAGTCATCATCACAATGGGATTAAGAACTGTACCTACTATCCTCAAACTTACTCATAGACATCCAATGTGAAATGACAAATCAACTGGCATTTCGGTCCATGCAAATTTTACTCAATTGTCCTAATATTCCTGACAACATGGCGCTCAGGGGGGGCATAATGTTTGACAAACATCTCTTGTTCTATTTGTGTTTATGGAGAGACTTAACGTATGTTTAACGTGATCTCTTCAAAGAAGTCTGCTGCAGATTGATTGTATGTTGGAAGATGTTGACTATTTTAAATATTGTGATGGCCTTATGTTCGCCTCAACACGTTCTTCCAATTCCTAAACCGCTCTTTGGATTTTGACTAAACTTGGTAGGCAGGATCATTGGGTGATTTTCATTACAATTTGTTCAAAGAAATTAATTCCATGCGAAAGCCATGGCAACCGAAATGAAAAACTTTTAAAAAAAACATAGTAGATGTTTTTGTCTGAAACGAAAAGGCCTCGAACTTAGATATTTCGTATATAGCAGTTTCTAGTGTTCCTCTATACATCTTGTTCAAAGTATGCCCTTGGGGTTAAAATTGGCCCCGCCCCGGGGGTCACCTGTTTTACATAGAGATGTATAGGACAGACTATGAACATCTTCTTGTCTGAAACCGAAAGGCCTAGAGTTAAGATATATGGTTTATAGCATTGTCTATTGGTCCTCTACACAGATTGTTCAAATTATGCCACTTGGGTGAAAATTGGCTCCGCCCCGGGGAACACCTATTTTATATAGATATATATATAGGGAACACTTTGGAAGTCTTCTTGTCTGAAAAAGAAAACCCTAGAGTTTGTATCGTGAAAAAATAGCTTATTTGTATAGTTTATGGAGATATTGTACGCTTTCCTATAAAACTTATACACATTTTAAGATTTACGAAATTAACTGTCCCCACACATACCATAATATAAAATCAGTCGGAATTGATTTGTTAAGTTCTGATATTGAGACATTGTTGAAACAGATTTTGTTGTTTTAACATTGAGACTCTGAACTCGTGAGATTGTCCTTTAACACTTTCTCACATACAAATGCTTTCATTCGCATTTGGAGCAGCCTACGTTTGAAAACATTGCGTCGAAATGAAAAATTGCTCTTGATAAACAATTTAATTGTTTGTCACAATGTTTTCAACTATAGTCAATGATAAAACGTTCATTTATAGAGGTTTACATTTGTGGGGAGGGGTTGGGAGCAGAACAAAGAATATGTTAAAGGCTAAATAGCCATGTGAAGATGTTCCCGTATTTGAATGTAAATTGTTATTGCAAATAAAACTTAAAGGCATTGTAATGCTAATTTAATGTTTCAGATGTTCGTAATCAGAGTCGGAAATCTGAAGTACTTCTCGAAAAAATGGGCAGTTTGTCAGTGGATTGGACGGACTTCGAACGCGTATACGCGACAGGTAAGGAGGAATGTTTGCCATTGAATTTTATTTCGTGTTTAATTCTCGATATTTAAGAACTTGACATTACTGTGTTGTGCCTATTTATCAACATTGGCTCACTCCTGCCTGGATGTTATATGAGCGACGCAACAAGAAAGGCGACATTCCGGAGGATCTGCAAAGTTTGAATATCACAATCAAATTGAATGCATATATAGCTGGTTTTGCAAACTATCAATTTCAATTTATTTATTTACGTAATCAAAGGCCACCGCCCCAAAGTACATAATCAAATGTTACAAATAATAATACATTATTTGAAAAATAGGTTATGTCAATTTCTATATGTTAAGTATAAATATGCTATATGCAAAACAAACATTACATTACAGAAAACACAAAATTCATGTCATATGAAATAAATGTTCCTACAAACTATCAATTTCCCTCATAAGTTTTGTAATAAATATCATTAAAAGTTTTAAGGTTTTACAATTATTAATTTTCATTAAGTTAATAAAATCAACCGTTTCAGTTCTTCCACAATACCAATTAAATAAATAGTTTTCCCTTACAATAGAATATTTGGGGCAAATGAAAAATGCATGATACTCGTCTTCTAAAATAATATAGAATATCGTTCTCCAGGGACTTTCAGAATGTTTGTAGCACTAAATTGCCAACATGACAGAACCTGGTCAGATTGCACGGAGGTGCCGTGCCGCATGCTGATCCGAGTCTTTGCCTGTGGTCAAATTCTGAATGTTTTATCAATGTTTTTCTGCAACGAGTTACTTCATGGACATATATTTGAATGGTGAACTGGTGCGATACCGTCTGAAAGCTCATATGCATGTTAATCTACCGCCGTCCGATTGAAAGACTGAAATGTGTTGCTGTTAAAAACGCAACATGTAAGCATGCAAAATGAATCAATCGCTTTGAGAATCTATAATCTGTACGTCCTTTTCAAAGATTTGACAGGAAAAAACGGCGAAGATAAGTTATTGAGTATGTTGGTTGAGATATCGAAGATGGTGGTAAAGTATATACAGTCTGAGAAAGATGAAGGCAGTAAGGTTTTGGACTTCAACCACCCCCATCAGTTACGGGAAGTAATGGACCATTGCCTGAGTGTTGACGACAATCCGAGAGATCTGGAACAAATACTAAGTGACTGTAAGGAGACTCTGAAATACTGCGTCAAGACAGGTTTGTTTTTTTTTTTTTTTTTTTTTTATTGAGGTTTTAGTTTTCAATATTATTTAAGTTATCTCAAGGCAACAATTCACTTGTTTATGATCGCTGGATAAACAGACCAGTACAAGGTCACTCCACATTGACCTCCGAGACTGACAGGTTTATCAATGAAACAAGCGAAAACAGAAAATAGGACGTGATGCATCCCTAGTTTGGTCTTAAATATGGAAAATATTTATTATGATCGAATTGAGGTGAAAATATCGTTGCAAAGGGAGATACTGTTCATCAATAGCATATTCACTTTTTGCCACAATATTGTCAAGAAATGTCTTCCGTGGATTCGTTTGCAGGTGGAAAGGGGTTTACTGACTTAAGAGTGCAACCACTTGGGCAACATTTCTAGTTATATCTATATTATCGTCTAACGTGTAATTGCTTCTCAAATCGGCCTGATAAGAACACCAAAATTATGATGGTATCGACTGTGATATGTTTTAAATAAAAATGTAAATAATAGTATACAGCTATTTACTCCCCTTGAGGTAAATATTGAAAAACTATTCTTCCAAGTGAATGACTATTGACCCGAAATAGAGAACTATTGACCGAGACAAAGTCGAGGTCAATAGTTCTCTATTTCGGGTCAATAGTCATTTGCGAGGAAGAATAGTTTTTCACCATTGACCTCAACAGGAGTAAATAGCTGTTTTATTATATATCTTCATGAAAAACGCATATTTTAACTAGTTTATTTACTACATTGCTGTCATCATTTTAATTGGGTAAATGTATGTAACATAAATGTAGATTCTAACATAAACAATGCTCGCCAAATAGTTAATTCTGAACGGCGAGGGTAAAGAATAACAAAGAATAAATAAATAACATAAACACAGGATTATTATTGTTAATGCAGGAAGAATGCAGTATACTGTTACATGACACGCGCGTTAAAATGTTGGTTATGCACGTGCATGACGTCATTTCAAACAATAACGTCACCTTTTAGACGCGCGTGCCATGTAACAGATGAATTATTGACTCGAAAATGGACTATTGGACCTGAATTTTAGAATAAAAGCGAAAAGGAGTCAAATAGTCATTTTTTATGATACTATTTGTGATTTATATTTTATTTACTAATTACTGTATTGCAATGAGAACATCTTGGAATCTCATGTAAGACATCAGATTTCGTCAAATGAACTATTCTTCGACACTACGTTAATGGAGTAATCTAAGAAATGATGTACTGAGAAAACAGTTTTTGTTTTGTGTGAGTTAACACTTTATTCGTTACAGACGATTATTGCCGTACTGCAACTGACGATATTTTAAAACTATTAGGAAGATTACACAAAACGCGATATTCCCGCAATTCTTTCATTTAATATGTATTTAAACTACAATTTCCATTTTTCATATATTACAAGTGCTTTTTAAAAGCAGAAAAATCTCGAAAAATATGACATACGGTAAACAAAAATAATGTTTTGTCTGTAATCATAATTTGTTAATTGCTATAGCCCATCCCAGATTTCTGAACCAACTATCTACCGGCCTAGATGTTATCGGAATGACTGCAGAGTGGGTGACGGCTGCTGCTAACACTAACATGTAGGTACCTTTAGTATATTGACTTTGTATAACCCTACCGGAATCGGCGATTTCCGTATCAGATCTTCATAAATCGGTAATGTTTCGTGGGATTGTCGGAATTGACCGACAATGTCACGATAAAAACTGATCTCGAGCGACTTCGGACGAAAATCACCGAGCTTATATCCTGTTAATAAATACCAATCTCGCCTGGACATTGCCGTGTCCATTATTGGTGTTCTACCTTAAACAATTATAGTGTGATCCCATACCATGTATACTTCTTTGAAAGTACTGGTCTGGTTTCAAATTTATTTCATAGGAATCTACAATTCATGGTCATTATCTTCAATTGATGAAATGATTCTAAACTGCTTCACAAGGCGCCCACCAGAGCTATACATAGAATAATCTTGAAGTGATATATGTTCCAGTAAAACAGGCCCAATCTCAATGAATTCACACAATGTTCCTCAATTGACCCCTTCAGCCGCTCCGCTACACGACGTGGCCGCCAGAAAATTCCTTCATTGACTTTCTTACACCTGTTTTAAAATAGTTCAGGTCGCTACGCAAGATGACCATCATAGATTAAAATAATAACAATGACATCTCCCAAACCTCTGACCCAGTTTCGAAGTAAATTCACATAAATGTCCCTTTGCCAAAAGTGTTGCATACGACGGCCGTCTGTGAAAACAGTGCTTTGTTTACAGTACTGGTGCGTCAGATGAGACAATGATGGTCTTCCTGTAATTATACAAACGATGTATGAAGCTACTGCACAAGGCGACATTTGTAAACAATTAGACAAAATGAGAAGTCGATCATAACAATATGCAAGTGTTCGGTAATTAAATCGACTTTAAAGGTATTTAATATTATTAATCTACTAAGTACCATTAATACGCATGCATCATAATGTTGGTTTTCGTGTGTTGTGACTCTTGTATTGATGTATATATATGAAAGAAGATGAGATACGTTTTACCCTTTTAGGTTCACGTATGAGATAGCGCCAGTTTTTACTCTAATGGAGGAGGTGGTATTACAGCGTATGCTGGGCATGATTGGTTGGCCCGGGGGAGATGCCATCTTTTCACCTGGTAAGGTTTTTTATAAACCCTTTCCCATGTACAAATCTGCAGCAGCCGGCTTTGGAAACTTCGAGGCAGAAATATGGAAAAATCATACTGATCAAAGAGAGTTGAAAACAGTGTGGTAAAACGATAGAAATGGCGCTTATCTTTTGCAACATTTTTTTTTCATTAGTCGTTTGGTGCAGATGCGTCTGTATGTGGTTAAGGGAAAGAACATGTTATCAACCGACTACCCTTTTCAACCTAGCTACTAGTTAAATCGACACAGGTTGAATGTCCGATGGTTGTTAACTCTTGAGGCTTTCTGTCGTTTGGCGAGATAATAAGACACTACCTGTTAACAGTTCTTACAGCTAGAGTTACCTCCCTTAGATCAAATCTTCGTACCTAAGAATTCATGTTCGACTTTCATGCTAACAAAAGGGAACATCTTTCTGTAACTTATTTAACATGAACAAGTTCTGTACTTATTCTAGCAACGGTCGCGTCGAAATCACATTACGTAACAACCTTCTATGTTGTATAATGATCATACAGAGCGGGGAAATAGGGTTTAAGTCCAGGTCGATACAATCCAAAGACCATAGATGTTTCATATTGTCTTAAACACGTGTTTAACGAGCACTCTCCAGGTGCCCAGTTTGAAAGTTACCTATTGTTAACGCATGCGTCTGTTATGACGAATATCAATTATCTTAACATACATAAATAAAAGAACGCATGTTTTCCTTGTCTGTGAATTGACCGTTGACACGCAGGGCTCTGCATTTCAACATGTCAAAAACAAATTGACCTAAGAAGCATTTTTAATTATTTTCAATTACATTCATTTTATATACGCGTACAGTCGGTATTTGAAAAAACAAAAAATGCTTTTGAGACTAGTGTAAATCCAGATAAACATGTGCATGCGTTTGACCTGATCAGGTTCTACATTGTTCACTATCCAGTCAATTAGGCACTATGGTAGGGCGTTGACACGTTGATTATACTGCAGGAATGTGCGGGATTATCTTAAGTAGCAGTCCAGCTAAGAATCAAGCTGGGGGCGATATATCTGTAGTATAGAACCTTGAACACTTTACATTTACAATATTGTATATGCAAATTGTTGAAATAATGCTAGACAGAAAAGAATATAAATGCTATATTCTATAATATATGTTTAATTCATCTTAAACAACACAAGGGACAAGTATCTGGAGATCAACTTTCTATGTTAAAAGCTATATATAAAAGTCATTTCGTCTGAACGGTAAAAGTAGCAACATTGTAGTCCGTGAACAAGTCAAGATAATGTAACTAGATTTCTTATAAAATGGTTTTAGGCGGAGCAATATCCAACCTGTATGCGTTGATGTGCGCACGCCACGTGGCCTGTCCCCAACTGCGAGAGACCGGGATGTCCGGAAAACTCCGATTTATGGTGTTCACATCAGAACATGTAAGTTTTATTTCAAAGTTAAGCTGGTATCAGTTATTAAATTGCACTGGATTAAGCGTGGCATCTCATGGTCGGTATCACTTTAACCCTGATACCGATATGCGTGTCTTTAATCAATATTTACGTATGGCGTTATGCAAGGCTTTAAATCACATTGCGACCTATGTATACTAAGTTCAGCCTGTTCATCCGTGCAGACTAATCGTGGTCTTCATCGTTCGCTACTAATGTATCTTTATTAGGCAAATATTTCTCCATTCATTTGTATGAACTTATACCTATTAAAAAGCAATGGTGCTTATATCTTTGTCTTGAATTCGGCGGGGTAATGCAAGTTCGTGATGTTATTTTGGCTGGTATTATATATGTCAGAATATACACATCGGGCTACAGGCGGACAGTGAAGGCTGGGATGAGGATGTCCACAGGCACAAGTTTTCTTTAATCTTCGACGTAGGAATGAACACCTTGATCGCCTGTATAGGAGCGGCGCTTTGCAAAAGCAATCTGATACTTTTTATTATAAGTGTTCAAACGACCAAAGTGCAAATCTGTTATATGTGATCTAATTGCACACTGGCTTATTTGTCTTTCAAACGAACATTGAGAACCAGATAATAGTGCACGGATGCAAAGGGTAATCTGGATAAACACTGACCGCCAATTCCGTATAAGTGTTTTTTTCTGAATCGCTCCGAGTGTAGCTGAAGTTGAATGGATAGTATGAGCTACGCCCATGAAAGCCAATGTAAGAAGAGTTTAGTCATCCCCCATAAAAGGCGGATGGGATATTGGTTCGGCGTTGTCCGTCCTTCTGAATGTATTTTTGTTCGTCTGTCTGTACAGAGCCATATCAAATGCACGGTTGGATGGTTTTGATTTAAACTATAATATATGGACATGTTAACCACCATAGGGAAATGTCAGATGACAAGTTTCACAAAGATTGCCTCAAACACACAAGAGATGTGTCCCCTTGTTAATGGTAGTTAAGACCGAATCATATAATGTGATTGGGGTATTTAGTGATAACTGTTTTCAAGAGACTCTGAGCTTGCCCATTCGAATAGATGCGAATAGCGAAGATTACGATCAGAATTTCGCAGTGTGCATTCTTTGGTTGGTCGCAAAATCCCAAAGACCCGGTTTTCCTGTTGACATATTTTAGATTCATCAAATGTATACATTAGCACATCTTATAACAATTAAATGATTGATGAAAAACGACATAAAAGCGGAAATGTTGTTAAACATCATAAGGAATGGAAGAGAAACCATTAAACCTTTACATATATTTGAGTCAAGATAGAGACGACATTGGTCTGTTCCACGATGCATTAATACTGGCTTTATTATACACTTGTCATTAGTCTTTTGTATGAGTTAAGGAGTAAATGTATACATCTGATTATGCTCACTTTGAAATGCTATACTTTGATTATTCTCACCTTGAAATGCAATACTTTGATAAACAAGTCTATAGATATAGTATGATAGAACATTTTTATCTACAGTTTTATTGTCGACATCAGCTGTTATTTCAGATTGAAAATTGAAACAGAAATATATGAAACGCAATGACATTAACCTAACATAAAATAGTGTGGGAATTATTCAGATAATTTACTTGAGATAAGGAAGAGTCAATCGTTGCAACCAGCGGTTAGCGCAGTAAATGTAGAAACGCATTTTTGTTTTATTTAGGCTAAACATTATTTAACTTAAATTTATTTTCAACACGATTTTAAGAACAACCATGCACTGAGAGCTATTATAACTCCCTGATGTAACGGCGGAGAGATATTGTTTTTGCTTGTTTAAGGTGAAGGTAAAATGGCATACGACTGTATTTCTCCTTTTAAGAGGTTATGTGACTATATTTCGAGTCCGTTCCATATCTCTAAGGGTTTATAAATACTCTCAACAACTCCCCATATTGAGACGATGTGCAGAGAGCATGTCTCTGCCAGCTCAATTTAAGGTCAAGGTCAACTGTCATATGAATTCATATATGTTGTACCGCTTGAAGTCTTTTGAAATAACTCCGACACAATTGTTCAACATATTGAGATTATGTGCAAAGCCCATGTTTTAGCCATACTCGTTTTATTCGAACATCATTTATCAGTGTAACACTTACGGACACACTGCAATGGGTGAGACATAATCTTTTGTTTCAAACACAATCATCTCGTTGATAGTTGTTTTGTTTATGAAACTGGAAGTTCAGAACAACTGTTGTGTAGACAAAAGATAGGCAATTATAAAAGAGTGGTTTAACCTTTCTACATCGCTATGTAACTTGTATTGGAACGTCACCGGTATCAGGGTGTCGACATTCTTTCATCGGGAACGTAGAAATTGGATGTGGTTTTTCAATTTAATTGTATTGATAATTACTGGTCTAGATAGACATTGTCAACAAATTATCCGGGTGAGGCGTGCGCGAGTTCGAACCCGGCTGGGTCATACCAACATCTTTAGAAATGGTGGTAATGTCTTACTCTCCTAACCTTGATGTTCAGGATTGTGGGGGTAGTATTACCACTGACTCCCTACAGTCAGGATAATTCGACCAGTAGTACTGGTAGCTTACCCAGCAAGCGCCGTGATAAAAGTAAAAACGTGTTGAAAGCGGTTTAAACACCATACAATCAAATAGCATTTAAGCAAAATCCACTATCAACCCTTTTTAATTAATCCGTCAATGTGTAGCGATTAGAAGAAAAGATCAGCAAGTCCGCGTAAATTATAAATTGTCAAAGGACATTCTTGAAAATGTAGAAATAGTGAATTTAAAACATGCGCATTTAATCAAACGTGCCTTCTTATTCTGTATTAGAAGTATACATCCCATCACAGTGTAAATGCGTATAGAACAGCATATCTTCAATGGCGATGACACATGAAGGAGGCACCAAGAAATATAATGCTTTCTCGTGTTTTTTCTCAACAACTCATTTTAAAGTCGGTTGCCTTAACGACACTAACACAGAGACAGGGTTTAACGCCTAAGCAACAGACGAATTATGAATTCATGGTTAGAAAGCTTAGCCTTCTCATATTTAGCAATTTCATCTCCTCACAAGTATATTCTATTCTGTCTTAAAATGTTTTCAATATTATCCGATACTTTTAACATTTTCAATATGATATTAAAAATCTTAACTATTGCATATCAGGGAACGAGATTAATGCAAGACATGGCGTGATAATACAGAGAAAAATGTCATCGTGGATAAGAGGGGAAAGCTGTTTTTTGCATTTTATACTGACAGGAGCTGAATTGATTTTGCATGATAAATCAAGATTTAATTATACTTTTAATTTTTGCATTATTTTTTTCCTGTTTATGCAGTCCCACTTTTCCGTTAGAAAGGCGGCAATCCTGCTTGGAATTGGGTCACAAAATGTTTGCTGCATCAAGACAGATTCGAGGTAAATGTTATGGCATCTGTTATGGCACAATGTTTATTTGCGCAAAGCATTACTATTTATTTATATAAAAAAAGCTGCATGTATAAACAGTTTGAAATCCTAGCTATTGCTAAAACAATTTAGCGCTGTGCAATTTAAATCCGTCTACAAAGTTTCGGACGTTACCGGGTCTTAGTTGAAATAGTTTATCACAAACTCACGCACGGACTAACTGATATGTTGACGTAAATCACGCCATAAAGCATCATATCCATAGCTCTATGCGTAGAGAAAATCACATATTTAATGATACTTATTAACCATAACTGAAGTCTGCCTTGAATTACGTCATCAATGAATCGGGAACGATATAAGCAGAGATGCACAAACAATGGCTTTATTTGATGAAAGGTGCTGTTGGTACTTGCAAGAGATTGTTAAAGTTTGGGGAACGGTAAAATATGGTAATTGTCCGACATGCTCATCGACGAGAAGCTGTAAGATAACGAGGAGTAATGTTGAGCTACTTCAACATCGATACTCTCAACATGAACACACGGAAGCAAAACACAAACCAAGCACAGATATGTATATAAACTTGCTATTCAGTGAACTCAATATTTTAACCCTTTCCCACATATATACGCTTTCTAACGCCTCTGCAGCAGACGGCTTTTTGAAAACATAGTGACAAAAGAAGAAATTGCACAAAACGTGCAATTTCTCCTTTTGCCACAATGTTTTCCACTTTTTGTCATAGGTTATCCATTCAATTATGGAGATTTTCTATGTTTTGACAAAATACGTTCAAAGTCGTCTGCTGCAGAATTGCCGTATGAGGGAAAGGGTTAATAGATACATTAATCTTCAGTGTATGCGTTTTTTAACGGTCAAATTAGTCGGTACACACATAAGTTAGGGTAACCTTCGTGCAATAGTAAATCAAATGGAAAGTGATGGCTTTGATCAGGAAACATATTAATCATAACACCTCTTATAATCAAAAAAGTGATTTTGAGGATTATCCTTATATGTACAGTACCTTCAAAAACAAATGTCTTCTTTTTGTCTATACTGATTTAGGGGTAAGATGGTTCCCGTCGAGTTAGACCGAGCCATCAAACAGTGTATATCTGACAACATGGTACCACTGATGGTCAATGCTACATGTGGCACCACTGTCCTTGGTGCCTATGATCCTATAGAGGAAATTGCCGACATCTGCCAGGCCCATGACGTCTGGCTACACATTGATGTAAGTAAACACGTTTACAGTCGACATAGTTGCGTATTAAAGAAATGTTAAATGAAATAAGCATCAATTCAGTTGTTTAGCATTATACATTGACCCTGTCGGGTACAGAACAGCTCACGTGGAAAAATCATTTTCTGCGATACCACGATGGATAAATATTTTACATCGCGGAAGATCACAGCAATTAAATACGCTGTGATCACCGCCCCTCCATTGAGGGATTAATTGGTCACCGCGATGAAAAGTTCGTAGATACGGTGTTTTCCAGTATATTGACGAATCACATTTATTTCATTTTAAAAAATGTTATTTTTTAATTCAATGTCAGCAGATAATTAGAAAAATTGAAGAATCCCTTTTTTCCTACTTTTCAAACTTATTAAACTTTGGAAAAATAATTCTCAAACCTTTTAGTAAAATCCCATTTAATCAAGAATTAAATTATCGCAAGTCAAAGAAACTGCGTGTCTCAACCATTTTTACAAAGCATAGTAGACGATTTTGACAACATCTTGGCAAACTGTTGACAACCTCCTAAAATAAAATGATGTAATGATAAATAGAGCTAAAAACATAGTCAACTGAAAAGTTGTAGCAATTTCTCATTTTGTCACAATGCTATCAAAAGAAATTGCTGCATCTGCATTGAAATGCGACTGCAAATGAGTAAGGGCAAAATAATTTAAATGACCTTTTTTCCAAAAATCATTTACGTAGGAAAACTTTGCAGCAATCCTTTGTTTTCCCACCACAATAGAGCCACGTCATATATAAATGACCTTCAAGTTTTTGCAATGAGCTGAGATTCATATAATCCTGCACAGTTTGATCAGGATCACTCATGTGTTCCATCTAGTGACACAAGCAACTTTGCCTCCACCGGTAAAGAACAGTGACTTAATAAAATACTGGCAGTTGAAGTAGAACATTAGATCGTATTTCATTGGTGTATAAGGTAGGTTTTTATTGACGTGGCTCAATCTTACCCCGGAGAAATAGAGATAAAGGAATTGCGTCATTTATTTAAATAGTAAACTACACATGTTCTGAGTTCATATTCCGGAATTGTATAGACTCACTTCAACACAAACGACTTTAGACACAGTTGTAGCAGGCAGCTTTTGAAATATAGTGAGAAAAGGAGAAACTGTTCGTAATGAGCAATGCATCCTTTTCAAATCATTTTGTTTCTACTCTGTTAACCCTTTTCCACCAGCAGACGCATTGTGTTGCAATAGCAGCAGACGACTTTTGAAAACACTCATGATGAGCAATTTCTCCTTTGGCCACAATGTTTTCAATTTTATTTAACAATTAAGCTATCTTTTATGGAGATTTTTCAGTTTTTTGTCACTATGTTTTCAAAGTCGTCTGCTGCAGATTTGCTGTATATGGGAAAGGGTTAAAATTACTGACATAGTTTTCCTGCAAACGTAATTTGTTTTTTTGGATAGATTCAAAAACAAAAGTTAAGGAAGTTCTGTTTTCACCCAGGTGTCAATGAATAATGAATACATAAGAACAGGTGCCATGTCATTAAGTCGGCGGCCTTTTCCCAGTTGAAAGTGCCGTACCGACCAATAAGTAGATCTTATTTGTGGTCAATGATTTTATAAAATTTGGTTCATCTGGAATAATTTGGAATTTAAAAACAGGTTCGTAAAATACAATTTTCAGCCTTGTTATTGGAAATAGTTTACTCAACTTCCTTTCATGCACAATTAACAGTCAGAGTTTGTCGGTTCATACTTATTGTTGTGCAGAATACAATGAGTTTCGGGGAATTGCACTGACGAATTATAATGAATTGTTAAGCAAATACGTTGCTTTATCTTTTTCACTGAAATTGTATTATCATTGTCCTCTTCAACAATATTTCGTCGTATTGTAATGAAATAGAAATTAAAGATTTGGTAAAAGATCTCCCAGCAAAACAGCGAGAAATATGCTTATCGTGTCAAAGGAATGTCACCGCGAATACGCGATGGTTCCATCGCAAATCCGTGATTATCAGCTTTATTAAGACCTGGGGTTATCTTGTTGCGTCCGCGATGGTAAAAAAAGCAAAATGGGCGTCCACTTATCTTGATGGACAAAACGATTGGTCCGCGGAGGCTCGCGGAAGAGCGTTTTCCGCGTGAGCTGTACTGTACTAGTTATAAAAGATATGTGATATATAGCAATTCATATTACCAACTCAAAAGAAACAAGCAAATTCAGAGAATTATGGTCCCCCGCTTTGGGGGTTTTATTGGTTGGGTTGCAACGCTTCCTGGCATATTGTAACTGTCTTTTCTGTCTAGAGAAGGCTTTATTGTTTATAGTAATATGTCAGTTGTATTTGTGAAGTCTAAACAGATTGACCTCATTAAATTATATGGAAAATTAAATCATCCAAAAAGCGGTTGCAGAGAGATAGCCCGGAAATGAATTAAGTCATACATAGCCGGATGGTGGGGTAAAACTCCGTGAAAAATCATCCAACCGGAACGCAAACACGATATGCGCATCTACACTTGGTGGTGATCCTTCCTATAAAGTTTCATCAAATTCCAAAAAGCGGTTGCAGAGAAATAGCCCGGAAAAATGAATTTAGTCATACATAGCCGGATGGTGGGATAAAGGGCCATAACTCCGTGAAAAATCATCCAACCGGAACGCAAACACGATATGCGCATCTACACTTGGTGGTGATCCTTCCTATGAAGTTTCATAAAATTCCAAAAAGCGGTTGCAGAGAAATAGCCCGGAAATGAATTTAGTCATACATAGCCTGATGGTGGAGTAAAGGGCCATAACTCCGTGAAAAATAATCCAACCGGAACGCAAACATGATATGCGCATCTACACTTGGTGGTGATCCTTCCTATGAAGTTTCATAAAATTCCAAAAAGCGGTTGCAGAGAAATAGCCCGGAAATGAATTTAGTCATACATAGCCTGATGGTGGGGTAAAGGGCCATAACTCCGTGCAAAATAATCCAACCGGAACGCAAACACGATATGCGCATCTACACTTGGTGGTGATCCTTCCTATGAAGTTTCATCAAATTCCAAAAAGCGGTTGCAGAGAAATAGCCCGGAAATGAATTTAGTCATACATAGGGGTAAAGGGCCATAACTCCGTGAAAAATAATCCAACCGGAACGCAAACACGATATGCGCATCTACACTTGGTGGTGATCCTTCCTATGAAGTTTCATCAAATTCGAAAAAGCGGTTGCAGAGAAATAGCCCGGAAACGAAAGTGTGACAGCGTGACGGACTGACGAATGAGAAATAATAGTCCCCGCGCTTTCGCGAAAGCGGGGGACAATATGTATATATGTGTGTGTGTGCGTGTCTATTACAAGAACATTTTATAAACTTGATCTATATATTGTACTAAGATATACATGTAAAGTTTTATGATATTTGCTTAAAATTTAAGCTGTGCTTCGTTGATATCACCATTTGGTCATTTCACAAAATTATTCATAAAAGTTCACAAAACACGAGATATCTTTGTACATAGGTCAGGATCGGGTTACTATTGTCTAGTAATGTTATGTTATATGAAATAAGTGTTTTAAATGTATAATTGCATCGGCTTCGTGTAACAAGTGTATAGGAAATAACAACTAATTATCTTTCCTATTTTAAAAGGGAGCATGGGGCGGCAGTGTGCTGTTTTCAGAAAAACACGGACATCTTTTGAAAGGCATTGATAGGTGAGTGTATGGTCGAATCAGAAAGGCATTGCACTTTTAACCCTTTCCCCCACAACAAATCTGCAGCGACGATTTTATAACATATATGCAAACGAATGGAATATCTCTATTGAAGAAAATATAATTAATGATTAGGATTGCAAACATTGAGACACAGGAGAAATGGCTCATCATGATGTTTTCAAAAGTGGTCTGTTGCAGTTATATGAAAACGAGTCTACCCGTGGTAAAGGTTTAACAAATGGACAGCTATTGCATAAACCGACCAGAATAGTTCGTAATGTCATAGCCTTTCTATGTAAGTACATATATTCTTAGTTCGAATGTATTGCCAACTGTGTTGCCATTTGGGAATACTGCCACAGTAAACCCGAGTTATCATTGAATTCATTATAATTCTAGGAAGACAATTGCATGTAACACATGCCTACTGACACATTATTGCTGTACTAGTGAATTGGTAGTCTAGGTCGAATATACCTAATTCCTGACTGAATAATAATTTAATGGAATATTTACGTCATAAACTTAAATTTGATAAGTATGATAAACTCATGCTGCAAATTTATGATCATCCTCGGACACCCTGGGTTGTTGACTACGCTTTGCTCCAACACCAACCGTCACTGTCGTTTCGCCGTTTTGAGAGATAGTCAATATTGTTTCTGATTGGATGCAGAACAATGTTGAACTTCGCCAAATAGCCAATCAGATTCCTCGTAATAAAACAAGTATATGTTCACTATAATACTGGCGATCTCGTTTGAAAAAGACTTAACCTTGGCATGTACAATGTTTAAAATTGACAAGTTGTGTGAGTTCCAGAAAGATACAGTTCGTGCATTGAGAGGAAGATATGGTGTTTTTATTAGTGAATGCATACGCTAGGAAAAGTTTGTGACCAGACATTTCATGTTATTTGAACACAATTGGAGAGATAAACTGTAAGCGGTCCGGTTGGCCCCGTCGGTAGAGTATTCGCCCTGAAAGCGAGAGGTCTCTGATTCGAGCTGCAGGCTGGCTTCGTGTTTTTCTCTCTCTGTGACATGACGCTGTAATATTAAGAAATCGTACTGCTGCTTGCTGCATTTTGTTTCAAAACTTCGGTAATGTTTACTTTTTAAAGACGATAAACAGAACGCACATATACGATCCGTTGGCGTAGCCATTTGTCAATGCGTCTGCGAGTAAGAGTATCTGAAATGTTAGCGTCATTTCGATTGGTGTATGTCTATTCTATACTATTTTGTTTAAACTGTTGATGTTTGAGCATCAATCAATCTTCGGAGATATGATTGATTTTGTTGTTGAAAGGGGCGTAAGACACCATAAACAGAACAATGTTTTATCATCTACTTAGGGCCGATTCGATGACTTGGAACCCCCATAAAATGATGGTCGTCCCACTGCAGTGTTCAGCCGTATTCCTGAAGAAAAAGGTTAGATCAACAAGTAATTCCTTTGATAAATATAAAGAAATTTGTTCTTGCATAAGTACGGAATCTCGCGATCGCGCACGTTGAACTGTCGCTGTCAGGTCAAGGGGAGAAGACCAGGACACATGTTTTTATTTAATGTAAATTAACTTTGATACGTATTACACAATCGACATTTAATGTGTGTAGGGAGAAATGAGAACATATGTATGTAAAGCTTCGGAATCATCTTGGGAATTGTCTTCCCATTTGTCTTGATTTTCCATACTCATGTAAAGCATTTTTACGATTCATTTTTTTATAGTAATCAATTTAAGGAAACCCTATATCTTGCAAAAGGTTAAAATGTAAGTTTGGAAATATAAACAAGAGCAATGGGAACAGGGTATTATGCCAAGAGGGTATGCTACACTTCTAGTTATCCTACTTCATGATCCATTCCAAAACATGGACGGACATTGACAACTGTGTAGAGATTGTCCGTTTGTACGAACTCACCAAAGCCTGCCCAGTTCGCATTATCAGTAAGGCCCGTTTTCGACTAGCGCGGCCCACATGCATTCGATTAGCTGGCAAGTCACAGACAAAAACTTACTGTGACGGAAAATGAGGCGGATATTAATCTTTTCCCGATCTGAAGGACACCTGTTTTTATACTTATCCTGTTATACGCGACATAAAACTGCACTTGTATAACCGATCTATGGGGGATTAACCCTTTCCCACATACAATAAACCTGCAGCAGACGATTTTGAAAACATCTTTGCCAAAACAAGGAAAATCTTTATAAATGGTAGAATATTTAGTGTAAAATTATTCATTTTACCCTGACTGATAAATCTCTCAAACGACCTTAAACCTTTCTCACATATAGACGCTTACCAACGCGTCTGCTGCAGACGACTTTTGAAAACAATGTGACAAAAGGAGATGTTGCTCAAAACGAGAAATTTCTCATTTTGCAACAATGCTTTCAACTTTTGTCAGTATACCCTTTGTTTATAATAAGACCTCTGTGTTTTTACTAATATGATTTTGAAGTCGTCTGCTGCATAACTGTTGGATGTGAGAAATGGTTAATGATCTGCCAAAACATAACTAGAAGTGTTTAATTGCTAAGAATCCGATATCGAGATGATTAAATTTAGTTGAAATAGCTTGCTTAACGATCGGTGTAAAAAACAAATGCTTAAAACTTCTCACAAGTTTGAAGAAATCAAACTACCTTCGATTTCTCTTCAAGGGGACGGGATCAGTCCTCGGAACGAAGGTGTGAGAAATGTATAATAAAGAATTTGAATCGGTTCTTCCAAGGGATTCGAGCGGGGAATATCATAAGTAAGTGTTCCTATTCTGAGCCCAATTGACTTACTTCTGTAACGTGCACCGGATCCTTCACGGAGCTAAGCCATCTCGTGTCACCAATCCAGGCACGTACCGCGATGTACGTTGCCTAACTTTGCGAAAAAGCCAACCACTCTACCAACGTCGTTATGAAAAGGAAAGCCGGCTTCCACAGCAAGGCTGTAAAAGTGGTATGTGCACCTATAACCCATTCAGGTTACACGTTTACCCGTACGCGTCCATGCATTGAATGGTATGTAGTTAATACTGCTTATACTGCACATGTTCAGGGGTCAGATGGGACGCGGTTTACTGTATGTTTACACCTTCCTGTCTCTCTAATAAACAAATAGTATCATATGTTGTGGTACTCAAAATTATCGTCTGTGTGCTACGATTTTAAGATAACCAAAAGCATATGGTTTGTGGGACAAACACGTATTTCGCCCTTATTAAGAGCTCTGACATTTATCGCATTCACATTAATTGTATTTCTAGGGAATTTTGGAGTCGGCCAACCAGATGAATGCGGACTACCTCTACCAGAAGGACAAACTGTACGATACCGCTTATGATACAGGCGACAAAGCGTTACAGTGTGGTCGTCATAACGATGTCTTTAAACTCTGGCTGATGTGGCGATCCAAGGTCAGTTTAATCGTAATTCGATTACCTCGGGTGTTTTTCCATATATATATATCTCTCTCTTTTAAGCCGTTCGGTTGTTGTTACAAAGCGTTACAGTGTGGTCGTCATAACGACGTCTTTAAACTCTGGCTGAAGTGGCGATCCAAGGTCAGTTTAATCGTAATTCGGTTACCTCTGTGTTTTTCGATATACATGTATATATATCTCGCCTAAGCCGTTCGGTTGTTGTTACTGCTAACAGCTACTTGAATATATTATAGACTTACAAATCTTTGATATGTTCCACAGTGAACACTTGTTAGCTTAACGGTCTAACGCAAAACAGTATGTACGGTGCATCCGAATATACCTTAGATATGATAGGGTGCATATGTATTAATCTGTAGCAAGATCCCATTAAGTTTGTTACATCAGAAGCTTGTTTTTATTTTTATCGTGCGTGTGCTGAGCAAGTTCTATGATTCGCAAGATTCTCTCCTTCTCGCGATAAAATGCGTTATTTCGCAGTGATGCTTATCTCTGTATTTATATGTCTCTGTTCCCATAAACCTCAAACATTATTCTAATACAAATGATACTTGATAATAATATGAATATGAATTAAACGTTTCGGAAAGACCATCATATTGGCAGAGTTTTTACGACTTTGATTTCTCAAACAATATCCTGTATTGACAATAGACATTGCGACTAGCCGAATTCGTCTACCACCAATGAGTTTAAACATATGTGGGGAAAATATGGTATGGAATACTGCTGGGAGAAGGCATGGAAACATATCGAGGGCTTGACGTGAAACGGTTGTAACTAAAAACCTATTTGGAAAACCCTGGTTTAGGGGCAATTTTGACCCCTTTGTAAAAAATGCAAATTTAGTTGCCATTGCTCAAAACGAGCAATGGCACCTAAATGTCCATTGTTTACCAAGAAAAATTATTTAAAGCTTATAAAGACTTAAGGGCGAGATGATTAACCTTGTTAAGAAAATACCAATTTTAGTTACAACCTTTTCACACCAAGCCCTCGATATTGTCAGGTAAATTGGCTGCAATGATATCACTGAAAAACTGTTGACACCACCATCGTTCAAATCCAACAAATCACGCCTTTTCAGGTTTTGTACTTTTATGGCATGTACTGTTATTTGTATAGGACGAGTCTGGAATATGTTAGCGCTACGGGCATAATAAAAATTCTCCTTACTCTTTTAGTGATATTAAACAGCCCTTATGTGGGTTCGAAGTAAACATTATTATCTGCTTATTGGAAGAGAAAACCCTTGTTATTTTGTTTTGTGCAGTTGTGAAAGATATGTTAGAATGTTGTGTTCATTGTTTAAATCAAGTTTAAGTGTTGTAATGTTACGCACTTGCTATAGAAACATATTGCGTTGTTCAATATTCCCGCCTGTAGAAGAAATTAAACGACGATAACATAAAAAGTATCTACACAAACAATGGTCTTGTTACAAACAGAAAATGAAGGAAAACGTATTTTTGTCTCAGATAATGTTTAATAAAATGTTATTAATCAAGTCATAAATATATTAATAATGAAACAAACAAAGTATATATAATAATGCTTAAGCATTAAATTGTGCTAAACACGACGTTGGTATATTTGTTCGATTCCAATTATTTTAGCGTTTATGAATGAATCATTCATATGACACAGTTCCTGTTCGAATTGATTTTGTATGAATCCTGTACCACCAGCATTGCGCAATGTCTGCCATCGCATTTGTGCCGCTGTATACTGTTAGCTGCTCAATTCAACAGTTTTACCTTGACGTTCCTGGAATTGACTTTGGACTCTTCTTCCAAATGAACATCTGAACAAAAGAATTTTAAAAAATCACCATTAAAATGATTAAAGACAAACCACAACTTAGCTATAGTCCTGCATTCCAACTGAAATTATTACATTACGAGCGTCTTCCACACGCATTTTCTGCTGTTCATTTTGATGATAATAAACATATGGGAAGGTTTTTTAATATAGAAGTTTTAACAAGTTTGAGACTGAATGCATCATTTGAACTTCGTCATGCGACTTTGGGTCTGGTTGTATCTGCGAACATTAGATACTAATTTGAGTACTTTCCCAGAAAAGTCTTCATTGTCTACCTATGTTTAATGTAGTCCTAGATATTTATTTTGAAGAAAAGTTGCAATTGTACCACACTACAATTTACCGACTAATAACGATGACAACATTGGGCTGTATCAAGAACTATTTTCAATTTTAGACTAAAGCGCCTCTTTTGGTTACTGTAACGCGTGTACGTTGCCATGGCTCCTGGCATACGCTGTCATGTCATTGTTGGGAACCAAGATAACGTATGTGCATGTATGGGTTGTTCTCATTGAAACTCAAGCATAGTGCATTTGCGACCTGGGAAGAACGACTCTCTGCGGAGGCCTACTCTGGTTTTAATGTTCTTCAAATAAAACGTTAAAGAAGCATTTTGCAAACTGTAAAATCAAATAAGTATTATACGCACTAATCACACAAACACATTTTACGGTATTCCGAAAACACGGCCTATATACATGTGAGCCGTTTTGGACTCTGCGTAAAGTATCGACTCGGATAAGCCTAAGTAAGCCGCGCAGGCTTACCCGAACAGACACTTCTAGCCTCCTGTGGATTTTCTGTTTCAGGAGTCATTACTATATACCTCTATCCCCTTAAGACCGAATATGTCGGCCCGTGGAACGGCTCAGGTATTGTTTGCATCAATTGCAGCTTTGATAATAATATATGGCTTCATCGCGAGTAAGCTCAATACACATACTCAACATCGCTTTGTTTCATACAGTAATTCGAGAAGAAAATCCTCTTTAACCAGAATAACAACGCGACAACAAGCACCGATTATGACATACCGGTAAGGCTGAAGTAAAAACACAAACTGAATGATAAGTGTCAACTTCTACATGTAGTTATTTTGGAAAAAAACGTATGAAGCAGTGGGAAGTGCATGTGCCATCATCATCATCAGTTATTGTTACGTTTTCCATAATGTTTCCATAAAGTTTCCGAAATTCGTCTGATACAGTGATGCCAAAAAAGTGGTTTGCACCAGAGAATGTGTTTAAGGATACATTTAGAGGAAGATGCAATTGATGAACATAACTGTTTTATTATCCAAAATTACTACACATTCTCTTTTATAGATCTTTTGATTCAATCAGATTTGATGGAAACTACGTCTTATAGTATGTATATAAAAGTGCTAAAACTATTTTAGAAGCCCATGTTCTATGTATACGTTCCCCGAACATTTCGTTAAAGCGCAAGTCAACGCTTCTGAATTTCTTTGATCATGTCAGTAAGTATTACGTACCATTTCTTGGTGCGAACTTTTTTCTCAGCAACTGGTGGCTTTAATGAGGGACATAAGTGATAATTATATTATCTCCCTTCTCAGATAAAGACCAAGGAACACCAAATAGTTGGTAGGTCCTTTAAGTTGGAATCCTTTGTCTTTATCGCTATTTCGCAATGAGATATTGCAATTACTCTGTACACATTAATCATAAATGTGTTAATTAAAGTGATGATTCAAAAGAATCTACCCTTTGATATTTTACAACTTCTTCGGTAAGCTTTCTTCAGTTTGTTCTGCTCGTTCATGTAATTAATTGGTTTTGTCATACAATACATTTTTCACTATACGCCTGTGTATATAATCAAAGAAATGCAACAGGACACCTGCCAGGGGAGGGGTTTCTTTGTACATATCTCCAGCTAAATGACGATTATTTGCGTTTGATGCATTCAATATCGAAACATAAGCTAAAGCTTCAAATATCTTATAGTGATGAGGTTTTAACTCTGTACCACATATAGACGCGTTATGGTGCCTCTGCTGTCAAAGTCAGTTAAAAGCGTTTGCAAACAATGCAGATTCAGGTGAGACAACCCATAACGAGCTGTCTCTCCTGAAATCTGTATTCTTTGCCACTTAGCCTGTTGGACGAAAGAAGGAGTGGTCCAATTTTCAACATGGAAAAGTCTGCTTTGTGGAATTCGGCAGTGAAAGCGTTAAAACCTTTTTACATTTAGTAATAAAGCATTGCACATGCTCCTGATTCCGATGAATTTAACGTGAATTCTCCACGCAGTATAACAGACAATAATAAGAAGAGGACAAACTGGGAATTTTCCATTGCCCACCACACTGTTTTTAACTCCTCATCATATTGATTCCTTTAAGTATCCAATTAAAACAACTCGTATCTGAACAAAGGATATCAGGAGTCTATTTCAATCTCGTCTATAAAACAAATTTTCTCACTGTTTGTCTTGCGTTGCAGATACATTTAATTTGATTTATAGGATTCTTTCCTATATAACGGTACGGGGGGCGCAATAAAATACTTGTTGTACTTTTAATAACACCAGATTGTTATTTTATTGCTGTTGAAAGATATGTAATTATTTATATTTCAGAATATTCGCGGTATTTATTTTACGACTCTATGTAGACGATGTGCATGCATGTTGCTATCGATGTCGAAAATCTTATTTTAGGCCATGATTTGACACAGGAAAATCGACCTTCTGGTCTTTCCATCCACCGTACATCTTTTTCTGTTTCCGGCTTTACGAACATACTTTATAAAATAAGTTCTTAATTGAGCGTGTTAATTATTTCTTGTATCTGGGTCTGGAATATTAGTTTAAATTAAAAAATAACAGTTTAATGTTTCAATTGTACTCAATTTGTTAGTTGCCATGGTTACTTAAGCCTATCCCATTGAAGACGCATTCAGACGACTTTTGAAAACATTGTAGCAAAAGGAGAATTTTCTTATAATGACAAATTTCTACATTTGCCACAATGTTTTCAACTCTATTACTAAAATAATTATACTTCCATTTGTTGAGATTTTTTACATTTTTTGCTATCATGTTTTAAAGTCATCTGCTGAAGATTTGTTGTAGGTTGTAAAGGGTTAACCCAGGCAGAGAGAAAACAGTTAAGCATGTTATTTAGTGTGCTTCACACACTTCACTATTAACTGTGACAAAACTAAGGCAGTGTAATCATTGTTTGTGAGTTTAAAATGGTTCAAGTTATCGATTAACGCCAACGGAACAATCGTTTCTTAGACTGCAGTGCAATAGATTCCTGACACGCTCAGCCTACTATCTACCTACTTAACCCTTTCCAACATACAGCAAATGAGCAACATACCACGATCAAATCTTCCTAGCAAAAAGCCGAGCCCCGATAGCTCAGTCGGTAGCGACGCGGGCTGTCAATCCAGGGGTTGTGAGTTAAAATCCCGGCTCGGCCAACTTTCTTTCCGACGATTGACAAAAGTCAATGCGTCATTCGTCTTCCACCAATGGGCTTAGTCTATGTGGGAAAGCAGCCAGTTGCTTGGGAAGATTGTTGTTTGGAATACTGGTGTGAGAAAACCAGGAAATGCATGAGTAGGTGAACTGGCCGCCGTGATTTAACTGAGAAATTGTTAAAAACGGCGTTAAACCCCAATCAATGAATTCTAGCACAAATGTAAAAAATCTCAACACATAGGAGTTTAAATATAGAGTGAACGACATTGTGGAAAATGTAGAAATTGCTCAGCAGACGACTTCATAAACATTCGGGAAAAAAAGATATAAATCTCTTTAACTCATAGTATGTGTACTGAATGGAGTTATAAACATTGTGGCGAAAGGAGAATTGCCACAATGTTTTCAAACGTCTTCTGGTTAACTAGTTCCAATCACAGGAATATACCCGAAGCACCTATATAATGGAGAGTTTCCAAATACATTCGAGTTGCTTTTGCCGATTTGGGGTCTTACATGTAATGATTCACAGCAACAGGACGATATGAAGATACAGTGGCGTCAGACTAATGGGGCTACAGTGCTAGATGTTTGTCAGAAGATGCGTCTAGTTCTAAATTACATGTAAAGTATATGTATTGATTGGAGTTATAAACATTATGGCAAAAGAAAAAATTGCTCAATGTTAAACGCCTTCTGCTTAAGTTGTTGCGTGAGACTGGGGCATAGTCATCATCCAGTCACAGGAATATCCCCGAATCACCTATAGAATGAGGGTCATCATCCAGTCACAGGAATATCCCCGAAGCACCTATATAATGATGATCATCATCCAGTCACAGGAATATCCCCGAAGCATTTATATAATGATGACCATCATCCAGTCACAAGAATATCCCCGAAGCACCTATAGAATGAGGGTCATCATCCAGTCACAGGAACATCCCCGAAGCACCTATAGAATGAGGGTCATCATCCAGTCACAGGAATATCCCCGAAGCACCTATAGAATGAGGGTCATCATCCAGTCACAGGAATATCCCCGAAGCACCTATAGAATGAGGGTCATCATCCAGTCACAGGAATATCCCCGAAGCACCTATATAATGATGATCATCATCCAGTCACAGGAATATCCCCGAAGCATTTATATAATGATGACCATCATCCAGTCACAAGAATATCCCCGAAGCACCTATAGAATGAGGGTCATCATCCAGTCACAGGAACATCCCCGAAGCACCTATAGAATGAGGGTCATCATCCAGTCACAGGAATATCCCCGAAGCACCTATAGAATGAGGGTCATCATCCAGCCTCAGGAATATCCCCGAAGCATCTATATAATGAGGGTCATCATCCAGTCACAGGAATATCTCCGAAGCACCTATAGAATGAGGGTCATCATCCAGCCACAGGAATATCCCCGAATCACCTATAGAAAGAAGGCCATCATCCAGTCACAGGAATATCCCCAAAGCACCTATAGAATGAGGGTCATCATCCAGTCACAGGAATATCCCCGAAGCACCTATAGAATGAGGGTCATCATCCAGTCACATGAATATCCGCGAAGCACCTATAGAATGAGGGTCATCATCCAGTTACAGGAATATCCCCGAAGCACCTATAGAAAGAAGGCCATCATCCAGTCACAGGAATATCCCCAAAGCACCTTTTTCAAAAGGATAAATACGAGTCGCTTCTGCCGATTTGGGGTCTTAACTCTTTCAGCGCCGAAATGCTAAAAGTAGACTCTCCCATGTTCAAAGACGGGCGACTCTGTTTTATATGTTATAATATTCTTGGAATATTTGATAACTATAAGGCAAACAATGCTGATTTCAGGTGAGACAGCTCGGTACGAGCTGACTTACCTGAATCTGTATTGTTTGCAAAAAGCTCAATATTGCCTTTGGCGCTGACAGAGTGAATCACTCACAGCAACGGGACGATATGAAGATACACTGGCGTCATACTAATGAAGCTACAGTGCTAGCTGTTTGTCAGAAGAAGTGTCTAGGACTAACTTACGGACAATGAAGATTCTGATGAGACTAGATAAACAGGTTATTCTCTGTACGCAGTAGCAATACGACCCATAATCGCAAGAAGTTTAGACATCTTCGATGATCCATTACCTTATGGCGTGGCTCTTGTTGGTTATCTTTATCCTTTTCCGCGTGTAGTTACCTTTTAACGTATCTACTGCAGACGACTTTCGGAGACATCATGGCAAAAGCAGAAATTGCTCATAATTAGGAGTTTAAACACTATTTTAATATATTAGTATACTTTCATTTATAAATATCTTCAATATTTAGCCACGGATTCCTTTGTTGTGGAAAATGATAAATCGTACAAATCAAACATTTCACACAGTACCAGTATTATTATCAAGGTTACAATACACTAACAGAAAACACTTTCTAAGCGTTTCTCGTGTAGAACACCATATATCATTGAAAAGAGTTACCTCCTAGTTTAAAACAATCCAAAGAAAATGTGGTGTCATGCATTATGCAAGAAAGAACTCACCACGCGAAAAAAGTAACCGTCATTTTGGAACAAATCGGGCCCGGACAAAACCGGTGTTTAGCATTATATATTTCCACTTTCAAACAATCAAAATACTAAAAGTGATCAAATCAATCATTTCCAGTGCATCCTATAAACATTCACAATGCATTTTAACTCAATGTCATATATTCAATACATTCTGGTGATGGTATACACTCATTTCTACGCAAACAAAGGTATTTGTAGGGACTATAGTACTGTATATCAGCAAGTCAGCGGATGTATTTAGCGTAATTTGACCTAAATGCACACACTTTTAACGTATTTACTACAGAATATAATGTTAAAGTTTAAAAAGGAAGAGAAAGATTGTTAAAAAAGGGGAAGCATATCAAACAATAATTACATCTCTTTAGCATCAAGGTTATAACTTGGTATGAAATATTTCTGGCATTTCCGCCCGATTTTCATCTGATACTTTTGAATTAGGAGGATTACAAATATTGTATATTAGGTATCATTTTCAGGAGACTTTTGACTTCTCTCAGGAAAAATAACCTTGCGTGTATCGGTTCTATACACCGATTACGTAAAAGAACCAATGGGTCTTTTCGGAAAGAGCTTGTGTATCGAAACCGGACTCCTTGTATCTAACTAACTTTGCCAAATAGTTAATTTTGCACGAGGCTCATATAAATCTATCTCTATAAATGTACAATTCTGTATCAAAATGGTATTTTATCGTTCATGGCGTACCATATTTTACCGGAGTTGTTTCGAAGAGAGCGAACCCCTCTGTGAAAAGAATGGACAAACAACAGTGTTTCTTGGGTTCAAGTGTAAACATTACTTTCATATCAGAATGTGCATGTTTTTACTTCATGTTATGAGCACGTCCATGCGAAAGGGTTATATTTGCCTTTTGTGAACAGTGTAGAACCAGAGCAGCGCATGCATCCGCACAATCGGATCAATATCTACACTGTTCAAATATTTCTTACACACGCGTGTTAGAATCTTCCGTTTAGTTGTTTAGACTGATCAAGGTCGATACTTAACGCAGTCATTACTATTGGTTATCTCGTGGAATGGTTCATATATAAAGGTCATGCAATTCGAAACATGTCACATGATAAAGGACATCGGAGAAATGCACGAGACTGTGCGGTGTCATAGGCCGTCGGCTGTGTTCGCATAGTACCGGAGGTCGATTTTCATTTATAGACAGTATCTTCTTTACAGGGTGACAGTGGATTCTCAGCGCAGATTGACAGAAACTTTGAAATGGCTAGGTAAATACGGACTTTTCTATTAATTTGTTGAAGTGAATCATTAGAAGACCAACACAAGTTGGAAAAGTTTTTTTTTTTAAAAAAACAAGCAATTTACATCTTTCCAGATGTTGCATTTTCTATCTGATACATTGTTTTAAAGAAGACGACTTCAAATATGTCATGCCAGAACCAAAGCACTGAAAGTGCAGCCAGCAAAGGGCTAACTGCAGATCACGGGTTACAACAGTTAATCAAATACCCTTCACAATATCACTTTGTTATGTCCTTATTTTGAATAGTAGTTTAGTTGAAAGCACACTTTTGTATTAACAGAATAGGAGTCTATCGCAAATACTCGATTATTTTTACCAAGAGGTCATGGAATAGTAAAAATACTCCTTGATGAATGTCATATTAAAAGAAGGCCGCAGTATATAATAATAACTATATCGAGATTCCAATTCTAACATAAAAGCATAAAAACACATCTGTATCTACATATTCTCGTTATTTTAAATATAAAAAAAATGGTGGCATGTTTGTATTTTATTAACAAAGGAATAAAAGCATTGTGATGCTGTGTCTAACTTATAATAGAAATAAAAATGAAATCGACAGTGCCTAGAGAAATATGTTACAGTAAACTGCTTCAACTAATCGGAAATGTGAATTTTAGGGATTTGTCTAGCATGGCTATATAAATAGGCACAGCTGTCTCAAAACAGCTGAACACATTCTTTTTCTAAAAGGTTTTCACAAAAAATAGATGACAAAATCATTGCAGTGCTTTTATTTTTTGTTAATTGTCAATATGTTCGAATCAGTCGGATACCGAGGTGTCAAAAGGCGTTTGAACCGCCCATATGATGAAATCATTCGACAAAAATAGCAAAAATAATGAGGATTCTTTTTAAACACTTCTATACCACTCATGCGATATAGCACCGATGGAAGCGTCTTGTGCATAAAGACTTTACTAGAGAATTTTTAAAAATCGGAAAATATCAGCTATATTTTACTATTATTTCAATACTTTTATTCTCTGTTGGTATATGTTTTATCCCTGGGTATTGACTTTCTTTAAACAAATACGGATTCAAAAAGCTGCTTCCACTCGATCACAGACATGAATATGTATTCTCATGAATTCGTCTGTTGAAAGCGTAGAAAAAACATTTTTTTCATTTTTCAATTCCTATATTTCAACAGCAAATTTCTTTAAAGTAATTTCTAGTGCGTAAGTGATGTAAATCAAATCAATTTTCTGGCTTATAGCCGAACAAAATACCGCATTATGTGTGTGAGACATGGTCTATTTCGCGCTTCTATATAGGAGGGTGGTGAACTAGGCTCAAAACAGTAATTTAAAAGAAATCTCTCTGAACCCGAATTGGTGTTCAGTAATGATAATCTACTGTAGAAAGAGATATTTGAAGTAATTCATTGCCGATTTAGTAAATAATACTTTATTAATAGGGACTGATTCCAGTCTAGATTTCGATGAGTGTTTCCGGACTGCGCTAACTAAATCAATTGGCTCTGGCGAGCTCCTTGCTAAAACGATTGCATACTTAAATAGTATGAGGGATTTTTTAAATTTGAATGATGAATTCCATGATATGTTATTATACGTCATATTTATGTTTTCATGCGATAAGCACTTGAGATGTTTTATCCCGTTTTAAAGATCACAGTACAGACGCAGTGCGTGTCTTTTGATGGTAAGCGGAAGCTTATTAACGGTTAAGCGATTTATCAATAAAAGTAAATATATTTCCTGTTCAACAATATTTTCATGTTGACTTAATCTTTTACTTGCTCAGACAGTATTAAAGGTCCTCACATACGAAAAAACAGCAACACATAACATTTTTGTGTAATCGCGTTGGCGTTATCTATTTAGTTTTCCTAAATATAGAATATATAGAATTACCATTGGTTAACGTGGTTATCTTGAATGCTCGCGTATATCAAATAAAAAATATGTATGTTAAAGTTATACGTTAGAGAATTGAAGTGAAATGTGAAAAGATGTTCCGCAATTCCTCTTAAAACAGGAGAGACTAAAATATTTGAAACACAATTATACAAGAACTATTTTTGTGTGATATGCTTCAGTTTTGTTTGTCTGTTTGTAAGTTGTTTAACTCTAACTTTATCAATTAAATTACAGCGTTTCCTGGGTAAACTACCGGTACTTGCTGGTCCATTTATCATGACACCAGCGAGTCGGTCGGAATGCTAACCCCACCATCATGAGCCCTTTATAGTGAACGCCATTACTACATATTGCATTCTTAACGCGGTCACATGTCGAGGTCAAATAGCCTTATATCAATTTCGTGTTAGCTTAACATTTTAAACACAAATCGCTCTTCTACGACCTAGATAAACATTTCTACCTTGTCATCACCGTTGTCAAGCGTTGAAGTTTGTTCTATATGAAAACTATTCCAAATAAATGTTCTTATATTCTTCCTCTTCCTATCACATTTCAACAACGTTACACCTGGTAAATATTGAATATTTTTGAGAAACTATTTTGCTGCTAAATAAAAAATTGTCCTGGACAACCATTGTTTTCCACCGACGTGTATTTGGGAACTTAATCGAAGCATCGGATGACATTTTTTAATTTATTTATTTATTGGGGTTTTACGCCGCTTTCAACAATATTTCAGTTATATCACGGCGACAGTTCACTTATTCATGATCCCTGGGTAAACAAACCAGTACTAGGCTAGAAAATGTGCCTTGCCCAAGGCGAATCATTACAATAGGGACACTTCTATGACGGAAAAAACACGTTGACCTAATATTCTATATATAAGTCAGGCCACTAGTAAATCAATCTTTAAAGGGTCTATATTAGATGATTATGTGCATACGAACAGTAACGTGACGCTGCAATGATCATTACGGTTGTAGAAGCTTCAGGAGTGCATTGAAAACGATGTGCGTTTTGTCGAGTTCGCTAAAAACAAACAATTATAGGGTATTTGTGACAAGTGGAGAAAAAGATACAGTTGCATATCAATACTATCTGATCGAAACGTAAAATGATTGTAAGGACTATCATGAAACATTCTGTGATTATTGGTAACCAAATACAGACTGCGCAGAACGATCACAAAAAGCCACTTATCAACCTAAAAAAGCAACATTATGCAGACGAATCATTACCTACCCTTATCGGAAATACTATTAGGGTAGAACATCCCGAATGGATTCGGTGATTTCTGAACGAGGTCGGTATTCATTAACGGTATATAGGATCAACGATATCCGTTCGAAAATGTAAGATATAGGCATTGTTCGGGTACCAGTTGAAATGACCGGCAAGCCCACAAACCAACACGATCTCAAACGACATAATATAAGGACATCTCCAAGTAATCAACGGATGTTCCTACTTAAATTGGTTTTCATGAAATGGAATTCGAATATATTGTAACACAACACTCATCGGTCGTCTTTTATTGCAGATATATGTTACAAAAGCTGAGATCTAGAACAGACTTTCAACTAGTTCTAAACGAGGTAAGTTGAATTATTTGGGCCTCGTAACACGAAAATCGACCTTCGAAAGATTTGAACAAAACGGTTATTACAATCAAATTGTACATTTACATAGTTGAGAGTTAGCATGTATCGTTCTCCAATGGCTACCAGACGTATGATAAGAAGACGACCAATGAAAAACCAGATTTAAACTGCGCTCGGATACGCAGGTAGATCCGGTTCTTCGATGGTCGCCAAATCCCGAAGATCTGTTGTGTTTGGAACTAGGTCTTACACATTACTGTAAATGCTCTCGATGCCTGCTACCTTCCTGAATACACAGCCATTAACATTTTGACCTAGAGACCTGAGCCCTGTCTCTGACACTTTGAGTTTACCTCGTTGTCTCATTTTCGTACACCGATTACTTATATTTTCTTGTATCTGGTTCATACGCATATTAGCTCTTGCGATAGACGAATTTTGAAAACATTGCCAAGCCGAGTATTATTTTACGAAAAGAGATACACCCAACTGTGATTTTAATTATGACGTCATCGATACCAAACACCCCTGATTTTAGAAGTAACATGCCAGCAACTCATTTTGAGTAATTCAGTTTATCTCAAGGGTTCTACCGAGAAAATAGTTTGTAATGATTGAGTGTATTTGTCTTTATTAAGAGCCAACTAAGTTTGTAGAATTTACATAGTTAACAGATAAGTATGAGTTTTAAAAGATTTGAATATATTTTCTCGTTTGTATTCATTTTTAACTCAACTGGAAAGCCAATGGAGCTTATGTCATAGCGATTTGTCCGTCCTTGCGTCAACATCTTCTCTGTAACCTCTATGCAAATTAGCATAAAACTTCACTGGTAGCATCCTTTCAATTTCCTTTCTTAAATTGCTTCATATTTTTCTATCCACGCAGAATTATGGTTGGCAGATTTTAAAATAATTTTGTAGTATAAATACCCTCTATAAGATTCCTTCAAGCCATGTTGATTGGTTGAAACAAAGGCCGCCAGGAGACGGGGATATTTTGCCTTATGCCTATGGAGAAAACTTTAAAAATATTTTTCTCCATAAGTATCTGGCTGATTTCCGAAAAATATTTGTAGGAATATGCATTGTGTGACCCTCTATCAGATTGCGTCAAGCCATGTTGATGGGTAGAAAAAATCTTCTCCTCCAAAGGTATCTGTCAGATTTCAAATACATTTAATAGAAATGTTCCTTGGGAGACCCTCTTTCAGAGAATCCTTCAAAACATGTTGGTTGGTCCAAAAAAATGGCCATCAGGGGGCCGGCTGTTTTTGCCTTATATGGCTATACTTTAAAAACCTTTTTCGCCATAAGTATCTGGACGATTTCAAGGATATTTGTAGGAATGTTCATTGTGTGACCCTCTGATCAGATTGCTTCAAGCCATGTTGATTGGTAGAAAAACGGGCTGTTTTGCCTTATATGGCTTTAGTGATCTTATTTTTGCCTATTGCAGTAGAGCGATACTGGCCCTCTTGCGTCTCTTGAAAAAGTATTTTTGTTTATGTTTTAACCAAGGCGGAATAAAATGTTTCAGCTGATGCAACATTATCGATGAAAAGAAACATGTTTAAACTGAACACCATTTTATTTCATTTAAGCAATCCCCACTTATGTTTCTTTGAAATGCTGCTGTATCAACATTGTGTTATGTTCAGCACTGCCATCAAACGAAACCTGTTAAAATAGTTTCATCTAGAAACTGTTTATTGAATTGGAATGATGGTTTCCCCCACTTTACAGTTTTTACTCAAAGATGTCTTGTTGTTTATTTAGGCGCGCTCTCTATTAGTTCGGGAAATCAATCAAAATTTCGGTTGGCTTTATGAGAATTTATTTATTTTCAAAGAGGAATTAACTTCGAAATAAATTGCAGATTTCCCTCTGAACAATTACTTGAGATTTGTCAAAACTGCAAAAATGTCAATAATACGACCATGAATGACGACGCATTAAATATGAGCCCACTAAAACATTTGCGAAGATCACTTAAACATGTGCGAAGATCACTAAAACATGTGCGAACATCACTAAAACATGTGCGAACATCACTTAAACATGTGCGAAGATCACTAAAACATATGCGAACATCACTAAAACATGTGCGAACATCACTAAAACATGTGCGCACATCACTAACGTTGGCCTGAGCTTCCACATGTACACTCTAGCGCGTATTCGGATTGTCCAAACACATTCAGCATTTGGACACGAGCTAGCCGACTCAACCGATCGAATGACAGACTTTGACGAACACTAGGTGTGTAGGACAATCATAATGCACCCTGGTCGATATATGTATGATATCTTTACAGCTTTCAGCTCTGAAAACATGTGGGGACCATTGAATGATTAATCGATTACAGTTTAACGCCGTTTTCAAAGGTATTTCAGTCATAGCAATACGGTCAAGTCACAAAACGTTTGTTTCCTGACTTACTCGAAACTGTACTCCACACAGCATTACTCATGTAAGAGTTCAAACCTTTTGGTCGAAGAAGAATGATTCTAGTTACAATGATTGTTTTGTCAATCACCGGAAAGAACCCATTGTCAAGCCGGCTTCGGACTAAGGGCACCTTGAGTGATAGCCGTCATCGTTACCGACTATCGCGGTTCAACAAAACATATTTATATATGGGCAATCGAAATATATTGTTGATACATTTGTTTGCTTTTTAAAGTATGTTGATTTAAATGTCTGCTGCAGAGGGACATACAGTCGTCTGGATTTTTAAAATCCATAGTCACCATAACAACAACATGATACTCCTCTGTGCCGACGATAAACGATGGTATGGACAGTTTTAAGATCGCTATTAAAAATTAACACAAAACGCATAAATCATTTGGTTAATTTTGTCGTGAGCTGGCACATTTGTCAAAAACTCGGAAACAAAGTCAATATAACAAAAAGAGGCGCTATCTTTATTAGTTAAAATCGGAATTTAATGCAAATGTGAAATGCTTAAATGGCCGAATAAGAGAAAAACAAACAGCAATAAAATAGAATCCAATGAATTAGAAACGGAAAGAGAGAAAAAATGTCTGAAATTGTCTCTGAGATCGATTTAATTTATCCCTTTAAAAGCAGTATCTTACTTTATGCGACATTTGTTAAAACTACTGCTTTTCGACTTTAAACAATTATACATAATTTGCGATCAAAATAGACCAGGATATTTGTCTTCATTTTCGTACTGTCTAACTTTGATGTACCTTGTAGATTAAAGACTATTCTGTTATTTATTGTTGATACAGACTACCCTATTAATATGCAATAACGTTAATTGGCATTTCCCTGAAAGATACAATAAAGAACGCTTTTACTGTAAAACACGTTTGGAAACAGTTTGAAAAAAGGAGAAATTATTAATATTTTGAGTTTTGTACGAAAGATCGGTGATGACTTCCAAACTTCACATTTCAAACTTCACACTTCATACTTCACACTTCACACTTCATACATAATATGTTTGAAATGTGAAGTTTGAAATCTGAAGTTTGAAATTCAGACTTCATACTTCACACTTCATAGATAATATGTTTGAAGTGTGAAGTTTGAAGTGTGAGTTTGAAGTATGAAGTTTGAAGTGTGAAGTATGAAATTCAGACTTCATACTTCACACTTCACACTTCAAACAAAGTATAAAACATATTATCTATGAAGTGTTAAGTCTGAATTTCAAACTTCAGACTTCAAACTTCACACTTACACAAGCATATTATCTATGAAGTGTGAAGTATGAAGTGTGAAATATGAAGTATGAAGTTTGGAAGTCACAACCGGTCTTTCGTAGTTTTGCGATAAATGTATTGTGATTCATCTCACAAGTATGTTCATTTCCCTCAAATCGTCATCTTAAAAGTACTGTAAGTCGTCGAATGTATACATTTAGTATACCGGTTATAAACGGTTTAAGAAAATAAGAGAAATTAATAATAACGAATATCTACCGACAAATGCAATGTGATTTATCCTATCTCAAAACGTATGTTTATTTCCCATCAATCTTCATTTCAAGTTGACGAATTCATGTATTTATCATTCCGTTTATAAACGGTTTGACGTCGTATTCCACTCAGTTTTGAATAGCTCCATTATTTATTTCATGCTCTCGGTTTTTATAAAGCAATTCTGTCAAAGGAGGGGATGGTTTCACTTAAGATATTTGATTTGTTTTCGAAATCAAACAATTTGTTTTTATACTGTTCAATCTTTACATTGCCAAAGTCTCTATATCATTTACCATTGTACGTTTAATAATCTCATTCCTCGTGATTTCACCCGCAAATAGCTAACTCGTGCAGACGCACTCGCTTGTTTTAGTTACACGCGCGTAAAAATCACTCGGGATAGAATTCCCCAATCAAATTGTCAATGGCGTTTAAGCGTTAAACCTATAACATTTAAAGTAATGAGGAATATACAAAAGTATGCTCAATGGAAACACATTAATGGCGTTAATCGTTAAAACATAGATCTTCGTCTGATTAAAATTCAACACAGATGAGATTTATTAACCCAATACGTAACCAACATCAAATTCACATCTCACAAAATCAATTTTACGACCTTGGTTTATAACTTGTTAAACCTAGCATAACCACATGGATGGAACCATTAATTCATCGTATAATGCATATTGGTTCCAGCAGTAAAATGTTGCAACATGTAGAACACGTGTTGTACGGGTAATGTGTACGCTTAACCCGTTTACAAATTTCCAAATAATGTTTGCGACAAGAATCTTTTAATTAGTGTATTTTAACAGACATATTACTACATGCATCTTTATGTCTCTGATCTTAACCCTTTCCCTCATACGCCAATTATGCAGCAGACGACTTTGAACATATTTTGTCAAAAAATGGAAAATCTCTATAATTGAATGGATAACCTATGACTAAAAGTGGAAAACATTGTGACAAAAGGAGAAATTGCACGTTTTGTGCAATTTCTTCTTTTGTCATTATGTTTACAAAAAGCCGTCTGCTGCAGAGGCGTTATAAAGCGTCTATATGAGGGAAAGGGTTAATAGTTAACCAATTCCCTGACACAGACGACATTTGATGCTTCTGCAGCAGACGACTTTTGAAAACATTCTGGGAAACGATCAAATAGGTTTACACAAGCAATTTCTTCTTTTCCCACAATGTTTTCAATACTGTTTTTAAACTAATATACATTTCAGGAAAAAAAAACACTTAAGTTTCTTCAGATATTAAATTGATTTTTCAAATGATTTCATATGCACACCTATTGATATTGAATATCGGATGTGTATTTTGATTCACTGAACGAAGTAGTTGTTAGGTGGATTTTAAGACGGTGTGTGCTTTACGATTCCAACGTTTCTGTTTTGGGGTAATTATAATTAGTTCGCATCTGTTTTCGAATGATAATAATTACAATCAATTGGGACCCAGTCGGCTTTTTGAAATAGTAAAATAGACCCCAGGCATAATAATCTGCCATATTTGGACTACTTTCACACATGTTATGGCGTAATTTTCAAACTACGTGTCTTATTTTTCGACTCGACTCTCCTCCGAACGATTGTTGATGTATCGTATATTATTCGATGTATGTATACGGAATTGTTATATCCGCATTCCATAGCTAGAAACAGGTTTAAAACTAACCTTTACAATATATTGATGTACAGTCAAACCTGTGCTAAAGACCACCTTTGTGTTTCAATTCCCTGTCTACAACAACCACACTTTTGATATCCCAATTATTGCATTCTGCCTAAATGACGCTGCGATGAAAGACCACCTGTGAACAAAGACCAGCTTGTTCTTTGACTGCACTAGGATATTTCGAGTGCACTCAATCATGACTGGCACGAGCAAAGATATCCCCAGGTGCACTCAATCATGACTGGCACGAGCACGGATATCCCCAGGTGCACTCAATCATGACTGGCACGAGCAAGGATATCCCCAGGCGCACTCAATCATGATTGGCACGAGCAAGGACATCCCCAGGTGCAATAAATCATGATTGGCACGGGCAAGGATATCACCAAGTGCACTCAATCATGATTGGCACGGGCAATGATGTCCCCAGGTGCACTAAATCATAACTGGCACGAGCAATGGTAGTACCCGACCTAACGGTTTCGTAAGGTAATAACGATAATCGTACGTTATCTGTTGCAGATCGAAGCTCCAAATGTATGTTTTTGGTATACACCCGACTACATTAGGGACATCAAAGAACAGAAGGATAAAAACTATCAACTACACAAGGTTTGTATATTTAACTCATTAACATATATAGACGCGTTCTGCCCCCTCTGAAGCAGACAACTGTTGAAAAGAATTGCGACAAGAAAAAAGAAATTGCTCAAAACGAACATTATTTCCTTTTGCAACAATGTTTTCAACTATGTTAACAATTATATTTTCCTTTATAGAAAATGAGTTTGCCTAGATGTTTTCAAAGTCTTCTTCTGCAGATTTGTTGCATGTGGGAAACGGTTTAATCTAACCGTGTATATGTTTATATGAGCAATACTACAGGAAAATCAATCGTGGAGACTTAGCGACCATCGAAGACTAAGTTGCAGTACACTGGTGAACAGGTCAGACCAGAAACAACAACAACTCAATCTTAACGTAATTGCCATTAATGTTAGTCGATCAGTGCAATGTGACTAGGCTCACACATGTATGTACATTTCATATGGATAGTAATCGTGAAACAGATGCTGACAGTTTGTTTACAAAATAAACGCAGTCTACTATCATACAATCAACAATTGAAATCGCTTTAATCTCTCGTGAATACTAAATACGTTGCTTAATTGACGTCCCGTAATGGCTTATAAATAACAATTGCAATCATATGACCAATGATGAGATACAAGTGCATATGGATTGTCTCCGTTTATAAATATTAGAGTATTTATTATATAATACTATTTATAATCCTATTCGATCACACAATCAGTTGACCGGCTAATTGTTATATCAATTAATCTGACCATATATGAATAGCGTTTCGCACGACAGAGTTTTCCCGATGGACTATCCGGCTATATATAGACAATAAGCTTGGGTCAAGCGTAAAGGGATACTTTCCTGTACTGAATATGAGATATAGATAAAAATGATAACATATTTAATAAATGATAAACCTGGGATGTATTCAGATTCTCCTTACAAACTAACCACAAGTGGAAAATCCTAGCAATTTTTCCTTTTTGCCGCACTCCTTTCAAATGTATTTCATCATAACAACTTCATTGAAAGAGTCATACACTGTTTGTCAACAGATTGTTTCAAAATCGTCTGCTGTTGCTTTCTGTATGTGTGAAAGAGTTCAGGGTTTCCAAATAAAAAAAGGGACCCTTTTGTGTGCCTTGAACATAACCGTTGGATTCTCTAGCACCAAGGTAAATCCATGCGGTGTTTGTAGATGACAGTTTACTCTCGCGATACCATTGATTAAATCGTTTCGTAATTAAATCTAAATCTCCGAAGAGAAGAGGACATTCACAGGACAATGGTCAGCATTTAACAGACAATTAATCAGATGTAAATACTGACCCGGCTTGTTGAAAGCCAGCGTAACCCTTTCCCACATACAACAATTCTGCTGCAGATGACTTTAAACACATCTGGTTTAAAATGATAAACCTCTATAAATATTTATTTTTTTATCGTTAAATAAAGTTGAAAATAGCGTGACATATACGGAAATTGCTCATTATGTGCAATTTCTTCTGTTATCACAATGTTTGCATACGTTGTCTGCTGCAGAGGCATCATAAAACGTCTCTATGTTGAGAAGGGTTAACGTCTAGGATATTTGTTTGTTTCCTTGGAAGATGTTTGTTTTTTTACCGACTGAGCAACAGTTTCCTCTTTTTCAGGAGTAGAGAAACAAATAGTTTCTGTGTCCCATTTATTGCTTTCGGTGACAGTATTTATCGTTCAAACTAAATATTCGTAAACGTCTTGGTACATCAATTAAATGGAAACCGCCGTGGCCGAATGGTTAGCGTTTGGGATGTATCACGAGTAAGAATATTCGTCAGACTAGTACACTAACAACAGAGTCATTCACGGAGTAAAGTATTCAGGGGCGTAGCTTGGCAATAATCAATGTGTAGGCCGTCTCGTGAGAAAATCAACATTGTGGACTCAGCGTAAAGTATCGACCCGGATCAGCCTAAGCATGCCACACAGGCCTACCCGGATGTACACTTTTCGCCTCCTGTGGATTTTCTGTTTCAGGAATCACTACTCTATCTATCCCCCCTTAGACGGAATGTGTCGGCCGGATCAGTCTGCGCGGACAGAAAAAATGTGTAGGCACGTGCCTACAGTGCCTAAAGAGAGCTACGCCCCTGGTATTAATTTGATTAATGAAAAGAGAAAGGACCTTTTTTTTGTTAATACAATGCAATTTAATAACAATTTGAAATATGTCACTGTTACAAACGACATGTTTATCAGGCAATACACCTTCCAAATAACCCATCGAATACCTTGTTATAACTCGATTGTGTTATTTTTTTTTTTTTTTACGCCGCTTTCAATGATTTTTCAGTTACAACACGTACGTTACCAGTAGTTCTGGTCCATTTATCTTGACATTAGCGAATTAATCATGACGCTTACCACACAAACCAGAGCATCAAGATTGGGATAGTCAGTATTACCCATTTTAAAAGTATTTGGTATACCTCGACATGGTATCGAACCCGCGATTATCCATAACAACGACCTTGGCTATTCTAGTTTGAGCACAGGCTTCCCACATCTGAGCAACATGATTTGAATGTGCACTATTGGCTAATAAGACAACGAACTGTTCAAGAAGCTTCTGCCAATTTAGTGTACATTTATTACAACTAGAATGGAGTGCTCCCCGGAGCACATGTGTCACCTTCAGGGGCCTTGTCAGAAAAAATTAATTTTGGACAGAAAAGGGGCAATAACTCTGATATAAAAATATTTGGATTATACCCCTTTTGTGAACCCATCACAAAGATTGATATAAACATTTGCAGAAGTTTCAATCTAATCCTTTGAGTAGAAAAAAAGTTATTTGAAAACGTGAAGAAAAAGTGTGACGGACAGACAGACAGACAGACAGACGTCCAGACGGACAAACTCATGGGAGTGTACTTGTGGGGTTATTTCCTTTGATGTTTACTTGTGGGGTGCCCCCACAAGTATGCAATTCATTCCATAATTAACCCCCTTTTACGGAATGAATAACATTAATATGCAAATGAGATAACTGTTATAAAAAAAAAAAAAAGCTATTTATCTAAGTGTCTTTATAAGGGTGGTCGGTGGGCTTCAAACACGCACCCCACAATTACTCTCTCATGCGGACGGACGGGTACTTGTTGGGTATTTTCCTTTGATCTTTTCTTGTTGGGTATACCCAACAAGAATATGGTTTATTCCGTAATTAACCCCCTTTTACGGAATAAATAGCATTAATATGCTAATTAGGTACCCATTAGAAAATAATGAAAAAAAAATACTACTAGGATTTGGACAGTACCCAACAAGTGTCCATTCGTGCGCTCGGACGGACAGACGCCGGACAAAAAAATATGGTAATCCCTAAGTGCCTACCATGCTACGCAGGTGACACAAAAAGTATGGAGGTACAAATTGATCGTTTGCTACATTTGTTAAAGAATATCCCAATTAAGGTTAGTATGGCTCTTACAGAGGTCTAGATATTGGTAAATAAACTGATGTGTCTCCCACAATGTCCTTCTTATAACTCAACCAAACCTTATGTTGTGGGTACACAAAATAATAGTCTCAGATTTTTTTCAGTACCCACAACCTAGGGTTTGAGTGTCAAATAAGGGTTTAAATACATTAATAAAGCCCCTTATTTAGAGCTCTGATCCTATTTTCTAAAGCCAGCGTCTCATTTCTATTTTTCCAGTTGACTGCCAGGCTAAAAGCTCTGATGATTGAGAAAGGCTCCATGCTGATACAATATCAACCCCTCGGAGAACTGCCGAATTTCTTCCGTATAGCATTCTCGAACCCTGCACTTACGACCTCAGACATCGATGCAGTGATACAAGAACTTGTCTGCCTAGGAAAATCTGCGCAGTAAATAATGTTTGCGAAATGATCGAACCCTGAACTAACGACCCAGACATCGATGCAGTGGTACAATACATATTCTGATTCAGATAGTCTGCGAAGTATAAAATGTGTTTTGTTAACTTTACCTATAAATGTACGACTTTCGTAACCCTTTCCCACATACACACGCTTTCTGACGCTTCTGCAGCAGATGACTTTTGAAAACATTGTAGTTAAATGAGAAATTGCGCATGTTGAGTAATATCTCCTTTCGTCGTAATGTTTCTAACTGTATTCACTTGTTTTTAATAGGTTTTAGGAAATCACATGGGAGGAGGAGTTATTATTAGAAAAAAAACTAATTTAAATGTCTTGAACATATCACTATTGCGTTTGTTTAAAAACACTAAGTTATGACACATCTAAAATGAAATCAATATTCCGATGTTTTAAGTATTTGCAGTTTCTTTATTTTGACTCGCATTTATGTTTTTTTGTTTTATTTACGAAGACAAAACAGTCCCTATTAGCTAGACTGGGATACTTTATTTTACACTATATATATATATACTACATGTAATCAAAACGCGATAACTACAAACCTTTACGTCGCACAGTATAATTTGTTTACATACGCGCACCTGCTTGCAGCAGACTGTTATTTGTAAATATCGAGATGAAAATGACGTCGAATATTCTCCTTTTAATGGCAATTTTAACTTACTGAATGTTATTTTCATGTTCAAAGAGATGTCTTGATTTGTGAAGAAGGCATTTTATAATGTTTATCCATCTAAAATATGAACTGTTTCTAAGCTAAAACAGTTGATCGCGTGACTCGCGAATACCAACTGCGTATATCAATCTCTTGTAGAGAGCCGCTCTTAACACTCACTTACAAATAGTAAATCCTAGGTGATTTAAAATGTTTATTTGGTTCGAAACAAATGAAGAAAAGAACAAACCGAGATAAAACTGGTTTTAATAGAAAAATTACTTTGAACGAACACTCTCTGCATATAAAGAGAGTTTCAAGAACGACACCTCTGCGAATAAGAAAGAATCGGGTCTTTCGTACAAAATTATTTCGTCCTTGACAATTTTAAATGTGTCATTTAATTCCCTAAAGGCATATTGCTTCCGATCTGCATATTGTTATGCACCATTGACACAAGTACGCTCATCATACTAACATTTTAAAACATGAGTAGTTTGTTATTTTCATTATAAAAAAAGGAAGGAAAGAATATTACAATAAATTAACATGTTGTAGGGCTCAGTTTATGTTCGAAATTAAGTTTAAATTATACAAAAATTTCAATGAGATTTAACTGTTTCGAAGGTGGTCTAATTTATAAATATTGGACTTCATTTCAACATGTGTTAAAGTATGATATAATTAGGATGCCAAGCTAATATCATTTTGAGAAAAAGAGAAAACTCATGTCTTCAGCGATTTAACCCTTATCTCATTGTTTTAAAAGTAGATTGCTGCAAAGGTGTCCACTGTAGACTTTAATAGGGGAAAGGTAAAATGACGTGCTATTCCATGCAAATCCTAAATTGTCTGTTTTGTGGTTTTATTGAAAAATGATAAAATTCAAATATTCTGACAAACATCTTGAAAAGTGTATGTGGAATTCACAAATCTTATAAGTACTGTATACATACTAAAACTAATGATTGGCAAGATTACTCATTTCCATTACTGTTTATGATCAATAATTAGTTGGTTGTGTGTATGGTCAACCTACTTTGAAATAGAGATTGATCATAAACAATAAAAGGCTTCAATTATCATTCACTTCGTTGACAAAACAATGCATGTTACATGATACATTTTCACTTGACCCCACCTCTGATGTTCCAATATGCCCCTCAATTGATAACTGTTTATTCAACTACTATAATGTTAGTGTTATGCATAACTGCAGTATGGATTTCCGGCGACATTGATGCGTTGCATCAACTTTCACTTGTTCTTTCATATAAAGAGTTTCCATAGTTTAGGCTAATTCGGGGCGACACATTCCGTCTCAGGGGGATAGAGGTATAGAGTAATGATTTCTGAAACAGAAAAACCATATTAGGCGAAAGGTGTCTGTCCGGGTTAGCCCGCGCGGTATGCTTAGGCTGATCCCCGGGTCGATACTTTACGCAGAGTCCAGAATGTTGGTTTTCTCGTGGAACGGCTCTATTTGTTGGGGGAAAGGCCACTTTACTCCTCCCGATCTAGTCCTCTTATATCACAATTCAATCTATTGTAGGTATTGTGCTTTGTGTCATCTGTTTGTTGGTAAAAAATAAACTTTTTTAGAATGTTATGTTTGTTATTCATACCGCTTCCACATCTAGTTAAACCTTTTTCAATTCCCCCAATTAATTAACTTTTCCAGGGGTAATTATTTGTATGGGATTTTACAAAAAAAAATCATTATACCACGCCGTTTCATGAGAAAGTTACCAGTTCTACTGGTCTATTTATCCGTACACCGGTGAGTCAGTCGTAATGCTGGGAAAGTCATTACTACCATGCTTTAAGTATTTGGTATACCGGCCGAGGATCGAACAGGCGACCTCCCCGAGTTGAGATATACGGGTTTTATATGTCACTGCTATGGAGAGGTACATTGGCGTTCTTTGTCATAACTCACTCTAGTGTACGTGATGTATATGTAACACATTGTTAAGTACACACACTAAATAATTCGCATTAAAAAGGCTTTACCGTTCTTTTTATTTCACTTATTAGACTTACAGTTACAGTCGTCATACTGTATCGGTTATTTACGAAAGCCTATTAGGACCATCTGAGAAAAAAAATATTGTAAAGTCGTAATAACGCGAAAAAAGGCGTTATAATGCGAAAAAAGGCGAAGTAACGCGAAATAAGGCATAATAACGCAAAGTAACGGCGTAATAATGCGAAGTAAGGCGTAGTAACGCAAATAAAGGCATTATAACGCGAAAAAAAGGCGTTATAATGCGAAATTAAAGGCGTATTAACGCTAATATAAAGCGTTATAACGCGAAATAAAGGCGTAATAACGCGAAAATAAACGCGTAATAACGCGAAATAAAGGCGTAATAACACTAAACAAAGGCGTATTAATGCTAATAAAAGGCGTTATAACGCGAAAGAAAGGCGTAGTAACGCGAAAATAAAGTCGTAATAACGCGGAAAAAGGGCGTTATAACGCTAAAAAAAGGCGTAATAACGCGAAATAAAGTCGTTATAACGCCTTTTTAGCTATATATATAAATCGATTACTGCTTTGAAGACTCTTTTTCAACCATGGATCTACGACCCAGATCAACCAATTCGCTATATTTTTTCATTGGCTGAGCTACGATTTACGACCCAGATCAACCAACTCGCTATGTCTTTTGAGTGGTTCAGCTACGATCTACGACCCAGATCAACCAATACGCCATGTTTTTCTCAGTGGCTGAGCTACGATCGACGACCCAGATCGACCAACTTGCTATGTTTTTATATTGGCTCACCTACGATCTACGACCCAGATCAACCAATTCGAATTTGTATTTCAGTGGCTGAGCTACTATCTAAGACCCAGATCAAACAATTTTTATTTTTGTCAGTGGCTGAGCTACGATCTACGACCAAGATCAACCAATTAGCTATGTGTTTTGAGTGGTTGAACTACGATCTATGACCCGTATCAACCAATTCGCTATGTTTTTTCATTGAGTTAGCTACGATCTACGATCTACGACCCAGATCAACCAACTAAGTATGTTTTCTCATTGGCTGAGCTAAGATCTACGAGCCAGATCAGCCAATCCGCTATGTGATTTGAGTGGCTGACCTACAACCCAGATCATCAAAAAACATTGCGAATTGGTTGATTTCGGTCGTAGATCGTAGCTCAGCCATTGTAAAAACATAGCGAATTGGTTATCTGGATCGTAGATCGTAGCTCAGCCATTGTAAAAACATAGCGAATTGGTTATCTGGATCGTAGATCGTAGCTCAGCCACTGAAAACCCATAGCGAATTGGTTGTTCTGGGTCGTAGATCGTAGCTCAGCCAATGAAAACACATGGCGTATTGGCTGATCTGGGTCGTAAATCGTAGCTCAACCACTCAAAACACATAGCGAATTGATTGGTCTGGGTTGTAGGTCAGCCACTCAAATCACATAGTGGATTGGCTGATCTGGCTCGTAGATCTTAGCTCAGCCAATGAGAAAACATACTTAGTTGGTTGATCTGGGTCGTAGATCGTAGCTAAGTCAATGAAAAAACATAGCGAATTGGTTGATACGGGTCATAGATCGTAGTTCAACCACTCAAAAAACATATCTAATTGGTTGATCTTGGTCGTAGATCGTAGCTCAGCCACTGAAAAAAATAGAAAATTGTTTGATCTGGGTCTTAGATAGTAGCTCAGCCACTGAAATACAAATTCGAATTGGTTGATCTTGGTCGTAGATCGTAGGTGAGCCAATATAAAAACATAGCGAGTTGGTCGATCTGGGTCGTCGATCGTAGCTCAGCCACTGAGAAAAACATGGCGTATTGGTTGATCTGGGTCGTAGATCGTAGCTGAACCACTCAAAAGACATAGCGAGTTGGTTGATCTGGGTCGTAAATCGTAGCTCAGCCAATGAAAAAACATAGCGAATTGGTTGATCTGGGTCGTAGATCCATGGTTGAAAAAGAGTCTTCAAAGCAGTAATCGATTTATATATATAGCTAAAAAGGCGTTATAACGACTTTATTTCGCGTTATTACGCCTTTTTTTAGCGTTACAACGCCCTTTTTCCGCGTTATTACGACTTTATTTTCGCGTTACTACGCCTTTCTTTCGCGTTAAAACACCTTTTATTAGCATTAATACGACTTTGTTTAGCGTTATTACGCCTTTATTTCGCGTTATTACGCGTTTATTTTCGCGTTATTACGCCTTTATTTCGCGTTATAACGCTTTATATTAGCGTTAATACGCCTTTAATTTCGCGTTATAACGCCTTTTGTTTTCGCGTTATAATGCCTTTATTCGCGTTACTACGCCTTACTTCGCATTATTACGCCTTTACTTTGCGTAACTATGCCTTGTTTCGCGTTACTTCGCCTTGTTTCGCGTTACTTCGCCTTTTTTCGCATTATAACGCCTTTTTTCGCGTTATTACGACTTTACGATATTTTTTTTTTCTCAGATGGTCCTAATAGGCTTTCGTAGTTATTTGTTATGATTATACTAGCAATCTTCCTTTGTGTTCTATAGACATTGCATAATATGTTACCATGGTAATGAAGTTTAACATGTGTCTTATCAAAACAATATAAATATGCCTCTGTGGTTAAAGAAAGCTTCATGTATTACAAGCTTACATTTAAATGTTGTTCGCTTGTGTGCGTCTCCGGTGTGTGTTTGTTTGCATTTATAGTCCTGCGTGTATTATACGAGCCTCTGGTGGGAAAAAGGTACACGTTGGCATTTCTAGGTTTTTATCAACCTCTGTATCAGCTTCATCTTATCATATAGTCTGGACAATATGGCAGAAGCTTCTTACAAGCTTATGAAAGTAATAGGTAAACGTTGAACAGACTGATTTGGATCTACATTGTTAATTAACTCTTTCCCTCATATGACAATTCTGCAGCAGACGACTTTGATCGTATTTTGTCAAAACATAGAAAATCTCTATAATTGAATGGATAACCTATGACAAAAAGTGGAAAACATTGTGACAAAAGGAGAAATTGCACGTTTTGTGCAATTTCTTCTTTTGTCACAATGTTTTCAAAAAGCCGTCTGCTGCAGAGGCGTCAGAAAGCGTCTATATGAGGGAAAGGGTTAAAGCCAACTTATACGTTTTCACACAGGCAGGTAAATATGTCATTTATTGTTCTGTTCTGTACGGTTCGGATTTACGTAAGTAATGCTAATAGTCATACTAATGATAATAAATATAATAATGATGATAAGAATAATGATAATAACAATGACACTACAAAATCTACTAGTTCTACTACTACTACTACTACTACTACTACTTCTTCTACCATCACCACTACTACAAATAATCATACTATTATACTATTACTTAAACTACTACTACTTATAATAATTCCGAGGAGGAGGAGGCAAAGAAGGAAATGGCGAAATATAAAGGATGCAAAACAACGCCGACTGGAGAGAGAAAGTTAACTATCACAAATCACAACGACATAAAATCCATGAACGAGGCTAAATCCGCCGAGGACAAAAACAAATGATTAAATCCCTTTTGTCAGAATTGTAATCATAGCCGCATTAATACAGGTCGTTAAATTAAGATCCTGTCATTTCCTTGGAATAATTCATAACAGATGTAGCCACCTTTGTATAAAATATTTAGGAATTCTTGTTTGGAATTAGTCTTCGATTATTTGACGTATGCTTCACACACTTATGCTATTAGGGTCTACTTTTGTTAACGAACTAAATAATGCTTAGCAACAGTGTTGACATTTCTGATACTAAACTGCATTAGTCTACACGGCCTACGTGCCATACAAATAGTGAATAGTGCTAAATGTATTCCCACTGAATTATAAGCACTCGAAATATTTAGTCAAAATATGGAGATCTCTTTAAATGAACAAACATTATTGAATCATTTTGAAAATATTGTGGTTAAAGAAGAAATTGCACATTGAAAAGGTCGTCAGAAAGCGTCTGTTTGTGGATGAAATGTTAAACAGTAATTGGTTTGCACGACTGCATTGGCAAAATATATAGACAAAAATGAGCCCGTTCATTTGTCCAGTTCAATTCTGGTGTGCTCCATATGCTACCCATTTACCGAATATAAGTGAAGACAAGTGCAACATTACGCAATAACTTGTCAACAATCGGGGGTGGTGAGACGGGTTACAGTATTTGAGCCGTCCCGCCAGAAAATCAACATTATGGCATCTGTGTAATGTATCGACCAAGATCAGCCTGCGCAGTCCGCGCAGACTGATCCGAGCCGATACATTCCGTCTCAGGTGATTCCTGAAACAGTAAATCCACAGGAGGCGAAAAATGTCTATGTGCGACAGGCTTAGAATGATGCGGGTCGATACTTTACGCAGAGTCCACAATGTTGGCATTATGCAAAAATGCTGTCACGTTTTCTACTTTCACTTTCAAATAAGGTCAAACTACTAAAAATTATCAAATCAATCATTTCCAGTGCATCCTATAATATTTACAGTGAATTTTTAGGGGACTATTTGGCGTAATTTGACCTATATACATTCTTTGTTTAATCTAAATTCATGAAATTTCATGAACAGGCTTGACTCTAGAAATTGTTTGACAGAAGAATATATATCTCTAAATGTGAATTTCATTAATCCATCTTGATATGGAGTAGGTAATGGTTAAGATATTGGTTTAATTTGGGTGAACATTTCAGATTTGAAAATGATTTATATCTATTTTTTCGGATTAACTGGTTATTCAGACAGAAAGTAAATGGCAATTTACTTCTAAATGGAGAAAAGAAATGGTTTCAATAATTCGAGTACGTGTAAGTGAAATATGCAAATCACCGAGTGTGACAGAGATCAATGGCGTATTCTCCAGTTGGCCGTAACAGATCAAAATAGCTGTGTGAAGTTAGCTAAACATACGACATTCGACATTCGACATTCAAAAAATTAAACTTCAAAAAATCGAATGTCGACATTCGACATTCAAAAGTTGAAAAAAAAAAACGAATGTCGTGCTGGAACGACATTCGACTTTCGACATTCAAAAGTTGGAAAAAAAACAACGAATGTCGTGCTGGCACGACATTCGACATTCGACATTCAAAAGTTGGAAAAAAAAACGACATTCAATAACTTAAAAATGATTTCTACCCGAGTCTGCCGCGTGTATTACGGGGAGCACTTGGGCCTACAAGCCCTTGTCACGGGAGTCGAACAACAAACAAATCACAATGGAGTGGAACACTTTTATTTTTTTTCTTACGGGCGTGGAACAACGGCCTTAAGGCGGATTTCTACTCGAGTCTGCTGCGTGTATTACGAGGAGCACTTGGGCCTACAAGCCCTTGTCGAGAGAGTCGAAAAAAAAAATCACAATGGAGTGGAACACTTTTATTTCTTTTCTTACGGGCGTGGAACAACGGCCTTAAGGCGGATTTCTACCCGAGTCTGTCGCGTGTTTTACGGGGAGCACTCCGCTGTTAGTCGGGGAAATGTAAGCCGGGGCCGCATACTCTTTAAGGAAGGTCCCGCAGTCGACATACGACATTCAAAAATTAAAACTTCAAAAAATCGAATATCGTGCTGGCACGACATTCGTCATTCGACATTCAAAAATTAAAACTTCTAAAAATCGAATGTCGACATTCGAAATTCAGAAATTAAAACTTCAAAAAATCGAATGTCGTGCTGTCACGACATTCGACATTCAAAAGTTGGAATAAAAAACGAATGTCGTACTAGCACGACATTCGACATACGACATTCAATAATTAAAACTTCAAAAAAACGAATGTCGTGCTGGCTTCGACATTCGACATTCAAAAGTTGAAAAAAAAACCGTTAGAACCAACGCTGACGGCAAAGTGCTCGGCTTGACTCAAGGTAGCACTCTGCGTATGGCTGGGGAAATGTGCGCTGGGACCGAATTTGCTATAAGGCAGTTCCTCTATTAGAACCAGAGCTGACGGCAAAGTGCTCGCCTTGTTTCGGTGGCAGCACTCTGCGTATGGCTGGGGAAAGGCGCGCATGGGCCTAATTTTCTATAAGGCAATCCCGCCGTTTACCCGCGCTGACAGCAAATTGCTCGCCTTAATTTCGAGGCAGCACTCTGCGTATGGCTCGGGAAATGTGCGCCGGGGCCGAATTTGCTACAAGGCAGTCCCGCCGTTTACCCGCGCTGACGGCAAATTGCTCGCCCTAATTTCGAGGCAGCACTCTGCGTATGGCTGGGGAAATGTTTGATGGGGCCGAATTTGCTACAAGGCAGTCCCGCCGTTAGAACTTGCGCTGACAGTGAAGTGCTCTTCTTGTCTCAAGGCAGCACTCTGCGTATGGCTGGGGAAATGTGCGCTGAGGCCGAATTTGCTATAAGGAAGTCCTGCTGTTTACCCACGCTGACGGCGAAATCCTCGCCTTGTTTCCAGACAGCACTCTGCGTATGGCTCGGGAAATGTGCGCCGAGGCCGAATTTGCAACAAGGCAGTCCCGCCGTTAGAACCCGCGCTGAAGGCGAAGTGCTCCCCTTGTTTCAAGGCAGCACTCCGCATATGACTGGGGAAATGTGCGCTGGGCCCTGATTTGCTACATTGCAGTCCCGCCGTTAGAACCCGCGCTGCCGGCGAAGTGCTCTCCTAGTTTCAAGGCTGCACTCCGCATATGGCTGGGAAAATGTGCGCTGGGGCCTGATTTGCCGTATAGCATATGCGGCCCAGGCGCACATTTCCCCTACTAGCAGCGGAGTGCTAGCGTAAAAGAAGATTCTGCACTTCGCCGTAAGCGCGCGTAGACTGCGGGACCTGCCTTATAGCGTATTCGGCCCCGGCTCACATTTCCCCTACTAGCAGCCGAGTGCTCGCATAAATCAAGGCTCAGCACTTCGCCGTAAGCGCGGGTAGACTGCGGGACCGGCCGTATATCATATGCGGCACCAGCGCACATTTCCCCTACTAGCAGCGGAGTGCTAGCGTAAAACAAAGCACAGCACTTCGCCGTAAGCGCGGGTAGACTGCGGGACCTGCCTTAAAGAGTATGCGGCCCCGGCTTACATTTCCCCGACTAGCAGCGGAGTGCTCCCCGTAAAACACGCGACAGACTCAGGTAGAAATCCGCCACTCCATTGTGATTTTTTCTGTTCGACTGCCGTGACAAGGGCTTGTAGGCTCAAGTGCTTCCCGTAATACAAGCAGCAGACTCGAGTAGAAATCCGTCTTAAGGCCGTTGTTCCACGCCCGTAAGAAAAAAAAAAGTGTTCCACTCCATTGTGATTTTTTTTGGTTCGACTCCCGTGACAAGGGCTTGTAGGCCCAAGTGCTCCCCGTAATACACGCGGCAGGCTCGGGTAGGAATCCGCCTTAAGGCCGTTGTTCCACTCCCGTGAGATTTTATTTCAACTATTGAATGTCTAATGTCGAATGTCGTATGTTTAGCTGACTTCACACAGCTGATCAAAATTATGACCTACAATTATGACGACATCTATAGTAACTCATTACATCATACAGACGTTTTCTGATGTTTTTGTAACAGACAAATTTTGAAAACCCTGTGAAAAGAGGAGAAATTGCTCATATTGAGCAATTGTTCCTTATGTAACAATGTTTTCAACTTTATCCCATCATTATACTTCAATTTACTGATATTTATTTTCATATTTTTGACAGGATGTTTTTAAAGTCGTCTCCAGCATATGTATTATATGTGGGAGATGGTTAAAATAATCTGATGTCAAACTAGTACTGGCTGCTCTTTGTGAGGTATTCAATTTATTTAAAAGCACTATTTTTAAAAATAACGTGTCACTCACATCGGGAAAGTCAACACTTTATTTCCATGCGATATTTTTCTGATTACACATGCCTGTTAAGCTAACATTGTTTTTTTCACCAACCTCATCGTGGTGGATCAATTCGTGCAAGGTTTTTTGTGTTGGGAACAGAGAGGGCAGTCACCTTCCATGATTATAGCATACGAACCCAGGGAAACACGCTGTTTTTTCTCTCAAAATTACCATCTGTTTGGTCGCGACCTTGGGACATGTCTAAGTCGCGCTTCGTCATGTTCCCATGTGGGAGTTTTTCAGAAGACGCTAGTGTGGTAGTTGCACAATCAATTGACGTAAGCATATTTACCTAGAATGTTTATCAATGTAAGGAACAAAGTCAATTTCACAAGGATGGTGAACAGTTGTACCCACAGTGGTATCCAGAGTGGAAGTTTGACGATCCATCTACATTATCACTTGACTATGATGGTTAGTAAGGGCTATGACAGTGCAATGGAGCTCAATCTGACCATTTTCATTTTAATGATCAACTTCATCAGTTGTTAAGAATCTCTGCTGATGTTTGAAGGAACGACAACTCCATAGCCTTGAGACGGCAAGGGTGAATTCCTTTCTGGCATGAATGATTTAGACAAACGATTAATATAGCATAAATGTGTTATTGTTCTATTTTGTCGATCATTCCTCTCTCTCTCTCACAGTAAGTTTTTCCTGATCAAATGATACAAGCTGACCCATAACCGAGGGATCATAGGTATAACCATTGGAACAACTGTATTCTGTGTTTTGTGACTTTGATTTGGCTACGCGGGCAATATGTCATCTTCAATTTTGGACAATCATCACGCCTACGGGCGGCGTCAACCTACAAAGGTTCAAGAAAAGAGTATCCCTGTCTTACCTCGTTATCATTACATCGATCTCTCTCTCTATTATTGATATAATTTGATCTAAACAGTCGGTTGGGTTAATTTCTTATAATTGTACAATTTGGCCATATTTGATGTTCCATTTGAGCTAGCGCAAACATTTGGGTCATTTCGCTGTACATGTTCATGTGCTCGAATCTCAAGCCCAAAAACCTTTCAGTGAACAAATGTACATACCTATCTTTCCTCTGACGGACCGTTAAGTTTAATTATTTTGTCCCCTTGTCATCTTAAATTTTGGACAATCATCACGCCAGAGCCCCGAATTTGCGCAATGACAACAATTTGTGCATCGGTTTTCGGTGCGATCTGTTGCACCACAGTTCCAACAAAAATATTGTGTTCCCTCATTCGTTCCTTCTTACTTTCTCTCATTCAGATCGTTCTCTGCAATCTTGTATGATCATTTCTAGGCCCAAATCAATTTCGACCATTTTGGATTGACCGGGCGGCCTCAACCTTCATAGGTTCCAGAAAAGAGTATCCCTCTTTTTACCTCGTTATCATTCTATCGGTCTCTCTCTCTATCATTGTCATAGTTTGATATAAAGAGTCGTTTGGGTTGATTTCAAATATTGCACCTTTGTGCATTATTTGCTGTTCCTTTGAGCTAGGGCAAATGCCTCCTCATAACCTTTTGGGTCATTTCGCTATACCTTGGCTCGAATCTCACGTTCCCATATTCCCGATAAAAAAAGATGCTGGCTCTGTATAATTGGCCCTGTAGCATCCGTCAATTCGGGATAAGCGCGCTCGGCCATCCCCAAAAGCCTTCCAGCTAAAAAAATGTGCATCTTCATCTTTCCTCTGACAAGGAGTTAAGAAGAACTCACTTGCTTTAAGGTCGATCTAGCATGGGAGAGAATCGCCTCGATATATTTTATTTCAAATCTTCCATCTGGCCATTTTAAAAGGCATATATGTGTATCAGGTTTTGACCAATCCAATCGTTCTAAAGGGTCACTCAAGTAACAAGTTTATTAATTTTATTTTGTTCTTCACCAAAGAACCGAATTGTCAATGTTTGAATTGCTAGCGTAAAAGGTGAAGGTAGTCCGGCCCCTTGCTTTCATTTACTTAAACAATCAAGATGGCTGAAACAGTAATGGTAAAGAGTCAATTAAGAGATATTTATGTGAATTTATTTTCAAAGCAGATCCGGACATTAAGGAAGGAACATTTTTAAACGTTGTACTTGTGTCATGAATGATAGCTTGTCCCACTCCTGGCGACCAAGCCAATGTTTTTAAACCAATCAAACTCGTCGGCCCCAATAGCCTTTAAGCGAAATAATGTACATATTGATCCTTCCTCTGACGAACCGTTAAGAACAACTTAAATGCTTTTAATGTCGATCTAGCATGGGAGAGAATCGCATCGTTAGATTTTCCTTCAAATCTTCACAACAGAGAGACCGGCGAACGTCAGATTCAAAATACTTCTTAATATAATCGCTTACAGACCTCTAACTAAATTGGAACGCAAGCAACTGTTTCCGCCTGTCATCTGACCATTTAAAAAGGCGCACTTTTTGTATCAAATATTTGACCAATCCATAAAAGCTTGAAAACACGTGTAAAGGGTCACTCAAGTAACAAGTTCATTAAATCCGTTTTACTTTTATCCGAGAACAGAATTGTCGATGTTTGCATTATCAGCGTATGAGGTGAAGGTAGTCCGGCCCCTTGCGTCCATTTACTTTAATAAATCAAGATGACTGGAACAATGATGGAACAGGATCAATTGAGAGACATCTTTGTGATTTTATTTTCAAAGCAGATCCGAACGTTTAGGAAGGATCATTGTCAAACGTACGTTTGTCATAAAAGGATAGCTTGTCCCACTCATGGCGACCAAGTCAATTTCTTTTTAACTTATCAATATGAATTTTAAGATTCAGTGGAATATCATTTCAACGTTTTGCTGAGAAATATCAAATGGTCCTTGACGATGGATGGTTTTGCAGTCACAACTATTAATCGACCCAACACGATAAAGATGTTAAACATTAATAATTGTTTTCATATATATATGTGTGTGTGCAGCCATACAGAGTAACCATATATACATATAACGTTTAAAGCCAATCTTTATTATAAGGGTAACACTGATAGAAAATAGTCACACTCAAAACAACTGTATGCCACAAAATGTATAAATAGGAACCATGAGGAGGTCTCAGAGAAGCCGTAAAAATACAAGTCATTAAAACAGATAAAGCGTTCGTACAACGGGCGCATTCTATGTTTTCTTTCCATTATTAAAATGTCAATTATTAAAAGCTCTAAAAAGGAAGTCAGAATTGATACTTAATTTATTGGGACACCGGTGACACAAATGACATTATAAATTAGGTAATATCTCGCTTACGAACAATATCTTTACGACAATGCGCACTTTAAAATCAGAAGACTGTCCGTTGCCAACAAATGATACGATCAGATAATTTGCAGAGAAATAAAGTTCCACGGCAATAGGAAGCACGCATTTACCCTTTGTCTCATGTTCTACAATTGTATGAATGCTCTGATTTGATTGTGACTGATAAATTGAGTGTGTATGGGCACACCGTGGTTAGGGTTAATCTGCTTGTAACTCCGGCTTCGGCTTATCAAAGTATGTATCTGTCATAAATATTAAGTTTGTTTATTTGAATAAGCGATACTGCAATGCAGTACAGCAACGCATAACACAATACATACCGGTATTCTGTACTTAGGTCTAATCCTCTCCTGCAGCAGTTTAATTTAATCCCTGTCTCCAAGAATAAAGAGGTGGACATATTTATAATGACAAGCATTACATTAAAAGTTACATAATTTGAATACGTATAAATTACATTTATAGTGACGTTGATTATAAGAGCACATGAGCAAGCAATACCCAATGTGAACTTGTATGATCCTCATTTGTTTAGCGACTGTGCGACGCAAGCAATTACCTTGTGAATATGCCTCTGTGGCTGGCAGTAACTCAATAAGAATTGCAGTTACATGTTGATCTTTGCTTGAGCTGTCTGTAAGCGCCGGCGGAGTCAATGCAACACTTGAGCTCCAAGCAAGTTGGGTATACCTTATATATTTGTTAACACAACCAAACACCTTGTGACCACTGTTGAGGTCATATGTGTCATCCAATCTTAATTAACTTAAACCAGAATACAATAATTATCTCTATTCCAATTCTGTCATGTTCGGAAGTAGGTCATGTTGGCTGAGACAAAAACAAGGTCATTATGTAAATGTTAATCAGATTGTTTATGTCCATTGCTGTTGAGTTATAGCTGTGATATTGTTATAGGCTGAGTGGTAGTTTGGTAGGCTCGAACAACCATGGAGTTGGTCATTTAGTAGGTTTTTATAACCAAACTTTATAACGAAAATAATACTTAAGAAGATTCGGTGACATGACCGAGCAAAATATTAATACGACAAAAACACCTGCGAGGTACGACTTTTTATGACAAAGTTATTTTGCAGCCGTATTTATTGTTTCACCAATACCTTTTATCTCCGAGTAAAACATAAATGATCTGGCAAGCGAGTGCCTTTGCGCAAGGCACATTTTCTAGTACTGGTTCGTTTAGCCACGGATCATGAATAAGTGAACAGTCACCGTGATAAAACTGAAATAATGCTGAAAACGGCATAAAACACCAATAACACAAACAAACAAATAAAAGCATATAAACTATTCACGTTTAAAGGAATAAGTTTAAATCACATTGTATTTTGTTTCAATAATTAGATATAGTGTAGCATAGATTATTGTTGGATGAAAAAGAATGGAAATATTTTAGCTCTTAATAATTTAAAAAAAATAACGATGTACAATCTGTCTGAATAAGCAACGAGGCAGAACACTTATAAACATGCTTTGCAAAATCAAATTGCTTCTTCCTGATGTTAAAACTGTCCTTTAGTTATTCACACTTGTCTGGGTTTTTTTTTTAACAAGAACCAGATTGGCTCCACATCAACACTTTTATATCTAAATATGAATGGTTTCATATGATACAGTAAACTAAGACGTGCCTTACTTAATATACTCTCTAGGGAACTCAATATATTATATATAGTTCACCACAAACATAACTTCCTAATCTTGCAACATTTAGTTACATCTACTTTGCATTGAAGTAAATAAACGTACAATGAAGTCTTATAATTTCTTGTTGTTCTAGTTTTTTAAAGAACTTATTTTCTGTCTTTGCCTTAAGGTGGTGGTTTTCCGGTCATTTCATTTACTTTCTATTATTTATTGCGGTCCCTGGACTCGGGATATATTCCTCTCACGAATTGCAGTATGTCACACACATAAATATCTTGTCCTCTCATTATTTGTTGGAGCTATCATTTACAGATCACATGTGATGTACGACAATGAAATAAAATCTGCTCTCTAAGGACGCTGTAAAGAAATCTCTGACATTATTTTCAGAATTTGTTTTCTGGGGAGATGTCATAAGGGACTCGAGTTAGCGCCGCGATAAAATGATCTAGTAATTCAATGCGTTATTGGAATGTTTATGTTCCTCACCGCTCTTTTTATTCGTACCAACGTGCTATCGCAACCCCGTCTGACCTGCCTTTCGAGTCTGAGCTATTTCTCAGGAACCGCTGACTGGAATGTTAAGCTTTTGTATCAAGTAATGGTGTCCATTACCATAATGTTTAGATTCAACTTTCTTGTCCGACGGAGTCATAGCTCTTTGAGAATGTACAACCTCTATAAGGTGGCGGGAGGGGAATCTATTGGTTTTACCAACTTTCTTGTTCCGTTAAATTTTGTTATACTCGTGTGTTTTTGGAATGAACAACCATTTAAAACGAATAGATACATTCGTATACATTTGGCACTTGTCCTACTATTTTTGGGAAAATATGGGTTTGGGGAAGCGACGTTTGACAAACCAACCCTCTAGCACTTGTTCATATTCAGTAATGAAAAAAGAGTAACATCGCTTTCTATTGCGTCGCTCTAATCTTTCGTATATCGTTGACTATGCCTTTGTTTTTTAACTGAAGTTAATACTATTTTTTAATACAGATACAAACAAAATTTCGTATTTGATATATATATTTGATATTAAGGTTTGATATTACTATTACATATGTTGATAAGTTTTTGTAAGTATTGTTACCTCTTTTTTGTTAACATTAATAACATTGTATTGTATTTCATTGTCATGCATTACATTTCTATAATTAGGCGATTCATCACTGTGTTCGAGGCGTAACTCCTCGTGCCATTGTCATCTGTTTTTTTATATTGATGTTTAAGTCTCAGCACAGTAGAAACCATCTCCTTCAAATATGTACTTCTTGTAAAGATCCAAAACCAAAACACAAACATGCCGATTAGAATATAAACTGCTTGCTACTAAGGTAAAATAGTTCAAACACCCGATCCGTATTGGCCGATCGATAGCCGATGTTATTAAGTATTGCTTAGAATTGATCAAATACATTACCATACATGTTTACGAAGATATTAACACAAAAACCGTCAAGAGTAATGTGGATGAACTCTTCCACCGAATATTTTCAACCAGTATGTTGTAATTTAAATTTAAAACGTATTTCTACTCCGATTTGATTTTACAAATATATATAATACGTAGATACCTGTATGTCAAATATGATTATGGCTACGATCTATAGAAGTTCATTACCATCGAATACAAATTGAGTAAAATGAGATGCCGTTTTCAGTACATATGCGACTGAACAACTAAATATGAGTCTACATGTTACACGTTTTTGTTTAGTGTTGCTGCAATGTTTTCAAATATATTTAGTAATTACACTTTAATTTATAGATATTTTCCATAGATTTAGCTAGATGCTTTCAAAGTCGTCTGTTGCATTTTTGTTGTATGTTGGTTAGTGTTAAATACTCCCACGTTTTTTTCAGAATTCAATAACAAGTTCAGCGATGCTATTATACTATTTTTTGTAAAATATTGTTTTACAAATATATTCGTACTGTATATCGAGTTAAAAAAACAGCCAGTATATGGTAACGCTTTTCTTCCATTATTTTGTAAATTATGCGTTATTATATTAAAACGTGTCTGGTTTCGCATCAGGCAAAAGCGTGTTTTTTTTATACGACATGGGTCAAGTCACACGAATAGTATGGCTTCCAATGTGTTTTTATTCAAATAGATCGTGCTCACATTTTTTCAAAAGTCGTCTTCTGCAACTGCACTAAAGAGCGTCTGCAAGTGTGAAAGGCAAGGTTACTGTTAATTTTCGAAGGGCACGGTTCATGATGCCATCACGGCCTTTGATTATACTGAAAATTAAGTTACAATTTACTTACCCGGTCCCTCAGTCGATAGCGACGCAGGCTGTCAATCCAGGGGTTGTGAGTTCGAATTCCAGCTCGGCCAACATTCTTTCCGACGTTGACAAAAGTCAATGTGACAAGCGTCATTCGTCTGTCATCAATGGGCTAACAGTCTATTTGGAAAAGCAGCCAGTTGCTTGGAAAGTATGTTGTGTAGATTACTGCTGTGAGAAAACGCATGAGTAGGTGAACTGGCCTCCGTGATATGACTGAAATTGTTGAAAATGGCGTTAAGCCGCAACAAATCAACCCGACAAACCTTTTCCTTGACACAGAAGACTTGTTCATTTCTTCGCTTCGAAACGATAATATCACTCACGCTCAGGATGCTCTTCTTGTGCAGTACCCAATAACATCTTTGGAATGTCAACAACAAAAATAAATGAACTATGAAACCATATCATAGACAGCATCTGATCTGTCACTAATGCGCCTGCTATCATCATTATTGATTTTTAACAATGTGTTGCATATTCATGGAGATTCTCGGCTAAGAATTTAATTTAGTTGAAAAGAAACCAACAAAGTAGACCAGGATTAAGGTACAAATAAGTGATTTTTTGTGAACAATGTGTAAATCAAGATCAGTCCACACAATCTGATCAAGGTATGTAGTGTTACAATATTACTAACACAATATTGTTATTGAATTGAAGTTAGAAGACTCGGCCAGCTCTTGAAGTTTACGATAACACGTATCAGATATACAGGGCTTGTGTACCTTTTCCCATGAACGGGTTCATTATGTGTTACCGTAAGACCTCTACTTGTGTATGTAATACAAGCCATTTCTGGCGAAAAAGGTGGTGACATATGTAAACAGTATCGCCGACCGGGGTATTCAATGCTCGCCTAATAACAGTTTGTTTTAAATTGTTCGCCGCAGTACATATAAACCTGCAGCAAATCACAAACACAATTGAGATATAATTTGTTTACTCTCGTATAACTTCACCTAGTCATGTATCCAACTCGGGATTAAAGACTAATAACAATAACAGCTATATATAAGTCAGAAATGTTATAAACCGGAACCAAGTAAATAAGTAATAGACATGATAATTGAGGCACGTTACACGAAGACCGACCGTCGGAGGTTCTACAACTTTTGACTAAAACGATCAAATTGAATACTCGACTAGCCGGATTCCGATTTATAACCGAACTGTGCATGAAGATATCAGTAATCATTACTTATACAACGCTGTTCATGAGTTCTGCATAACATATTATATATGTATTAATAAATGATCGGAACACATGACTAAATATTCAAATAAATTCAAACAAATGACACATCAGTATTGGAAGTTGGACGAAATCACTTTGCATCAATATGGCTACTTGATTGGAAAAGGATGATGAGCAATGTCATTAAAACAATACCTAACTTTCGCTTGCTCGTATATAGACCTGATGACTGCTCCGCCCCATACAGGTCGGCTCATATTGACCTTTGCGTATTCCAATCAAATTATACATTAACAAATCGGTCGGTTTAAACCGAGGTAAGATAACTCCCATTCATAAACGAGAGAGAGAAGCGGTGATTATTGAGTTTTCCGTTTGTATAGAATCGAGCGTCGGTTGTACATGTATATTGCAATTTCATTGGACAAAACAGTCAGACTCCTGATCACCTAAGCATGAAGTGCGAGGTGAGCTATTGTGATCACTCACCGTCCGGTGTCCGTCGTCGACGTCGTCTGTCTGTACGTCTGTTAACAATTACCTACAAATGACTTCTCCTACTGCACCAATGGACTAATTTCAAAATAATTGCACGGGAATGTTCCTTAGGTTGTCCTCTTTTAAGGTTGTTCAAAGAATTTGATTCCAAGTAGAACCTTGGTTTCAGAAAAGGGGAACATTGTCAAAACTTTAAAAAAAAATCTTCTCGTTTAAGAGTACTGGCCCGATTTGAAAATTATTTTGCACAAATGGGCCTCGGGGCATTCTACCAAGAGTGTTCAAATAGTTCTAATCCGTTGAAAAACTTGGCCGGCAGGGGGCGGAGCTTGTTTGCCTTATATGTGCATTGTTAAAACTTTAAACATCTTCTTTATCAAAAGTACTGTCCCGTTTTAAAGATAATTTGGCACAAAGGTTCCTTGGGTAAGCCTCTAGCAATATTGTTCAAATTATTCCGATCTGTTGAAAAACATGGACTCCAGGAGCTTGTTTTCCTTATAAATAGTGAACACTTTAAAAATACTTCTTGTCCAAAAGCAATGACCCGATTTAAAACTAATTTGGCACAAATATCCTTAGGTGACCCTCTACCAAGATTGTTGAAATTATTTCGATCCTTTGAAAAACATGGCTGTCAGGGGGCGGCGCATGTTTTCCTTATATATATATATTGTGAAAACTTCAAAAAACTTCTTGTCAGAAACCTAAAGGCCTAGAGCTTCGATGTTTGGTGTGTAGCAATGTCAAGTAGTCCTCTACGAACATTCTTCAAATTATCAAAATTGGCCCCGACCTAGGAGTCACCTGTTTTACATAGATATATATAGGGAAAATCTTTGAAAATCTTCTTGTCTGCAACAGAAAGGCCTAGAGCTTACATCATTTGTGTATAGCTAAATATAGTAGTCCTCTAAGAAGATTGTTCAAATTATTCCCATTGGGTCAAAATTGCCCATTGAAATTATTTCGATCCTTTGAAAAACATGGCTGTCAGGGGGCGGCGCATGTTTTCCTTATATATATATATTGTGAAAACTTCAAAAAACTTCTTGTCAGAAACCTAAAGGCCTAGAGCTTCGATGTTTGGTGTGTAGCAATGTCAAGTAGTCCTCTACGAACATTCTTCAAATTATCAAAATTGGCCCCGACCTAGGAGTCACCTGTTTTACATAGATATATATAGGGAAAATCTTTGAAAATCTTCTTGTCTGCAACAGAAAGGCCTAGAGCTTACATCATTTGTGTATAGCTAAATATAGTAGTCCTCTAAGAAGATTGTTCAAATTATTCCCATTGGGTCAAAATTGCCCGGACACCGGACGGTGAGTGATCACAATAGCTCACCTCGCACTTCATGCTTAGGTGATCAGGAGTCTGACTGTTTTGTCCAATGAAATTGCAATATACATGTACAACCGACGCTCGATTCTATACAAACGGAAAACTCAATAATCACCGCTTCTCTCTCTCGTTTATGACTAATTTGGCACAAATATCCTTAGGTGACCCTCTACCAAGATTGTTGAAATTATTTCGATCCTTTGAAAAACATGGCTGTCAGGGGGCGGCGCATGTTTTCCTTATATATATATATTGTGAAAACTTCAAAAAACTTCTTGTCAGAAACCTAAAGGCCTAGAGCTTCGATGTTTGGTGTGTAGCAATGTCAAGTAGTCCTCTACGAACATTCTTCAAATTATCAAAATTGGCCCCGACCTAGGAGTCACCTGTTTTACATAGATATATATAGGGAAAATCTTTGAAAATCTTCTTGTCTGCAACAGAAAGGCCTAGAGCTTACATCATTTGTGTATAGCTAAATATAGTAGTCCTCTAAGAAGATTGTTCAAATTATTCCCATTGGGTCAAAATTGCCCCCCCCCCCCCGCCCCCCCCCCCCCCCCCCCCCCAAATTCACCCCGCCTCGGGCGATACCTGTTTTACATAGACAGATATAGGGAAAAACTTGTGTCTAGCATTGTCGAGAAAGCCTTTACAAAGATTGCTCAAATTATGCTCATGGATTCAATATTGGCTCCATCCCGGAATCACCGGTTTTACATAGAGATAAATAGGGAAAAAGATTGAAAATCTTCTTGTCTGAAACCGAAAGGCATAGAGCTTAGATATTTGGTGGGAAGCATTATCTAGATGTCCTCTATCGCTATAATTCAAATTATACCTCTGGGGTCAAAACTGGCCCTACCCTAGGGGGTCAACTGTTTAATAAAGAGATATATAGGTAAAAACTTAGAAAACCTTCTTGTCTAAAACGAAAGGGCCTAAAGCTTAGATATTTGGTGACTACAATAGTTTAGTGGTCTTCTACCAGGATTGTTCAAATTATACTCCTGGGGTCAAAATTGGCCCCGCCCTGAGGGTCACCTGTTTTACATAGATATATATAGGTAATTTTTCCTTTTGCCAAGGTGTTTTTAACTCTATTTAATAATGATACTTTAATGTACATGTAGAGAGATATTTCTTATTTTGACCTAGATGTATTTTAAGTCGTCTGATACAGAATTGTTGTATGTGGGAAAGGGTTAAATTTTATTCGATTTGTCGTTTTCTTAATAATCCATTTTGTTACCTTTGATGGGCACCGGAAACATTGATGGATTGGCCAGAGTTTAACTCCATTATATCAGCGTTTCAGTTATATCACTGCAGTCGTCTGTTCATCAACCAGTGTATTTCCTGTCTTGCACCAGTACTGCATAAAGCATTATTATCATACGCACTTCAACAAGAATATTTTATCCAGATATGCGCCCCTTTGATAAAGAAAGTATAGACAAAAGATGGCATTCTACAAACAGGGCCAATACTCTGGCATCGTTCATTTGTTTTTCCTGTCCTATCAGGGCCATAAACACCACAAAAAGACAATCTGGACTCCATTTATCATGTTATAATGCTAATTCTCGTTGTTTTACGACCATCACTGTGTGTCTGGTATTCACACGTCAACGGTTCATTCACCAAAGGGGTATTTACCTATGATCATAAGACAAAGTTACATTTTGATGGAATTGAACCGTGGCCGGATCAAAGCTCGTTATGAATGGTCGACCATAAACTCAGCATTTATGATTCGCGGTCAGAAAAATGGCAGACGAAAATTGTATTGTTAGACGCAGACAGTTGTTTTATTCTCAAATCTGTCGTCAAATCTATAAATATTGGTTGCCTGTTTGTAGAACTACTTTTCACATCTAAAGGCAATGTCTCACCTATGTTGGGGTCGAAATTTCCAGACAAAGATAACTAATTCAATTATTATTTCAAATCTCAACTTAGAAAAACAATCTCAATCTCATTTTATTTCGTAGACCTCTGATTTGAGATTGACGCCTTTTACATAAGTGATTCAGTTATCACGGCGGACACTTGTGTAAATCGTCGAAATGAACTTGGCCAGCCGGGGTTCGAACTCAAGACCCCTGGATTGATCGCCTTCGTCATTAGTCACTGAGCTAGAGCAGCTTGACTTATACAATGAGCAAATATAGCATTAGGTTGTTATTCTACATTATTTCCTTACATCATGGTATAGCTTCACAATATCAAAGTATAATTTCCATTTTCCAATGATGATCTCTTTCACACGTATTTTTATCATATTACGGTATGTTTTAACCAAAATAATGAGATAGGACGTCGTTTTTTAGGTTAGTAGGAAAGAACAGCCGTCCTTTTTAAGTAAGTGCGAAAGACTGTTCACTGAAATCGATGATACAGATTTACATTATAAACCTATTCGCACTGCTAGGAGTATAGTTACACATGCGAACATTGTACAATTTGGTGAGAATGCGCGTACTGTCATATCCGTCCACATCTGATGTGTAGAAGACATAAACTATTTAATAGGAATTGATACAGCATGCGCAAATGTCTACATTGTTGCCATTTGTATTAAACCACAAAGGAAAACTGATTTAATTAATAATAAAAAAACACTTAATATTTGATACGATTTGTAATTGTATTGTTAATTTATTTCAGGTTTACAAATCAAATGAAAAGAATATAGTGTTTCCATGGACACATGCATCCGTTATTGCCATCGCGGCATGTATACTATATATTTCAATGGGTTCGAGGATAATATAGACGGACAACCACACTTCGCTAACAAAGGGGTGTTTACATAACAACTGACCTTCAGAGGTTTTGAGATGACAATACTTATCAAATTGCAAACTTGTATAGCAGGGTTATGGTCTTAGCAGATCGCTTCATGCTTTCAGGAAGATTGTTTGACTAGATGACGTTCTGGGAAGATCCCGATTAGACGGAATCACAGCTATCTGGCACTTTACTGGTCGCTAAAACCGGAGAGTTCAAGTTATTGTATTGTATATAATGGTACCGTTCATCTACATGTACTACATGCAGGACAAGACACCATAATGGATTCATTGTAGTTGTAAAACCAAACCAAATCCCTGTTAATTCTATGAGTTTCAACATATTTGGTTCTGACCTCTGTTGCGGGTTCGTTCCCAACTGTGATATAACAAAGACTTTGAAACTTGTATTTATTACCTTCTAACAGTGCGTTTATAATTGAAGGGCTTATATTACGACTATATATATATTTACCAAGGAAGGGCCGTGATATAACTGAACTGTTTTTGAAAGCGGATTCTAACAGTATTGAGAATTTCTCTTCTATACGCAAAGAGGGATTTGAGCTTGATATATCATACAGTATATCACTCTAGAACTATTTTTGGTTGTTGAAATTCCCTCCCGCGTATTTTTCATGCGACGTTTCTTAGTACGGATGGCTTGACATTTTATGAATGAAGTCACGAGCTTTTATTGTAAATGCCGTTTGGAAAGTTGAATTATGACGGTGACGTAACTCTTTTAGATGACATCATGCACGTGCATGACCAACATTTTAGACGCGCGTGCCATGTAACAGCATACTGTTAACCGGTCAAACACATTATGTTAGAATGAGACAGTAACAAATTGCCCATGATGAGTAAATGAAAATTTGAAAAAGGTATAATAAAAATAAATGTTAATAAAACTGGTTTCAAAATGTTTTGTTAGTTGAACAAATCCGTGAATATTTCCAAAACAAATACAATGGGGATTAAAGATAGAATAGCCTACAAGTGATTTCATCAAGGAAAGCAACGTCATTTCAAAACATAGTTCCCCTAAGTTGTATCCCCTTAAAGTATATATAAAAAAAGTGCTAGAATGGATGAGTGATATACCGGCTCTTACATCACGATTTGGAGTTCAAGTGTGTAGTAATTAATCACGAAGGCCGAGTGATTAGTTTATACACACCTTAACGACAAATCGTGTTATTAAAGCCGGTGTAATGTGAGATATTGTATGTCTGTAAGTTTTTGTATGTATTGTACAAATACGCATGCGCACCGGTAGTACGACACAGCGAGCATGAAAATCGTGAAATGTACGTGACATTAGAACATTGAGGACATTTCAGTGGTAAAAAAGCTCTTCAACTATAAGGGTAGGTGGATAAATGTCCTTCGTTGTAATAGAAAATATTTGGTGTATTAGGTAACAATGTTTATGTTTCACAGGTAAAGCAGTAATTTCAATGAACTATTTTTGTCAACATATGCAAGTCAGTCACTGATTGTTTCTATGCATAAAAGATAAGCATTTATAAACAAGAACAATTATCATAATTATGCATATACAAAAGTTCTCCTGGCCGCAACAAATCTGTCATGATTTCATATGTGTGCAGTTCATATATCTTAAAACTGCGTACACTTTAAAGTACACATATACGAGAAGATATTATCAATATCAGGACAGATAACATAAAAATCTCATTAGAATATGATTATGCTTTTAAACTAGCTATTGGGGATATAATCATAATGATAATAAGACCAAAATATATAAATTTGCAGATGTCAAACGGATATGTGTAAAAATTACGCTCAGGTTGTTTTTCTTATAGCACCACTCTAACATACTTTGACTTCATTTATTTTTGTTTAGAATAACGTGATCTAGTCCAAACTAAACAGACTTTTTAGTGCTCGTTTAAAATTGTATCATGTAATATTCGGTTTACCTAAATACGCAATGGATATTTTTCGGCGAAATGGGCGAAATGGAGCGGAAATCTCTGCATTTGCGAAATGAAGAATTCGAGTCTAGATTTAGCGAAATGAAGAATTCGGCTTATCGAAAGCTATCTTTATTGGGGAATAAATGAAATGTAAAATAAATGTTGCGAAATGGAGAGTTCTGCATTACATTTTGCGAAATTGATTAGTCTAATTATCGAAAACTATCTATATTTGGGAATAAATTAAATGTCAACTAAATGTTGCGAAATGGTGTTTGACTGGTACATAGATAACATCATCAATGTTTAATGAAATATCCCCGACTAATTAATGTCAACTTTCTCGTTAAAGTTTTCAACGAACGTATTTTTATATTTCTATTGAGAGCAATGTTTTTTAAAGGTGATTATTTAATTTCACATGTACATAGATTATTTAAGTTTGGAGTAGATTTCGCTTAATCACAACAAACCTTATTTAAGTCAGTAACTAGGATTTTTTTTTTAATTTGAGACTGTCCATGTCTTAATCATGAAATTGGAAAATAATTATCTTTCGAATATCCAAACATTGAAAATTTGCAATTAAGTGGGATAAACTATGATTTGATATTCATTATAATAAAATAAAAATTATCTGCTCTGTGTGTCAAAATTTCTATTCCGCAGGCGTATTGCCTCCAGTTCGCCAGCGTATTACCTCCATTTCGCCAGCTTATTACCTCCATTTCGCCAGCGTATTACCTTTATTTCGCCAGCTTATTACCTCCATTTCGCCAGCGTATTACCTCCATTTCGCCAGCTTATTACCTCCATTTCGCCAGCGTATTACCTCCATTTCGCCAGCTTATTACCTCCAGTTCGCCAGCTTATTACCTCCATTTCGCCAGCGTATTACCTCCATTTCGCCAGCTTATTACCTCCATTTCGCCAGCTTATTACCTCCATTTCGCCAGCGTATTACCTCCATTTCGCCTATTTGTGGAAGACGAATGACGCTTGCCACACTGCCTATTATCAATCATCGGAATAATGAAAGCCCGAGCTGGGGTTCGAACCAACGACATTGGTTTGATAGTCGTAGCTCATCGTCGATACCGATTGAAAGACCGAACAAGATTGTTCCGTAAGTTGAACGATTTAACCTTATCCTTCTTCGAGTGACTTTATACCGTGACACCGCTTTCGTGTACTTTTTCGCACGAGTTTCAACATACATTGCGTAAGGTGCCACTTGACAATTTTCGGAATGTTAAAGGGGCCGAGCCGGAGCTAGATCAAACACCCCCTGGATCGATAGCCATTATTGTTTCCGACTGGGCGGATATTGCGGAGTGTCTCATGTTGGATGCAACTACATGTTTTGTAGGATCTAACGGGTTTTAACAATTTCCAAAATCAATTAGTTTGAACAGTTTATGATTTTAATTTGCAATTTAATGTGTTAGAGGAAATCTCCAACACCAATCGTTGAACACGCTATTAAACTCTAATCTATGGAAGCCCTGGAGGGACTTCTTACTTCAATACTTCTGACTTCCATACTTCTAACTTCAAAACTTCTAACTTTATTACTTCTAACTACATTCACTTCTAACTTCCAAACTTCTTACTTCATTTCTTCTAACTTCATCACTCCTAACTTTACTTCTAACTACATTCACTTCTAACTTCCTTACTTCTAACTTCCTTACTTCTAACTTCATTACATTTAACTTCAAATGTCCAAATATATCTTACTTCAATACTTCTGACTTCTGACGTCCATACTTCGAACTTCAACATTTCTAACTTCATCACTTTTAACTTCCAACTTCCTTTCTTCTAACTTCCATACTTCTAACTTTCTTACTTTTTCGAACAATCAACATGGCTTGAAGGAATCTGATAGAGGGTCAATCAAGGAACATTTCTACAAAATTATTTGAAAATAGGTCTGACACTTTCAAAGTAGAAGATTTTTTAAGGTTTCACTATAGCCATATAAGGAAAAATAGCCTCGCTTTTCACTAGTTTTTCGTTTCGTTGCCATGGCAACCAGAATTATGCATGGATCCCAAACATTTTAAGGAATTCTGGTGGGGACATTGAGAGGATGCTTTCTGTAAAGTTTCATCCCAGTTGACCCAACGGTTACAGAGGAGAAAATGTTGACGGACGACGGACGATGGACGACGGACGCCGGACATAGGGCGATCACAATAACTCACCTTGAGCACTTCGTGCACAGGTGAGCTAAAAACACCTCGTTTACCGATTTTGTATAAGCTTCGTCAGTTGACTTTAATTGGAAAAATCGCAAATTAGCACCTAATGCCACCAAATAAATTAACACACTGATCACGTTCCCAGTGTCCAATGATAATGACAGACGCGAGAAATGATTTCATTACAGGATTAATTTGAGGATATATCTATGACAATATATAGGCTGCACGTTGTGACAAGTACGCTATACAGTGAACCTCATGACACAGAACCTGTCTTTTATTTATTTCCGTTTCTTGTTTTCTTCATTGTAACGAGCTCTTTCCCACATACATACGCTGTCTGACGCCTCTGCAGCAGACGCCCTTTTAATGAACACTTTCTGAGTTTGTAACAATGTTTTCAACGGTTAAACTTTCATTTATAAAGGCGTACCATGTTTTTAACAACATGTGTTTGAAGTCGTCTGCTGAAGATTTGTTGTATATGGTAAGGGGTTAAGTATGGAGCCGCGTCATATGAAACCCGACTTTCGATTGATTGGGGCTTAACGCCGTTTTTAACAATTGTTAGTCATATCACGGCGGCCAGTTCACCAACGCATGTGTTTCCTAGCTTTCTCAAACCAGTACTCCATGCACCAGCCTTTCCAAGCAAATAGCTGCTTTTCCACATATCTTGTTAGCCCTTGGTGAATTACGCTTATCACATTGACTTTTGTCAAAAGTTGGAAAGAATGTAGGCTGAGCTGGGATTAGAACTCACAACCCCTGGATTGACTGCCCGCGTCGCTACTTACTAAGCTACCGTGGCTCGACCCCGACTTTCGATGATTTGTGGATACATCGCTCATAAACGTTTTCAATGGTTTTCATGGATCTCTGTACGAGCAGATGCTGAGCAGTGAATATTCGGTTAACACTGATTAGATTATTTTGTGTTATACGCCACTTTCAACGATTTTTCTGTTATATCACGGCGTAAGATACCAGTTCTACTGATCCAGTTATCATAACACCAGGCAGTCAGTCGTACTGCTAACATCGTAACGCTGATCAACAGTATCTCTATTTTAAAGTGTTTGATATGACCTGCGACCTCCCGCACTGATCACACTGAACAACGGCACAGGCTGATTTGGATTTGAGCTGGTCGCCTAATGCCAAAGGTCGGTGTTCTTGTGAGTCTTCTCAATTATTGATCAATTTTCACCCGCGGACCCCTTTGATCTACAGCACCGTAGTGCGTAAACAAAACTTTGTTTGCCTAGAAATGGTTGTACATCTGGCCCAGACTGCATTGGATATGTGACAATGGGTGTAAATTATTTGTAAATATGTAGAGGATGAACTGGAACTGTTTGATTTTATCATTTTAGGTATTTTGACCTTGTGTGAAAGTGAAAGTAGAGGATGTGTAAACCCAGTTTCAGCCTAGCTGGATTGTGGTAAAAAGGACGGTCCCCATCTTCACAGAGCGAGTTCTTTCTTGCATAATGCATGAAATGCATGACCCCACATTTTCTATGGATTATTTTAAAGGTAAGAAGTATCTCTTTTCGAGACAGAGACGAATGTTTTCTTGGGTATAATTTTAAGAAACTGCTTTTGACAAAAATTTGCTTTTATTTAATGTTGTTTTCTGTTGAAGAAACATTAACTGCACTTTCGTGGAAATACACTGTTATAGGAGTTTCTTGATTGCTTTTTAACAACACACTTCAGAAAAATCGGCTGCATATTAAAATTTATTAGGATCTATGAAACACTATCAGGAATATTTATAGCATACATTCGAAATGTAAACTGTAATCGGTAAGCTGTTTACGGGTATTTCATTGCAAGATCAAAGAAGGTTTTTCTTGATTTTTTTTTATTATAATAGATGGATTATAAAGATGAGTTTCGTTCGCAACGTGATAACGTAAAACGATATATATCTGAAGCAGAAATATGCTTTTTCTTTCGTGATATGTGCCATACCAGTAATACACGTGCATATACAACAATCAAAGCACTGAAAGTGCTGACAGCAAGGGGCAAACTGCAGATTACATTTGGACAAGGAATTCCCGATCCCGAAAGTCTAACAAGAACACTTTACAACTGCACTTTGACATGTCCTTATATTTAAAGATATAGGAATTGAACGCAAACTATTGTACATACAGTTGGAATTGAACGCAAACTACTGTACATACAGTTCGGGGTCTACCGATATACTAAAATTTGGCGCAAGCTACTTCGCTTAATTATGCGCATTTGCTATTTTGGTAGTTCCTGTTTAGCACACCTACAATGTATTAAAAAATAATCATATCAAATCGAATCGAATGAAGGTTTCTGCCTAACAATGAGAAATAAATCGAGAGTTCAATTCTACTATCAAAGCAGAAATAAAATCCTGTGTATTCTACGTTTTTTAGGACGTGACATATTATAACACTTTAAATTGTTAAGAGAATCGTAAACAAATTTCAAACAAACTAATCATTTTCTAATGGGTTTTCACAAAGCATAGGTGCAACATTAAATGCAATGCTTATGCATTTATTTTACAGCCCAACATTTTGAAGTAGTTGGTTGCAGAGGTGTCAAATGACGTTTGCATCACTGGTATTAGGAATTAATGACAAAGGTAATTGAAATGTATTTTTGTACAATAATAAAAATCATTCCCAAGACCTGGAATCGAACCCGAGCCTCCGGCGTGCGTGCTAAGCGAGCATACTCACCTCTGCGCCTCCCTGATTATTTTATTTAATTGAGTAAATATATTTAGCTAAATATTTTACATATATATGATTTCTTAGTCTGGAGTATCTTCCCATTATTATTGCTTATCATAGTAAGTCGGGAACCAGACTATTGATTTGTTAGTAAAGATAGCTCATGTCTAATTTTGTATAGTATAAAGCGCGTAAATATGTTATGTCAACCATTATTTACTTTTCAGTTCTATGTTTTTATTTCTTTTAGGTTTATCACTGGTACTTGACTATCTGTAAACAATATGTTTGAGTAGGAAACGAAAATCTGCTTCAACTCGATTCATAGACATGTACAGTCTAATGTATTTCGACGAATTCGTTTGTTGACATCGAAAAAATACATTTTTCATTTTTAATTCTGTAATTCATATATTTTAACAGAACATTTCTTTGTAATTCTTTCTTTTGCTTTAAAGATGTCAAATAAAATCCGGTTAATATTCCACCAAGTTAACGTCTTTTGTCTTTTTAGTGACGGACATTAGACATGGACAATCTGTGACCAGCACATTCATTTTTAGCATAGATTCCACAGATGAATGTGCTTTTACTGACAGTATATACGAATATTACGACATCTCTCTGATACCCGAACTGGAGTTAAGGAATGGAGTGCTACTGTAGAAAGAGATATGTGATGTGATTTATTGCAGATATTGTAACAATACTTTAACAATAGGGACTGATTTCAGTCTAGATATCGATGAGTGTCCTCAGAATTCCCCTACTATAGAAATTGGCTCTGACGAGGCCCTTGCTAAAAGGATGGCGTTGGACATACATTTTGAACTTACAGAGTTAGAAAGGGCATGATGTTAGGTTGAATCGAATTACCTGTTTTGTATATGTTAGTTTAAACATATTTAATTCTCATATATTTCATATAGTAGGACACATCAAGACATATACAATGGAGAAATGGCTTGGACTGAAAGCTCATAGCTTATTTAGGTTCTTTCCATAAAATATTGATTTACACGAAGCACGGTGAATATTTAACATGTTCAGAAAATAACAGCTTACTTTAGCTTTGTAATGTATCATACAAGAACAAATAGACATCAAAAATAGTGCAGAGAGCAAGAGGAGAGGGAGAAAGAGAGATAAAGGAGGGTAGGTGCGCGTTTGGGAAGTTAGTTAATGTATATGTCAAATATCCATACCAAATACAATATTATATAAAAAGATTAATAAAGAGTTGCAGGTTAACAAAAAAGAATTAAGGAAAAGGGGTAATTATCGTGAGCTCAACCTTTTGGTTCCGAATAATAATAAAGAATAGCATATTTACTTGGATTGATGAGTTCGGATTTCCATATAACAAAATATCAAGCCAAATGTTTGGTGGAAGTTCTCTTAGCATGCCATATCTAATATCATTTTAGCGGGGACATTCATGTAGGTCATGTAAAGAGGTTTCAATTTGTCCACATGAAGTTACTGGTGCCCTGCGTACTATGCCAAACCGTAACATAGTAATAGGGGCAGGTAATCCAGACTAGTGTTTTCGTAGTAACGTATGCCAAACGGTGGCTGTAATTGGCTTTTAACGGTTGATTTGTATCGACACTGTGTTGTGTCACGTGTACTACTGTGACGAAGTACACGAACGGGTTTGAACCAATACAAGCTTTCTGGCGCTATATATGGCTGATACAAACTGTACCAGCCTGAAAACTTCAATGAGACAGAACAGGTAGTTTGCAACTGCTTTATTGTCTGTAACCGTTTGTTTCGTACAACTGAACCAATAATCAACCATTTACTGGCCTGTACTATCCGAGATGACAATGGTATGTTGTAGAGAACCTTTTAACTCTGAGGGATCCCTATTATTTACCACTCCAACACTTCTCAAAATCGTACGTTGCCGATTGAGGCTTGGAGATGTGTTTTTGCTGACTGCAGAACACAGACTGACTGATCTACTAGGAACCCGAGCTTATATAGCAATACTGCACGTGATCTAATAATCGATGTTTTCGTACCTCATCACTGTGCGCCTATATTATCAACACTTTAGGAATGAGCGTTTGAGTGATTGATTATCTTGCATATTTGAAAACAGGTCTGCACTCAAAATACATGAAATGCATATATAAATACAATTGCAATCAAACAACTATATCCCGAAATCACATCCAAGTACTTACATGATGCGTCTCTCGGAAAAGATGGCATGAACAGATTTAATTAATAAATGGCGATAGCTTTCTATGAAACGGAATGATAACAACTGAAATAAAATGACCAACAAGGAAAATAACTGAAATACCCGTTTCGTGACAGTTGTATTTGTGTAGTTATATCACGCCGGTGTGTCTTTTAATCGGTATACATGTTTTTTTCTTTTAACGTGTGTATGTGTGTCATCCACCTAAGTCTCTGTGCGTTGTTGTCAGATATGCAAACATGCATGATTGACGTTAGCCTTATAGGGCATATATAGCTATATATGGCATATTATGTTGCAGTGCCGAAACCTGTCGTGGTATTGTACTAGTAAACTCGTAGAAAAATTGATATGTTTTCCATGCTCCGAGTGGACAGACAAAGTCAGGTATCGCTAGTGCAACACATTCCTTTTATTTTGTACCTAGAGTAATTTTTAAGACAGAATAAATAAAATAAATACAGAATTCCATCTTTTCAGTAACAAAATTTAGATCTACCCATTAAAACAAATTTATGAATGACGTCACATCCTATTTCAGTGACGTACCATTACCATATATGGGAGGCCTACCGTAATCGAAATGTTTACCCTCGTATTGTTTTTGTGACGAAAAATGTGCAGGCATACAATAAATAAATATATATTTGCTGTATTACGTCTTTTTACATTCACTGTTTGAATGTTAGGTCATTGTGTATATCGTTTAATGATACGTCTGTTTTTATCTCTTTTGGCTTTATCTCTTTTAATTCACTTAACCCCCATTGCCTACGTATTGACGTATTTGACGCGTCTGTAGCAGACGCCATTTGAACACAGGTTAATAGGAGAAGAACTTGCTCATAACTAGCAATTTATCCTTTTGTCACAACGTTAGCAACTGTATTCAATGATTAGATCTTTAATTAAAAAGACTTTACGTATTTTTGCCTGGCCATTTTAAAAGTCGTCTGCTGTAGATTGGTTTTATGTGTGCATGGGTTCATGTCAAAAGAGAAATTGTGCATCCACGTTCTGAATGTTGTATTAAAAATAAAGGGTAATTGTGAATCCTCGCCCAGGTTTCACGACTAGTTATTAGATGCAAAAGAATTAACAAATAAAGAACGTGTAGAAAGAAATGACATCAACCAATTTCAGACATTTACTATTTCTCAAGAACATAACATTAAATGAACTGGCAAAATACCTTTTTTAAAAAGGCGCGAAAAGAGAAATGCATGAAAGGAAACCGTTCCTTACGGATACAGCATCAATAACTCACAGAATATGTCAATTAATACTTGTCTTAAACAAATGAGCCGCTCCGCGAGAAAACCAACATTGTGGACTTGGCGTTAATAATCGACCCGGATAAGCCAAAGCGTGCCGCGAAGGCTAACCCGGACAGACACTGTTCGACTCCTGTTGATTTTCTGTTTTAGGAATCATTACTATATATCTTTATCCCACGAGACGGAATGTCTCGGCCCGGATTAGCCTCTGCGCAGGTTGGTCTGGGTCCATAATGTTGGTTTTCTCGTGGAAAAGCTTAAATGTCAGTTTTAGAGACAGGGTATGGAGCAAAATAAAATGACATATTTTTTTCTTGTCAAAGCTAGTTTCAATCTCATTATGTTTGGCACTAGTCTTAGAAACATCCATTAAAATACATTTCTCCAATTGGATGAATTAATCCACGCCACAGAAAAATCGACCGTTGTATCATGTTTTGAAATTATAAGCAATTACACTTTAATTTCATACTCCTGTAGTCGATTTGGTAATAAGTCTTTCACTAGGATATTCTTTGGACAGAAATATCCTTGGTGCGTTTTCGTATGACGTGACCAAATCACCACTAATCTTACTTTTTCTTTGGGCATTATTACTGAAACAGCTGGGAGCGGCGATTGTTCACTGACCTAAGTGTTATTCAGTTAAACACACGGGCTTTGATTGACCTACAGACATGAGCGGTGCTTAAGAAAAACCAGCAGTATAGTAATTATTGCACGTCTGAGCGGATGCTCATATTGATCAGGTTCTAAAATGGTCGTATTTCTCGAAAAACCGCACAAACAAAATGGTAAATAGAATACACATAGAAAAGTTTATTTCTGCTGATACAAATTGTATTGTACAATACTTCATTTCAGTCGAAAGTCGTAATACGTCGGATTTATCGGTGCCTAACAGATAGTATGATCAGTTTCTTCAGTTAAATGCTTAAACTCTACCTTCCTTAAGCTTTGACAAGTCTGTTTAAAGAATGGCATATGTTTCAACTAGTTTCTTATTTTGTACAGACCTGTGTTTATGCCTAATTCGCACGATCTTCTCTTCATCGGGAATTCTAAGACAGCATGCATGCTTCTTTGGAACACAAAACAATTAGGCAGCTATTTATTGGCTGTCTGTTATATTACTTTTTCGTAAAGCATTCCGTAATTTCATAGTGAGAACCAAAGGGCAAATGACCGGAATACGATTACAAATCCGTTCAAGTAAAGTGCAGAATGAATACAGACATAAAGTATCCGTGCTGTGCGCTTTCACTTCAAGGACAAATAACACTTTAAGATCACTTTACTTTGTTTGTAAACCACACGACTATAAGACGAATGGCATAACAGCCGTGAGTTTAATTTCACAGCTGTGCTAGTGATATAAGGGAGCAAAAGTCAAGTATCTAGTAACTGCACTGCAACCGTGGCTAGTCCTTTCCACAAAAAAGATGATTTTTTGGATGACTTGTTTGGGAAGTACTATTAATTTACTCTAGTCACGCCGTTGTATCCATGTTATAAGCGAAAGACTCATATGACAGGTTTTATATAATCAGTGTATCAGTTGTAATGCTATCCATGTTATAAGCGAAAGACTCATATGACAGGTTTTATATAATCAGTGTATCAGTTGTAATGCCATCCAAGTAATCCTGAGCGCAAAAGAGAGAGTATTTTTACTATATTTTATTTCTAAATTGTTCGCATTTCTGAGATACCATAGTGTTTCCTGTGTAAGTACTTTGGAACCCTTATCTTCCGCTCAGACGCTGTAACTCGTACACATAAGTTATAGTTTATTGACTGAATGGTATATTTTCATCTTTTGTTTGTTTCAGCAGTATAGAGCGGATTGTGTTTTTATAATGTTGATCTCTCCTTTTGAACGGGATAGACACTTCTGACTTTGCTTACTTTCTAATGCCATCCCCTTTTCCAGGCATTCGGTATAACCATTTATCCATTTGATTGTTTGAATAGATCACACGAAGCCTTGGCCACCAGTAATGAGCAACGTCAGTCTGACTCTATACTGTTTGCTACTCAATTCAACATATTTATCTTCATATTTCTTCAATTAGTTCAATTCAATGGACTCATCCAAATACAAACCTGGACAAGTTCAATTTAAAACTACACCATTAAAAAGGTTAGCTTAGCGGCACCTCATCAACCTATGTATAATATATGTAGGTCCTACCTTTTTACGAAAAAACGTAAAATGATTGTAAACAAAATTAAAGACCATTTTATGGCCATAAACATTGATTTTAAATGTAATTGACAAGACGATGATAATGTTAATGTCATGTTTTGTTGTATATAACTACGCTATAGCAGTATTTCTTATATATCCAGGCGTTTTTGTTGTTAAATAATGGCTATTCCCGATATGGTTATTCTCACAACACCGAATTCCAGAGATTGAACAAATACATATTCTTTGGTAATATCCGAATTGTATCTTTGGAGAAAACATACAATAGTTCGAAATACGCATTTGAAATAAGTATTGTATGTAAACTTTAATCAAACGGACCTAACTAGTGAAGTGTGTTCAGTGTAAACTAATGGAATCTGTCATAAAATACTCTCATCTAATGTCTTATTTGATGAAGCACTCGTCGGTACGATGTCATATTGTGTTAGTGCACCATGTTTAACGTACAAGGATTAATGAAAACGTTCATGTGTATCACTCGGTTAGTTCCTGAACATGATTATCTACAATATCTTTCTTTTATGAATAGGAAGTTTTCAATGGTACACAGTGCCTAAGATAGTTTTAACAAGATAATGTACTCAAGATGTCTTCTTTGTTCATGATAGGTCATTTAGGACAGGTCCTTGGTAAACCTTTGGATATAAATGTCACTTTATCACCAAGTGGGATATTTTTAAATGATCGATATCAATATACTAAAAGAAATGTGTTATGTTAGCAGTGTGCGTCTGTCGATCTAATAGAGGTGCATTATCGCGGTAATTAAATCCACTATCTGCAAATGAAATTAACATGTGGCCATGGTCATGCGAGGATGTCATACTCACCCTGTTGAACCGCCATATCTCCTCAATTGCTCTCGTAAATCACACGGTAGACCCTTCTTCGCAAACGAACCGTTAGGTATGTGTGACCAATGTGGATCCAGAACAGCCATCCCAGCCTGAACTGGTTCAGCACTAAACGCCATTTAGTCATGGAAGGTTCCTGGAAACTTCGGCTAAACAGTATCAATTTGGATCCTAAGCATTGTAGACCAGGCTATTATTATCCCCCGCCTGATTTCAATCAGGGAGGGGGATATTGAAATGGCGTTGTCCGTCCGTCCATGTGTGCGTGCGTCCGTCCGCACCCATTTCTCAGTAACTACCTGGTAGAATTTCATGAAACTTGAAATAAATATGAACCAGCATACTGGGATGATGCCCGTCCATTGTTTTTTGGATTGGTCAATTTTACTTACAGTTATTGCCCTTGATATATTGAAAAATCCACGTCCGCAGCCATTTCTCAGTAACTAGCTGGTAGAATTTCATGAAACTTGAAATAAATATGAACCAGCTACTGGGATGATGCCCGTCCATTGTTTTTTTGGATTGGTAAATTTTCCTTAAGATTTATTGCCCTTGATATATTGAAAAATCCACGTCCGCAGCCATTTCTTAGTAACTAGCTTGTAGAATTTCATAAAACTTGAAATAAATATGAACCAACATACTTGGATGATGCCCGTCCATTGTTTTTTTGGATTGGTCAATTTTCTTTAGAGTTATTGCCGTTGATTTAAGGAAAACAAAATGAATAAAGGGAATAAAGGGAGCTATTGCACTTGTGTCACCGTTGGTTAAAGTAGCAAAAACTTGTTTTCACATTTTCCTTTGGAATTTAATTGTGAACAAATGTCTTTAATTCACACTCTTAGTTTAATAAAATTGTTTATAAAACCAGTGTCGTTAATATGTTTATCTGTCTCAATTTCTGTTCATACCCCTTGTTCTTGTGTGAATAAGTTGAACTAATTTTGCAGGTCAATTGCACATTCAACATAAAGGCCTTCATTCATAAACAAGCCATCAATCACAAACAAGCCATCATTGGCGGGGGATATCAATTCAGCGAAATTGCTTGTTCTATCCAAGCATATGATCAATATAGGTGGCATCCCGGAATATCGCTCAAATGTTTCATTTACAATTTATTGCAAGTTGTATTCGGCGTTTTTCAGGTAACAGACCTTCGAAACAATACTTTTTCAGTTTTAAATTATAACTGTGAAGAGGTTTCTATCTCAGCTTGTCGGTTAACAATTGGAACCATTCTGACAACATGTTATAATTTTCCCAGTTTAATACCATCTATCCCTACTTTCCCGAGGAGTGCCTCTTCATTATTTTGTTATTGCCGGCTTAGTTCACGGGATATATAAATGATCGTATTAATCGCTCAATGGTGTTTATACGATCGATGAAAGTAATAACTAACTACACTAAAACTCTGATGACGAGACTAGTATCGTGACGTAGGTGGGGACGTCATTTCAAATATGTCGGACGACTTATAACATCCAATGGGAATTAAGGAATTGTGAGTTCTCAACCCACATAATTCTAATATATCTATAGGTGCTTCCTATTTATAAAAAAACAGTAAGATGATTGTACAACAAAATTAAATAGCATACTTTGGCAATAAAAATGATTTATAAGTAATTGACGAGACGATAATAATGTTAATCGGAATTCGTTGTGCTGACGTCTATTATTACGAACAGAACATAATAAAGTAATCAATGAATAACATTCATAATGAACGAGGTTTAAACATGAGGGCCAAGATGCTTAAGGTCCTTAATCAAGTACCTGCATTATGGTAAAGAATCAAATGTGTAACAGCCCTTTTCTGATGCCATATGGCAACTACCTTTTTAAACCAGTCAATATGACTGGAACAAGTTATGTAAGAAGTCATATTTCTGTTTAACACTTTCGCTAATAGAGACGGTGTATGTTTATTGTCGCCAAAGGTACAATTGCTAAATATGTGAAAGTTATCCTTTTTCAACAATATTTGATAAATAATTATACTTTGTATGAGTGAATCTATACCTCTCGCATAGGAATTTGAGGTATTTAATGTTGATACCACTTTTTTTTGCGGGAAACGACGTCGCTCCGTTTAACGTTACTGAAATGACGTCACGTCGTTCTTTGGCTACGGTACAGTCAAAATGTATGTTCTGACGTCGAATTGCGGTCGTTTATTTAAAAGTTCCATTTATTTTATGTAACTTGTTTGTACAAAAGTTAGATCACATGAAAATAATACAGCACTTTTATGACCTTGAATGACGATTTAGATAAAAAAAATTAAAGATTAACTAGACGACAATAATGTTCAATCTGTTTTTCATACATAACCAAAATGGCGGCGAGGGTCACTTCAGAAACCTTCATGGGTTACCTATTGACGGGAAACATCCTATTGTTTACGTATAAATTTAAAAACAACTACTTCATAGACTCTGTTAATAGGAACTGTGAGGAGACCATTGGCATGAGTTCACCGGGATCAGGTTAAAGAGCGAATATGACAAAAGGAGCAAATATTCATGTAGTGTGTAACTGGGGTTCCCCGGACATGAGCGGACAGTTCTTTCTCTGGTTGCAAACGCGTAAACATTCACTCAGCCAATGAAACACTATTACAACGAAGGAACTCGGCTCGTTTCATTGTTGTTTGGCAGGAAACCATAATTGAGTCGTCCCGCGTGAACTGATCCAGGCCGACACATTCCGTCTCAGGGGGATAGAGTTATATAGTAATGCTTTCTGAAACAGGAAATCCACAGGAGGCGAAAAGTATCAGTCCGGGTAAGTCTGTTAAGTGGATCCGGTTGGATACATTACGCAGAGACCATAATGTTGGTTTTCTCGCGAGACGGCTCAATAACCCTCAAGCTATCACGAGTCATTTGATTAGCGTACATCATTACTGCGTGACACACCACCTACTTTCATATAGTTTACACGAGGGTAAACTTTCTTAGTTTGTGACGCGACTTAACTCGTTCCTTTTAGAACTTTAACTACATGTTTGATTAGATTTTGCAATTTAAACATATGTTAGCATTGTCTGTCATTTTAATTAAACAATGAAACATTGAAAAACCTAAATGTCCGATGAACTTATATTAACAAATTCAGGTGTTAAATATTGTCGGCTGAAGTCGGCCATGTTGATTCACTGTTATGTACGCATGTATATGCATATAAAGGCTTCACGTATATTTTGTATACCAGATACAAACTTGATAAATGATATGAAGCACACAAACATAATAAAGTAATAACCTATTACTTTGGTTATATGTTTATTGGCAAAATGGTTATAAAAAACTCCGATTTCGACAATTATTCTGATCGCGTTGGTTTGTTCACTCACCCGTCCTTCGATAAGTTCTTCATAACCATCATACATATCATCATCATCATCATTATTAGTGTCGTTGTCATCAGCAGCATCACCATGGAGAATAACACCATCAATAACATCAATCGATCAGCGTTTTTTAATATAACTTATTTCTTTCATCTTCATCATATCGCCATGTATGATCATTTCAGAATGACACGAGACATGGAGCAGGCAGTATCTGCTGTAAACTGCTGCATCATGCCCATTAGAGCTGCTGAAGCAAATTTCAGCGTACCTGGCTCAACACTTCATTACCGTGTTGCTCGCAGAGTAGGTCCGAGTCCAACACATGGCAAACAAAATGTTTTCCCAGAACACGTCAAAGGTAAACTTGCAATATCCATGAGGCTGCGACGATTGTTTTTCCGAATTAACGGAGAGCAGTTGCAGTTTAAAGCTGTCAAAACTATCCAAGCGGTAACCCCCTTTCAAAAACCACTTTCAAGAACGGCTTGTCGGGATATATTGAGTGAGCCGATTTGTAAAGCATTTCGTTGAAGTGTCAGACTCCCCTGTCGAATTTTCGCGGGAGAATGTTGACTGCAACTGTGACCTATGGTATAGATAAAGCGCCTGAAAGAATATGGAACATGGATAAGACATCTCATCTCTAAGTTTGACCCACAAACCGACTAGAGTGTACGCATAGAAGAGTAGCAAAATATTCCTGGTCGCGTCGGATGTAGTCTGGAATCAATAACTCTCACTGCCTGTGTCAAATCAGCAGGTGGCGATATTCCGCCAATGGTCATCGTAATATGCAAACCTAAGAAAGATTCGAATGCATATTAGCCCGCCCAATGTCCATTCTCTACTAAATATATTTAGAAAGAAAAGAGTTGGATGGAATACGGAATGGTTTGAGAAATGTTTTCTTCAATAGTGTGGTACAGAGATACCACAATTGTGTTTGATTGATTCATAGAGTTCACACGAAACACTCGATATTCTAGAATCCGCAAATGTGATTGTTGTAACTTTGTGTACTTCGCCACTGCACAACATCTAAAGGATCAATCCCCTCGACTAGACCTGTGTCGCCCACTGGCAAAGCAGTAGAAAAAAACTATGTACAACCTTTACGGTGGAATTACCGAACAATCTCGTTTGCGAATGGGAGTTTCCTAGGTTATGTTGGATGCATTTGAATTTGCCTTTAATAAACATTACATCAGAAAAGGATTCGAGGCATGTTGTGTATATCAATGCAATCTAAGTGCGATCCCCAAAATGGCACTCAACCTATCAATACCGTTAGACTGTGCTCCCACCCCTTTTCTGTTACCCAATGGAACACCAAATACAGTAAGTTGGTCTAATTCCGAGAACCCTGTCAAACAGAAGCCAATCCGATGGAAGTGGTGAAAGCATATGCGCCATCACAAGTGACGTCGTAGCTTAGGCCACATGACGGAAAATATGCAAGTTGAAGCGGCCGACGCCGAATATATTATTCAGGCCATCTTCGACAACCATGTAGCCTTTGAGATAAGCAAACTCTTCAGTCTTCCATCTCCTGACCGGATTACTGAAACACGAAATCAAAGTCAGAAAGAAAATTAACCAGTAACAGAATACTTACAAGAGATGAAACCATGCAAGAAAAAGTCGATACCAAAACAAAGAAGGAAGAAGAAATTAAAATCAAAGCAGAAAAAAGAAAAAAGAGAGAACTGAAAAAGGTTTTTCAAATCGGTCATCAAAAGGGAAACAAACGCAAAAAGTTTGAAAAAAACCACATCGTCTCTGAAATTGCTCATTTGAAGTCGGCCAGAGGTACGAACTTATACCTGCAAGAGACAACCGATTTTACCCTCACGCTATACGAATCACATCTGGTCAGCGCTCCTTTGCCTATCTGAAGAGAGACAATTCCTGCATTGTATCTTTGCTGTTGGGTTTAGGTTTCAAGGGTACCTGGTCCCTAAACCCAAAGGAGCTACTTGAAGTGAAATAGAGCAACATCGGGCCACAACAAAGACGTAACATTGGATAATGTTCATAACCGGTGTCACAGTAGTTCAGTCAGCCAAAACGTTTCTTGGCAATTTCTTATGAAATTACCGGGTTATAGTAATTATTGTTCAACTGTAAAATCATGAACTTTTTTTGAAACTAATTTGAACATTTATTATTCGTTGATATTTGAGACCGATCAAGACTGTTCAACACTTAATGACTGGTGGCGTCCGATATTACCCGATTTTAATGTGGTTATTATTTATATAAATTTCAAACCTCCAAAGCACTGGGCTCTCATTTAGTGGACTACGATATTTAACCTAACATGAAGAATAGAGTTATCATATTTAACCAAATGAGCTTTACATAATGAAATCTTTTGTTGACGGGACAAATCAAACCTCAACATGACAGACCCATCGAACATATGTAATTGTGTGATCACTCTCAAAACGTGTGTACATTTGTTGCTCGCTTATGGCTAGTCAGAAACACACCTTGTGGATAGGACGGATAGTTGCTCCGCAGAATATTTGGACGTGGCTTATTTTTTTTATGCATTTACGGATACAGTAAACTATAGATACGGATGGTTGAGGATAAATGCGGATGTCAGCGGTGAGATACGTTCCCTTTGAATTGACACGATACGGATAGATACGGATTACTTACTTTACACTACATTCTGCTACCTTTAGATGCGGATATAAACCTCAGATACGGACTGTTGCGCATGCTTTGCGGATAGAAGGGGTGACGTCCACAATCGCCATTGGCATTTTGAACACAAAATTATTTCTAACACCTATCTGTATTTCTTTTACCTTTAGGGGACATTTATTTATTTCACCTTCATTTATAGGTGGGATCGAGATTAAAACATTAAAGGTTATAAGATACATTATGTCATCTATTTTACCATTAATTTATTTACCTTTATTTCACAAACCTTATTTATTTCACCTTCATTTATAGGTGGGATCGAGATTAAAACATTAAAGGTTATAAGATACATTATGTCATCTATTTTACCATTAATTTATTTACCTTTATTTCACAAACCTTTATTTCTTTGTCCTTAAATGGACAACTAAATAAATAAGTTTATGAAATGGTGACCCCACTGTTACAATTAACAAGCATTGCACCGTACCATCATTTCACCATACGCCACTGCCATGGCACCGCCCTGGACTCTTCGTTGTAGTAGTGCTTTAGATACAGTCTTTGTCTCTTGCCCGGCCTGCTTGTGTTGTTGCCGTACAGCCGCCTCTCCAAATCATCCAGAACAGCATCATATCTCCACGAGCCAGGGATGAAGATGTGCTGCTCGTTCTCAAGATCAAGTGCACCATCATCCGCACGGGCCGTCCTCAGCATATTGTGGAGTGCCACACACGCCAGCACCATGGTCTCTATGTTCTGAGGCTACTGTCGGAGGGCTATGAGCAGGCAGCCCCTGCGGTTGGCCAGTATGCAAAATGCAGTCTCCACACATCGTCTGGCACGAGAAAGGCGATAGTTGAAGACCCGCTCGCGTTCTATTTCAGAGGCATAGCAGCGACCACTCGTTGAGGGCATATGCGTTGTGTCCCCGGTGATGAAATATGGCATATGACGGTCGTTGGCGGGCAGAAGTCCAGGTTCGGGGATGCCGATGATGTTGGATATGACCGTATCTCGCAAAGCTGACACGTTACACAGCTTGGCATCAGCTGGTGGACTTTGGCCCACACGAACTTGTAGTTCGGATCAACGAGGGCTAGGAGCACAATGGAGTGGTAACACTTGTAGTTGTAGAACAGGGACCCTCCGTTGGCAGGACACCGGATGCGTCTGAGCTTGCCATCCAAGGCACCTAGCAAATGGTGAAAGTTCCACCGGCTGTCGTCGGATTGGTGATGACCACCTCGTCGCAGTACTCGCACCAATTTGCCTGACAGACGTCCCATACTATTAGGTAGATGGTTTTGTACGTCATCGACTTGTAGCAAATCCCCCTGGCCAGGTGCCTGAGTGTGATGGCCACCGTCAGTCCAACCTCCTGCGAGTCTCTGTACCATATGTCGTTCTTATGTTGTCTCGGCGCGAATCGCTCAATCACGTCTCGGAACAGCTTGGGCTTAGATGAGTGTGAGGTTCATGTTGGACTGGCTGAGTCTCAGCAAGGGCAGTCTGCGTTTGTTATTCATGGATGTGAAACTAGGAAGACACCAACAGTTATGTCAGAAGACCATCCAGTATATAAAGATCGAGAAACCTTTCATTTTGTGTTTCCCAAAGTGGTAGAGATCGTCGCACAAGAAGTTAATGGAACGCAGGAGTCCGTAACAATGCGTATTTATCCGTATCTGAAATTAGCTATTCGCAATTATCCGCATTTATCCCCACAAATAGGTATCCGTCAGTATTGGAACGTAAACTATCCGTGTTGAAACGTTTCTATAGGTAACAGTACGTAACAATACGCAGAACGAAACCTGTACTTAACGGTTACTAAAGGTAACAATCCGCATGAAACCGTATCAGTCCACAACTTGGGTTGGACCACGGAAGGATAGCTTTAAGATACGGTTAATGCAGTCATTTAGCTTCAGTTACGGATCATAACGGTTTACTCGTCCGCATCTGAAATTTGAAACCTTTCAAAATTCAGAATAGAATCATGTGGACCCGATACGGCCAGTTACGGACTCAGCGGATGCGATACGGACCATTACGGATAGAATGGACAGATACTGACGAGCCATCCGTAGCATCTGTATGTGTGTGTCTGACTAGGGCATTACCTTCAACCTGCTAAGTCAATGTAAATAGTTATTTGGTTCATGTTCTTGTTTAGTTAAAGAGCAGCTTTTAAAAAGGTGAATACTTTGCGAACAATTAAGATCACCATTGCAAGGCATACATTTACAGGCTGTTTGTGGCCTAAACAATAGGCAAGAAAAACGAATACATAACACGTGTTAAAAGTGTATTCAATGACGATATTCAAAATGTCCGAATGAAAACATTTCATGCGGACTGTTACGGATATTAATCAATCGCTAATAGCGTATTGACCGCACCACGCAAGAGGAAATCGACTCAATTGATATGTTATAGGTACATGTATCATGTATGACCTTTTACATATGAGCCGTTCCGCGATAAAACTAACATGTTGGACTCTGCGTAAAGTATCTACGCGGATTAGCCTAAGCATGCCGCGCAGGCTAAACCGGACATACCCTTTTCGACTCCTGTATATTTTCTGTTTCAGAACTCGCTACTCTATCATCCTGTGTCTGCCAGGATTAGCTTGCGCAGGCTGATCTTGGTCGATACATTACTCGAATCCATAATGTTGGATTTTTCGTGGAACGGCTCATATGTTATCCTATATATTGTTATACTCATTTTCTTGTAGGTTCTGAAACGCTACAATAACTGCTTTGCGAACCTTGCGAACAGGAAAGAACCTGATCTGATTTTATTTTGTGATGAATACTGGTCCAGGTCCTTGCTGGTCGAACAGTCTTAGAGGTCGGTTTTCGAATGATGTGGCTCACTTTATCTTGGTGAAGGAGTTTCAAGTGTCGTCTCAGGACTAAGTAGATGTCAGTGTTGTTGACGTAGGCTATTTACATCAAATGGCACAACAGAGCAGTTTGTCGATAATACATATATTAGCTTCGTCCTCTAAAAGGGATCCACAAACAAAAGGTCTGTTCTCAGATCTTGCTAAAAGTCGTGTTTAGTGTACTAAATTTAGTGTGTAAAATTTGTAATTTGGATCCATCCCTTTAGAAAAATTGGTCTCTTAACCCCTTTCCAACATATAGCAAATCTGCAAACTTTGCAAACAGCTAAGCTAAACTATGAAAAATCTCTACAAATAAACGTATAATGAGCAATCTTTCCTTTTGCCCGAGCCGCTTGTCGCAGATTTATCTCAGTGCGTCTGCCAGTGGGTAAGGCTTAATATAGGTGACCATTATCATTGCGTGTAAAAAAACCTTCAAATTCTTAAGTCAGAATATGGTGCGAACAGGACACTCAACGAACGAATTCTTCCAAATTTACTGATATCGCTTTATCGTGCCATAAATACAAGACGGTTTGTTCTGTTTGATCATCAGTCATATCCACGTTTGTAGTACTATATATAACATTGTTTTCTTTCGGTGAATTATCAGATTTTAATCCATCGCGTGACCTTTAATATTAAAACTGATGTTCACAATATTAAATAAACTTTGATGTTTCAATTCACCAATAGATATATTTTTGTTCTGTTAAAGGTATCCTTTTTGATTGAGTGTTTGATATTTAGATACTTCCGGAATGTTCCACACTATGGGACACATACTCTAAACTGCATAGCTTCTATAAAAAACAATACTTATTCAATATACATATTCACTAATTGAAGCGATTACAACAATTGATGCTGGTATGGGTACACATAACTGTCAGTAAAATTGTACTAAACGACGATTTGAACAAAATGAAAAAGTCTGTTTCGTATCTACAATATTTATTTTTATTACACAAATTTGACGTAGTTTTATCAATCAGGTATACGGAGCAATGGAACTATAACTTCATAGCAATTACTGTCATGAACAGTAAGTTTATCTTGATAAATTCCACTGCCTTTTCTCAATAATCTAATCGAAACACACGTACTAAAAGAACAGAGAATATTATGGATGAACATAAACAACAGGGTCCCTTTTTGTAGGCGAGGCTGTAATGAAACACTATTCCCTTACTGAACGGGATATTTATGGTTTCAATTCGAAAGACAACTGTTGAGACGTATAATGTGACTTAACAAGTAAATATCATATAGGATCTGTGCAGGATTATACAGTTTGTTATCTTTAAATTATAAGATACATCACAGAACTTAACAAAATATGATGCAACTAACTAATAGCATTCATAAATGCGTATATACATGTTCCTTTGTAAACAATAATGGTTTAAAGATGCATACATTTAATGTACGAGTAAATTATATATGGGTGGTGGGCCAGTCAAAAAAATCTTTAACGGAAATATTACTAGTGTGGAAAAATACCTGCCAGCATATACATGCTTAACAGACTGTGCGGATGTGATGGCTGATCTGGTTTCATTTCCGGTTGGTCTAAGCGTAGCGTCCCCCTCATGTATTTCTCTTGTTCAAGGAATTTCGAATATGTTTGCTTTGTTTGTAAAATTTAGAACATAGATTAACAAGATAACTAATGCATATGATGGTAGACGAAGACATTTATGACTTGTGAAGAAGCATGCCTTATTCATTAAAATCAAGTTAATGACATAAACTATCTTTCTTCATAGTTCAACATTGATTAATAACTTTCAATGTATTTATCCTGTACGTGAAACTGTTCACTTACTGACTATACCAATATAGTTTAACAATCGTACACACGGTATCAAAACAAAGGTAAACGAACTAAGCCGTAAAGCGCGGCGTGCCATCGTTATCAACACGTAATATATGGATATTGATCGATTTGGGTTTAAATCCGTTTTCAACACCTTTTCAGTCATGTCACGTTGGCTAGTTCACCTAAAAGTGTACCATGTTATCCTGGCTCTCTCACACCAGTTCTACAAACAACAATATTTTATATTGACTGGCCGCTTTTCCATAAAGACTGTTAGTTCATTACTGGATGACGATTGTCGCGTGTTCACCTCTTTTTCAAAAATAGGAAATTATTTTGGCCGAGCTTGGGTTTAAAGTCAGAACCCCTAAATTTACATTTCGAATCGCTATCGACTGAGAGCCAAAGGAGAAGGTTAAAACTAATTATAAATGGATAGAAATCTCAGAAACGTTTATCATTACCACAAACCCTTTCCAACACACAGCTGCTTCCTAACGCCGCCACAGCAGATGACTTATGAAAACCTGGCGACAAAAGGACAACTTGCTCATAATGAACAACTTTCCTTTTGTCACAATGTTTTGAACTTTATTCAATAATTATACTTTCACTTATAGAGATTGTGTATGTTTTCGTAAGGCAGAATTTGATCATTCGCATGGATGCACAAACAGGTAGTTTTCCAAACGTGTAATATGTACGGGATGGTTTGTTTTCACTTATTATACATATCAGCCGACTTAAGCGATTGTGGGGAATCCGCTGTGGTCGAGTGGTTAGCGTCGGGGATAAATAAGACCCATAATCGCTTAATGAATGAATGTATATTGTTTTATGGCGCATCGACAGCCAAGGTCATTTAGCGCGCAATTAAATTTAATTATTCATGATACCTGGGTAAACAAGCCAGTACTAGGCTAGAAAATGTGCCTTGCCCAAGGGCACTCCACCATGACCGTAGTGCCGCGACTGGGGATCGAACCCGGGACACCCGGTTTCGAAATCCCCGACGCTAACCACTCGACCACAGCGGATTCCCCTTAGTCCAGAAGTCAGAAGTAATAACTGCGTCTGCGTAACACGTATGTGGACAGTTAAGGTTTCTGGTGAAACTGTGCATATGAGGAGGGTAATCTTAGTCTTCACTGTTCTCATTTGTATATGAACATAATATATTTGAATCGTCTCGCATAACGTGTAGTAGTTGTGTCTTGTATCGACTTGAATATTTACTTTGTCAACTTTGCTGTAGTCTAAGAATCGGCCGAACCTATGTTGCAGTTGCCACTAAAATAAATTTGGCAGGTGTCAATCCTAGATGTTATTTATTTGTTTATATACGCCACATTCTACAAAATAAATACAATAACGATTACCAACAGTAACAGTGCAACATTAATATATAAAGATATATACAGTTTGACAAGATTTTTGAATGGAATACTGAGCTTATAAAATACGTAGACTTGATGTGTTACGATGGTACCAATATGAATCATTGTATTTTACCTCTTCCTTAATGAACCCATATGTTTATAATCTGCAACTTTTGAAAACATTGTGAAAAAGGGCGAATTAACGAGCGATTTCTACTTATTGAAGCAATGCGTTGAAATAAAATGATTTTCAATTATTATTTAATTTACTGATACTTTCCGGATTTTGCAAAGGGTTTTTAAAGTCGTCTGCTGAAGTATTGTTGTACGTGTGAAAGGATAAACCCACACTCAGGAATAACAAGCAGCATAAGAGTAACATTTCCATATACTGACGCCTTTGCAAGAAGATAACATTTGAACAGATTGCAACAAAAGGAGAAATGAGCCATTTATCCTTTTTACCACTATGTTTTCAAGTTTAATCAATATTTAAACAATCACCTATAAAAAAATGTTATATATTTTGTCTATGTGTTTTCAAAATCGTCTGTTGCATAATCGTTACAGGTAGGGTTACTGATGAATACATAACACACATTTTAAATACCTAATTAATTAGGAACAGGACACTCATAACTCGCAAATATTTCACAAAAATACACAACAATTTTAGGTGAATGATAGCACGTTGCTTTAAATTCCCTTAGAAATTCCGGCTTTCAATTGTTGACAATATAAAAGAAAACTCGGTCTACACAAGTAGTGCGAAATAAATCAAACACAATAAACAATAGTTTGTGGAGTTATCTGCCGCTACCATTGCTCTATACACCAATACTGGTGGCGCTCTATAGACATGGTGCAGCAAGCAACAGGCTATATGAAAAATCCCATTCTCTAACACTATCGACTCATTGCATTCAGTGTGAGTGTAAGGAACGACAACTCTGCGAAGGAGAATGGGAAAATCCTTTTGTGGACCTCACTGGTTTAATCTTTCAAACCCCGAAAGAAGTTTGCTTTATTGTACATGTCTTAATGCCAAGCATCTAGTTGTATTAGTACGCTGTAGAGCTTACGGAAATCAATTAACGTAATTTACTATAAATCGCCGTAATTGTGTACGTCGGGTAACAGACTTCATTGTAAGTCGCGATTGTTGTACCTTACTAGATCAATAACAAATCAAGTTGCCTGCTCAATTGCTTTCAATCGATGTATTGTCCGTGTTAATAAAACTGCCACACAGCAGTGTTCATATATATAAGTTACACAAGCCGGTAAGAAGATTCCGTCAAGTTGTGTTCATTACAATGAGACTGAGCGGATGGACAAGATGACCTTAACCTACACAATACAGAAATACCAACTTGTACCACTGCTCATAATGTGTTCACTGACAACGCAGTTTAAGACCGCTCAATTTTCACTGACCCATCAGTTGAAAAAATAGTTATAATGGTAGAAATAACTAATTATTAGCGATTTCTCCCTTTGCCACACTGTTTTGAAAAAGTAATCTTCGTCTACATGTGGTAAAATGCTGTTGACGGGTGAGCTTTAACATAAACAATAGGTATTCGTGCTTGTTATATTATGCGTCATATCTCATTACAAACAGTCGCTGTGTTATTACAGAAATAATTTTGAAAACCGCGTAAAACACCCATAAAACAACCGCACTCATTAAAAACCGGCCTAAACTTCGGTCGCTCGTATATAGATATAGTGACTGTCTCCTACAGTTTAACTCAGATTGACCTTTGAGTCAGCTAATCAAATTGACGCTTAAAAAAAATAGGCATAAAACAGGTGAGATAATCATTTCAAATAAACAATATAGAGAAGTTGTGATTGTCCAGTTCCGTTTGCAAAGCACGGGCGTTGTTTGTCGTGCGATTTTATTTGCCATAAAAACCGAGGACATGCTCATGAAGTATTTAAGGCGATGTAGTCAGATAAAATATAATTACAGCGAAGTATTTTGGTCTAATATTAATGAGATTGAGCAGATGTGCTCGCTCCGATTGTTTCTACTTCAATAGTCACGTTTTAACATGTTACATGCTGATAATATTTAAAAAGCAACGTTCATGTTTGAAATTGACAGTCAGCGTTGGCAATGGGTATTCAAACCAGTATTTTTTAAATCGCTGTTATAGTGCTTGATCTATTTTCGTTTTACAAATTAGAATGCCCTAAGCAATTCTAATCAATAACACGATCCATTTTGCGGTCTATAAGTAATAGGATAAACAACGGACTCGCGATGACTCGAACTCGAAATGGATATATATATTACTTCGAGTTATTGAAGTGTTCAAGTGATCTTGGCTTTATGCCCACTTATTTGATATATAATCACATTCGTTATTCATGTATTCTCAAATATTTATTAAAGCGAGCCAATGGTGAACTCATATCAAAAGAATAACGCAGCAGAGTCCACGAGTTGTCCATGTTCGAGTTATCGCGAGTCCGTAAATTTGTCATAATGGAATACAAAACATAATTCAAAGAAGTAAACTTACAATGGACACTCAATAATTCGTTCAGACATGAGGTGAATATCTGAACTATTGATTGGTATAGAGATGTTAATACCAATCTATAACTGATATCATTATCATTCACCCTCTAGTACACATTTGAGGTACGTCATACCACGATCGACCTGCACATTTTGTTTAACTTTTTTTTATACGGAATCCTGTTTCTGTCATTGATTTGTCCACTTTTAAACAACGTGACAACGTAACATAAGACGTGAAATTGCGTTTTGTCAAACTGATTACATTGCATTTGACATAGACAAGTCGAAGTTTTTGGGTCAATTTTAATTCTCTAATTTTAACTTGTCGACCTAAAATTTCATCGCGACAACTCGAAATTGTTACTTGTAAATGTCAAATTGTCGATATCGAGTGAAACCTCGAAAACTAGAAATACTGAAGTGTTAAATCGTGCTTACGTCAACCGGTCGAAAAGTTTAACGGGAGAACCACCGCTAGATAGTATGCCACTTAAAGACAACTACTTTCATCGCTTCTACATCTATCAACGATAATGTATTTAGCGCTCACATCAGATTTTAATCAAAGCACTGAAAGTACTGGTGGGACGGTTGTGTTAGTATTCGTACATTCCCGTTACATTTCTTCCTCTTTTCTCTTGACTTCGACTCGAAGTCACACAACTGAACACAAGCAATACACCAGAGCGAAGTCTATGTAATATCACTGGGAACCACCGGGTATTAATAACAGTTGGGAATATTTTCATAAATGCCAAGTTATTGTGCCAAATTTTGCGATTTTAAGAATATATTTAGGGGGGAAAAAAAGGACGCGCATGCGCAGACAAATGTTTACAATACTTTTTCGAGTTCGAGGTCAACACGTTGGGAAAAGGTATTTTTGTTTTCGTTTTACGTATTTAACCAAAAAACTATTGTTATCATATATTTATATCATATTAAAAGCGGGTTTCGTGTTTTTCGAATCAAACAATATTTCTTTAGCCATAAAATGCTGATTCCCGCGCTAACATCGAACTGCTGCATCTTGCAGCAACTCTTGTTAATTGTGTAGTTTGTTGACTCTGGAAAGAACGTCTGTCGACAACCGTCCGGACGTCCCACAAATGTCTTTTAATATTCGCAAATAATAATCATAGCCACGCCTTAACCTACATATCGGTAGAAAGTACGTTATTTATAAAAAGCAACCAATGTCTTAAGATTAAGGAGTCCGATGAGAGGATGCGGAGTTAAATCGGCACTTCGACTTGAATATACAGCGCGGTAGATCAAAACTCAAGGTTTAGTTGTCGCATTCTATAGATTCATCAAATGAATTTTGGGATTTTGTTAACCTTACGGTGCAGGCTTTAATACATTTTCCTGATAAATATATATTGTCTTTTCAAAATGAACGTGTCACACATAAACTAAAAATTTACTTACTTACTTACTTACTTATACTACTAAGGAAGAATCAACTTGATATTATTTCACTAAATTTTATCATGAAGTTATAATAAAAAAAATATCATTGTTTGAAAATTGGGACCCAAATATAATTGGGTTACGAGAAGGGAGACCAACCTTCATGAAATAGCGTTCACAACGAGGACAAATGAGCCGTCATGCGAGAAAACCACCTTTATCGCCGTAATTGTGTACGTCGGGTAACAGACTTCATTGTAAGTCGCGATTGTTGTACCTTACTAGATCAATAACAAATCAAGTTGCCTGCTCAATTGCTTTCAATCGAGGTATTTTCCGTGTTAATAAAACTGCCACACAGCAGTGTTCATATATATAAGTTACACAAGCCGGTAAGAAGATTCCGTCAAGTTGTGTTCATTATAATGAGACTGAGAAAACCACCTTTATGGCCTCTGCTTAATGTATCGATACTTAACGCAGAGTCCACACTGTTGGTTTTCTCGCGGGACGGCTCATTAATCTCAAATGTACAAATATGAACACTGACTTCCTTACAACAGTTTTCTTTAATTGATGATGGCATCATAACCTCTATTAATGTATGACCATAAAGGTGTTAGCATTGGCTATATCTATAGACGAAATAAATATCACAATCTCTAGGTATCGTATCTACTAACAAGCTCATATACAAGCTGTATATCTTTTAATGCATCATGGATCATTATTTTCTAGAAGAAATACAATGTACTAAAAGGCGAATTTTGCTGTAGATATAATTAAGCATGTCTTGCGACTCCCCCCGTTTCAAAGCTAAGTGTGTTCCCTTACGCATGTCAGTGTCAGGTCTTTTGAACATTCCTTCCTTACACACGAGTTTCGATTTGTTGTATTCAGACCCCTCTCAGGATAGGAATATAATCATTGGTCATCACTCAAGGCAACTAAATTTGAGCTGTGCTCTGCGTTAACCAACTGAAATGCGTTTGCGAAATGTGTCGATCCATGTCAGTCAGCGTATCAGTGCCGTCCGATCGGTTTTGTCCGGGCCCGATTTGGTTAAAACTGATGGTAAACATTTACGCTAGGTTAATTCTTTCTTGCATAATGCATGACCCCCATTTTCTTTGGATTGTTTCAAAGCTTAGAGGTAACTCTTTTCTATTACATGGTGTTCTACATGAGAAACGCGTAGAACGTCTCACAATTGAGAACTGAAACGTAAGGCCACCCTGGAATCACAATTCCATGTCAAAAGTAACTACATTTTTAGTTTTCCAATCACTTTCGGTCTGCATAAATGAAGACCACCTATGTAAAAATACCATACTGTTGTATTCCCACCGTAACATGGAAAGGGCGACCGTGACATTACACTCAGGTCTAAGCAGCCTTTTTGCAACAATATATATTTATGAGAATGGTCCATGAGAATATGAACAAGTTGGCTTTTGAGAACAGCACAGATCCAAATCAGCCTGTGCATCCCAGCAATCTGATCAATATATCCACTGTTCATATAGTATTTTCATAAGCTTATTAGAAGCTTCTGACAATTTAAGTATAATCTAATAAGACGGAGCAGGTGTCCTGGCCGATCCGAATCTACATTGTTTACAAATGCCAACTTCTACATTTTCCTATGCGCCGACTCTTTTATTTTCATAACTAAAACTTAAACTGTGGCATTTATCCCAGTGAGTGTAGGAGACCAAACATATAGTGCTGACAAAACATGTACCTCATATGTTAGCACACAGATCATGAAAAGCTTTAACATGTATTTTATATACACATTTGGGGAACCTCGGCGAAATACATTGAGGATATTTCACTGACATAATTAATGATGAAGCATGTTAAATATACATAAATATTTCGGCCCATATAATCTTTACAAGGCGGTTTCGGGTCCTGTGAAAGCAGCTGTTGTTCGTCCGTTCTCAGTTGGTAATGTCATATACTGGGAACACTCTTTGTCTAACGGCATTGGTCCATCTTTAAACATTCTCTTAAATGTTTCCCTAAACTGACGACTCATTCCGCAATATATGAAAAAGTTCAGCGGATAACTCAGTAAGATGAAGAAGTTTGACAAATATGTCATTAGCATGTAAACTTCTGGCGAGAACAAATTTAGGTCAAACGTGTTATCAGCAACGTAAATGGTCATAATGATGCCAAGCGGGAACTCCACTAACAGAAACAAACCGACGACAGCGACCAGCATCAACGTCGTACAGTTACTTTCCTTAAGTTTTCGTGATTCGTTCTTCTTATTTTGCTTCAACAGCTGCATCCTCCGTATCTGTGCCTTCCGCATGGCAAATATTAGTAATCCGTTTAAGAGGACGAGCGAAATACAGGGTACCATATGTATGAAGATGATACGAAACCAGAAGTACATGTTGTTGTACAAAACAATGTTGTCCTCCATCCACTGTGTGTTAATAAGAGTACAGCCATCTATTGTTGCGTTAGGATCTTCCTTTGAAAACACAGTTAGAGGTACTACATTGAAGTCCACAAACTTTGAAAGCTGAGACAAAAAAGCCACTAAATAAACGATAACAGTTGCTTTTATAACGTTTGGTATTGTACACCATGTCCTAGCTTGTAGCAAGTGACAGATATAAATATACCTTTGGACTGCCAAGCCTACGGTCAACCAGATCGACGCAGTGTGGAATATAGTTGGAACGTTTTCATACAAAATCTTGTATGGGTAACACCAGCTGCATGGTACAAAATCTTTGTAGTTTCCAAGAGTGAAGAAATATACAAATATAGGAAATGGTATTACTCCCGTTAACATGTCACTCAATGCCATGGCGGCCAGCAGGACATTGGTTGGTGACCGCATGTGTTTCTTCATCAATACCACTATTACCAGCGTATTTGTTACCACCGTCATCAAGATCACAATCGGCATAATATAACCGTTTATAGGGACGCTATATTTCATCGGAAACGCCATTAAAAGATGGAAAGGCATCATATCATGGTCTGTATTGTTTTCCATGTCGTACTCACTGATATTCATGTCGTCGAATTCCGCGTAATTCATCGTGATATTATCGTAGTCCATACTAAGTCGGCTTCGCTAAACGTGATATCTCTTCGCTTCCATGTAGTTATTGTGTACTCCTAATGTTTCAGTCTTTCTTTTATCTGGCATCTAGAATAGAGAAAGTATGTATCGTATATGAAAATTGATATAGTATAAGGGTTACTTCCCATTGATAGCTTAATACAGGAATGCTAGCCTTATCAAAATTATCTGCACCTCACAAAAACGAATTTCAGAACTAACATATATTGAATGCGATCAATGATGAACAGTTCCGTAGTTCTATGGTAAGAAAGTAATGTGTTGTAATAGTGGCATTTGTACACGTAGTACACATAGGGTGTTCTGTTTATTAAACACTTCGGGGTCGGGGCTTGATGCAGGAGTCTTAATATCGGTTTTACCTGATATAAGAAGTCGAACTCACTCATACATGTTTGGTATTCACTCAACATCCACGCATTGAAAAGAGCAATGTCAACAAATTGTCTATGTTAATATCTGCCATACCAATGTCGCCCCACGTGTCAAACAATCAGGGCAATATATAGTTCCCACAGCTACAATAATTATCTCCCTTGTCGGTCATGTTAATAAGCAAATTTACTATATGTTGAATAGAGAAATATCAAATATAATTAAATTAAACAATTGCATAAACATGTGCAAATAAATAAAATCAAGAAGTCTATTTAATCAGATTATACAAATGCATCAACGACATATGGTTGTCCAACTCAAATTCCTTTGTGTTTTCCTAATTATCACATTCTTTTTAAATATTCTCTTATCATTAATGCTCATCATATTTGCCTATCAAAATGGCAGAAAAGGAAGATAATTATTGAGGTTGTGACAAATATGTATACATACAAACATGAACATAATAAATACCCGGATAAGTATAAGGCTTATTTAAGTATGGTAATTCCAAGCCAAGACTATGAATCGTTATCATGTTATTAATATGGTTCCGTGTGTGATGCCAAATCGGAGATGCAATAAGCTTCATTTTCACCGGACCGTCTCATATGTTTTAAAACCTCATTCCACCAGTGGACTATATAAGAGGGTGTGAACAGGTCTTTTTCCCACAATACGTCTCTCATTACTCAACCAAATCCTATGTTGTGTGTACTCAAAAGAATCGTCTTACTGAGACGATTCTTTTGAGGCCCAACACATAGGGTTTGAATGTCAATTAAGGATTTTAGAACATGCAAAATGCCCCTTATCTAGAGCTCTGTTCCTCTTTAATTAAAAATAAAATAAAAATACGAAGAACAATATTTATAACAGAAATTAATCCGCATAGTAGAACTAATACACTATTTGCAAGTCATGCCAAATAATATGTCAGGAATGGTTTATGATTCATTCAGTGTTTTGAACGCAATTTGAATACCCCCAAAAGAGATATCTTCGTGGAAGTTACATCTTGATAACGTGAGGGTGGAAGGTCATATCTTTGTGGAAGATACGTCAGTCAATTGCCATGTACGTCTATGGTTTTTGGCGCACACGGAAAAATGAAGGCAGTTTTTCATAAATAAGTTAAGTATTTTCAACTGGCTGTTGGGATAACCAGGCGATCAGAACAAATAATGTTACAAAAACGAATATATCCCCACTAACGATTGATTGATTGATTTCGGTTTAACGCCGTTTTTAACAATTTCTCAGTTATATCACGGCGGCCAGTTCACCTACTCATGCATTTCCTGGTTTTCTCACACCAGTACTCCACACAACAATCTTCCCAAGCAACTAGCTGCTTTTCCATATGGACTTAGCCCAGTGGTGGAAGACGAATGACGCATGTCGCATTGACTTTTGTCAATCGTCGGAAAGAAAGTTTGCCGAGCCGGGATTCGAAATCACAACCTCTGGATTGACAGCCCGCATCGCTACCGACTGAGCTACCAAGGCTCGGCCCCCACTAACGAAACAAGGACCATGCGGTAAGTATTGTTAAATACACAGAAGAAATTAATATTCTCCATTTCTATTTCCTTTATATATATTAATTTAAAAACAAGGTCACGTTTGCCTACTATTGAAACGGAGCTTAGATATTTTGAATGCTGCAATTTAATAAATATCAACCTGTTGCTATGGTTTCTGTTAATTTGTAACAACAATTTCTGAGATTATCAATTTTATTTTAGATCAACGTTTTCAACTACATGTATATGAATACATGACTTTCTAAAATCAAAAGCCTATAAAACATTGTATCAATTGATAAGTGAACAACTGTTAATAACGCATGAATACGTTAGTATGTAGACTACGGTTTGCAGTATCTAAAAGCGGTTGTTGAACGGTATACAGTCGAACCTGTGCTAAAGATCACCTTGGAATGGCAATACCCTTTCATTAGCAAGCACAATTATAGTTTCCGAATTACTTACTCTCTGTATAAACGGCCTTGCAAATAAAGACCACATGTGAATAAAGACCATATTGACGTGTGTCCATGGGTTTTCTTCATACACAGGTTCCCTTGTATATATAAGAAGAGGGAAACCGAGGGAAACAGAACGAAAGAAAACATGCTTTTCATTGACAAAACTGACATGTCCGAGTTTGTTGAAAGCATTTCAGTGGGGACATTTTATGACAATAAACGCACCATCACTACCGCAGTTAGCTTGGATTCGTCTGTATTGTTTGCAGTATTAGCTAGTGTAACGTGCCGGGCTAAAGACGCATCCCTTCAGCGAAAAGTATAATCAACCCTGAAGAGGTCCACTTGTCTTATATATGTAACCCTAAACTCCATCACTTCGAAACGGTGATGTAAATATGCATATCAAATGCAACGTATACCGAACGTTTTCGTTACACTACTTCCCACTCCGAGAAGACTCGTCCCGAGCCTTGGCTTGGGAAACCCATGGGTAAGGCAACTCCGGTATGGCAGTTGTCTTCATCCCACCGCTGCCACCAATGTAACGTGCCGGGCTAAAGACGCAGAAGATCCCTTCAGCGAAAAGTATACTCAACCCTGAAGGGGTCCACTTGTCTTATATATGTAACCCTAAACTCCATCACTTCGAAACGGTGATGTAAATTTGCATATCAAATGCAACGTATACCGAACGTTTTCGTTACACTAGTATACTATTTGTTGCTGCCTATTGCCCGGTGCCGCTAGTTCCATATTAAGAACATTGATAAAAACGAGAGACTATACAAGTTTGTCCTGAACAGTTTGATCTCAACATCATTACAGATAAACCAGTAATGCACTTTTTGAGACCTGTGTAGATCCATCTCAACCTATTCAAATGCGTACTCTGGTCTAAACCTGCATTGTTCCCTGGTAACGCATTAACATGGCGCACTGATTCTGATAAATAGTGCAATGTCGATAAGATAACATAACAGATTCGCAGACAGTTCGTGTTCTACTTTTGTAACAATTATCCCTTTGCTGGTTAGCTTACAATATAACAAAAGTACTTGTGAAACATCAAAGAGGGGAGTATTCAGTCTTATCCACCATATTCATACACACAAAGAAAAAAACAAGAAAAACACGGAACATCACAACAAGAATACGCTGGAGATAATATACTTGCAAATGTTCGTTTTCTTGCCGAATACAGTAGAAAGCGAACACCAACGCTCGTCTGCTTTTTTAAGTCGAAAAAGGGGCATTACTGATTAATTATTGAAGCCAGAGTTATGTGACTTGGTTTAGACACGCGTATTGTTCCTAGAAACATGTGTAACAAGTTTCATTGGGTATTGAACGTTTTTTTTTAGTTATGAGGTAAGGTTAAAGTGTTGTGATGACACAGACGACGACGACGCCGCCAAGGGTATCATATTAGCCCGACTTTTTTTCTTAGAAAAACAGACGAGCTTAACAGAGACATTCGCTGAAACTATGTTGTTCATTTACAAGCGCATGTGAAACAACTCCGTTATAGAAATATATATTATTTTATCAATTAAACTGATTTGAAAATTAACATTTACAATTAACATGTTGAGAATTAGATTACTTTTTAGGTGCAGTTAATCAGTATCAAATAGGAAATCGTGTGTACTATGGAATTGGCACAAAATGCTGTGATAGAAGTAATTAATTACAAACTAGGTTAACAGCAGTTGTTTTGTTCAACTTGATTAGGAAGTCACAAGTTGAAAAGATAAGTTGCTCTTTATCAGCTATTTCTCCTTTTGTCACAATATGTTCAAACGTCGTCTGCTGTATAGGCGTCAGTAAGCGTAAGTGTGTGTGTGTGTGTGTGTGGGGGGGGGGGGGGGGGGGGGGGGGGGGGGGGGGGTAATGGGGGGAATATAGAAAATTACTTAAGATAAAAGTTTAGTTTTAGAATAGAGTTCAAAACATTGTGGTAAAAGATTAAATGTTCATGATGAGCACTTACTCATTTTGCCACACTGCAGGGGTTTAGCTTTGCAATAATCAATGTGTAGGCCGTCTCGTGAGAAAATCAACATTATGGACTCTGCGTAATGTATCGACCCGGATCAGCCTAAGCATGCCACACAGACCTACCCATACTTTTCGCCCCCTGTGGATTTTCTGTTTCAGGAATAACTACTCTATACAGCTATACCCCTAAGACGGAATGTGTCTGCCGGATCAGTCTGCGCAGGGTGATCTGGTCAATACATTACGCAGATTTCTATCGCCGCAGCTGCATTTTGGGGCATTTTGAGAAAAAATGTGTAGGCACGTGCCTACAGTGCTTAAAGGGAGCTACGCCCCTGCAATGTGTTCAGGGTTTTGTCTATTGCGGAGGCGTCAGAAAGTGTATGTATATGGAAAAGGGTGAATAGGTCGGTTCTTATAAATAAGCACGATTTACCAAGTTGGGAGTATTATCCATATCTCAGAGCCGAGGCATCTGGTAAATCAACCCTAGCAAATATATGGCGAAGTGTAGATGAAGATATGCATGGACATCCATGCTGTCACATTAAAAATAACTTTATTTTTTAGATGCGTCTTGAAACCCTCAGTGACTAAGTTTCGAACCGTTCTGTCCGATCAAGATCAAACTACGCAGCTTGATCTAGACTGATGCTGTTCCCAAATAACGAAATACTCGTTTTCTTAGAGCTCGGTTAACGTTGAATATAGGTCAATTGCTTATTTTAACCTATAGAATAGACAACAAACAACGTTGATGATGTCTTTGATAAATGGTTCATTATGTATTACATGATATAAGATTTTTTTTCTGGCATGCTTTACAGGTTTGTTTATTTGTATGTATGCTGTTTCATGTCATTTTCAACATTACTTCAGTTATATCACGACGTTTCATTTACTGTTAACACTTACACATCATCTGTTCTCGCAAACATGAGCGTAAAGAAGTGACGCCACTTCTACCATTGATATGATTCGACCAGGTATCGAAGTCTTGGCTCCCGTTGACGAGCAGGTGTGATAGCCACTACACCTCTTGAGTCCATTACGCCTAGTCTCACTGAGACGGCATACATGGTTTTGGGGATGTGAATCACACTTCTTATCCTAATATCTGTTTAAGGTCCGTGAACATCGAAATATAGAAGTTATAAACGGGCCTTATTTATAAATGTTATCGTTCTGTTGTATCTGACTCTGATGTTTGGCAGGGGCGTAGCTTGACAATAATCTATGTGTAGGCCATCTCGTGAGAAAATTAACATTGTGGACTAATTATCGACCCGGATCAGCCTAAGCATGCCACACAGGCTTACCCGTATAGACACTTTTCGCCTCCTGTAGATTTTCTGTTTCAGGAATCATTACTCTATACATCTATCCCCCTAAGACGGAATGTGTCGGCCGGATCAGTCTGCGCGGACAGCGCAGGCTGATCTGGTCGATACATTACGCAGATGTCTATCGCCGCAGCTGCATTTTGGGGGCAATTTGAGAAAAAGTGTGTAGGCACGTGCCTACAGTGCCTAAAGGGAGCTACGCCCCTGTTTGGTTATGTGTGCGAATATGACACAGGTAGAGTTCCGGCCTTTCGACAAAAAAACACCAATAGCTGAGTTCTAAGAAAAACAAATAATATTTATCATGAACCATGAAGGTCATCATTAGCAGTGTTTTTTCTCTCAAATCATCAGGCTTATAATCAGGTGTTCCTATTACAGTAAAGTAGGCCTTTGGTTAGTGTTATTTCTAACAGTTATATGATTTTATAATTGCAGTGAACAGCTCAGTTGCCAACAAAACTCTGATTATATGAAACAAGAAATATCTTAAAAAAGATAAACGGCGATCAATATGAAAAAACACTAAGAAATGGAACATGTGCATATTATTTGATTTGAATATTAGAAAGGTTTACCAAAGGCTAATCGGCCATCTCCATCCAGCTTCAGTTTCTATACATAGATTATCAAGGCCGAGCATACGCCACATGACTGGAGATTACGCGAGGCTCCCATGAGGTGCATAAGTTTCAATTGACGAAATATAATTGAAAACTTATCATGTTTCAAAAATAATTAATATTTTGCTCTTAAATATTATATGTTATACGTTTTCACTGATATTTTTACTGATATTTATTTCTTAAGGAAATCAATTAAAAGTTAGTGTGCAGAACATTTCATTTCAAAACTTAATCTTATTAGTGCCTCTCGTAGGATTCGCCTCCTCAACTATGAACCAATCAAAACGTTTCATTTCCTTTATTTCTTCGACATTATTCATTAAATAGAAATTTGATTGGTCTACAATCTAGATTATTTGTTTAACATCTAGTTCAAAACTGAGGTTAAACAGCTATCGCCGAAAAATAGAGTCGCCTAACTTAGAACATAGGGGAGTCTAATTTAGGACATTGAGGGCTGAAAGAGTTAAGACATTACTGGAAGATATACACGTCATGATACCGACACTGTATAACGATTGAGCTACGTCTGACGGATAATAGGTTTATTAGGTATTTCCAAGCGACGTGATACATACAATTAATACGTCATAAAACATATGAGCCATCCCGCGAGAAAACCAACAGTGTGGACTCTGCGTAAAGTATCGATCCGGATCAGCCTTAGCATGCCGCCGCGCAGGCGTACCCGGATAGAATGGAATCATTACTCTATACATATATCCCCCTGAGACGGAATGTGTCGGCCCGGATCAGTCTGCGAGGACTGCGCAGGCTGATTCGGATCGATACATTAAGCAGAGGCCATAATGTTGGTTTTCTCGAGAGACGGCTCATATTTTGACTGCAATTCATTAGGAACTAGATTGCCTACAGTGCATTTTCTTCATTTCAGCGGAGAGTGTAAACTGTTGTTTTAACAAAATATAGTTCATGTTCATTGAACAACCCACGCTGTTAAACCCTCTAAACGCTGCACTTTAAATAATGGATTCAAGATCTGAATTTTAGGAAATTCTAGATGTAATTGTTAAGTTTGACAGACGTGTTTGGCACACGATTCACATACTCGGTTCCACCAGTTAAATGGTCGCGGCAGTACAATCCTAACGTTTAAAAACATTTAGTATATGAATACATAAAATATCAAGATTGACTATTGTATGCAGATCTATAGATCATGCTTCATCAAAATGGCAAATTATATCGATTGGAAGCATTCAAATAATAGAGCATTGACATGTTCTATGGGAATCTATACAGATTTCACAAAGCAATTGTATATTCAGCAGATGTATAGAAATCCCTCGAGCCGAGACAAGCAATAAGGTGTCTTTGTCCCTTGTCCTAATTCAGACGACACTCGACGCATTATGCAGAGAACGCCTTTTGAAAATAGAAATTTCTCAAAACGACCTTTTGTTCTTTTTCACACAATGTTTTAAACACTGTCACTACCTATTACTACTGTTCCAAACTTTCCATTTCATCATCAAATAATTAACATAAGGATATCCTGAAATTGCCAACAAATACAATACTTAAATGTTTGGAATAAATGTCTAAACATTTGCCTCAGCTATATTGTACACGATTTTGTCCGTGCCTTGTATTTAATACTGAAACGTGTTGTGAGCAGTTACTCATAAACAAGAAAACAGAACTTGAGTTTTATTTCCCAATTATGTATACAAGTTCATTGTAAAACCATAATAACGCATGTATATATTCAACTTATATTTTGAACTTCGCGACCTTTATTAGGATTAGTTATTTTTAATGTCATAAAACGTCGGTTCAATTCCCGGTTTTTGAAAATCAGGGTGACTTACATTGCATGGGCAGAACTATATTTTAATCATTGCATATTGCGCCATATGCGGTATTTCACCAAAAACAACAATATAATACAAAACTACCCGTTGCAGAACGAGCGCCAAATGCTGGTACGTTATATGCTTAGACATCCCTTTGGAAGGCAATGCGTTTAAGTTCTTCCACTTACTGCTAGATACAGAAAAGCAGGTTCAAATTGGTCAAAATACACTTTTGTTCTACAAGTGTTGATACGATTGTGTGTGGACAAATTATGTGCTCCGACCACGGGGATACCATATACTCCCAATCGTGATAATCCGGTGTTAGATTCGTTGTGATGACTGCAGGAATATCGATGCTTACCAATCGATTGTCTTTGTCCAAATCAAAAGGAAATTGAAAGCAAGGGAAGTACTAGAATGAGACAACTATCAGTCTGTTTTGATGCCTACCTTCCGTGTAAAACGCTGTATAATATTAATACAAACTTATGTACCCTGTTATGTTGTTCAGGATACTTTGCATATACTGGAAGCAAACAATATATTAACATTACAATAGCAATCAAAACGTTCTTACGTAAACCGCATTGAACAGGAAGTTTGACTTGTTAGAGAAGAAGGTAAAATCTTAATAATCCTGTGGAAATCCCACGTGATGAAATTATGCAATAAGCATATATTAATCAGCAGTCATTTCCGTGATACATTGATTAAAATTAGAAGGAAGTATTGTGCCATTTCAGCAAAAATGGAACAAAGCTTGATCTTAGATGCATGTTATCACTTATTGATATACTTTGCTTTGAGAAAGGCAATGTTAACCGTCCTTTTTTCCTAATTGATTCCTTCTATTTTTGTTGAAATTTGCAAGACAATTTGTTCTTACTAATATGAAGTTAATGTTGCTTTACAACATTTTGTTTTACTAATATAAGAACTGGTTGACATTTGAAAATATGCTAATATACTGATACATACACCAGTACATCATACTACTTTATCTCTTAAAACTGATTTACCAATACGGATTGTAATTAACGTTTGGTGAAACTTCCACAAAGACCACACGATGTGAATGGCAATTGAATATAAACAAGAGCATTTCACGGAACATATATGCCATCTTCAAGAGGCGGATAATACGTGAGGACATGGCTGGACTAAACAAAGCAACAAGGAAGTTCATTACATTCCAAGTTTGAAAGTGATATAGTGGCTAATTTGTGTTGTAGAAAAACGGAGATCAATTTTAAAAAAGAGAAGGCTAAATGTATGGTTCTTATGTTCGCCATATTTTCAGGTCACACGTTGTTGAGAAATGTAACGAATGAGAAAAGAAGACCAACCCACACACTAAGAGGCTCGAGTTATGTTCCTTGTATTATTCCACCATCCCGATTACAAAGTATACGTGTTGCAAGTTTGATGTGAATCTGCTGCACACAAATGCAGTTAAGGTGACACATAACACTTGCTTTCGGGATATTCGGATTTTGGCCAGGGTCAAAAATAGAAATAATGATAAATAGTAAATGGTACTTTTTTGGGAAGATGGTTGATTTTGATGTTTATAAATGTGAAAAGTAAGCTCTAAGCATGGGATTGAATTTTTCAGTTGAACCCATTTCTCCTTCCAGTTTGACAACACTGGTTGAAGAGCTAGGCGTGAATTTAGAGGTAAATTTGAATACCAGCTTTTGCGTCCAAAATTGCTGGAAAAGGAGCTGGAAACGTGGTATTTCTGACTGCATCCACATATTGCCTGTCGTTTTGAGAGTCTTAGCAGCTCTTCAATTTTACACTTTTCCCCTGCGTTCTTGTTAGGTGATTTTTGGAATAAAGAGTCAAATTGATCTTTCTGTCCTACTTTTTTCACCCGGTTTCAGACCACTTTTGTGGCCACTTCTTTCCATAATATGGACTGAGTGTGTGACTTCTAGTCATTTTCTTATAATTCTGGCAGTCCTTAGTACAGGAAAACTCTTTTTATCGAACCAGTATGGATATTATGAGAAATATTGAGAGAACAAGCAAATTCATGAAATTTATATCCCCCGCTTGCAGGAAATATTGTAGGAAAATGTTGAGGTTAGGTTTAAACATGTCAGTAGTCTTTTTATTGAACATGTATTACAGGGTAAATTAAACGAACTTGGCCTAGGTTGTTACCAAGTTTGTGGCAGTTATTGCACGGAAACAGCAAACCGAAAGTGACAATCGAACTAGGCCTAGCCCTTAAGGCATTTAACCTTGTTACCAAGTTTGAAAAAAACCGGTTCACATTTATGGCAGTTATTGCACAGAAACAACAAGAATTTGTTAAATAAAGGGCCATAACTCCACCGAAAGTGACGATCGAACTTGGCCTAGCCTTTAAGGCATTTAACCTTGTTACCAAGTTTGAAAAAAAAAAACGGTTCACATTTGTGGCAGTTATTGCCACAAACAGCAAGAAACGACATTTTTTGTTAAATAAGGGGCCATAACTCCACTGAATAAAGTCCACCGAAAGTGACGATCGAACTTGGCCTAGCCCTTAAGGCATTTAACCTTGTAACCAATTTTGAAAAAAAAAAACGGTTCACATTTGTGGCAGTTATTGTACGGAAACAGCAAGAAACAACATTTTTTGTTAAATAAGGGGCCATAACTCCACCGAATAAAGTCCGCTGAAAGTGACGATCGAACTTGGCCTAGCCCTTAAGGCATTTAACATTGTAACCAAGTTTGAAAAAAAAAAAAATCACATTTGTGGCAGTAATTGCACGGAAAGAGCAAGAAAAAACATTTTTTGTTGAATAAGGGTCCATAACTCCACCGAATAAAGTCCCCCGAAGTGACGATCAAACTTGGCCTAGCCCTTAAGGCATTTAACCTTGTTACCAAGTTTGAACAAAAAAAAAATCACATTTGTGGCAGTTATTGCACGGAAACAGCAACAAACAACATTTTGTGTTAAATAAGGGGCCATAACTCCACTAAATAAAGTCCGCCGAAAGTGACGATCAAACTTGTTCTAGCCCTTAAGGCATTTAACCTTGTTAGCAAGTTTGAAAAAAAACGGTTCACATTTGTGGCAGTTATTGCACGGAAACAGCAAGAAACGACTTTTTTTGTTAAATAAAGGGCCATAACTCCACTAAATAAAGTCCGCTGAAAGTGACGATCAAGCTTTTCCTAGCCCTTAAGGCATTTAACCTTATTACCAAGTTTGAAAAAAAAAAATTCACATTTGTGGCAGTAATTGCACGGAAAGAGCAAGAAACAACATTTTTTGTTGAATAAGGGTCCATAACTCCACCGAATAAAGTCCCCCGAAAGTGACGATCAAACTTGGCCTAGCCCTTAAGGCATTTAACCTTGTTACCAAGTTTGAAAAAAAAAAAATCACATTTGTGGCAGTTATTGCACGGAAACAGCAACAAACAACATTTTGTGTTAAATAAGGGGCCATAACTCCACTAAATAATGTCCGCCGAAAGTGACAATCGAACTTGGCCTAGCCCTTAAGGCATTTAACCTTGTTACCAAGTTTGAAACAAAACGGTTCACATTTGTGGCAGTTATTGCACGGAAACAGCAAGAAACGACTTTTTTTGTTAAATAAAGGGCCATAACTCCACTAAATAAAGTCCGCCGAAAGTGACGATCAAACTTGTCCTAGCCCTTAAGGCATTTAACCTTGTTACTGAGTTTGAAAGAAAACGGTTTACATTTGTGGCAGTTATTGCATGGAAACTGCAAGAAACGACATTTTTTGTTAAATAAGGGGCCATAACTCCACCAAATATAGTCCGCCGAAAGTGACGATCAAACTTGTCCTAGCCCTTAAGGCATTTAACCTTATTACCAAGTTTGAAAAAAAAAAAAAAATCACATTTGTGGCAGTAATTGCACGGAAAGAGCAAGAAACAACATTTTTTGTTGAATAAGGGTCCATAACTCCACCGAATAAAGTCCCCCGAAAGTGACGATCGAACTTGGCCTAGCCCTTAAGGCATTTAACCTTGTTACCAAGTTTGAAAAAAAAAAAATCACATTTGTGGCAGTTATTGCACGGAAACAGCATGAAACGACGTTTTGTGTTAAATAAGGGGCCATAACTCCACTAAATAAAGTCCGCCGAAAGTGACGATCGAACTTGGCCTAGCCCTTAAGGCATTTAACCTTGTTACCAAGTTTGAAAAAAAACGGTTCACATTTGTGGCAGTTATTGCACGGAAACGAAGTGTGACAGACAGACAGACAGACAGACAGACAGATGGACAGACAGACAGACAGGCAGACGGACGGACAGACGGACAAACCGAAATTAATAACCCCCCTTTTTTTCTTCGAAAAAGCGGGGGATAATAACAGTTGGGGTTCCCCAGGAAACAGAAAACCAGCTTTCATCTGTGTTATGCCACCTTATTACCGAATACAGTAATTCGTGACGGATAGACAACACTGACATGATCCCTAAATGTACCCCTGTTTAATAGTAACAACCTAAGAACATATCTACTTTTGGATTTGAAGATAACCGTCGATACGAGAGTTCTGATTCAGTTATCGATAATAAATGGTAAAAACGTTTTCAACTGGTACGACATTATTAGTCTGTTCCATAAATGACTGAGTAAGTATATCTCGTATACATAGATGAATCTACAAGAGCAGTCAATATATTTCTAATTCAAAACGATGATGCAGAACACATCAAATACGACGAACATGTTTCTTTATTCAATTAAATGTTTCTGGTCATATGTTTATTTTCTGTGGAAAGAGTTGTCTACCAAAGTGCTTTTTATATAGAAACAAAACAGTAACATGCAAATCTGGGAACGATTGTCTTAAACCATAGCTCGGTCTAACAATGATGCATACTTAGCCGTTTTACGAATTGGGCGCCGCCAACAAATATGTTCCCTGAATTAACTTCGCTTTGACCTTCATGTGTGAAGCAGGATAATGCAATATAGATTTTGAAACCATACGGACCTTGTTTCAATGGCAATTTTAAACCTGGTTATTAGTAAATGACACCCATGAATAGAAACCCGTTAATTAGGCGAGCTAATTTGTGTTTGGCATTGACAAATCTGTGAATACTTCGATCTTCATATGTAAAGCCTCCACGCCAGAATAATTAACGTAAAGTTCATATCATTGTACGTAATATCAATACCGACATGATTGCCATAGTTACCTACGATGCGAATATTGGAAAGACGGATTAACCAAACACCCAATAATAACAAATAAATCCAGATTTGCAAACCTACACGACTCCTTACTAGTTTATTCCAACTATTCGCGATTCATATTAACCGAATGCAAGTAATACGCCCAAAGATCATGTTTGCGTTCAGGTTATGATATTAGTTGCAAATGTTTATTACTTCTGTTTCGTTGATTTTGTATACATACTTCATTATTCTATTCACATTTTGTAGATTAAATGCCTTCATTAATTCGAAAGCATCCTATTCAAATATGCGAGTTACAAATTACGTACTAGCTTATATACCTTTTAGTCAAAGGTTGTTCCAAAACTAGATATACTTGTTGACCTATCATGTTTGTGTCACCTATGTTGAAATGACCTGGTTTTCAGCAGATGCGAACCGGCAACTCCTTTTCAGTTATTTCTTTCATAGGATTGAATGCAACATACACTACTGTTAAATTCCAAAGAAACATTCAGATGAGGCAGAGATGATGCAGATTGGTCCATATTGAGCAACCTACATATTGCTAAAAAGGAGCTTAAAATTATCGTTGCATAAGTCCCTATTTTTAGTTTGCATAACTTTTCCTAAAGATTGGTTTCAGATATTTCCACGAAAGCGGAAAGTTGCTTTAAAATATAACGTTTAAAATAAAAAACACCATCAACAATATATCTTTTCCATGGAAATTGGCTCCATTCCCTAAAAGATACGACGCTTTCCGATTCATGGCTTTTCACATCAGGAGCAAAGTATCATTTTGACGATCATTTTGATAATATATAAGTAGATTCGTATCAAATATAATGTCCACCAATATTTCTGGATCGGACTTTTGTTTTCAAATTGCCTTTTGTTGTCCTATATAATGACTGAATATGATCAAGAATTTCCAACTGATATTAACTGTATGGTTCAGATAGAGAACATTAGAAACTAATTGCAAGATTGTCTACAATCAGGTGTATTTATTTTTACATAACAAACGTGTCTTTTACCCACAAAAGTGTTGACCAGGATATTCTGGATATTTAATGACATTGTGAATTATATATATATCAGTTAAGAACAACAGTTGTGTTTTTTTGTGTTTACATTACGTGTGTTCCGAATCAATTTGAGAAGATTCATTAATGATATATTGCACCAAGAGCGACCAGTAGAAACCCTGATCAGACTAAGCGTATTAACATGCATACCTGGGACTACACTAGATGTTTATTTAAACATTTCTTTCCACTTTGAGGCTCGTATGTTCTTTGTAATCAATTACTGGTTCATACTGTCCACTATTAATCATTCGTTCAGCCATACCACTATGAAAATTACTTTCAAAAACTATAAAGTTATTTTATTTATTGAAGTTCTTACGCGGTTTTCAAAATTATGTCAGCGATTCAAGGCGACAGTTAACTTATTCATGATCCTTGGGTACACAAACCAGTAGGCTAACGAAATAGGCCTTGTCAAAGGGCACTTCATCATGACCGCCGCAAGTGCAGATAGAACCAGGAAGCCCGGGTCTAAATTCATGACGCTTACCACTCGCCCACGCCAGATGCCTTATAAGTTCAATGAATCAACACAATAACTGACGTAATGTTGAAGCAGAACAAATCTATCTACCAGAAAAAGAACTCAATCATCAAGGCTTTGGAGTTCATGTCCAAATATAGCATCTCAATCTGATCTAATTAGACCCGCAATGCCATATCTATTTCGTTTTCCAGGGAATTGTCGCTTGATCCATGGTCAGTTCACATTCACAATGTGCAAGCAAAGGTTGAACGTATAATTAGAGTTCCGTGGTCTTATCATTGGTACGGACAACCTTTGGCACCTCTGAATAGACGGCAAACGATCTTTTTACTATTTTTAAGCACAAATCAAAGGTAATAGTTCTAGCCAGTGTTTGACATTTTTCGAAGATATGGCTTTCAAACATTAAAACTATGTGAACATCCTCTACTCTAGGAATTGCAATCTGAGCTTAAAGGAATATATCCGATTGGTTTATTTTGCAATTGGATACGCATCTGACTAATCAGATACACGAGTACGACGTCTGAGCAGTAAGTATAGGTAATGGTTTAAGGCCCGGCGATTCGTTCAATTTGACAAAGAAGGAAATAGCATATTAAATTATATGTACTATGTAAATTCACAATGCAAAAGCAATCCGGTCAAACTAAGATTATTTACTACAATTCTATATATATATATATAAAAGCAACAATTTTAAAGTGTACTGTCAGGGGAATGACCATGCGTGCGAGCGTATATGTGCTAGGGATGCATTACTAAGGCCTATGTCGCGAATCAACAATATCGCTGACATGTTATACAGTTATGTACTTCAAACATTGTTCCAACGAAGTGTTCATTAACCTAAAAGTTCTGCACCGTAAAAAGTATACAAAGAAGTAGACATATTAAAACAAATATCCGTCTTTCCCCGTAACAAATCTATATCAATTGCTAGAATCTAATATAGTGACAAATTGATTACGGGTCGTCTATCTGTAGGAATACTGCAGTTAATTTGTAAGAAGTGTAACCTCACACACATATTCTGTGTATTAATCCTATAATTGTAATGGGTGCTTGATTGATTGACACTGGAGAAAACCATTTATTGTATTTCCCCGTAAACCGAATACAAAGTAGACTGCCACAAGCCTGTCACATAATATAGTATGAAATCTAGAAGATTTTGTGATTAACTGGTGTTTAAAGTAGTCTCTTATGGTCATCACGGAGTTTAGTCTTCCTGTCCATTTTGCAAGGTTTGCTCGCACTTAAACTCACACAGAACCCAGGCAACTTATAACATAGGCTCATCAGTCCGTGTGCGCGCAAGACGAATGATGCATGGTTGATTTTCCTGAAGCACAATTAATTTGCGTTCGGTAAAACGCATACTTTCAGACAATAGTCATATGCGTGTGATACATAATTAGGTAATACGAGGTTCAAAGCGTAATTTCAAGACAGATCATAAGACATTATTTAGAAGTGAAATTCAGCGGAAACGTTATTGTTGAGATCTAAAGGATTAGAGAAGATTTATAATGTGCAATTCCAAAAACAAAATGAAAATTGCAAATTTGGAGTAAATCAATTACACCAGGGACACGGTAACTTAAGACTCTACACATTGGGGAAGGTTTTACTTGACCATTGGCTATATCTGCTGACATGCATAAAACTGTCATTTAATATCCTGCTAATTGCGTTAAAGATCTTGCAACTAAGAAGCCTTTGAAAACGAATATAGCTTCCGGATTATCTATCAAATGTATCGACCAAACGGCTATGGTCTGACGCAAAACGTGAGTAAACAAGAGGCCCAAGAGGTCTAGTATCGCTCCACTGCCATTAGGCAAAAATGAAATCTTCAAACAGCCTTGTCCCCTGGCGGGCATGTCTTTTGACCAATTAACATGGCTTGAAGGAATCTGATAGAGGGTTACCCAATGTACATTTCTACAAAATAATGTGAAAATCGGCCTAACATTTTTGGAGGAGAAGATTTTATAAGTTTTCACTATGGCCATATATGGCAAAATAGTCCCACTCCTGGGGGCCATGTTTTTCGACCAATTAACTTAGCTAGAAGGAATCTGATAGAGGGTCACCCAAGGAACATTGTTCTAAAATCATTTGAAAATCGGCCAAACAGTTTTGGAGGAGAAGATGTTTTAAGTTTTCACTATAGTCATATAGGGCAAAATAGCCCCGCCCTCTGGCGGTCATGTTTTAAAACTAATCAACATGGCTTGAAGGAATCTGATAGAGGGTCACCCAAGGAACATTTCAACAACATTATTTGTAAATCGGACCGACACTTTCGGAGAAGATTTTTCAAGTATTAACTATTTTTTTCTTTCGGTTGCCATGGAAACCATAGTTTTGCATGTATCCAAATAATATGAAGGAATTTAGTAGAGGACATTGAGAGGTCGCTTCCTTTGAAGTTTCATCCCAATTGGCCAACTGGTTAAGGAGGAGAAGTCGTTTAAGGCGAAACGTTGACTTACGCACGTATTGCACGCACGCACGGCGGACAATTCGCCATGACATAAGCTCGACTGGCTTTCAGCCAGTTGAGCTAAAAAGGAGTAGATACGCTTAATTTATTATAGTTATATATATTATTTTTTTTAATAGAATCTGCTACAAAGACAACAACAACGATGACGACGATGAAGAAAATGCTGATCCTAATGATAAAATTATTAAGATGATGATGATCAATGATAAGTGTTTTGTCTAATGTTGATAAATACTTTTTTACTTGAACTGAAAAACGCGCGGAGAATCTAATCAAACTGCTAAAAACACAGCGGATAGAAACAAAAAATGTGTTTTCTTAATGCATAACCATCATCACGTCATTTTTAACCGTGAATCATAATACACAAACCTCAGATGAGACAAAAAGACCGAATTTTCCTTTGAGAGTTTGTGAATAAATGATAAGACCTTTCACATTTCCTTTTGTCATCATAATTATTACTTCCCCCTTCATGTATTTAGGCACGACGATAAGGGATCCTCTATCAAAAAACAGAGAGACTCGACTAAAGATTTAGTTTAACCCTTTCGGCGCCAAATTGTTTAACGTAGACTCTTCCATGTTCAAACTCAGACGACTCTATTTTCAGGTTATAGGATTTTTGGAATATTTTTATAACCCACAGCCAAACAATGCAGATTTCAGGTGAGACAGCTCGTTACGAGCTGACTCACCTGAATCTATATTGTTTGCAAAAAGATCAATATTGCCTTTGGCGCTGAAAGAGTTAACAAATATATCGTAAGTTCTTTAATACATTACCATGTTGTGGGCTTGTTCTTGGCGTTTGATTCAACTTCTCTTGTTACTTTACCCGTTGTCTGTATGTCTTTCTCTATTTCTCTCTCCATGTCTTTCACTGTCTCTCTCTCTCTCTCTATGTCTCTCGCTCTGTCTCTCTCTCTGTCTCTCTCTCTCTCTGTCTCTGTCTCTCTCTCTGTCTCTCTCTCTCTCTGTCTCTCTGTCTCTGTCTGTCTGTCTGTCTGTCTCTCTCTCTCTCTCTCTCTCTCTCTCTCTCTCTCTCTCTCTCTCTCTCTCTCTCTCTCTCTCTCTCTCTCTCTCTCTCTCTCCGTATCTCTCTGTTTCTGTCTCTATCTCTTAACAACGCATTCTGTGCACATAATTCCAGATAAGAGGTTCAGTGAGGTTCAACCTGACCAGTTGAATGATTGTGTAAATGGATAGATAAATTAAGATAAATAAGATATAATTGGAGATCCCCAGAGACAGTGAATTCTTTGGCCATCTTGGTAGCCTCCAATACATCAAATCAGATGGAAAAGCTCTGCATATGACTTAAAAAGGTCAATTGGCTATTAAATTTGCGTTCTCTGGACGTTCAGTTGCCATGAAGTCAATGTATTACTATTATAAGTGGCGTAAAACACCAATCGAACAATAAAATGGTAAAAGTGACTTAATTTCGTTGCGTCTAGGTAGAGAAGACTTTACACACAGTTAAATAAACACTATGTGAAATAATAAATTGACTAATATAAGCATTTTTTCCTTTTCTCATTCTTTGTTCTAATTGAGTTAAACCTGAATATGAAGTCATTGCCGATAACACTATGTAGAACAAATTTCTATTCCCCGAATTTTAATATAAGATTAAAATATCTATGGGCTGGTGAAAATTGTGTTAAGCTAAATAAAAATGTAACATAATCACCGAATATAAAGCACTAATCAAATAAAGGTGACATCGATGCAACATTGCTAGTCAGTTGGGACACTTTGAATGCAAAAGTTTCAAACAACAGGTTACTTATATATCATTGTAATCGTTTTAAATATAAAGGTACAAAATAAGATACATATTGTAGATCACATTTAATTCATTGATAAAAATAACATATTGCGGAAAATGTCAAAAGCTGCGGAGACTGCAAAATAAGTATTTTCGAAGGGTCCTGCTTGCGTTAGGGTCAATATTTTATTTTTTTCACTGAATCATATTTTAATATGTTCATTTAGGCTGGTTATCCATATGTATTGCACAATTTACCTTTTGTAAAATGATTTAATTATAAATGAGTCAAACAACCTTCAACAATTTGATTGTAGGTATTGGAAGTATGCAAATAACCGCGCAACAAAGACATTTACCATTGTCTTGCCATTCACTTAACTGTAAGATTCCCGAAATAGATCAAAATTGCTATGTATCAACAAAGAAGCTAAACAACTAGATTACTCCATATTTGTCATTTGTATTTATATGCAATTCTATACGGAATTGTATGCTGCCATTCAGTAATAAAGAATGGATATCTTAAAAGTTGAGATACTCTCTCTCCAATTTACATTATTTATTTATAAGTGTGAATGGATCATGCTTGATTCCAATAGAGTAGCATGCTGTGGCGTGTGTCTTGCATTTCATGGCCGTACATGCGAAAGATTTCAGTAATGTGTCTTTCTATGTGACTTCAGAGACAACGAAGAATTGCCGTAGCTTGAGCTACGTTCGTCAGCACTGCCAATCGTCCCCTATATTTTGAGAATGTTATGTGGTCCATACTCTGGCAGACTGTAATGAATCGGAAACAGTACTAGTCTTAAATTCCGTGACTATGTAGAGGGTAGAGTGAGAACACAATGCGTGGCAACATCAGGATAATTATGGTCCTCGCATTACCAATCATCTGGAGCACTGGCACCGCATGATCAACAACCGGAGGTATTGCCATCCTTTTATCTTCAGTCTCGTAGACATGATCCCGAAATAACAGGCAGGTTATAATGTCCAGATGCTTAAACACGCCAATGGTAGAAAACAGCCACCAAATGAGGCGGATTTACTGAGGACGAAAGCAAATCCTTGTCAGACTGAAACTCGAGATGAGCACGAGTGAATTGTAAAGTATGGCTTATGTGGTAACTGCATCTCACTTGATTTAACGTGTAAATGCGAATACGTAGTGTACAACCAAACGAACATTGACTTTACCTATCATCTACTTTGATATATATTATTTTTTTTTTTTTTGAGAACAGTTTGTGATACATTCTTGGTTACTATATGATGTATCAGTCACTATTATATTAGTGTACATAACCCATTAACAATTCACTATGCATTATATGTAAGTTTATATATATACATATAAATATATACAAAAATGTGTTTTAAGATTCAACTACTTCTATTTTGTATTGAAGAATATGTTGCAATGTAAATATCGCAACATTTCAAACCGAAGCGCAGATATTATAAGATAACGTATGTGCTAGCGTAAAATTATATTGAGACGGTTCAACTATTGGGATATTAGCAAACGACTTTGAGCATTCATTCACTTCCGATTAAGTGTTCTATATGTCCCGTAAAATGTCTCTTACAATGTGACATTGACCATGATTAGAGTTCATGTTGAAATTGTATTGTACTGTAAGAATTGATGAAGTATACATTCAATACTTAATATAGTTAAACTATCTATGTTTTGTTCATCTTCGTATGTTTGTGCTGTTACGGATTTATGCTTGTGTATATATGTATATATATAAACGTTTTAAACCGATGAGTATCTTTTATCTTGTTTACCATATTTTTTGTCTTGTTCTGGTTATTTCTTTGTTTAGAATTATTAGTCGCCGGGCAGAAGCCCGCGACTTCTATTTTAATAGGTTTTCTGAAATCACATGGGAGGGGGATTATTATTAGAAAGAAACACATTTAGATGTCTTGAACATATTACTATTGTGTTTGTTTAAAAACACTAAGTAATGACACATCTAAAATGAAATAAATATTCCGATGTTTTAGGTATTACAGTTTCTTTATTTTGACTCGCATTTGTGTTTTTTGTCTTATATACGAAGACACAAGAGGTCCTGCTAGACTTGCTGCAGACCGTTATGGTCAATGTCGAGATAATATCACGTCGAATTCTCCTTTAATAGCAATTTTAACTTACTAAATGTTGTTTCATGTTCAACAGAGATGTCTTGATTTGTGTAGAATTCATTTAATAATGTTAATCCATGAATATCTAAAGTAGGAAATGTTTCTAAGCTAAATATAGACCCTATTCTGTTGTGTAGTTTCGTGACCTTTAACATCGATCTTCGCGCATGCGCATTTCGATATGAAAAAGCGAGTGATATTATTTATTTTAGACAAGTACAGACGAATGTTTGCGCAAACGTCAAAGAGAGCCGCAATATTCGTTGTACATGTAGAAATAAGAAAAAAAGAACATTTTAAATTCACAAACAATAGAACATTTTAAACTGTAGACGGTAATGCTGATATATTTCTCCTTTTGAAGACTTTTGTTTACTTCAAATTACCTCCTTTAAAGCAATTACCAGGATATTTACCTTGTGATTCGAATAAAATTGACAAACATTGAAATTATATGAATGAATACTATTATTTAAATAAGTAAAAACAGCAAAATTAATTTAAGCCAAGATAAATGTGTACACATTTCGTTAATTTTTTATAGATACCCTAATGTATAGGTATGAATATAAAATTTATAAGCAATGTTTTCATTACAACGTTCTTAATGTTGCATAGACTGAGGAAAGTCAAGAATACATAAATAAATCAATGCAGTCTTTTCCGGCGACATTGATGCCTTGCATACTTTCTCTTGTTTATATCTATATATTATGTGTCGTGGTAAAAATGATGCCGGACCGGATATTGAATGAGACCAAAAATCCCCGACGGTGCTCTGCTGTATTTATTTATCAAAATTAACTGGCTCTTAATCAGGTATCTTAATATCAATTTGTCGGTGTTGTATATTTGGAGAAAAAAAAGATTAAGTCAGTGTATAATACTTCTCTTCCCGTAAAGATAGCTTCTCATAATGTTTTAAATATATAATAGAAGAGCTTTAAACAGTTTCCAGGTTTGCGCGATTGTACACAATATGTTGTAGCCTGGTATGCGATACTTTAACAGTTTCCAGCTTTGCGCGACTTTACACAATATGTTCGTATCCTGGATATCCATACTTTAAACAGTTTCCAGCTTTGCGCGAGTGTACACAATATGTTCGTATCCTGTAGCAATACTTAAACTGTTCCAGCTTTGCGCGAGTGTAAACAATCTGTTAGTATCCTGGTATGCGAACTTTTAACAGCAACTGCAAGCTCTCGATAACAGATAAGTACAAGCTTAGTCAGAATTGTTCGATACTCATTTTTGATAGTTTAGCAAAGAATCAAAATAACTTATAATTATTGTTAAAACAGGGGGATGTTATCGTTTTTAAGAATTCAATGGTGGCATGAGAACATATGACTTTCCCCCGCCGAACTAACAGTAAAGTTAACCTGTTAAATTGATAAAGTTGAGACAGGAAACCCTGCAATGCCTTAAAAAAGATAATTAAATTGAAGGAATCGTATTTGCTGAAATGTGATCAAATATGTAAGCTAAAGGCATACGAGGTATATATTTCATTGCTTTAACCCCTTCCATCATACAGTCGATTTCTGACGTCTCTGCAGCAGACGACGTTTGAAAACATCGCGACAAAAGGAAAGTTAGCCTAAAACGACAATTTCTTCTTTGTCACAATGTTTCCAACTTTTTTATATCAATTATACCTTCATTTATGTCGATTGTCTGTGGTTTTGGTTTGATGTTTTAAAAGTTTATCAGCGGATTGTTTGTATGTGGGAAAAGGTAATTCAATTCATGTGTTAAGAAGCCGGGGGTATTTAACTGGTAGATATAACAAAATGTGTTAAAACTCAAATCTTTGTAATTCATTTTATCTAACTGAACCATCCGCCTCGAGACAATCCATCTTAAGCGCGTTTGTTGCAGACACAAGGGACTCGTTCATTTGAAAAGGTTCAAGTTGGCATATTTAAACAGTGTATGTGAGATAAGTATGTGCAGCTGTGTGTAGATGCAAACGCATGTCTGGATATACACTCTTCACAAAAGCCAACTAGAGCTATTAATGAATGGAAAAGGTAGTGCAATATTTAGAAATCCCACCTAAAAATGACAATGTTATGGATCAGATTATTCCTGTTTTGTTCAGTTTTGGATTGTCTTTGTTAAAATTAGACAGAAACAATTTTTTTTTTAAATTGTTGCGCAATGAACAAGCTTACATGGCAATTCATAACTGTTATAAATTTTCGACTTATGTTGAGGGACAACATTTTGATTGAAGATAAATAAAAAAAAGAGCAATAGAAAAATACAATCAAACCGCCTTTGTTCGAACTCATGTATTTATAAACTTGGTTCTTCCATGAAGTATATTTAAACTATTACCACTGATGGCCTATTTATGAAGAATGGCTATCAACATTTGACATTGTTGGGCTTTCGTATAAATCTCATTACAATTATACTACACTGATTTGAAGCATTGAACGTTTGATTTATGGAATGTATGTCAAACAATAGCAGACTTATGTTCATCGGATTTTTGACACTTGAAAAACTATGTAAATAAGTATAGAACAGTTACTTATTGCTCTTATGATTCAGTGGACTTCTTATAATATAGTTCTGAGCGGCACTGCCAATGACACTATCAAATGGTCATTGTAGAACGTCGGGATAATATATAAAGCACTAGGAGAGCCAGAATACCGCCTTTACGACGTGTACTATTGTTGTACCAGCTGACGAAAGCTGTAATATCGAGTAAGGAACAACACTTGTTTGTACTATCGGCTTGATGTTCCTACGTCTAGATTGAAGTAACCTACACTAAATGTAGGAATGTTCGGGCGGGGCTGGGGGGGGGGGGGGGGGGGGTATTCTCTGCGGCAGCTTTTCAAGATCTAGCTAGAATGCAGATAGGGAAGATTTCGGATTGTGATAGACCGCGGCAAAAAACTGATCTTATGTTGTAATCTCTTACATGGAAAGAAAAATGTTTGTGTACTCAAAATCAACGTCATGGAGCAGGAACTGCCTAAGAACTCTAATGTCTTATCGAATGGTCATTAGTAGGCCACACCCGTGTCCTGAATAGCTGGTATTTGATCTCTGTTCTTATACAGCTGAAGTTGTTTAATTCAGGTATGAGTCCTCTTGTTACAACCAAATTTCCTGGAAGCACAGTATATGTAGGTTGCTGACATTATTTTCTTTCAAGAAACGGGACACATGAAGGTGTCAGAGTATTAATAATGAAGGTTTAAATAAATATATGGTTAGAATGGGGATACTTCTTTCATGCGATTCAATTCATTTAATGACTCCTTTACTCCTGCAGAACTGACAGTTGCACTTGGAGCTAGGGCTGTTCTTACGAAGAATATAAATGTGTCGGACGGCCTTGTTAATCTAGTATAATGTGTGGTCACTGGCGTTATACCTTGCCTATACATCTGATAAAGATACAGTATCCTTCAGGCCCAGGTACACTCCTGTCAAATAAATTTGATTAATGACATGTAGGTTTGCTTCCCGAGGAATTCTTTCTAACCAGATATCTACACCTTTTCCTACTGTTGAAACACCTGTCTACCTTAGCAAAACATAATAAAAAGTCACATCAAAACGTGTTAAATTTCCTCTCTCTCTTGCTGGGGTTTCATCATACATAAAGGTCAGGGGGAAAGAGAAACTTCTGCTGTTTTTATCATGTATAGAACATGTCTTATATGGACAGTGTTACACTGATATCAGTAGAAAAAAGACATGGCAGGATTACACATCATAGATGAGGTGTCAGCTACAAA